>OX122884.1:11894893-13110230 GCA_944738645.1 Eristalinus sepulchralis
CAACTAGAGAATGTCGGAATACAACCACAAGTTTATCATGCCGATCATGGCCAGAACATTCTATTGGCCACAGCAATAATTATCGCCAAAAATAGTCACGTAGACAGTAGAAGAATAAGAGCACTTATCGATCCAGGATCACAAGCTACTTTGGTAACAGAAGAAGTAGCCCAGTCACTGAGGCTTGTTAGAGAAAACGTGTTTGTACATGTTACTGAACTAGAACAAACAGACGCAGCGATAGCCCCTGAAGTACAAGCACTCGTTTTACCCAAATTAACCAGACTGCTGCCACGTGAGAAGACAAGCAACATGAAAATTAAAGAATTCGAAGATCTGAATCTAGCTGATCCAGATTACAATGCTCCAGGTGGAATTGACATTATAATTGGTGCCGATATATACGTAATGGAGTCCGAAAGGGACCAAAGGGATTCCCAATCGCACAAAACTCTCATTTGGGCTGGCTCATAACAGGACGTACGTCGGCCCAATAAACCTACGGAGTCAAGATCACTGGGATGGTAATACAAATCTCAATTGAGAATCAGCTCCAAAAATTCTGGGAAGTCGATGAATACGAAGCCCGTATTTACCTAACACAAAAGGAAAGAGAGTGTGTGCAAATTTATGATGAGACCCACTACAGAAGTAATCAGGCAAATATGTAATCAACATGCCGTTCAATAAAGAACTGATGGCAGACAAGAAACTGGGAGATTCGTTACGCGTGGTGTTCGACGCATCAGCAAAAACAAGTTCCGGTGTGAGCTTGAACCAACTTATGCTGGTGGGTCCCAAGCTGCAGGATAAGCTGAGAACAATTATAATTCGATGGCGACTTTATAAATACGTATTCACAGCCGACATTGAAAAAATGTATCGTCAAGTTATAATTCATCAAAATCACCAAGATTTTCAACGAATCCTATGGCGAAATTCAGATAAGGAACCAATTAAGGAATATAGGCTCACAACGGTAACCTATGGAACAGCAGCTGCACCGTATCTTGCAATTAGAACCTTACATCAATTAGCAACAGATGAACGTACCAATTATCCAGTAGCATGAGAGATAGCAAAACATGATTTTTATGTGGATGATGTGCTGTCCGAACGAGACACTCTAACTGCATGTAAAGAAGCGCAGGAACAACTCGTGACTATGCTGGAAGAAGAAGGTTTTCATCTCAGAAAGTGGGCCGCAAGCAACTAATGATAACTTAAGAATATTCCAGTTACGTCGCAAATTCAAAATATGAAGATGAAGACTCTGGACCAAGAAACTATCAAAACTTTGAAATTTCACTGGAATCCTGCATCAGACAGCTTCTAGTTCAAGGTTAACATTGATAAACCTGCAGTAAAAGGGGAAATCTTGACAAAACGGAAAACCTTGTCCGAAATAGTCAAACTTTATGATCCTTTGGGATGGCTAGCACCAGTTACAGTTAGTACAAAAATTCTCATGCAGGACATTTGGAAATCAGATATCCAATGGGATGAAGCACTGTCAGCAGAGTTGAGAAACCAATGGAAGAAGCTTGAGGGTGGCCTTATTGCATTGGAAGAGATTCGAATTCCAAGATGGATGAAGGTCAGGAAAAATACAAAATTTCAACTTCACGGTTTTTGTGCTTCATCAGAAATGGCGTACGCCGCAGTTGTGTATTCAAGAGTAGCCCTCGACAATGGTACCTACTTTACTACGATGTTGACGGCAAGAACAAAGGTAGCACCGATTCGGGAAAGACTTACACTTCCCAAGTTAGAGCTTAGTGGAGCCCGCCTACTAGCTAAAACACTGGCAGAAATTATAAGAATATTTGGCTCACGAGTAGGTTGAAGTGATTCTACAATCGTCTTAGCGTGGATTCAACGATGTCCATCAACTTGGAAGACGTTTCTAGCCAACAGGGTATCGGATATACAAGAAGCGACTAAACAAGCTTCATGGAGGCACGTACGTTCTTCTGATAACCCTGCCGATGCAGCCTTCAGAGGATGTTCTCCAGAACAGATAAAATACAATCGACTATGGTGGAATGGTCCCGAATGGCTACAACTTGATACTGTCAACTGGCCGTACCAAGATGTACAAACAGTACAAATCCCTGAAGAAGGGCACGTGTTGAATATTATTGGTCACACCAATATCGACATAACTGAAAGATTTTCGAGCTATCCCAAACTTTTGCGAGTAATTGCCTACTACTCTACTACCCAAACAAGTTGGAGAGTTAACAGTAGATCAACTGGAAGACGCCCGAAAGTCCATATTACGATCAGTTCAAGAAAGAGTGTTTGCTGAAGAATAATCGCATTTAAAAGGTGGAAAACCTCTTAGCAGGAAAAGTATTATCATTAAATCCATATTTGGATAAGGATAATATTCTTGTTATTGAAGGACATTTGGAACATGCCAAACTATTAGATTACAACATTACGGCAATCATACTGGATTATTCAAGGAAAACATCTTTCACAACTGCGTGTGATGTCATCGGTTCAACGCGAAAGGTAGAAGTAAATTAATGGGAATGTTACCATCACCGCGAGTTACCTAGACCGTTCACCAATATCGGAGTTGATTATGCTGGACCAATCCAGTTATTAATTTCCAAAGGACGAGGACATACGACAACAAAGGCATATTTTGCAATTTTTGTGTGTTTGGCGACCAAGGCTATTCACATAGAATAAGTCAGCGATTTGAGCTCTGCAGCATTTCTAGCGCCGTGAGGAGGTTAACTTTTAAGAAGAGGGTTGTGCTCAAACTTCTACACCGACAACAACGTTCATAACGACGGCACAACGTTCATAACGAAGTTCGTACAGCAATTTAGCAATAATAAATATATTAAGAGGCCAATAACCAAACTGCGCCCTTTGCCCATTGAAGATAACGAACCGGAGCCATCTTTCGAGAATCAATCAGATAATGAAATTAAGACAGAATCATCAGTTCAAGTTTACCTCGGAATTAAAACCACCGCAGAAGGAAAAACTACTAAGCAACATATAAGGCATAGTTCAAGAAAGAAACAGAAACTCAACGGTTTTCTTTAAATTACTGCTAGCTCTTATAAGTTCACTTACCGCTGCCCCATTCGAAACAATGCAATTCACCAATCAACCCGGAATCTACTTTGAGGACGTAGGACGAGCAAACTTAATATCTAGCTCATAGAAAACAATTGTCTTCTTTAACATGAGCAACAATTGGTCTGAGTATGGTATGTTTAAGGAATGCAATAAGCATATCAAGGACATATGTTTATCGAAGACAACAAAGGAGGTGAACAAGATATTATGTGAAGATGCATTGCAGCAATTTCAACAAATCGATCTAAATAATGATATTCTCCCGCATGCCAATGAGAATCCTATGCATAGAACCAAACGCTCGCCACTGGATATCATAGGCACAGTTGCAAATGAGCTATTTGGCGTTTTAGATCAAGGTTTTGCCCAGCAGTATGAGGAAACAATCGCAAACGTGAAGGATAAACAAGATCATCTGATGAAGTTCATACGGAATCAAACGACAATCATGGTTCAACATTAAATATATTTAAAGAAGAGCAGTCACTGACTAAAAAACAACTTCATCAGTTAAACGAGGTACTGGTTCAACTTTGTGAGCAGAAAAATAACTACAAGGCCCACGAAGTACTCTCCACTGTGATAAATACCTTATTGATGATGGTAAACTTTCAGAGCAATCAGAATGTATTGCTTAGTATGATTTTGGCAATACACAATGGTAGAATACATCCACTCATATTGAGCATTCAACAATTTAAGGATGAACTGACGCGGATTCATGACCATTTGCACATACAGTACAGTTATGATTCCTGGCGAGAGATATCTTGAATCGCTACTCCAACTTTACAGAAGCCTTCGATCAAGAGGAAGAGTTACCGGACGCAACATTATCGTAGAGATAACCTTACCCTTAGTATACAATGAGGAATTCAGGATATACAGAGTGCTACCGATACCTACGTGGGTTAATGGAACCTTCACTTGTATAGTGCCGTCTTCCGACCACCTGTTAGTTACAATACAAGGAAGCAAGTACTATCCTATAAATAAGGATTCATTTGCTGAATGTCAATCAAGATTACCCGATAGATATTGTTGTAACTTGAAGTATCCGATTTACTTATCTGGAGCAGCAATCAGTGCTTGTGAAACGAACATACTGCGTTGCAACCAAAGGCTGTCAGAAACGTGTTTGATGCGTTCCGTTCCGCCTAATACATATTGGATCCAAATGCATCATCCAAACACATGGATCTTCAGCGTTCCAAATGAAACAACGGTGAACGTAATTTGCAATTTCAACCCAACTGCAAAATTACCGAAGGGAAGTGGCAATATACACTTACACCAACATGCCTCATGTTGGTTGAGGTCCTTCTCCACTTGTGTGCCCCACCTTATCCTGGGCCGTCCTCTGTTGCGTTTACCCAATGGCTCAGATTCGAAGACTTTTCGGGCCAGAGCAGTGGTGTCCATACGCTCTACATGGCCTAGCCATCTTAAGCGTTGTATCCTTAGGCGCTGTATCCGTAGACGACTAGGCTCATGCCGCTGTACAGCCCATACAGTTCGTGGTTAAATTTTCTCCTCCAGATGCCATCAACGCAAACAGGACCAAAAATTGCACGCAGAACTTTTCTCTCGAAGAGACCAAGGGCATCCTCATCCACTTTTAGTAATGTCCAAGTTTCCGCGCCATAAAGTAGGACTGGGATGATCAATGTGTAATATAAAGCAAGCCTAGTCTTTCGAGAGAGGGCTTTATTACTCAATTGCCTCTTGAGCCCAAAGAAACAGCGATTGGCAAGAGTGATTCCACGTTTGATTTTGGTACTGGTGTTATTGTCCCAGTTTACTGCGGAAACGAGGTAGACGAAGTCCTTGACTACCTCGAAGTTTCTGCTGCCTAGTGTTTCGTTTTACCCTCATTTACCACAAGACCCATTTTAGCCGCTTCGGCGTAATTGCCAGCAAACGCGTCATTGACGGCTCGCTGTGTTCGTCCAATCACGTCAATGTCGTCGGCGTAACCTAGCAATTGAGCTGACTTTTGGAAGATCGTGCCTCTGGTGTTGACCTGTGAGTTACGCACGATCTTCTCAAGGATGATGTTAAAGAAGTCACATTACAGTGCGTCGCCTTGTCTAAAATTTTTTTGGCATTGAAGGTCTCGGTGAGTTCGTTACCGACCTTGACGGAGCAGGGAGAGTTCTCCATCGTCATCCTACACAATCTGACGAGTTTGGTAGGAATGCCAAAACAAGACATGGCACTGTATAGCTCGTCTCTATGCACACTGTCATATGCGGCCTTGAAATCGACGAATAGGTGTGAGTGTCGATTTGCATTTCTTGGGTCTTTTCCAGGATATGCCGTAGTGTGAAGATTTGGTCGATGGTGGACTTCCCTGGCCTGAATACACACTGATAAGGACCAATCAGGTTGTTGATAAACGGTCTCAGGCGTTCACACAGTACGGCAGAAAGGATCTTGTATGCAATGTTAAGGAGACTAATCTCTCGATAGTTTGCGCAGTCGAACGCGTCTCCTTTCTTGTGGACCGGACAGACGACGCTGAGATTCCACTCATCGGGCATGCTTTCTTCCGACCATATCTTACAGATGAGTTGGTGCATGTGCCCAACAAGGTCTTCTCCAGCTGCTTTAAACAGTTCTGCGGACAGTCCATCCGCTCCAGCAGCTTTGTTCGACTTCAGCCTCGATATTACTATCTTGACCTCGTCTAAGTTGGGGGGACAGAATTCTCTCTAACAGCGGGATTTGGGCCGTCATCTCTGTTTAAAAGTCTGCAGAAGCTATCTTTCCAGATTCTCAGCATCGATTGCGACTCTACTACGAGGTTTCCGTTTTGGTCAGGGCAGGCTTCGGTTCGAACCCTGTATCCACCGGATAGCTGTTTCACCTTTCGGTAAAACTTTCGGACTTCATTTCTGCCATAACACATCTCCATCTCTTCGACCGTGCACTTCTCTTGCTCTCGCTTTTTCCTTCTGAGAAGCCGGTTCTCTTTCCTTTTTTTCTGTTCGCAGAGCTCACGAACAGCTCTCGTTGTCCGATGCAGCGTTGCCTGGTAGGCCTCCTGTTTAGCTGCATGTGCTTACCTGCACTCGTCGTCAAACCATGGGTTCCTTCTAGGTGGTGGCGTGAAACCGAGCACAGCAGTGGCAGCTTCTTTAATGGCTTTTTGACAACGTTTCCATCCTTCTTCTATTGCCAGTGCAGGCAGCGTCAAACTTTGGGAGAGTTTCAGGGTGACTCGGTCGGCAAAGATCCCAGCAATCTGTGCGATTGTAGCTTTCCGACGTCAAGCCGGTTTGGTCTATCTCGACTCCGTTGCTCTCTCGATATCCGGGTTCTTATCTTGGCTACAACTAGGTGATGATCCGAGTCGATGTTAGCGCCTCGGCATGTTCGGACATCGAGAATGTTGGAGGAGTGTCTGACGTCGATCTCAACGTGATCAATCTGGTTGACGGTTGATTGATCAGGGGATCGCCAGGTTCCTTTATGGATGTTGATATGTGAGAACCGCGTACTGCTCACAGAGAGGTTCCGCCCCGCGGCGAAGTCCAATAGCCTGAATCCGTTGATGTTCTCTTTTTCCAGTTGCGCATTGAAATCTGTCATATCTGGGACATGTATGTTCTTTCTAGGAGAACATAGAATTCATCCGTGCTGTTGTCATCCTTCTCTTCTGTCGGAGCGTGAGCGCATATCAGGCTGATGTTCCCGAATTTAGCTTCAGACTATTTGCCTAAGTTTGCCTCGAACAACTAATCCGCATCCGAATAGGCGCTGCCTTCTCTCCCTATAGCAGTGGCTGTAGTATATGTCTCAGGTCTTTATCTTCTTTCTGGCCGGCTTATCCCACCGCACTCTTGGATGGCGGTGATATCTGCTTTGTAGCAGTCAAGGGTCTCCGCAAGTTGTTCGGCTGCACGTGGTCTGTTAATGGACCTTACATTCCACGTGCAGAACCGAAAATCGTTGTCCTTTGTACGTTTGCTGGGGTCGTCAACATTGGATCCGTCCATATCCGAGGCATGTTCTCGTTTCTGAACTCGATTTTTTTTTGTTGTGAGGGAGTTGGCCTCACGCAGAACCTACAGACTGGTAGGCCAGTCGCTGCATACATTGATTCACCACACAACGGATGCTGTGATGGCTATCCAGGGGGCGCCACGGGGAGGCTGTATGTCAACTTGACCTATGCACGGACGAGGATAGCCTTGGCAGCTCGCCATGTTGAGCGCGATCAAGGACATTGCCTCGTGTGTATAGGCCCATGCCCCCCACCTTAGAATCTACTAAGACTAATTTCCATACAATATTTTAATTCTTTCAATTGCTACGCTTTATTACTAGAGCAGAACAGCTAAGGTCAACGGCAGCATATGTTGACCCAGATGCAGTTTCAGCAATTTGGTCCTGCGAAATTCAATGAAACACGTCAATTCCTTAGTGGTTATCTTTAGACTGATCTTATTAATTGAGAAATATTCCTTACCTATGTAAGAATTAACTCATGACCTACATATTATTGTATTCTGCCAGGCGACATAAACTTCAAAATTTTTGTTAAGGCATAATGTGTTTTTTGTGTATAAACAGGTTTTTTGTATTTTTTTGTGCATGAAAAATATATATATTCTTTTTCAAATACATTGGGAATGCTTTTTGGTTTCTATGTATATAAAGGGTGTCATTGCTTGACATTAGAACAATTATTATTATTTATTAGTAGAAGGTATAAGGTTAATAAAAATGAAGCGCTACACGAATGAACAACGCATTCCCATTGTGAAATTTTTTTACCAAAGTGGTGAAAGTTTTGCGGCTACAGTTCGCAAATTCCGATCAATTTGACGTTACAATAAAGCTTCAAAAGAGCTAACCGTAAAGCGATTATGTAATCCAAAAATTTTCTGAAACTGGGTCTGTAACTGATGTAACTTCATACACCTCAATTCGACACCGAGTTCAGCAAATTGGTGTTTCCAAATTCACTATTCAGCGAATTTTGAGGAAAGATTTGCATCTTCATGCATACAGAGTTCAATTGACTCAGGAACTGAAGCCAGCTGACCATGCACAGCGAAGGGAGTTCGTTAAATGGGTATTGGAGAGGCAACATGAAAATGCTGATTTTGCGATAAAATCATCTTTAGTGGCGAGGCCCATTTCCATCTTGATTTCTTCGTCAATAGGCAGAATTGTCGCATTTGGGACGAGTGATTCACAAGAAGCAACGTGTCACTGTGTGGTGTGGATTTTGGGCTGGAGGAATCATTGGACCTTTTTTATGAAAATGAGTCAGGTCAAGCGCAAACAGTCATTGGTGTTCGGTATCGTAAAATGATAACCAATTTTTCCGTGCCTAGAATTCAAGAAAAGAATGTGGAGGGGATGTGGTTTCGACAAGATGGCACCACATCTCACACATCCAGAAAAACAATGCAATTGCTGCATCAGTTATTTTCCGGTCGTGTTATTTCGCGTTTTGGAGACAAGAATTGGCGTGCGATTTAACACCATTGGACTTTTTTCTTTGGATTTTATTGAAGTCGATGGCTTATGCGAATAAGCCGACGAAGACTCAAGCCTTAAAAAGGGAAATTGGATGCTGCATTAATGAAATACCGCAGCACTTATGCAAAACAATCATTGAAAATTTAATTAAAAGATCGCGTATGTGCCAGCAAAGCCGCGTTGGCCATCTGAGCGATGTGTTATTCCACACATAATCTCATCTTGTCTACTTTACGATATAATAAAGAATTCACGACTTTTTTTTTAAATATCTGCGTTTTATTTAAAATATAAATCCTCCGTTCTCGTTGGGACACCCTTATAGATTCTATGAATGGGGAATCTGTTTACTATATCGCCTAAAATTGGAATATACTCCTCAAGAGTGTCTGTACATCTTTTTATTAATAACTTGCACATCGTTCCCATTATAAACTTGTGATTGATTAAGTTCAATCGTGCTTACATTCATTGAATTACACAGGGTTTATCTCATAACTTTTTTTTATCTCATCATTTTTGATTCTGCTGAGAAAATCCGCAATAAAATACTTTTTTTCTTTATATATTCTAAATTGAATTTGTATTCGCCCAAACTAACTAACTATCCATATAGTCTTAAAATTTTATCTTTACTACAATACCTCGTCACAAGCCACTTTAGTGATTTTCGGATTGAATTCTCTTCCAAAAAAATTTGAAGTGTTTTTCGGGGTTCTTGATGTATCTTGAAATAAAACCGATAAAATTGCATACGTTATCTTAAATCGTGTTGAGAAATTCGGATACTGTAATATCGGTGAATTATTGACAATAAATTTTATATTTTGGAATGCTACTATGTATTGCGGGTAAACTGAATATATGTAAACAATCTTTTTTAAGTAGCTTGTCATAGGTTAGGCAATTTTTGCATAATCTTCAACAAACATTCTATATAACCCCGTCATACTATAAAACATTTTATTTGTTTTGTATTTTTCAGTGTTTTAAAGTTTTGTATTGATAATAATAATAATAATAATAATAATTGAGTGGCACTACAGCCCACAAGGGACCATGGCCTAGCTTCTACAACAACTACTCGTGTTGTGCGTGCTATTGTTCTCTGCGAGTAGAAGGAACCTACAGTTTTTTGCCGACTTGCCGACTCCGAACGGCGAGATTTAAGAAGCTTTCCATACATAATTTGTACTCTTGGAGTGCTGTCAGCAATGAATGCCCGGGAAACAAACCTAGACCTTCTACGTGTGGGTCGACGCACTTACCCACCACGCCACAGCTTTGGTCACGAAACTTTTCTTAGTCTCGGATCAGTTGTACTTGAGCTTAATAACTAACTGGAGTGTTAATTAAGGGTCATTATTATCATCACATCACAAAATTCATTTTTGCAGTAAAAAAAGTACATTAAAGACAGTGACTTTTTTCTCTACATCTCAACTCTGAAATCATTTGTAAGCCCAGTAAATTGATTTATTTATTCTTCCCCTGATAACATTCTTTGTTTTATATTTTGTCTCTTTAACATTATAAATGAACAGTATGGATCTATGCGGTGAATGCCTCTCTGACCTCCCAGCTAATGGAGACCTTGTAACATGTTATAGGTGCGAACTCAAAATGCACTACGGATGGACCTCCATTGCAAATAAAACTTATTGGAAAATGCTTACGACCAGAAAGGAGGAATGGAAATGCCCTGCCTGTAGAATGGAACTCCAACCAGAAAAATAATAAAAATCCAAAACGAACAACAAGAATAGTCTCGTTTGCAAGCCACACTTTCGAGGCGAACGCAATGTTCCTCTAAAAAAAGTGTTAGAAAACACTTGCAATGGACCAACGTCCAGTGCAACACCCGAAACTCGAACAGGTGTTTACTTGAACGACGACATCACACCTGCCAACAAACACCTTCTCTGGCTTGCAAAAACAAAAGCCCGAGAATTTAACTAGAAGTTCGTGTGGGAGACTGCTGGAAAAATACTAGCATAGAAACAGGAAAACAGTGAAACAACACACAGCGGTTCAACAAAAAGCAAACTAAGCTCTTTCATATGTAGAACTAACTCAGGGAAATAAAAGCAAAAACACCAAAATGGAAAACACATACAGTGAAGCTGAGCTAGACTTTAATGTAATACATAGTGTTACCGGTATCGATAAATTTTATCTTTAAAATATGAATTTCTGTTGAATTTGTTTCAATATACGGCCTCTAACAAAAACGTGGAATGCTTTTATAGCGGAAAGTAGAAAAATAAGTAATTGTTACTTTACGATGATGTCTTAGTATAAAACGAAATTAACATAACCGTAGAAATGATTGACGGTTTTAGAAAGTAATTCTTCAACCGTGTGCTAGCAATGAAGGAGGTGTGACAATGTACATAAAAAACAACATAAGCTACATAGTGATACCAACAAATTATGTAAATTACGAGGATATGTATGCAGTCCTGTACAACGGGACACCGAAATATTTACGTGCAATATACAAGCCCCAGAAAACGAGTATCGAGAGGTTCATTGACGAGCTAAGGGGCATTATCTAAGACCAGAAGGGAAATATCGTACTAGGAGACGCCAATATCCACAATCGATTGCAGCCCTACCCGCTGTTGTTTTCTATCGAAGCATAAGGTACTGCACCCGCTGCTGAAGTAATTAAAAAAATATACTACTTATGCGTATGCCAATGACATAGCAATTGTTGTGAAAGACCTAAACTTGCACTCAGCTGTGCAGATAATGCGGGATGAGTTACGAATGGTGCCATGATAATGGCTTAGTCATAAATACTATGAAAACAGAGGCGATGCACATTCGTACACCATCAACACCTGCAGATGTCTTCCAAATTTGTATCAAATTGACCGCTGTCCACAATCAATCAATTGTCAAAAGTATTAAATACTCAGGAATTACCTTCAACTACAATTTTTTTTGGCGTGAGCACATCAACGTCCTGCGTCTGCAAATTAAAAGTACCGTCATTGCAAAACATAGTAGTGCTTAAGCAGTAACTTCTTCTTCTTCTTCTTCAGATGGCGCTACAGTCCGGGGTGGACCTGGGCCTCAACCAGCATGCCTCTCCAGCTAGCACGAACTTTTGCCAGCTGCTTCCAATTGCGCACTCCAAGTTGGTTGAGATCCTTTTCCACTTGTGTGCGCCATCTCAGTCTGGGACGTCCTCTGTTGCGTTGTCCCTGTGGTTCGGACTCGAAGACTCTTCGGGCCGGAGCAGTGCTGTCCATTCACTCTACATGGCATAGCCACCTTAAGCGTTGTATCCGTAGACGCTTGACTAGGTTCATGCCGCCGTACAGCCCATACAGTTCGTGGTTGAATCTTCTCCTCCAGATGCCAGCAACGCAAACAGGACCAAAAATCGCACGCAGAACTTTTCTCTCGAACAGACCAAGGGCTTCCTCATCCGCTTTTAGTAACGTCCAGGTTTCTGCGCCCGAAAGCAGGACTGGGATGATCAAGGTGTTGTACAAAGTCACTTTGGTCGTTCGGGAGAGGGCTTTATTACTCAATTGCCTCTTAAGCCCAAAGAAACAGCGATTGGCAAGAGTGATTCTGCGCTTGATTTCGGTACTGATGTTATTGTCCCTATTCACCGCGGAGCCGAGATAGACGAAGTCCTTAACTACCTCGAAATGTCTGCTGCCCATAGTGACGCTCTGTCCGAGACGTCGATGTTCTGCGTCCTTCTTCGATGACAGCATATACTTAGTTTTGCCCTCGCTTCGATGCTAGCAAACGCCTCATTAACGGCTCGCTGAGTTCGGCCGACCACGTCAATGTTATCCGCATAAGCTAGCAGTTGAACGGACTTGTGGAAGATCGTGCCTCTGATGTTGACGTGTGAGTTACGCACGATACCCTCAAGAATGATGTTAAAGAAGTCGCATTACAGCGCGTCGCCTTGTCTAAATCCTTTTTTTACATCGAAGGTCTCGGTGAGTTCGCTAGCGACCTTGACGGAGCAGCGAGAGTTCTCCATCGTCATCCTACACAATCTGACGAGCTTGGTAGGGATGCCAAAACTACACATTGCACTGTATAGCTCGTCTCTATGCACGCTGTCATACGCGGCCTTAAAATCGACGAATAGATGGTGGGTGTCGATTTGTACTTCTTGGGACTTCTCCGGGATTTGCCGCAGTGTAAAGATCTGGTCAATTGTGGACTTCCCTGGCCGAAACCACACTGATAAGGACCTATCAGGTTGTTGACAAACGGTTTCAGACGCTCAGAGAGAATCTTATACGCGATGTTAAGGAGACTGATCCCTCGATAGTTGGCGCAGTCGAAGGGGTCTCCTTTCTTGTGGACCGGACATACGATGCTGAGATTCCACTCGTCGGGCATGCTTTCCTCCGACCATATCTCACAGATGAGCTGGTGCATGCACCCAACCAGCTCATCCCCAGCCGCTTTGAACAGTTCTGCGGACAGTCCGTCTGCGCCAGCAGCTTTGTTCGACTTCAGTCTCGATATTGCTATCTTGACCTCGTCGAGGTCGGGGGGACGGAATTCTTGTCCATCGTCGTCCAAATTGAGTGGAACATTCTGCCCAACAGCGGGATTTGTGTCGTCATCGCCGTTTAGGAGTCTGCAGAAATGATCCTTCCAGATTTTCAGCACCGACTGCGACTCTACCACCAGTTGTCCATTTTGGTCCCGGCAGGCTTCAGTCCGAGGTTTGTAGCATAGCACCTCTCCATTTCCTCGACCGCGCGCTTCTCGTGCTCTTTCTTTTTTCTTCTGAGAAGCCGGTTCTCTTCCCTTCTTCTCTGTTTGTAGAGCTCACAAACAGCTCTCGTCGTTCGATGCAGCGTGGCCTTGTAAGCTTCCTGTTTGGCTGCATGCGCCTGCCTGCACTCGTCGTCAAACCATGGGTTCCTCCTAGGTGGTGGCTTGAAACCCAGCACATCAGTGGCTTAAGCAGTAACAACGCAACAAAATCCCACCTGGATAAGTTATATAGTACGCAATATCCTCTTCTAAAAATTGTTAAACACCTTAACTCAACTTTTCAAATTCTAGATGTTAAAGTTATTTTCCAGATGACAACACTGCTGCAGTGCATGAGGTACCCAAGGCTCCAGCTATTAAATCTTACGCTTAACACCAAAAGACGTTCCCAAGGGATGATTTAGAGCATACAACTTATATGGAGACCGAGAACTACGTTGCACCGTCCCCAAATTTACGAATTCGTTGACAAAGTATCTTAAAGAATCTTAATTCCGGATTTCAAAAAAGAGCTATTTAAATAAAATGTTAATGGAAACTCATAACGTGTCATACATTTTTTGGTTTATAAATATTAATCCTAATGAAATAATCTTCACATTTAAAAAAGAGACTGGAGTAATATTAATTTAAAAAAATTTTATTCAAAATTAGAAATTTACAACCACCTGCAGATAGGCATTTAACTTTGCCGGTAAACTATTGTTAACTACTATTGTATCAATAAACTACTACTATATCTCCTGACAAACCAAGAAAAGGCCTCAGTGCCTTAAGAGTGTTTGGAGCTGTGAAATTTTGAATAGTCTTTGCTTTATCAGGATTAGTTATAAAGCTATAAAGTTTTTAATGAAACACTCTCATGTACCAAGCTCTGCCTTGGGCACCTTGCAAGGTGTGTTTCTAGGTCTGAACTAAAATCTATTTTGTTTACAGCTAATTTTCTCCAGTGGCCCCTCAGTATCTCATCTAGAGCTCTGTGAAAAATTACAGGTGCGTTTTTTTTTAGATCAAATGGCAATTTAGTGAATTTGAATTTGCCATTTTTCCTTTAAAGAGATTTGATGAAAACAACTATTCAAATTAATGACACTAAACCATTTGCTCTTGCCCAGATTGGTCAGTACTTCATTGCTATCAGAGTTTGGATATCGATCAGAAACCGTTATAGTATTTAGTTTTCAATACTCTAGAACAAGTCTGTGCTTTTTCATTCCAGGTGCGTCAGCCTTTTTTGGAACAACCCACACAGGTGATTTATAATGGATCGTGAGCGTCTTATGAAATGATCTTAAAGTTTTTGCACTTGTTCATCTTCAGGTTCAAGTGTTGCGAGATAGGGATACAATTTAGAGTTGACGGAAAAATCTGGGACACGTTTGACTGTGGTGATACACGACAGCTTATTATTGGGGTCATCAAAAAGTTTGAGTATCTCTCTTACTAAATTTGTATGTGAGACTTCTACTGTAGAGTGATAAGTACGAATGTCGGTTCAATTTAAAAATTCTGAAACACATTGTCTTATCCGTCAACAACCATATAATTAGTTTTGATATGTATAATAGCCAAAAAGTGTTTTAAGCTGCCATTGCCGAGAATGGCATAAAACGACTTTAATTTAGGCGTAAGAAAGAATTTAATTCTTTTGTCGTTCCAAAGTGAAAAAGAAAGGAAAAAAAAAGGAAAAAATTAAAAAGAACGGTGTGTTCACTGCATTTAATATTAATATTATTAACAGAGTTGGCATGAAAGGGTTTCTAGGTAAGGGTTTGATGATTAAGGTTTTGTGAAAGTAATTATATAATTATATAAAAGTAATAATAAACAATTTTAATATTTGATTATTTTACATTCAAAGTATGGAAGAGAGGAATGATTCATCCTAAAAAACTAATGTCGGAATGGTATCCATGTATTCTTTAAGGATTTGTAGATTGTTATTATCCTTGTGTAGAATATCTTGCTCGTATTGCATAATTTCGAGTTTTAGCTCCTCTCCGCTGTTCATTTTGTCTTTATGGCGGCCTGATTTGTCTCGTGGGTGTAGGATATATATTATTTATCATGATTCATCTCTTTGTCTTTTACTTTTGTTCTATCTTGATGTCTTTTATTTTCGTTGCATAATTTAATTGTATCGTCGATCTACAGGTCGTCTATTGCAAAACAAAATGTTAGCCCTTCCGAAACCGGATTATAAGTGTTATTAATTTGTTGTTTTTAAAACGTATTTCATCCTTTTTTGATAAAGCGAATCTTAGAAGTACGAACAGACGTCCTACAGTGGACATTCCAGTTTGAAGAAAGCGATTCGTGAACGTGAAGTGATAAATAAAAATCGTTATAACTCGGAGTTTAAAGAACTCGCCAAATTACAATGCATTTGTTGAGAAATTGCTTATGAAACCTGATAACTCATCACCTAATGTTCAGTTGCCGAAGTTGATTGAAGATTGATTGAAGATTGGCCATCATTTCGGGATTCATTCACTTAACATCTTCCCGTTTCGTATGCCAACTATGTTGAAAAGTGGGACTGTTTAGGGAAACGCTACGATCGAACAAACATTTCTTACTCTTCAAACGGTTGTAATTTGTGACTCAATCCAACATTCATCGACTTGCAACTTGATAACAAACCATTCTGTTGACTCTGGATCATCTACACTAACAATTTTGGGATGGGAAAACTAATCCGCTGCAGGGTTCTTATTGATACATGATCTCAAATGTCATTTGTTTCTAAATTATTCTCACAAAGTTTGCGTCTCCCGCGTAAGCATGCTAGAACTTCATTATTGGGGGTTTTGTTAACTGAAGCTGAGGGTTACATCCAATTACAACTTTATTCTCGTGTTACTTCAAAACATACCTTTGTTGAAACTTATATTCTTAGCCAAGTTACCGATATAATATAATGATATTAATTCTAACTTACTGAATCTTCAAGAGTACTCTAAACTAATCTAAAATATTTTTCGTCAGTTTTCTTATTTTTCGGCCTCTTATATTTTTTAAAATCATTATTAAAACTATGTAGATTTTTTGCTATTCATCCAAAAAATTTAAGACATTCCTGCATTGTTCTTTTTTTTAGCCTTACTTAGATAACTATCTTTACACTACCAAAAACTAAACCTAAACTTATAGCTATGTACAATTGAATTAAACTAAAGTGAAAAGTTCTATGATTTAGAACTTTTTTAATTAAACGCCTACTGCAGCCTCACATTAGGTTCGCAAGAAAAGGCCTGGTTCGCTTAGGTATTCACAATGAATGTAACAAATTATTTTTCTCTTATTTATACCAAATTATTGCTATGATGACAAAAATAATTACAATAGTAAAACAAAAAATATGACCACCAAAGCCAATGGCCCGAAAGGGGAAAAACATTTTATTGATGCATGCAATTTATTCAACGTTCAATTTCTTGCAACCTTGCATGAAATGCGTGAATTTTGTTGATGAAGTCAGCATATAGCCGCCTCCGGCATCGGTGTTCACTAAGTTACTTCTTCTTCCGGTTCTGTTTTCCAGTGAATCTTAAACCGACGACTTGAGATACTTCGTCGGCTTGCAATACTTTGGCGAGTTGCAGTTCTAAAATTTCCCAGCTTATATCATATATCATTAGACTCTTGTGCTCACCGGTAATACTTATGGACAACAGCTAATATACAGATTATGACACAAACTGAAGTAGCGATTGTACAGAAGCCATATGTTACACACATACACATGTTTATTTATTTTTATCCAAGTTTCTTCATGCAACCGGTGAAGCACGTCAACTGCCGTTCGGTGGTTGATTAAGGACATCTCTGGGGTCAAATGAATGATGCCGGTGTCGTTTGAAATAACTTCATCTCTAGTTGAGCCGCAAATTACGAACAACGCAGTTTCCTCTAGCGTAATGAACATCCACGTATTATAAGTCTACAGTTCTTTCCATACGGTGTGTGTTAGTTTAACATCCTACTTGCGCGTCGTTTGAACGACAGTTTCCTATACAGCTGCTGGATATTACAATCCTCACTTTGCTCAATACTGTGAAATATTGATGACCGAAGTATGAATGTTGTTCCAACTGTTGGTGTCTTGTTTATGTCATCCGGTGGTAGTTTGAAATACCTCTGTAGATTATTGAAAGATTGTTGTATCTGCACCTCTCGAAATGTCTGCTCATTTACCTTCTCTGGCACCGTGTCGGTTTTAATTAAGTCATCTTCATCTTCATTACCATCACTGATCGTGAAGTATCCTGTGATCAAAATCTCCGCCGAAGTTGTAGTCATCTCTAGTTTGTCCAATGGATCCGGCAATACCTTCATCTCTAAGTCAAGTTTGTCCGCATACCTTTTGATGACTTCCTCCACGCTCTTCTGTGGTAAGAATTCAAACAAATGACTACGTTTGAGATATGCGTTTTGGAGTTTGTTGTACTTCGTCTCAATCTCTCGCATGTAACTAAGTGCAATTAGATAGGCATTCGTCACATGTAAATTTATTGTGTTTTCATCAACCAACTTAAACCAAGACCCCATCTTGTTGATCTCTTCCAGAGCAGCATTCAGCTTCTTTGTAAAATTGTTGATGTTGTTACTAATTCTTGCTTCTGCCTCATTGAAACTGGCAATTGTAGACAGCATAATCTTGGTGTTCGTTCTTGTTGTTTTGATAAGTTTCTTCTGACTACTATCCAGGCTTTCGATGTCATGGTATACTTCATCATCAACTCCGAATAGTGAATTGAGAACCGTTTCAAGTAACCCTTGTTTTTGTCTGTGAAAACACGTCGCTTGAAATCTGTTGAAAATGGATAATACATTGTCCCATTCCTCTTCCATATGACGGCGCAGTTAATCACACTGGCTCTCTGTTGTCACTGATTTCACCTTTTTGCATAGATTTGTTATTTTGTTTCTAGTATTATTCATGTTGGCTTGGTTACGTAATATACATATCTTCAACTGGAAATCGAATGCTAGTGCGCAGCAGTCCTCGTTGTATTTTCGCAGTTCCAATTTGTTCTATGAAAAACCCGACTTCTGGATGTGTGGTTATATGTATATTTCGTCGATCCTGGCATAACAAATGCAAGAAACGACATTGTCAAAAGGGCAATGGAAACATTTACGCATGGAGTGATTGACTTTTTCTTTCTAGCTTTCTAGATTTCTTCCGGTGGAACAAAGTGGTAACTGCTTTGGAAGTTGATTTCTTGGGGTTTCATAACGTTGTCTTCTATTGGCAACAAACATATTTTGGTTAGTGGTCGTTTGAATGTTGTGTCACTATTAAAATCGTGATCTGGTTCCATTTCAATAACTTCCTTTGGTAAGGATTTTTTTCGCCGAGGCACGATGTGGAAGATAGTAAGTTTTTCCAGTGTCATCTTTCCGTGTTTCATACATGGGTATTCTTCTAGTGGCGCTACTGTCCGGGGTGAACTTGGGCCTCAACCAACATGCCTCTCCAGCTATCACGATCTTTCGCCAGCTGCCGCCAGTTGCGCACTCCAAGTTGGTGGAGGTCCTTCTCCACTTGTGTGCGCCACCTTAGTCTGGGCCGTCCTCTATTGCGTTGCACCAATCTCTCAGATTCGAATTCGATTTCGGGCCAGAGCAGTGGAGTAAATACGCTCTACATGGACTAGCCATCTTAAGCGTTGTGTCTGAAGACGCTTGACTAGGCGCATGTCACTGTTTTTTTTTTTTTTTTTTTATGCATTTTATTCATGTATTACATAACACTTAAATTCTAGACAAAATATGCTTAAAACTAGTTTTCAGGACAGGATGCATGTCACTGTAAAGCCCATAGAGTTCGTCGTTGAATCTTCTTCTCCAGATGCCGTCAACGTAAACAGAACCATAAATTTCAGGCAAAACTTTTCTCTCGAAAGGACCACGGGTATCCTCATCCGCTTTTAGTAACGTCGAGGTTTCCGCGCCATAGAGTAGGACTGAGATGATCAAGGTGTTATACAAAGTAATCTAAATCCTTCGAGAGAGGGCTTTATTACCCAATTGCCCTCTTGAGCCCAAAGAAACAACGATTGGCAAGAGTGATTCTGCGTTTGATTTTCGTACTGGTGTTGTTGTCCCAATTTACCACGGAGCCGAGGTAGACGAAGTCCTTGACTACTCGAAGTTTCTACTGCCTTGTGCGACGCTCTGCACGAGACGCCGATGTTGTATGTCCTTCGTTGATGACAGTATGTACTTCTTTTTGCCCTCATTAACCACCAGACCCATTTTAGTAGCTTCTGATTCAATGTCAGCAAACGCCTCATTGACGGCTTTCTGTGTTCGTCCAATCACGTCAATGTCGTCGGCATAAGCTAGCAGTTGAACTTACTTTTAGAAGATCGTGCCTCTGGTGTTGACTTGTGAGTTACGCACGATCTTCTCAAGGATAATGTTAAAGAAGTCACATGACAGCCTTGTCTAAAAGCTTTTTTGACATTGAAGGTCTCGGTGAGTTCGTTCCCGGCCTTGACGGAGCAGCGAGAATTCTCCATCGTCATCCTACACAATCTGACGAGTTTGGTAGCAATGCCAAAACTAGACATGGCACTGTATAGCTCGTCTCTATGCACACTGTCATATAATAATAATAATTGAGTTTCACTACAGCACACAACGGACCAGGGCCTGGCTTCTACAACAACTACTCGTGTTGTCCATGCTACTGTTCACGAGTAGAAGAGACCTACAGTTCTTTCCGACTCCGAACGGCGAGATTTGAGAAGCTTTCCATAGACAATTAAAAAAAAATGTGCCAGGTGTCCTAGATGGTGAGTGTCGGTGGACCATCCATGTGTCCAAGAGCAATATATTCCTGAGTAAATGTGGAATATTCATGAAGAAGTTCCTCGTTTTTCACGAACCTTTGCTCTAATAGAAAAAATCGCTTTAAAGCAACTTTGCGTGAGTCGCCCAAGACGCTACGATCCTTAAATAGTGGTAACTTGAAAACATATCGCCCGTTTTCATCTCGTCCGTGTATTAGCTGATACAGATTTTCGGGCATATCTTCTTCCGTGGTCTTTACTTTGGCAATGGGTACTTCTTCGAGCTCCCAAAATTTCTTTTACTTATCATCTTCTCTGCATACACAGATGCATGAAGTGAGAATCGAGGCTATCCTGACTGGTCCCGATAGTATCCAGCCAAGCCTTGTATTTTGTGCCATTGGAGTGCTAGGTGGACCCTTGATTAATACATGGGCCAGAACGTGTGGTAAAATATCTGAGCCAATTAGTAACTCGATATCCTTGGGTTGTTCATACCAGGGATCCGCCAACTTCAAGCCATGGATATGTGGCCAATGATTGGAAACAAATTTTTGTAATGGTTTCTTGATGTTATGGCAGGCATAACTAGTTCTTCCAGTTCCACGTTGACTGGATAAATTGAATGTTGAGATATTTTTGTGTGTAGGTGAAATATTTGTGTTGTGTGGCCATTGATTCCATTTACAATTGATTCGTATTTGGTCATTGGTGCCCTTATTTGCCGAGCTAGCTTCTCAGGCACGAAAAATTATTGAGATCCTTGATCAATCAAAGCTAGCACCAGTTTCACGTGTCCTTCAATGCACACGTTTACAATGGCGGTGGCTAGGAGTACCATACAGCTATTTGGACTTGCCGTGGTAGTTTGTTTTGTTGATGGTGCTTCTTCACTCGTCATTCTTCCAGCTACCAAGAATGCCGTGCTGTCACCTCAGGGTAAATGAAGCAATGAATTATGTTTTTGAGTACATATTCTGCATCCTTTTTTTTATGGACAATCTCTTACAGCATGTCCAGCGTGCAAGCAGTTGAAACACAGCTTTGGTATTTGGACCACCTCCATTGGTTTTTTTGGTTGCATACTCAAGAACTCCTTACATTTGTATAATTGATGCAACTCGTTACACACAACACATTCCGATTGTGCAACTGTAGTTAAATGGTTTTTCAGGAATGCTTGTTTTGACGCTTTCAACTGATTTCCCCTGTTGGGTTCGCGACTGTTCTCTAATCCTCGGAATCTGAATTCAATAATGTCGAAAAATGTACTTAAATTTGGAATTTCGGTTGACGCCCCCTTGACCGTTGATATAGTTTTCTAGATTCAGGGTCAAGTTTTGGGTATACAAATTGAATCATCAGTGGATCTGAAGAACGACATCCTAAATTCTTTATGCCGTATAAAAACTCTTTCGCCGAGTCCATGATGGTTTTTAAATCTCTTGAATTTTCACTTCGGACCGCTTTGAAGGCCAGCAACTTTTGAATATAGTTGTTGACCAATACTGCCGGATTTTGAAACCGTTTTATTAGCAGTTATATAGCTGTTTCATAAATGCTTGCTGTCGGTGATAAATGATTGACAATTCTGGCAGCTTCTTAGGTTTCCTTTCAAATATTGAATCCTTTCAATATTGGTTAAGGATTTATTTTGGTGCACTAGCCGCTCATATAGTTCCCAAAATTGTGTCCACTCTTCATACATTCCACTAAATGTTGGAATGCTTATGGCTGTAAGTTTGATTTCCTTATGTATTTCTGTTTCTGGAGCCAGTTTTTATATGGGTTGTTCCTCTGCCTCTTTGATTTGAATGTATGCATCTTGGTACATCTGCTCCAAATCGATAAACTCGTTGCTCGTTGAGTACTCCTGGTTGTTAACCCCTTCTTAAAGTTAACCTTGCCCAGCCATGTAAATCTTACTGGACACTTCACTGTTTTCGCCGGCTGCTCCAATCTCGCTGGGGCCTTCACTTTCTTTGAGTTAGGTGCTGACTCCTTCAATCCCGCCGGGACCTCTAGTTTCTCTGATGTTTTTCTTGAAGGCTGTCCTGGCTCAAAATGAATTGAAGTGGAAGGAGATACAATATTAAGATTTTCTCTCATCGACTCCAGTTTTGCCTTCAAAGTGGTTTTTATATTGACATATCTTTCTTCAAACTGCTTAAAATACTCCTGTTTGAAATACTAATGCTGCGGATTTGTCTTTCTTAAGTCTCTGAAGTTAACTTTAACTCTACTCAACTATTTACATTAATCTTCCGTAAAACTATACAGATGTGTGCACCAGGGCGTATGTGAAAAGGCCATGTAGCACCTTTTCCTTCAGTTTTGTTCTTCTCTTGCATTAAATTTTTTTTGTTTTTGTATTTTTTATTTTATTATATATTTTTTAATTAATTCAGTTTTTTTTTCTTAACTCCCACTCAACTACCCCGTCTGTTTGCATGAGAAGTTAGCGGCATCGAACGCTAGTTCTGGTGTAACCACCATTAAATATTGTTCTTTGGCAGAGACTGAACTGAACCTATCTAATACGCCATGTAGCACCTTTTCCTTCAGTTTTTTTTTGCATTAATTTTTTAATTAATTTTGTTTTTTTTTCTTAACTCTTACTCAACTACCCCGTTCTGATGTTACCACCATTAAATGTCGTTCTTAGGCAGAGACTGAAGTGAACCTATCTAATACGCCATGTAGCACCTTTTCCTTCAATTTTGTTTTTTTTTTTTTTTGCATTAATTTATTAATTAATTTTGTTTTTTTTTTCTTAACTCTTACTCAACTACCCCGTCTCTTTGCATGAGAAGTTAGCGGCATCGAACGCTAGTTCTGGTGTAACCACCATTAAATGTCGTTCTTTGGCAGAGAGTTAACTGAACCGTAGGAGATCCTCATCGCTGCGAGCGATGTCCGGCTCGTATTGAAGTTACCTTTGTACTGTGCGACGTAAAAGATGATAGGGCCGCCTTCCCTAATAATAATAATAATTGAGTGGCACTACAGCCCATAACGGACCAGGGCTTAGCTTCTACCACAACTACTCGTGTTGTGCATGCTACTGTTCTTCACGAGTAGAAGGGGCCTACAGTTTCCTGCCGACTCTGAACGGTGAGATTTGAGAAGCTTTCCATAGACAATTAATACAGTTTGAGTGTTGTCAGCAACTCGAAAGATGCGGTGCCGTGAAAAAATGTTATGTGTCTAGTCCGGGAATCGAACCCAGACTTTCTGCGCCGCTGTCGATACACTTACCGCTACGCCACGGCGACCACTTTCCCTATCAGGCCTTAATCGTCCAAATATGAAAAAGCTTGAGGCGGAATGAAGCCGTTTGGACGTACCGGTTCATTGTATATTTCATTTGGGTAGTAAGCCGCGAAGATCAGAGTGTTGGTTAAAGTCATGCCTCGAACAGTGTGACTCCGAATCAACTTAATAATAAAATTATCTATCCTTATAGGATTTGTCTCTTTGTACAGAACCTCGTTGGTTCTTGTACTGAGATTCTGGTGTTCGATATAAACGAAAACAGGCCCGATGGCGCTGCCTTTCGAACTCTCTCATCTTTCCCATCTGAGAAGGACCACACAGAACAACCATACACCATAATTTGCCGGATAAGAGCCATGTAGCAGATGGCCTTCATTCTGGTATCAAGTTGACTGCTATAAAATAGCCCTCTAGCCATAGCGATAGATATCAACATAACCAGATGCCAACATATCTAACAACACATATACATATCAAACACAACGTGCTCCGCCATGAAGCCAAATTGATTCTTCGGTATTTGTTTTTCATCAAATTTGTTGTGAAAGAATGGGACTCGTATACCTTGCTTATTGCACGGAAGAAGACTTATAGACCGGAGGTTTGTTGGGATGGAAGTATCCTTGTCTCGTTTTTGAATTGGCTGTACCACAGCTGTTTTCCAATGCTTCGGGTAATATGCATTACTCAGCGCGTTGTTAAACAGGGTTGTGTATACATCCACAGCCTCAGAGTTTAGATGACGCAGAACAATGTTTGGTATCCCATCGATTCCCACTGACTTCTTATTCTTCAGTGAATTAAAGATACCTTGGAGTTCACCTTTCGAAATAAGGATGGAGTTGTTTCCATTATCGCCGACGGCATTGTTTGCCAGAAGTTCGTCACTGAATCTGATTAATCCAGTATTCTCGGATCGCCATTGACTTATTTCGTTCCGAATATAGAAGTGGTTGTAGTTCGGACTACGAGTCTCGTTGACCGTGTACACTTTCTGGAAAACAGCACCAATTGCATTCACCTTCTGATGGGGATCTTCGACTACGAAGAAGTCGTTGTAAAGCACAGCCCCATCTACATCGATACTAACTGACGTAAGTAAGTTCGCTTTGGCTGTTGTTCTGTCAAGTCGAACGCAATGACTGTCATCTTACGGCCTTAATCTTATTGCTTCAATGAAAGCCTACGGCTAGACTGTAATTTTGGCGAAATAACTGTTATAGTACTTTGATCTGTGACTTCAGAGAGCGAACCTTTGTACTCTGTGGATCTGTAAATCGTCTGTCCAAGAGTTTTTGTATTGACAGAAGTTCAGTTGTTTGCACGTGAAGTGTATCGATATCAGATTTCCGATAGATGTCGACAAAATCGATTGGGGACACCTTTGGAATCGTCGTGTCCATTGTACGTTTAATGACTTCGTCCATTTGTGTGAGGTAGCCGTCAACCTCTGTTTGAGGATTGATCACACTCGAACTTATTTCTCTGCCTAAGACCTGAACTCGATATTGTTTTGTTACATCCACTCTAGGAGAGCGTTTCGTCTCTTATTTGGAACAATGTTACCCCATTGGCCGTGTTGAGCGTTCTAATCCCCGGCTAAGATATAACAATTTTCTTCTGAGTTCAGGCGGAGGCTAGTGAAGAAAGCCTGGAGCTCCGAAAGAATGTTGGGGCGGCAATCACCTTTGAGAGAGATGCAATAACCTTATGTTATGTTTCTTTTAATCAAGAGGCCGACCCCGCCACCTCGAATGAATTTTTTTTCTGTTTGCGTACGGTGTTTGTTTATTTATTTATTTTTCATACAAAAATAAATTAAGTTATTATTTACATTACTTTACCTGCAAAGCAAAGTGCTTATCTGCAGGTGGTTATACATAAATTGTATTATTATTGAAGTGATTCAATAAATAAAGTTGTTGATTTAATATTGAGATATTTTCGGTGAAATTATTATTTACGTATTTACAATTCTCTAATATACACAATGAAATTGAATTAATGCTTTTTTAATTCTTTTCTCCTTTCTTTGGAAATTTGATTGGTTTTTAAGAACTGTGGTATCGAATTCATTAACTTTGTGACGGTACATCGTAATTCCCTATCTCCATAGACGTTGTAAGCTTCCGGTACTTTAAGCATTCCTTGGGCTCGTCTTATGTTTATTTTGTGGCTTATGGGTTTCTGAAACCGTTGGTCATTGGAATATTGCAACATTATAGTCATCTTGAAGATTCCTTTGACATCTAAATCATCAAAATTAGAATTAGTTGGTCTAATAATTTTTAATAGACAATGTTGGATGTTGGGTATCTTGTCCAGGTGTGTTTTTGCTGCATTTCCCAGGCCAGAATTCCGTATCTGATACGCGACTCTGCTAACGAATAATACACCTGTTTATTCACTTCCAAGTTTGCATGATGCTTAAGGTACACCATTGCAAAAATAGTGCTCTTAAGCTGACGCAAAACGTTGATGTGCTCATGTCACAAAAAATGCTCGTCAATTGTAATTCCAAGTTGTTTAATGCTTCTGGTTACCTCAATTAGGTTCATATTTGTTGATAGTGGGCAGTGTTCATTTCGGTGAAAGATTTGAATGATTTCCATTGGCTTTGATGGAGTCCTAATATGCATCACCTTTGTTTTCGTACCATTTATTACTAAACCATTATCATGACACCATTCCGATACAGCGTTGAATTCATCTTGCAATATCTTTACAGCAACGTTGAAGAGTTTGTGTTTCACAACGATTGCGGTGTCGTCCGCATAAACATGGGCCGTACAGTTTTTAAGTAATCTTAGCAATTAATTTGTGAAAATAATAAATAAAATTGGACCTAATTTTTAACCATGTGGCACACCATATCCGCAGTACAAGTAAATTGTCAAGTTTGGCTAGGAATTGGCATGGGGGAATAACAACATCGTGAATTTTGTCAAGCTCAGCGGAATTCGCTCGTTGATCTTGAATAATCGTTTGTCAAGGCCCTACAAACTAGTCTGAATTATCATTGATTATGATTAAAAAACTCTTTAACCCTCGATGTCTTGTGTTTGGGGGCAATTTATGTAATCAATGGCGATAGATTCGTCGTTGAGATAATATTAAAATTTTAGGAATTTTATATCTTTTCTCATTAATTTTTTTTTCAAAATTATTTTTTTTTAATTTATTTATTTTAATTTATTTTTTAATATCCGGAAACGGAGACATTAATCGGAACGTTTGCTACCTAATTATAATTAAGTTTTTAAGTTATAGAGTGACTTGCAAGCAGTGGTGTTAGTGCGTAATATCGCGTAATTGGTTGTATTTCTCTATACAACGGACTATGCAGTCTTAAATTTCTGATATATTGAATTTATTATATTAAATTTAACAAAACTAGATAGCGCCGATATAAATAGAGTGATTTATCGTGAGGTTTGCTTTCAACAGACTTTTTTGGAAGACCACTCGTGACTCCTCTCAAACTGCTTTGTCATTTTTCTTCAGTTTCGTTTGGCAAATTACCATGGAAAGAACGCCAGACAGAGTCTTCAAATTTTTCAACAATATTTCAAAAATCAGCGTTCTGCAGGAAATATTTTCCGTGCAATTCGAGAAATCAACCATCCAGTCACCTGTAAGGCAGTTATAGCATAGAAGCTGAGATGAATCGATTCATCGTCATTTTAAAATCTTACTCGGCGTATTCGACTTTTTGTTGTACTTTACGTAAAGATCTTGGGTTTAAAGCATACACAATTTTACTTGCACAAAAATGGAGATCAGGCTACTTGAACTTGCTTCAAACTTTTAGTGACTATTGCCTATAGTCTTAATAACTTAATGAAAATCCGGTGTTTCATCGTCAAATGTTGTTCAGTGATAAAGAGTATATCTAGCTAAATGGATGCAGTAATAACTGCTTTTCAATTGGCATATTTAGCGTGATGAGACATCCGAAATGAGACATCCGAATGATTATATTTATTATGGTATGGTATGTTTCATGGGCTAATGAAATCATTGTATTTGTAAATCAAAGCTTACGATGAATGATGTGTAAATAATAGTAATAATTTCTCAATATAAATTTTTAAGAAAAGTAGTTTTAATTTTCATTACAGCTATCCGAACTGGAGCAGAGAGTTGTTGAGGCAGAAGAACGAGCTGAGGAAGCTGAAGATAAGGTAAGTAATTTTATATTACGCTTAAGAATACGATTTACTGTCACTCCGTTTTGGAAAGACGTACATCGGCTGTTGTGTGAGGTTGCCTAGGCAACGAAATTAATAATTCTAGTAAAAAAATTAAAAATCAAAAACAAAAAAAAAAGAAGGAGCGCTTTTAAGCAACAAACAAGTTTGGTGAAGCAACGGACGATGGTGCCAAGCAGCACCTTCAAAAAATGCGAAGAAAACGAAACCGCGGATAGAGAAAGTAAGAAAAAACACAAACCGTTCTCCTTAAAGAATTGCGCGTGTCTGTTGAACCGGAGGACGTCTTGCGGATGTTACATCAAGTAGACTTTCCCAATGTACAATTTCTGGCGGTAAAGCGTTTCTCCACCGTTCGTAGTGTAGTTATCGCCAGATAGCAGGCTAGATTTTCAGACCGTATTGGAGAGGTTAGCAAAACGCAAGGAAGTTCACGCCTGTCGAACCCAAACAATTTGATTAGACCCTCTGAAAATGCTTCCGCTCCCAATACTTCTTCCACCTCTGTTTAGAGTGCTCGCATGGAGCCAGTAGGATAGTTTTAATTAAAATAAAAGTTATTATAGCTAGTTTAAGTATTTTATATCTAGATTTAATGCAAATGAAACTCAAAATAAAAAAATACATTTTTAAACTTAAACTTAATCTTCCACCTCTGTCCCCCATTCCCCTACACAACTTACCGATACACTAATACAGACTCTTACGAAACTAGTGGCAGAAACTTTACAAATTCAAGGGAAACAAAATTTTAACTCCATAATGAATCCCGCTTCAGACATCAACAACGATGTTGATGAACCCATTAATGTGACAAACGACTGAAAATATATATAAATATACCTGACGTTGTCAAGAGTTTACGTGAGTTTTCTGGGCAGGCCCAAGAGGTCAATTCGTGGAAGAAAAGTGTCGAAAGGATACTTAAAATCTATGAACAAATTTGGGAAAAAATATCGAAATGTCTGACATTGCATTATGCAGACAAGAGGGACCTGCGAACCCTTGAATACCAAATTACCACTTTGGTTCAAGGCAATAGCACAATTCCAGAGTTTTACCAAGCGGAGTATCACCACTTATCTCTACTTTTAAACAAACTAGGCTCACTAGATATGAGCAAAGAGTCCCTAGACAACATGACGCAATGTTACAGAGACAAAGCTCTCGATAAATTCGTCAGAGGCTTGAAGGGAGATCTGCACAGACTCTTTAGCATAAGAGAGCCTGCAGACCTCCCCCAAGGTTTGCACCTCTGCCTGAATTTACAAAACGTTGACTTCAGAACACAGTACGCAAACAATTCGCAGACCTCCGCGCGAAAAACCTTTTTACCCCCACCGGTTCCTCCTCGTTGTTGTTGACGACCCTCGCAAACGTACAAAGGACAATGACTTACGGATCTGCACGTGGAATGTGAGGTCCCTAAACAGACCACGTGCAGCCGATGAACTTGCGGAGGCCCTGGACTGCTATAAAGCAGACATTACCGCAATCCAGGAAATGCGGTGGGATGGGCCGGGCAAGAGAAGATTGAGAAACTGCGACATATACCACGGCGACTGCTGCAGGGAGAGAGGGAAACGCTTATTTGGATGCGATATGGATAAATTTCCTGTATACGACCCATTATATTCTCTTCTGTGAGTAAGCCGTTTATAGTGCTGGGATTCAAACAATTTTTTAAATATGTTAATGATGTCCGTATTGCTATAACTGGGTTGAAAAAAAAAATATGCCTATGATAAGGGAATGTTATTATAAATTGATGGCTGGATTCGTTTCCGAGTTTAAGTATAAGTTGCTTGCGAAATACGTTGATTGGTGTCTCTACAGTTAGGATCAAGTTGTGTGACGAGTTATCGTCACTGTGTTGTGTCGTTCTCATTGAATTTACATGAGAAGTTAGTGGGAGAGAGCGTCGGCAACTACGTTTGATTTTCCAGGTTTATACTTCAACTCGTAGTTGTACTCTTCTAGTATTGCCTTCCATATCTTCATCTCGTGGTTAGTATGTTTGTTACTAAGCGCGTATGTCAATGGCTGATGGTGCATAAATATGTTGACCTTCTCCGGTGAATTGTATGGTGATTTGGATGTTGGTTGGCTGGTCGTCGTCCTAATTTCGCCCTTAACTGAAGTAACATAAGTTAATTTTCATCCGGGTCGGCGAAAAGATTAGGATAGTTATGTATTATGTTAACAAGGTGAGTTGTTCACCATTTTTGTATGACGTTGCTTTATTGGAACAGTTATATTACGGTGAATTATCATATAGTTTTCCTTGGTATGGATGACAGCATTTAATTTTTTCAGTGCGTCATTCCCTATAATACCGTCGAATGAAATCAGACTTGGGAGTATAAAAGCTTTTAATTTTCTATTTTGGGATCAAATAACCTTATAAAGCAATTATGTGTAACTTTGATATTTCCTCCAACTCCTTCACGTGTGCATTGAAGGACACGTGAAACTGGTGCGAGCTTTGATTGATCAAGGATCTCAATAATTTTTCGTGCCTGAGAAGCTAGCTCGGCAAATAAGGGAACCAATGACCAAATACGAATCAATTATAAATGGAATCAATGGCCATACAACACAAATATTTCACCTACACACAAAAATATCTCAACATTCAATTCATCCAGTCAACGTGGGACTGGAAGAACTAGTTATGCCTGCCATAACATCAAGACTACCATTACAAAAATTTGTTTCCAATCATTGGCCACATATCCATGGCTTGAAGTTGGCGGATCCCTGGTATGAACAACCCAAGGATATCGAGTTACTAATTGGCTCAGATATTTTACCACACGTTCTGGCCCATGTATTAATCAAGGGTCCACCTAGCACTCCAATGGCACAAAATACAAGGCTTGGCTGGATACTATCGGGACCAGTCAGGATAGCCTCGATTCTCACTTCATGCATCTGTGTATGCAGAGAAGATGATAAGTAAAAGAAATTTTGGGAGCTCGAAGAAGTACCCATTGCCAAAGTAAAGACCACGGAAGAAGATATGCCCGAAAATCTGTATCAGCTAATACACGGACGAGATGAAAACGGGCGATATGTTTTCAAGTTACCACTATTTAAGGATCGTAGCGTCTTGGGCGACTCACGCAAAGTTGCTTTAAAGCGATTTTTTCTATTAGAGCAGAGGTTCGTGAAAAACGAGGAACTTCTTCATGAATATTCCACATTTACTCAGGAATATATTGCTCTTGGACACATGGATGGTCCACCGACACTCACCATCTAGGACACCTGGCACATTTTTTTTTAATTGTCTATGGAAAGCTTCTCAAATCTCGCCGTTCGGAGTCGGAAAGAACTGTAGGTCTCTTCTACTCGTGAACAGTAGCATGGACAACACGAGTAGTTGTTGTAGAAGCCAGCCCCTGGTCCGTTGTGTGCTGTAGTGAAACTCAATTATTATTATTATATGACAGTGTGCATAGAGACGAGCTATACAGTGCCATGTCTAGTTTTGGCATTGCTACCAAACTCGTCAGATTGTGTAGGATGACGATGGAGAATTCTCGCTGCTCCGTCAAGGCCGGGAACGAACTCACCGAGACCTTCAATGTCAAAAAAGCTTTTAGACAAGGCTGTCATGTGACTTCTTTAACATTATCCTTGAGAAGATCGTGCGTAACTCACAAGTCAACACCAGAGGCACGATCTTCTAAAAGTAAGTTCAATTGCTAGCTTATGCCGACGACATTGACGTGATTGGACGAACACAAAAAGCCGTCAATGAGGCGTTTGCTGACATTGAATCAGAAGCTACTAAAATGGGTCTGGTGGTTAATGAGGGCAAAAAGAAGTACATGCTGTCATCAAGGAAGGACATACAACATCGGCGTCTCGTGCAGAGCGTCGCACAAGGCAGTAGAAACTTCGAGTAGTCAAGGACTTCGTCTACCTCGGCTCCGTGGTAAATTGGGACAACAACACCAGTACCAAAATCAAACGCAGAATCACTCTTGCCAATCGTTGTTTCTTTGGGCTCAAGAGGGCAATTGGGTAATAAAGCCCTCTCTCGAAGGATTTAGATTACTTTGTATAACACCTTGATCATCTCAGTCCTACTCTATGGCGCGGAAACCTCGACGTTACTAAAAGCGGATGAGGATACCCGTGGTCCTTTCGAGAGAAAAGTTTTGCCTGAAATTTATGGTTCTGTTTACGTTGACGGCATCTGGAGAAGAAGATTCAACGACGAACTCTATGGGCTTTACAGTGACATGCGCCTAGTCAAGCGTCTTCAGACACAACGCTTAAGATGGCTAGTCCATGTAGAGCGTATTTACTCCACTGCTCTGGCCCGAAATCGAATTCGAATCTGAGAGATTGGTGCAACGCAATAGAGGACGGCCCAGACTAAGGTGGCGCACACAAGTGGAGAAGGACCTCAACCAACTTGGAGTGCGCAACTGGCGGCAGCTGGCGAAAGATCGTGATAGCTGGAGAGGCATGTTGGTTGAGGCCCAAGTTCACCCCGGACAGTAGCGCCACTAGAAGAATACCCATGTATGAAACACGGAAAGATGACACTGGAAAAACTTACTATCTTCCACATCGTGCCTCGGCGAAAAAAATCCTTACCAAAGGAAGTTATTGAAATGGAACCAGATCACGATTTTAATAGTGACACAACATTCAAACGACCACTAACCAAAATATGTTTGTTGCCAATAGAAGACAACGTTATGAAACCCCAAGAAATCAACTTCCAAAGCAGTTACCACTTTGTTCCACCGGAAGAAATCTAGAAAGCTAGAAAGAAAAAGTCAATCACTCCATGCGTAAATGTTTCCATTGCCCTTTTGACAATGTCGTTTCTTGCATTTGTTATGCCAGGATCGACGAAATATACATATAACCACACATCCAGAAGTCGGGTTTTTCATAGAACAAATTGTAACTGCGAAAATACAATGAGGACTGCTGCGCACTAGCATTCGTGTTTTCACAGACAAAAACAAGGGTTACTTGAAACGGTTCTCAATTCACTATTCGGAGTTGATGATGAAGTATACCATGACATCGAAAGCCTGGATAGTAGTCAGAAGAAACTTATCAAAACAACAAGAACGAACACCAAGATTATGCTGTCTACAATTGCCAGTTTCAATGAGGCAGAAGCAAGAATTAGTAACAAAATCAACAATTTTACAAAGAAGCTGAATGCTGCTCTGGAAGAGATCAACAAGATGGGATCTTGGTTTAAGTTGGTTGATGAAAACACAATAAATTTACATGTGACGAATGCCTATCTAATTGCACTTAGTTACATGCGAGAGATTGAGACGAAGTACAACAAACTCCAAAACGCATATCTCAAACGTAGTCATTTGTTTGAATTCTTACCACAGAAGAGCGTGGAGGAAGTCATCAAAAGGTATGCGGACAAACTTGACTTAGAGATGAAGGTATTGCCGGATCCATTGGACAAACTAGAGATGACTACAACTTCGGCGGAGATTTTGATCACAGGATACTTCACGATCAGTGATGGTAATGAAGATGAAGATGACTTAATTAAAACCGACACGGTGCCAGAGAAGGTAAATGAGCAGACATTTCGAGAGGTGCAGATACAACAATCTTTCAATAATCTACAGAGGTATTTCAAACTACCACCGGGTGACATAAACAAGACACCAACAGTTGGAACAACATTCATACTTCGGTCATCAATATTTCACAGTATTGAGCAAAGTAAGGATTGTAATATCCAGCAGCTGTATAGGAAACTGTCATTCAAACGACGCGCAAGTAGGATGTTAAACTAACACACACCGTATGGAAAGAACTGTAGACTTATAATACGTGGATGTTCATTACGCTAGAGGAAACTGCGTTGTTCGTAATTTGCGGCTCAACTAGAGATGAAGTTATTTCAAACGACACCGGCATCATTCATTTGACCCCAGAGATGTCCTTAATCAACCACCGAACGGCAGTTGACGTGCTTCACCGGTTGCATGAAGAAACTTGGATAAAAATAAATAAACATGTGTATGTGTGTAACATATGGCTTCTGTACAATCGCTACTTCAGTTTGTGTCATAATCTGTATATTAGCTGTTGTCCATAAGTATTACCGGTGAGCACAAGAGTCTAATGATATATGATATAAGCTGGGAAATTTTAGAACTGCAACTCGCCAAAGTATTGCAAGCCGACGAAGTATCTCAAGTCGTCGGTTTAAGATTCACTGGAAAACAGAACCGGAAGAAGAAGTAACTTAGTGAACACCGATGCCGGAGGCGGCTATATGCTGACTTCATCAACAAAATTCACGCATTTCATGCAAGGTTGCAAGAAATTGAACGTTGAATAAATTGCATGCATCAATAAAATGTTTTTCCCCTTTCGGGCCATTGGCTTTGGTGGTCATATTTTTTGTTTTACTATTGTAATTATTTTTGTCATCATAGCAAAAATTTGGTATAAATAAGAGAAAAATAATTTGTTACATTCATTGTGAATACCTAAGCGAACCAGGCCTTTTCTTGTGAAAGGATAAATGTAAGGAAATCATTGTATGTTTAGTTTTAGATTGAAGTTAATAAAGAGAAGGCAACGAGCCTTAAAATATTTTTTTAATAAAACAAAACTTCCTTTTCGTTAACTTATATACGGTAAACTCTAAGCCCTGATAAACCATTTCCACCTTCGACCTTTTGTATAACAAAGGCAAAGTGAATAGCGTGGATAATTGTATGACTAAGCTTATTCGCAGACACTTTGCACAATCCATGACTTAAAACGAAATTATATTCGGACCCTAATACCTTAGCTATGCATACCAAGAGAACACGCACCGTAGTAGATTCATTCCACCGAAGTGTTCTTATCACTTGATAGGATTAGACTTCTTTACAACGTGGTAAGGAGAACGGTGGACAAAAGAATGCTCTACGAGCGCAATGTTTCATACGTTAATCCGGGCGATCTAGTTACCTCCAATTTACAGTTAGAATAATTTAAAATAAGCTTTTTTGTAATAATAAAAAAAATAAAAAAATGTTAATGTTAGATAATTAGGATAGTAAAACTTGCTGTAGATTAAGCTTCAGAAATTAAATAGATTTTGTGGGCGCTGTGGCGTAGCGGTAAGTGCGTCGACCGCCAAGCAGAAAGTCTAGTTTCGATTTCCGAACGGGACACCACGAATTTTTTTCACGGCACCACCTCTTTCGAGTTGCTGATAACACTCAAAGAGTATCAATTGTTTATGAAAAGGTTCTCAAATCTCGCCGTTCGGTAGCATGCACAACACGATTAGTTGTTGTAGAAGCTGGGTGCCACTGAATTATTATTATTAGTTAATCCTCTCTGATCTGTTACAATATACGTCCGATGGTTTTTTCTTCGTGACAGAGTGTACGGTGTTATTGTACCTGTCAACTCCTATATTAAGTAGCGTCTTCGGGCGTAGACCTTTGTAATCCATATTTAGGCACCTATAGATTTCAACGAAACGGTCGAATGATATTTTTCCACCTGTCCGTTAACCTCGCTACGATGCACAGGCGTCAGGAAGAGCTTAATTACTAGTGCCTGTACATAGTGTTGAACGATTGGACTGACGAAACTACTTTCGTTATCCATCACTAAAAATTTTGGAGCTGTAAAATAGTGTAACATCATAGTGATTTTGTTCCGATCGGTTCTTTATGCAGAACATTTTGGAGAATATGGAACATTTGTCTAAGCATGTAAGAAATTTTTCATTTTGGATTTCCATGGATATTGGATATTTCACATGGATACGATGGTTCAGGCGTTGGTTGAAACTCTGGTTTGCAAGGGTGTCTGTCGTGTTTATTAACCTTGCAAATCTCGCACGAACTTGTATACTTCTTAATTAGGCTGATCATACTGGGGAAGTAATATTTCGCGAGTAATTGCTTTTTATTCTCCCTGGGGTTTCTATGGGCTCTGCGATGTTCGCCCATAATGAACTGACTTCTTCGTCTCATCCAGGTTTAAAGCGGCTAGGTAATGGCGGCCATAACCGGAATGCTGTTCTTCATATACCTCCGTACCTTTCCCGATCTTTATGATAATTTAATTCTACATGAGGGATCAGATCGGTATTATCCTTATCAGCACTATGGGCTGTGGAGGTTGATGAGCTCGATTCGCTGGCGGTTCTGGTAGAGCAAGCAGTCTCCACTTTACTGGCGTTGTAGGTAGCAGAGGCATTATCTACCAAATTTACGTGATGGTTCGGCTCGTTCCGAAGGAGACAAGTGATTAAGTTGTGTATTTAGCCGCGACAAGGCGTCTGCGACATGGTTTGACTTACCAGGTTTATACACAAGCTCGCAATTGTACTCTTCGAAGGGAGACCTCCAGCGCTTAAGTTTCGCATTGTAATTTCTGTTACCTAATGCGAATGTGAGCGGCTGATGATCGGTATAGATGCGAATTTTCCTTGCCCCGTAGAGGTATGACCGCAAGTTGTCTAAAGCCCATACTATTGCCAGCATCTCTTTGTCATTAGTGGCATAATTTTCCTCGGTCTTGTTGAGGGATCGCGATATATATGCTATGGGCCTATCCTTACCGGGTTCCCCTTGCGATAACACTGCGCCTATAGCATAATTGGAGGCGTCTGTCGTCAGGTTGAAGGGTCTTTTTTAAATCAGGAAAGGCTAGAACTTCAGACGTTGTCAAAAGTTCCTTTAGATCTTTAAAGGCTCGCAGTGCATCCTCGTCTAGCGTGATCGGGACTCCCTTAGACTTTTTTGCGTTGACTCCCTGGTCAAGTTGGTTAAGGGTTTGGCGACCTTAGCGTAGTCGCATATAAATTTGCGGTACTAAGATGTCAGACCCAAGAAACTTTTTAGTTCCTTCAGTGTTTCAGGCGGTAGACTTTGATGGATGGCCATAACCTACACTAAGTCCGGTTTAATGCCTTCGGACGCTGCGTCGTATTCAAGAAATTCAACTTCAGATTTCATGAAGTGGGTTTTCTCCAGATTAACCTTGAGATTAACTTCACGGAGTGGAGATTAAATGGTTTCGATGTTCGTGAGATGATCTTCTTCGTCCTACCCAAAAACTATAACGTTGTCGATTTATACATAGCAGATCTTACCTATGTATTCCTTAAGGACGTCATCGATCTTCCGCTGGAATATGGCTGGAGCATTTTTGAGGCCGAAAGGAAACCTGAGGAATTCATATTTCCCATTCATGATTGAAAAGGCCGTTTTCGGTATGTCGGATGGTTTCATCGGTATCTGATGGAAACCCGATGTGAGATCCAAGGTCGTGAAATATTTCACCCCACCCAGACTGACGAGAGTAGAGTTGATATAGGAGATGGGGTAAGTGTCTGAGATCGTTACCGCATTTAACCGCTTATAGTCCATAACCATGCGGTACTGTTTCTCACCCGTTGGTTTGGGTTTCTTTGGGACCACCCAAATCGGGGAAAAATCAAACAATGTGGGTTACTTACGGCGGCCTAGGGATTTTCTGGAATACTACTCACTTTTCCTTTTTTCACAAAATTATTTTTTTATAGCTTTTTTATTTTACTTCTTTACCCTTTTTTCTAAATTGCACAATTGCCTGCCTTATTTTCGGAAGATTCTTTAACTTCTTATTGAAATTTATCACACTCACTTTCTACGCACGCACCATTAAATGTAACTATTTACTTCATGTATTATTTATTTTAATTTTTTTGTTTTTTCACCGCACACACCTTTTTTCTTTCTTTTTTTTTGTTATTTTTTATTATTTTCCTTTTTTTATTTCTTCCCTTACATCACTCACATCACAGCACCTCTCATAATTCTTATGTTAATTCTGTTTCTTCCTTGCACGTATTTGAAGAAGTTTTTTCTGCAAAATATAAAAGATAAGTGACCGCGTATGCTTAAGGGTAACGATTGGGAGCCGGGAAGGAAGTGTTGTGTTGTTCCCTTTTAATTGCAAGCGTTTATATTTGCGAGCGATCTACTCGTAGCACGAACGATCTTCACAACCATGTCCCTTAGCCGTCTAGGATATCCGCATCTTCTTATGGGTACGCGAAAATTTAGCAGGGAGGATTCAGAATAGTCACTGTGTTCCCATGGGTACAATGACGTCCACTCCATAGATCTTCTGCTGATCCTCAGGCGAAAAGGACACAGATTTTATGCCGGTCCCTGCTCGGGCGCCAGTTGAAGCATTCCCTGAAGGGGATTAAAAAAAAAACGCGAATACCATCTTTTTAGTTTAGTTTAAAAGGCATTTTTTTTTATTATTTATCTAATGGTATTTTAAAACTAGGTATAAAACGCTTAACCTAGGTACGACAGAAAAATCTTATAACTACTTACTGGCTCTATGCGGGCGCTCTGAGCTAAACTATTGATATATTTGTTTTGTTTTTGCCTTTCGGCGTCATTGCTAGTTATTTTTTTTTTTTAATAAAACCTATTATTTATTTTGTGAAACTAAGAAAACGTTTTTTTAAAAAACTTAGCTATCTATGGAATTTTCTACAAAAATATCTTAATCTACCTTAATATATCCTATTCTAACTTAAAAATACTTACGATAATTTTTTTTTTTTTGATTTTTTTTTTTTTTTTTTTTTTTTTTTTTTTTTTTTTTTTTATTTATGTACAGTTTAACTACCTAACTACTAACTTAACCTAACTTATACTAAATGTGAGTAGGCCGTGGGGGACCAACCCTAACCTACCAGACTGTCGACAGCTGGGGTTCCTGGTGTGGCTCTAACCACCAATAGAACCCCCGGTCCTTATCCGTGTCCATCCTATCACGGATGGAGATGGATGTGCTGAACCGGAGAGCATCCCGACTAACGACGTTCGCGTCGTACAACAGTCGCCTGTCCACTGTCCTTCTCACCACATGGTAGATAAGTGGAGATGCCGCCGCATCCTGGATCAGTCCAATGCGGTCAAGATACAAGAACGCTTCCGGTGGAATAAAACCCTTTCGGCGAGCGTTCTCGTGGTACTCGTCATTTGGGTAGTAGGCCCCAAATATGAGATCATTCTCAGAAGTCATGGCTCGTACAACATGCCTCCGAATCAGCTTAATGATGCAATTATCAACCCTGTTCACGTTTGCTTCGTTATACAAGACTTCATTAGGATAGAACTTCTTGTAGTCAGATTCCGGGGTTCTGTACTTCTTCAGATATGCGCAAAGACATTGTCTCTTGAATACCCTCATCTTTTCCATTTGGGAAGGACTCACATTGAACCACACTGGGCAGCCATACACCATGATTGGCCGGATGAGGGCCGTGTAGCAGATTCGCTTCACTTTGGCGTTAAGTTGGCTGCTGTAAAACAACCCCCTTGCCATAGCAAAGCCTTTCTTAGCTTTCGTCAGAGCTGTATCTATATGGATACCTCCATACAGATACTGATCCAACATAATGCCAAGATATCGCACTACACTCTTCAGGGCTAGTGGCTGACCCCGTGGGTCCAATATGCCGAACTTGCGCCAATTCTTTTTCGTATCTCTTGAGGCCCTGTATAACGGAGTCCGGAAGAGGATTGTTTCACACTTCTGGAGGTTGATTTTCAACTTCCAGTCGTCGCAAAATTGCTGGACTTTTTCGAAGTCACGTTGCAGGAGCGTGTTAATGACTTCTATCTTTGGTGCCGTTCGGTATGCAACCCAATCGTCGGCGAATGCAATCAAGTTGTGCATGGAGCCAATCAGTTCGCTGGTGAAAATACTAAAAAGGATTGGTGAGTTCACTGCACCCTGTTGGAGCCCATTTTTTATTTGGAAAACGTTGGTGGAAACTTTGTTGCCACTTTTGACAACAAAACTCCTACCCGTTACCATGTTATAGATCGTGTAAAGCAGCGGTTTGCTTATACCCATCCTCGTCAACTTAAGAAAGAGGCCTTCCAACCATACGGTGTCGAATGCCTTTTCCAAGTCAACGAGACGGGCCCCGGTGCACTGTGTTTTGTGGTTGTTCCACTGAATGTCCGAAACCAGTTTTGACGCGGCATGTACAGTATCATGCCTCGCCCTAAATCCAAACTGGTTGTTCGGTATAATTTTATTGTCCTCAGTCCACTGGATCAGGACCCTGTTAACAATCTTTTCGAAAACCTTGCTTATGGAAGCGAGGAATCTTTATCCTTTTTGGGGAGAGGTTGCACTACCGCCGTCTTCCAATGCGCTGGGTAATGTGTATTACTCAGCGCATTGTTAAACAGGATTGTGTATATCTCTATATTTGGTATCCCGTCGATGCCAGTCGACTTTTTGTTCTTCAAACCGTTGAAGATGTCTTTGAGTTCCTCCTTCGAAATGAGGATGGCATTGGAGCCATCTTGGGCGACAGCATTGGTTGCCTGATTTTCGTCATTGAAACTGGTAAAACCAGGATTCTCAGAACGCCACTACTGTATTTCATTTCTAAGGTGGAAGTGGTTCAGCATGGCTCTGTTCTCCAGGTCGTGTTTCGGCCGACGAGAGTCGTTAACCGTATACACTTTCTGAAAAACAGCTCCTATTGCCTCCACCTTCTCTTGGGCATCCTCAACAATGAAGAACTCATTGTCAAGCACAGCCTCATCCGGACCTATGCCAACCGAAGTCAGTAGGTTTTTATTGTCGGTTGTCCTGTCAAGCCGAACAGTCTCTAAGTCGTTATGACCCCTCCTTCGGAAGATTCGGTTGATTTGGGGAAACATACCCGGACCGTTAGAACGTACGGCCCGAATCCTATCTCCCCAATACGAATTGACAGCAATTCTATAGTTCATCCGAATCAACTTCTGGATGTTCTTCAACTGCGACTTGAGCGACCGTATTTCCTGGTCGTCTGGGTCTGTAAAGCGTCTGTATAAAGTCTTGAGTCTCGACAGCAGTCTGCTTTTTTGCACGTGCAGTGCATCGATGGTATCATTACGATAAATGTCGCCATCTGTCGTAGGTGATACTTTAGGAAGCGTCCTGTCCATGGTTCGTTGAATTGTGTTGTCGACTTGTATGAGGTACCTGTCAACCTCTTCGTTCGTCAGGTTTCTGTCCGAAGGTGGTGTTATCTCGCTCGAACGTAGTTCCCTGGATAGAACCCTAGAGAAACGTGGCCAACGAGCCCTTCGATAATCAAAAGGGTGCGTCTCGACGAATTCTTCAAGCTCCACCAGCTCGTTCGGGAATTGAATAACCGCGGCAAGACCACAGTGGTCACTGTCGTACTCCACCGTTGTTATACAATTCCTAGTGCGAGTGTCTACGTCTCGGAACGTCAGTCGTCTATCTATTAGCAGGAGATCCAAATAAGACCCACTTCTGGGAAACGACGGTCTATCGGTTGCAAGCAAATTCAGCTTGAACTCAATAGAGTGCCGCGTATTCCACTCAAAGAGTGAATTTCCCCTCGGATTTGGTATCGAATTGCCCCATTCCATGTGCCTCGCGTTCAAATCTCCGGCGATGACAAAATAATTGTCCTCCGAGCAAAGCCGAAGCTTTCGGAAGAGAGTCTCGAGCTCTGAGATGAAATTTGGAGACTGAGGTGCATCTGATGCATAGACCGCGACTACGTACAGTTTCCTTCCACCTTGGAGAGAAATGCACGCAATCGAAGCCTCCAGTACACCGAAGGTTCGCACCTCACCGCAATACACGACTTTATGGCGTAAGCCTTTTTTAATGAAGAGAGCGACCCCGCCCGCTTGTGTGGAACGGGGCGGTCTCTTCTAATGACTGTGTAGTCTTTGTACCTGAGTACGTGCTTCCGGTTTAGCTTGGTTTCACTAACCATCAACACATCAGGCTTATGAGACTCCAAAAGGTGAAGCAAAGTCAACCTTCTCTCGATCCTGACGAGTGAATTTACATTCACCGCTAGGATCGAGAGGTCTCCAGCAGCTGGCGTATCCATTTTTATGGATACGCACTCGACCCACCGGGTCTTGACGAAAGGACTCGCTCCATTCGCACCAAACGATCTTCAAATCGCTCAATCTTGGCCATCATTGTCGACACAAGATTGAACAATTCGGGAATTCCCATATTTGGGGCCCCTACTGGTGCCGACGTTACTGCCGGCAATGTCTGTTGTGCCGATCGCCTACCTGACACCATATTGGCGTAGGAAACCACCGGCGTAACAGTTGTGGCTGGAATTCTCGGCACTGACCTTGAATCCGCCACTTTTGTTGTTTTTTTTAGGTCTTTCTTAAGCAACTCTCTATGGAGTTGCTTGACCTTTGGACAGCCCCTGTAGCTTGAGGGATGTCCACCTGCACCACAATGCACGCACTTTAAGCGCGCCCACGCGAATACCATCCCTCAGGCTGGCCCAACTGTTCGACTTACAAAAATAAAAAACCCGGATATTTATTTCCATAAATTTATTTCCTAACTCGAGTAACACCGCCGATAGACTACCTGCACTGGCTGCTTAGTTTTTCCTTGTCGCCTTCCATCGTTCCCAGTCGCATGCTGACACAGGTGTTCCGTTGGCTGATGCAATCCCCTGGTTTATCATCTTTCTTCGCGTGGCTTGCTTGATCGGCAACGTATGTAATTTCGTTGCGACGCGTTCTCACGCTTTCCAACGCTTTACCTGTACCATCCACGTTTAAGGCTAGCAACGACCTGCTGTAATACGATCCACTGTATTACTGCAGGTCGTTGCTACTCATGTCGTGCAAACCTACCATTAGGCACAAATAAATCAGATTGTATTTACAAAATAATTATTTTAAATTAAATACACATAAACTTATAATGACAAACAATATTATATCCATATATACGGATAATCTTGATAAACTAATATACTTTGTGGTTGAAGAATGTAATTAATCGTGGGCTGTTTTGGTCATTAGGGAGCAAATGAAACAGGTTTACGTTATTCGTGTTGTTCCGACGTCCGTCGGTCCATGGTGGTTACTCAGTAGGCAGTGGTTGGCCAGTGCTGTTTTTGACGCGTTCGTATTGTTTCTGTAGGATTTATGGTCAGCCAGTCTTTGTCGTAAAAATTTTTGTGTTGTATATTGCATGTTTTATTGTCATTTCCTTTGTAAATGACGTTATATATGACGTCAGTTTTATTATCACTTCACTTTTCGGTTTGAGTTTGGTGAAGAGGGGTGTAAGAGTCTGGTGTGATCTGAAGGCTAAAGTACTTTTGTGCAAAGGGTCTGTCATGTTATTTGTCCGTGAAGAAGACCGATTGTTACTCCTCTTTTGCTGCCGGATAAGCCACCTGGTAAGTTCGTTATTACAACCACGTTCGAAGACCGCCAAATCACAATCTTGAAATTTTTACAACATATATTTCCTTTTTTTATTCAGTTGCGAGAAATTAGTATATAGGTTAAGTCAAGTTCATTGCCACTTTTGGAATGTGTAAGCTATACTTTCTAATGTTCGTTGTTTGTCAATTTCACAACTCCCGTTCAATCCCGGCTTGGTAACTGTCACAGTGGCTTCTGGCTTGTTTGTTGTTTGGATTGTAGTAACTGTGATGCTGGCTTGTTTTTTCTTATCACCCTTTGGTTTTTGCATGCGGGGTTATAAGTTCACGGATATATCTGTGGGTGGCTCTTGCATGGATGGTGATCTACATATGTAACGCCTCTCCCCGTGGAAAGTACTTAAGAGAACTTGTAATCGAAGTTCGTTTGATGATGACCGGTTGATGATGCCCTCGCCTTAGCCTCGCAGGTTGTTACTAGAATTGAGATTAGGATAGGTCGAACGCCTGTAGGAGGTATAGACTCAAAAACAGAGTAAAACACATATAATGATCATATGTGTTTCATATGTTGTACATCAGAATATAATAATTAGTTTTTTAAACCTAAAGATTCTTCCTTAATTTTCATAATATTCTATATGTTCTATAAGTTGATTTCGAATATTGATATTCGATAAAATTACATTTCTTTTTTTAAGTGCTCTATGGTTTCACGGAGAGAGTTAAAATGATAGTCACGAACAAGTTTTTATTGTACATCAAGTTCGGTAATGTCTTTTCAAAATGTGGTACATCCGACTAATTTTATAACGTTATTGGTAAAGTATTTAGAGTACGTCGATTGAACTTTTTTGAACGTTTAATCGTCTGTAAGAATAGCTGAAATTCCTTTATTGTTTAAATAATTTTGGAATATGTTCCCTATCACAATATCACTGTCTATATCTTTGTGTTCCAATACGAATCTCAATTTCCTTTTCAAAAGAATAGCTTAGTTTTAAGCTTAAGTTGTTTGTTATTAGATCTTGGAATTATTTTGTTCAAATTAAAATTATCATTTAAAGGGCATTCTGAAATAGGTATTCCATCATCTAAATTTTTCTCTGCAGAATGAAACGTAGACACGCTATCACGTTCATCTAAATTATTTTGCAATGGCTATCTTACTTGTTTCATCTTAAAGATTTACATCTGTACTTAGATTCTGCTTTCTTCTTCTACAGTTTGTGAAATATTCAAATTCTTCTAATCGCATTAATCGTGATCGTTCTACCGTATTAATAAGGCGTGAAATATTTTGTAGCCCAATCGGTTCACATTCAATTATACTATACATTTCTTCGCTTTTGAATAATGTCCGACTTTTGTTACAAATTTGTTTATCCGAGCCGATTGGGCCTTGAGATAATACCGCGCCTATTGCAAAATTACTAGCGTTTGTAGTAAAATTAAATAGCTTGGTAAGGGAGCATTCCGCAAGCCGAAGGGTATAAGAACAAACTCGTAGTGCCCATACTCAATAGAGAATGCTGTCTTTTAGATATCATTTACATTTATTTAGATTGGATGATGCGTGGTCTACCGTCGAGAAGTAAAGACTTTTCCAAGCGAATCCCTCACTGTTTAAATAGGATGATGCTACGAAATCGTAGATCTCCGTGTACCCAAAAGTTTTGTTACTATTTATTTCGAAATTAAGAATGTACTTATCATTTTGTATGGGATATGCTTTTATTGGCTGCTCGATTGGAAATGTTTGAGGTGACTCTGATGTGTTAATTACTTCTAAAGGGTGTCCCAACAAGAATATCGTAAAGTGGACAGGATGAGATTATGTGTGGAATAACACATTGGCCAGATGGCCAACGCGGCTTTGCTGGCACATACGCGATCTTTTAATTAAATTTTCAATGATTGTTTTGCATAAGTGCTGCGGTATTTCATTAATGCAGCGTCCAATTTCCCTTTTTAAGGCTTGAGTCTTCGTCGGCTTATTCGCATAAGCCATCGACTTCAATAAAATCCAAAGAAAAAAGTCCAATGGTGTTAAATGGCACGCCAATTCTTGTCTCCAAAACGCGAAATAACAGGACCGGAAAATAACTGATGCAGCAATTGCATTGTCTTTCTAGAAGATGCCATCTTGTCGAAACCACATCCCCTCCACATTCTTTTCTTCAATTCTAGGCACGAAAAAATTGGTTATAATTTTACGATACCGAACACCAATGACTGTTTGCGCTTGACCTGACTCATTTTCATAAAAAAGGTCCAATGATTCCTCCAGCCCAAAATCCACACCACACAGTGACACGTTGCTTCTTGTGAATCACTCGTCCCAAATGCGACAATTCTGCCTATTGACGAAGCCATCAAGATGGAAATGGGCCTCGTCACTAAAGATGATTTTATCGCAAAATCAGCATTTTCATGTTGCCTCTCCAATACCCAATTAACGAACTCCCTTCGCTGTGCATGGTCAGCTGGCTTCAGTTCCTGAGTCAATTGAACTATGTATGCATGAAGATGCAAATCTTTCTTCAAAATTCGCTGCATAGTGAATTTGGAAACACCAATTTGCTGAGCTCGGTGTAGAATTGAGATGGATGAAGTTTGAGCGACATCATCACGTACTGCTGCGATATTTTTATAAAAGCATACCAATTTTGAGCTTTGCTTTTGCCTTCAGGAATACTTAAGTTTCTATTCACAAATGTTTGCTTTATGTGGGTGTTAAAATGTAAAATATTGACTGGTAAGGAAGTAACTAACTTGCTTAAATCTGAAACTGTGTATGTTTTAGATAATATGTTATAAACTGAGAGGTATTTTGTTGTTTGCTGTTTCTAAGTATAAATATTTAAGATGTAATTTTATTCCGATCAACCCATCAAAATAATAATTAAATGATTTAAAGACGAGAAACGACAAGGATTAATTTTTTTAGAGTTCTAAAAGTCCATTTATTTTTATGTTATTTGCTTATTTACAGATTTGATATCAAATATAGTTTTAATTTTAAAAGGTTTGGGTAAGACTATTTCGGTGTGCGTTAAGGTTCCACAAACGATCGTATACTACCTGTAGCAATGAAAAATTTTAGACCTTTTATATTTATAGTGCTGATTTCTATACATGATAAAGCAAATGTGTTGTGATTATTCAAGTCCTATTGGTTGACCGAGGCTTGCATACTAAAATTTGAGTCATCTAATACTATATATATTTGTCTACTTGAGCTGACAGTGTTTCCTACATTATGATTACAATCTGTATTTTCTAGGTTGTGTACTTCTTGTTGTCTGATATTTGGAAAAGAGTATCTCAAGTTGGCACTATACGTATCCATTCATTTTCATTCATTTTCATTTATTCATTCATATTCTCAATTGGTTACAATTTGTTTCAATTTGATATCATATCATTAACAATTTAAACAAAAGAGAATAGGGGTAGCATTTTGTATGATTTGAGCAATTATAGTATTAAATGCTACTTCATTAGAAATAAATTTACAAAGGGGTATTTATATAACTAATTTTAGTGAAATAAAAAAGAGAAAAATAAGACACAAATTGAATTTATCATTAAACTATAAGCAAAAAAGTTAAACAACTTAACAATGGGATTTAATAGATTTTCAATTTGATTGTGTTCAAATTCAAAAAGCCATGTCTTCATTTTGGTATTAAACAATTTCATTGAGCATAATGATATCAATACATGAGGTAACTTATTAAATAATATACACGAAACAATGCAATAAGTATTTCTATAAAAAGTAGTGCGAAAAGTTGGAATATTGACATATAAGCTTTGATTTCTTCGTAGATTATAGCAAACCGAATATCTGCTATACAGGTAGCCGCTTCTCAAAAAAAACAATTTCGACACTTTAAAGTAATATAAATGTCTTAGAGGAAATATTTGCAGGTTAACAAATAATGGCATGGAATGGTGGTATCTACTTTTATTGCATATTTTTCTAATTACACATTTTTGAATAACCAATAAATTTTTAATTTTGGAGCGGGGTGCACCACCCCAGCAGCAAATACCATAATGTAGTTTGGAGTGGGAGATACCATAGTAAATCATTTTTAAGACTTGTAAGGAGCATGTGTTTCTAAGATGGTAAAAAATACGTAGCGAAAAGTTAAGGTACTGCTTCAATGACAAAATTTGTTCAGACCAACTCAGCTTATTGTCGATGATTATTCCTAGATATTTGAAATGTGTAACAACTTCAATTATAAAACAATCACAATCACAAGAAAAATTGTTGAGGAACATTACATTTTCCTTGTTCCTACATATGTCATTGCTTGATTTCTATATATCACATTTCGAGGAATGAAATACAATATCAATATCAGATAACAATTGGGAGCTGAGACTGAAGAACATTAATTTTGTTTTGTTGCTGACAAGCATTTCGTGCTCACGAAACCAAGTTCTTAAAATATCAACATCATGGTTGATATCCGCAATTAGATCAATTTTGCTATTTGTCATATACGTAATACCTAAATCGTCTGCAAAAGCTGTAATATTACCTTTCATGTTCTGATAAAAAATGGAATTAATATAGACTAAGAAGAGAATTGGTCCAAGTACTGACCCCTGCGGCACACCTATGTTTAATCTGATTGTACTGCTGAGAGCTTCTTTTACTTTAACCATTTGGGTTCATTTGGGATTAAAATCTCCTAAGAGTATAAGATCTGCTGCCTTTTCATTACTTAACAATCTTGAAAATTCTTCAATAAACATCTCAAAGGAATACGAATGCAATTTATACAGACATCAACGTGAAACTAATAATGCCAATACTACAACATAATTTTAAAACGTCAGCACTTACCGAAATACATTGTGCAAAGGAAGCATTGATTTCATTTCTAACGAAAACACCAACGCCACCTGCAGCATGATCATCATTCGGGGCAGCACAAAATCTATAACCCGGAATAACAAAGTCATTGATTTCAGAAGAAAAAATCCAAATTTCAGTGATAAAAACGAAGTCTGGTTTTTTGCGGAAGGTCTCAATATGAGCGTTCTACGATGAGGTCCTGCTTGTTTGTCAACTTCGGTTTAGACATTAAACTATTGCTGTATGTGCGGTTATCATATCTACTATCTATTATTCCTATCTATTTATTTATAATATATATTTTATTATTCCGCTCCTGCAAACTAATATATACATATTTATTCTACCTTTGGCATCCGCTATTGTCGCATAGATCTAACAGTTGATCTCAAAGGTACCCTGTGTCCTGACAGAAAGGAATAAGGGCACATATCTTAATATAGCGTTTGCTGCAATTAAATTTTGATTTTTCCATGCACTTTCAGTGTAGAATAACTCAACAGAGTTTCATTTTATTTCATTATCAGATTCTTTTTAATTTCCTACCAATCAATAGGTATACTTTAATTAGAATTCAGATCTAATTGAGACATTAAACTTAATATTTCATCCACGTTGCTAAAAAAGTCGAAAAGAACACGTGGGTTACAGTCGAATGTTGGGACATCTTTAACCGCATCTGGGATAAGAAAAAAAATAAAAAAGTCCAAACCTACGTTTGGTAACATATCACTCACTTGTTTTTGATTACACTTTAAATTTACTAAAATTGTTTCGATAATAGAATAGAATAGAATATTCTTATACTGAGAATTGAATTCACTGACCGGTGAGGTGCAAGAGGATTAAAATCCACCACCTCGTGTATAAATAAAAATTGCTCCAAACTTATCGAAACGTAGCTATACCAGTTTTCCTTTAGGGTACTTCTGCGGACGCCCTCTTCTGAGTGGTACCTTAGCTTCCTGTTGCTGAGGTAATCTGTGGCTGTCTTCAGTAAGCAATATGAGACATGAATTCTAGCCAGGGACCAGGTGTTGTGGCAGCACCAGGTGTTGAAGTTTCTATGGCTTCGGAAGCATTTTCTTCTCTAGACACCTTTGAATAAATTTTATAAAGACATCCGGTTTCATCTTCAAAGCTAACCCAGGTACTTTAGTTTCATATATCTTTCTCGTTGCTACAAACAGCTCGGCTGGTGTGATTTGCATTATATGCTGTATGGTTGTCACCGTGGTGGTAGATGTTCTACTACGGCCCTATGGTCAAAACTCAATACCATATTCACCTCAAGGGAATTCGTCTTCTTCTCCGCCATGACTGACAAAAGATATGCGATCGCGTTGTAATTTAAGAAATAAATTCTGGCGTGTCAGAGATTGATCTTTGCTTTAAATTAAACTCTGACTACTCAAACTTCTTTCATGCCTCCAAAAAAGTTTTATATCCTCTGTGATCGCGTCTTTTTTTCGCCGTTATTGCAAGGCAAGTTTCTTTTGCTTTGGAAAAAAAACTCATAACTTTTTAACATTTCTAATTACCGGACGGTTGCTAAATCAAAAAATTCTGAGAGAATTCGTCTTGAATGCTGTTATGAATGAAATAAAAGTTAAATGCATTCAACAGATCATTGTGTCGAAATATCGGAAGCCACTACTAACTTCGGACACGTTTGCCATTTATAGTCCTATGTATATGTATTTTACTTCCATCTTTGTCCGAAACTGAAGAGTGAACCTCGTGGTAGGAAGTGAGGCCCAAAAAAAAACTTATTGGTTTTAATTTTGTCAGATTAACTCTTACAATTCAAAACTCTTTGAAAAAATCATTTGTGATACGCCATGAGAATATGGTACCCTTTCACGATCTCATTGCTTGCACACCGAAATTGTTCAATACATTTATCTGCCTTGCTCCATCTGCCATCTGTGAACTCTCTGCCTCAGTCGGCCGCCAATCTGTTGAAATTGATCACTGGAAGCTTGCCATGCGCGTCGTCTGCTATTTAAAGACTCCGGTGTGAATAGTAGGGTATGTTTGCCACAGACCCAATCACTGCTTTCTTTGAAGTGTCATCTATTATTATTGCCACCAATAGTTTCGTAGGGCTCGCTTAGCAGCGCTATGTCGATTTTACTTTCGCTCACAATTCACTCCAGAAGATTTTGCGTCGCGAAGCTGTGATTTAGGTTAAACTGGACAATATTCGTTATAATAATAATTTAGCCAAAGCTAATGCAAACTCCAAACCGAATTTAGAAAACAAAAATGTTTAGTATTGCATTATAAATAAAAAAAACTTCAAACACCCAAGCATAGTGACATCGGTAGTGACAGCAATAAATTTATCCGAATGTGTGAATCTTCAAAAAGGTTTTTTCTTTAAAATATTTATTACCAGATTTTACTTCTCTATAATTAGATGTTATATATGATGTTATATACATAATTGTAGTTATGCGCATTTACCATAATTTTACAAAAGTGGACTGATTACAAGAAAAAAACAGAAAAAAAATCTCTTCAAGAGAGAAAACGAAAAAGTACCTTCATGCAGTAGTGAAACATAAGATCCATCAATTTATTACTCGAAATAATAAACGCATTTCACGATTGATTTTTCGGATCTCCATACGTAGGACACGTAGTAATGATGTGAGGAAAAAATATTCTTGAATCTTTGAAGCGCAATAAATCTACCGGATGAGACTAAATTTGACCAAGGGCACAAGCACTCTAGGACCATGGATAACAAAATTTATTATTGTAATAACAAATCACTCAGTAAGCCCAGGGGCATATAGGAGACGCCACTAACAAACTTATTAATTTAATATTAACTTGTTTTCAGTGGCACCCAGTGTCTCAAACACTCAAAACTACAATCGTTCAGTCAATCTACGAAATAGGAAACTAAGTCTTGTATACCTTAAAGAAACGAATAATAAATTGGATTGATTAAGTAGGGTTTAATCGGTTTAATTTAATCCGTGCAAAAAGGATGCACGGATTTTTGGTATTTATGGACTGTAAAATATATGTAATGTTTGTGCATTTCGGCGGGGGAGTGCTAAGCGCGTGGTAAATGCTTTTAGAATGATTTTTTAATTCACAAAAGTACATCTGTGCTACTATCTCTGTAATATTTCCATGTTTTCTGCTCATATTTCCGCCTATATAAATGAATATATCCATGAATATGCTATTAAGTGCATTTTCTGTACGGGAATTTCGAGCATATGTAGATTATATATTTAATTTGCAGTATAATACAAAGTCTGTACAAGACTAACGTTAAAACTTCGTGATTAACATTTACCATCTGTCTTTAAACGACATTAGACAATTTTAATTTAGTTCAATTATATGTTAGTCAATTTAATTAAGCGTTTCTTTTCTAAACGAGAAATTTTATATTTTATTATTAATTATTTTTTCGTTTTTAAATGTATTTTTTATTGTTCCTTTTTTTTTCAGATTTCTTATATCTAGATATAAAAATACTTAAACTAGCTATAAATTTCGATGTGATTATAAAAACTACCTTACTGGCCCTATGCGGGCTCTCTAAGATAATCTTAATATTTTATTTTCGTGCCTTTCAGCGTAGTTTCTTATATTTTATTATTAAACAATGTACTTAAACAATGTACTTATAAAAGTTACTAAAACTAAGAAAATTGTTAAAAAAACTTAGTTATTTAATTAGTTATTTAAAAAAAAAAGAAAAACTAAGTACATCTTAAACTTCAACTCATCTAACTATCCTAACATTAACATTAACTTAACCTTAATTTTTTTTTTTATTTTTTTATTTTTTTTTGTATTTTTAAGTTTTTTTATAACAAACTAGCTTATTCTAACTTAATCTAAGTGTAAATTGGCCGTAGGGGCCAACAACGTTAGCATCATGAGCTGACGACAGCTGGGGCTTGATGGGGTTGTAACCACCAATAAAATCCTCGATCTTTATCACTATCAGTTCTATCGCGAATAGAAATTGATGTGCTGAACCGGAGATCACCCGGATTTTCGTTTGCTACATTACGCTCGTAGAGCATTCTTTTGTCCACCGTCCTCCTTACCACGTGGTAAAGAAGTGGGCATCCCTCCGCCCACTGCCTTCGAATCAGCTTAATAATGAAATTATCCACCCTATTCACTTTGGCTTCGTTATACAAAACCTCATTGCGATAGAATTTCTTGTACCCAGACTCGGGTGTTCTATATTTTTTGAGACAAGCCCGAATTCATTGCCTCTCGAACATTCTTATCTTTTCCATCTGGGAGGACTCACGTTGAATCACACCGGACAGCCATACACCATGATTGGCCGAACTAGGGCCGTGTAGCAGATCACCTTAACTTTGGAGTCAAGTTGGCTGCTGTAAAACAACCTACTTGTCATAGCAAAGGCTTTCTTGGCTTTCGTCAAAGCTGTAGCTGAATGGATATTACCATACAGTAACTGGTCCAACATACGCGATCTTTTAATTAAATTTTCAATGATTGTTTTGCATAAGTGCTGCGGTATTTCATTAATGCAGCGTCCAATTTCCCTTTTTAAGGCTTGAGTCTTCGTCGGCTTATTCGCATAAGCCATCGACTTCAATAAAATCCAAAGAAAAAAGTCCAATGGTGTTAAATGGCACGCCAATTCTTGTCTCCAAAACGCGAAATAACAGGACCGGAAAATAACTGATGCAGCAATTGCATTGTCTTTCTAGAAGATGCCATCTTGTCGAAACCACATCCCCTCCACATTCTTTTCTTCAATTCTAGGCACGAAAAAATTGGTTATAATTTTACGATACCGAACACCAATGACTGTTTGCGCTTGACCTGACTCATTTTCATAAAAAAGGTCCAATGATTCCTCCAGCCCAAAATCCACACCACACAGTGACACGTTGCTTCTTGTGAATCACTCGTCCCAAATGCGACAATTCTGCCTATTGACGAAGCCATCAAGATGGAAATGGGCCTCGTCACTAAAGATGATTTTATCGCAAAATCAGCATTTTCATGTTGCCTCTCCAATACCCAATTAACGAACTCCCTTCGCTGTGCATGGTCAGCTGGCTTCAGTTCCTGAGTCAATTGAACTATGTATGCATGAAGATGCAAATCTTTCTTCAAAATTCGCTGCATAGTGAATTTGGAAACACCAATTTGCTGAGCTCGGTGTAGAATTGAGATGGATGAAGTTTGAGCGACATCATCACGTACTGCTGCGATATTTTTATAAAAGCATACCAATTTTGAGCTTTGCTTTTGCCTTCAGGAATACTTAAGTTTCTATTCACAAATGTTTGCTTTATGTGGGTGTTAAAATGTAAAATATTGACTGGTAAGGAAGTAACTAACTTGCTTAAATCTGAAACTGTGTATGTTTTAGATAATATGTTATAAACTGAGAGGTATTTTGTTGTTTGCTGTTTCTAAGTATAAATATTTAAGATGTAATTTTATTCCGATCAACCCATCAAAATAATAATTAAATGATTTAAAGACGAGAAACGACAAGGATTAATTTTTTTAGAGTTCTAAAAGTCCATTTATTTTTATGTTATTTGCTTATTTACAGATTTGATATCAAATATAGTTTTAATTTTAAAAGGTTTGGGTAAGACTATTTCGGTGTGCGTTAAGGTTCCACAAACGATCGTATACTACCTGTAGCAATGAAAAATTTTAGACCTTTTATATTTATAGTGCTGATTTCTATACATGATAAAGCAAATGTGTTGTGATTATTCAAGTCCTATTGGTTGACCGAGGCTTGCATACTAAAATTTGAGTCATCTAATACTATATATATTTGTCTACTTGAGCTGACAGTGTTTCCTACATTATGATTACAATCTGTATTTTCTAGGTTGTGTACTTCTTGTTGTCTGATATTTGGAAAAGAGTATCTCAAGTTGGCACTATACGTATCCATTCATTTTCATTCATTTTCATTTATTCATTCATATTCTCAATTGGTTACAATTTGTTTCAATTTGATATCATATCATTAACAATTTAAACAAAAGAGAATAGGGGTAGCATTTTGTATGATTTGAGCAATTATAGTATTAAATGCTACTTCATTAGAAATAAATTTACAAAGGGGTATTTATATAACTAATTTTAGTGAAATAAAAAAGAGAAAAATAAGACACAAATTGAATTTATCATTAAACTATAAGCAAAAAAGTTAAACAACTTAACAATGGGATTTAATAGATTTTCAATTTGATTGTGTTCAAATTCAAAAAGCCATGTCTTCATTTTGGTATTAAACAATTTCATTGAGCATAATGATATCAATACATGAGGTAACTTATTAAATAATATACACGAAACAATGCAATAAGTATTTCTATAAAAAGTAGTGCGAAAAGTTGGAATATTGACATATAAGCTTTGATTTCTTCGTAGATTATAGCAAACCGAATATCTGCTATACAGGTAGCCGCTTCTCAAAAAAAACAATTTCGACACTTTAAAGTAATATAAATGTCTTAGAGGAAATATTTGCAGGTTAACAAATAATGGCATGGAATGGTGGTATCTACTTTTATTGCATATTTTTCTAATTACACATTTTTGAATAACCAATAAATTTTTAATTTTGGAGCGGGGTGCACCACCCCAGCAGCAAATACCATAATGTAGTTTGGAGTGGGAGATACCATAGTAAATCATTTTTAAGACTTGTAAGGAGCATGTGTTTCTAAGATGGTAAAAAATACGTAGCGAAAAGTTAAGGTACTGCTTCAATGACAAAATTTGTTCAGACCAACTCAGCTTATTGTCGATGATTATTCCTAGATATTTGAAATGTGTAACAACTTCAATTATAAAACAATCACAATCACAAGAAAAATTGTTGAGGAACATTACATTTTCCTTGTTCCTACATATGTCATTGCTTGATTTCTATATATCACATTTCGAGGAATGAAATACAATATCAATATCAGATAACAATTGGGAGCTGAGACTGAAGAACATTAATTTTGTTTTGTTGCTGACAAGCATTTCGTGCTCACGAAACCAAGTTCTTAAAATATCAACATCATGGTTGATATCCGCAATTAGATCAATTTTGCTATTTGTCATATACGTAATACCTAAATCGTCTGCAAAAGCTGTAATATTACCTTTCATGTTCTGATAAAAAATGGAATTAATATAGACTAAGAAGAGAATTGGTCCAAGTACTGACCCCTGCGGCACACCTATGTTTAATCTGATTGTACTGCTGAGAGCTTCTTTTACTTTAACCATTTGGGTTCATTTGGGATTAAAATCTCCTAAGAGTATAAGATCTGCTGCCTTTTCATTACTTAACAATCTTGAAAATTCTTCAATAAACATCTCAAAGGAATACGAATGCAATTTATACAGACATCAACGTGAAACTAATAATGCCAATACTACAACATAATTTTAAAACGTCAGCACTTACCGAAATACATTGTGCAAAGGAAGCATTGATTTCATTTCTAACGAAAACACCAACGCCACCTGCAGCATGATCATCATTCGGGGCAGCACAAAATCTATAACCCGGAATAACAAAGTCATTGATTTCAGAAGAAAAAATCCAAATTTCAGTGATAAAAACGAAGTCTGGTTTTTTGCGGAAGGTCTCAATATGAGCGTTCTACGATGAGGTCCTGCTTGTTTGTCAACTTCGGTTTAGACATTAAACTATTGCTGTATGTGCGGTTATCATATCTACTATCTATTATTCCTATCTATTTATTTATAATATATATTTTATTATTCCGCTCCTGCAAACTAATATATACATATTTATTCTACCTTTGGCATCCGCTATTGTCGCATAGATCTAACAGTTGATCTCAAAGGTACCCTGTGTCCTGACAGAAAGGAATAAGGGCACATATCTTAATATAGCGTTTGCTGCAATTAAATTTTGATTTTTCCATGCACTTTCAGTGTAGAATAACTCAACAGAGTTTCATTTTATTTCATTATCAGATTCTTTTTAATTTCCTACCAATCAATAGGTATACTTTAATTAGAATTCAGATCTAATTGAGACATTAAACTTAATATTTCATCCACGTTGCTAAAAAAGTCGAAAAGAACACGTGGGTTACAGTCGAATGTTGGGACATCTTTAACCGCATCTGGGATAAGAAAAAAAATAAAAAAGTCCAAACCTACGTTTGGTAACATATCACTCACTTGTTTTTGATTACACTTTAAATTTACTAAAATTGTTTCGATAATAGAATAGAATAGAATATTCTTATACTGAGAATTGAATTCACTGACCGGTGAGGTGCAAGAGGATTAAAATCCACCACCTCGTGTATAAATAAAAATTGCTCCAAACTTATCGAAACGTAGCTATACCAGTTTTCCTTTAGGGTACTTCTGCGGACGCCCTCTTCTGAGTGGTACCTTAGCTTCCTGTTGCTGAGGTAATCTGTGGCTGTCTTCAGTAAGCAATATGAGACATGAATTCTAGCCAGGGACCAGGTGTTGTGGCAGCACCAGGTGTTGAAGTTTCTATGGCTTCGGAAGCATTTTCTTCTCTAGACACCTTTGAATAAATTTTATAAAGACATCCGGTTTCATCTTCAAAGCTAACCCAGGTACTTTAGTTTCATATATCTTTCTCGTTGCTACAAACAGCTCGGCTGGTGTGATTTGCATTATATGCTGTATGGTTGTCACCGTGGTGGTAGATGTTCTACTACGGCCCTATGGTCAAAACTCAATACCATATTCACCTCAAGGGAATTCGTCTTCTTCTCCGCCATGACTGACAAAAGATATGCGATCGCGTTGTAATTTAAGAAATAAATTCTGGCGTGTCAGAGATTGATCTTTGCTTTAAATTAAACTCTGACTACTCAAACTTCTTTCATGCCTCCAAAAAAGTTTTATATCCTCTGTGATCGCGTCTTTTTTTCGCCGTTATTGCAAGGCAAGTTTCTTTTGCTTTGGAAAAAAAACTCATAACTTTTTAACATTTCTAATTACCGGACGGTTGCTAAATCAAAAAATTCTGAGAGAATTCGTCTTGAATGCTGTTATGAATGAAATAAAAGTTAAATGCATTCAACAGATCATTGTGTCGAAATATCGGAAGCCACTACTAACTTCGGACACGTTTGCCATTTATAGTCCTATGTATATGTATTTTACTTCCATCTTTGTCCGAAACTGAAGAGTGACCCTCGTGGTAGGAAGTGAGGCCCAAAAAAAAACTTATTGGTTTTAATTTTGTCAGATTAACTCTTACAATTCAAAACTCTTTGAAAAAATCATTTGTGATACGCCATGAGAATATGGTACCCTTTCACGATCTCATTGCTTGCACACCGAAATTGTTCAATACATTTATCTGCCTTGCTCCATCTGCCATCTGTGAACTCTCTGCCTCAGTCGGCCGCCAATCTGTTGAAATTGATCACTGGAAGCTTGCCATGCGCGTCGTCTGCTATTTAAAGACTCCGGTGTGAATAGTAGGGTATGTTTGCCACAGACCCAATCACTGCTTTCTTTGAAGTGTCATCTATTATTATTGCCACCAATAGTTTCGTAGGGCTCGCTTAGCAGCGCTATGTCGATTTTACTTTCGCTCACAATTCACTCCAGAAGATTTTGCGTCGCGAAGCTGTGATTTAGGTTAAACTGGACAATATTCGTTATAATAATAATTTAGCCAAAGCTAATGCAAACTCCAAACCGAATTTAGAAAACAAAAATGTTTAGTATTGCATTATAAATAAAAAAAACTTCAAACACCCAAGCATAGTGACATCGGTAGTGACAGCAATAAATTTATCCGAATGTGTGAATCTTCAAAAAGGTTTTTTCTTTAAAATATTTATTACCAGATTTTACTTCTCTATAATTAGATGTTATATATGATGTTATATACATAATTGTAGTTATGCGCATTTACCATAATTTTACAAAAGTGGACTGATTACAAGAAAAAAACAGAAAAAAAATCTCTTCAAGAGAGAAAACGAAAAAGTACCTTCATGCAGTAGTGAAACATAAGATCCATCAATTTATTACTATAAATAATAAACGCATTTCACGATTGATTTTTCGGATCTCCATACGTAGGACACGTAGTAATGATGTGAGGAAAAAATATTCTTGAATCTTTGAAGCGCAATAAATCTACCGGATGAGACTAAATTTGACCAAGGGCACAAGCACTCTAGGACCATGGATAACAAAATTTATTATTGTAATAACAAATCACTCAGTAAGCCCAGGGGCATATAGGAGACGCCACTAACAAACTTATTAATTTAATATTAACTTGTTTTCAGTGGCACCCAGTGTCTCAAACACTCAAAACTACAATCGTTCAGTCAATCTACGAAATAGGAAACTAAGTCTTGTATACCTTAAAGAAACGAATAATAAATTGGATTGATTAAGTAGGGTTTAATCGGTTTAATTTAATCCGTGCAAAAAGGATGCACGGATTTTTGGTATTTATGGACTGTAAAATATATGTAATGTTTGTGCATTTCGGCGGGGGAGTGCTAAGCGCGTGGTAAATGCTTTTAGAATGATTTTTTAATTCACAAAAGTACATCTGTGCTACTATCTCTGTAATATTTCCATGTTTTCTGCTCATATTTCCGCCTATATAAATGAATATATCCATGAATATGCTATTAAGTGCATTTTCTGTACGGGAATTTCGAGCATATGTAGATTATATATTTAATTTGCAGTATAATACAAAGTCTGTACAAGACTAACGTTAAAACTTCGTGATTAACATTTACCATCTGTCTTTAAACGACATTAGACAATTTTAATTTAGTTCAATTATATGTTAGTCAATTTAATTAAGCGTTTCTTTTCTAAACGAGAAATTTTATATTTTATTATTAATTATTTTTTCGTTTTTAAATGTATTTTTTATTGTTCCTTTTTTTTTCAGATTTCTTATATCTAGATATAAAAATACTTAAACTAGCTATAAATTTCGATGTGATTATAAAAACTACCTTACTGGCCCTATGCGGGCTCTCTAAGATAATCTTAATATTTTATTTTCGTGCCTTTCAGCGTAGTTTCTTATATTTTATTATTAAACAATGTACTTAAACAATGTACTTATAAAAGTTACTAAAACTAAGAAAATTGTTAAAAAAACTTAGTTATTTAATTAGTTATTTAAAAAAAAAAGAAAAACTAAGTACATCTTAAACTTCAACTCATCTAACTATCCTAACATTAACATTAACTTAACCTTAATTTTTTTTTTTATTTTTTTATTTTTTTTTGTATTTTTAAGTTTTTTTATAACAAACTAGCTTATTCTAACTTAATCTAAGTGTAAATTGGCCGTAGGGGCCAACAACTTTAGCATCATGAGCTGACGACAGCTGGGGCTTGATGGGGTTGTAACCACCAATAAAATCCTCGATCTTTATCACTATCAGTTCTATCGCGAATAGAAATTGATGTGCTGAACCGGAGATCACCCGGATTTTCGTTTGCTACATTACGCTCGTAGAGCATTCTTTTGTCCACCGTCCTCCTTACCACGTGGTAAAGAAGTGGGCATCCCTCCGCCCACTGCCTTCGAATCAGCTTAATAATGAAATTATCCACCCTATTCACTTTGGCTTCGTTATACAAAACCTCATTGCGATAGAATTTCTTGTACCCAGACTCGGGTGTTCTATATTTTTTGAGACAAGCCCGAATTCATTGCCTCTCGAACATTCTTATCTTTTCCATCTGGGAGGACTCACGTTGAATCACACCGGACAGCCATACACCATGATTGGCCGAACTAGGGCCGTGTAGCAGATCACCTTAACTTTGGAGTCAAGTTGGCTGCTGTAAAACAACCTACTTGTCATAGCAAAGGCTTTCTTGGCTTTCGTCAAAGCTGTAGCTGAATGGATATTACCATACAGTAACTGGTCCAACATAATGCCAAGATATCGCACTACACTTTTTACAGTTAATGGCCGGCCCTGTGGGTCCAAGATGCCGAACTTACGCCAGGTTTTCTTCGTATCCCTAGAGGCTGGATCTTATCGAAGTCACATAGCAAAAGTATATTAACGGCGTCAATTTCTGGTGCTGTTCTGTACACGACCAAGTCGTCAGCGAACGCTATCATATGCTGCATGGAGCCAATCAGTTCACTAGTGAAAATAGTGAAAAGAATTGGTGAGTTCACCGCACCCTGTTGGAGCCCATTATTTACTTTGAAAACATGAGTAGAAACCTTGTTGCAACTTTTAAGAACAAATCTTCTACCACTTATCATGTTGTAGATCATGTAAAGCAGTGATTTACTCATACCTAACCTCGTCAACTTAAGGAAGAGGCCTTCTAACCAGACGGTGTCGAATGCCTTTTCCAAGTCAACAAGGCAGGCCCCGGTGCACTGGGTTTTATTCTTGTTCCATTGTATGTCCGAAACCAATTTTGACGCAGCATGTACAGTATCATGCCCCGCCCTAAATCCAAATTGGTTATTCGGTATAATTTTTCTATCCTCAGTCCACTGTATCAGGACTCTATTAATAATCTTTTCGAAAACTTTGCTTATGCAAGGGAGGAGACTTATGGATCGAAGATTTTTTGGAAACGAGGAATCTTTGTCCCTTTTGGGGATGGGTTGCACCACCGCCGTTTTCCAATGCTCTGGGTAATGTGCATTACTCAGAGCATTGTTAAACAGGATTGTGTATATCTCTACCGCCTCTTCGGGGAGATGACGCAACACAATATTCGGTATTCCGTCTATTCCGGTGGACTTTTTGTTCCTCAGGCTGTTGAAAATGTCTTTGAGATCTACCTTAGAAATGATTATGGCATTAGAGCCATCTTGGGCGACGGCATTAATTGCCTTATTTTCATCATTGAATCTGGTGAAACCATGATTCTCAGAACGCCATTGCTGTATTTCATTTTGAAGGTAGAAATGATTAAGCAAGGCTCTGTTCTCTAAGACGTGATTCGGCCTACGAGATTCGTTGACCGTATACACTTCCTGGAAAACCGCTCCTATTGCTTCAACCTTCTCTTGGGCGTCATCAACAATGAAAAACTCATTGTCCAGCACGACTCCATCCGGATCGATGCCAACTGAATTCAGTATGTTTGCGTTGTCGGTTGTTCTGTCAAGTCGAACAGCCTCCAAGTCGTTATGATCCCTCCTTCGGAAGACTCGGTTGATTTGGGGAAACATGCCCGGACAGTTCGAACGAAGAGCCCGAATCTTGTCTCCCCAATAAGAATTGATAGCAATTCTGTAATTCATCCGAATCAAACTCTGGAGGTTTTTCATCTGCGACTTGAGCGACCTCAGTTCCTCGTCGTCTCTGTCCGTAAATCTTCTGTAAAGTGTCTTGATTCTCGTCAGCAATCTGCTTTTTTGCACGTGCAGTGCGTCTATTGTATCATTCCGATAGATGTCGCCAACTGTGATCGGTGATACTTTAGGAATCACTTTGTCCATTGTACGTTTTATTGTAGTGCCCATTTGTATGAGGTACCTGTCAACCTCTTCGTTAGTTAGGTTTCTGTTCGAGGGTGGTGTCATGTCATTCGAACGCAGTTCTTTGGATAGGATTCTGGAAAAACGCGGCCAACGAGCCTTGCAATAATTGTAAGGATACGCCTCCACAAATTCTTCCAGTTCCACCATTTCGTTCGTCTGTCAATTAGCATCAAATCAAGATAAGACCCACTTCTGGGAAATGACGGTCTATCGGTTGCAAGCAAATTCAGCTTGAACTCCATGGAGTGCTGCGTCATCCACTCATGGAGTGAGTTTCCCCTGGGATTTGACACAGAATTACCCCATTCCTCATGCTTCGCGTTCAAATCGCCGGCGACAATAAAAAAGTTATTCTCTGAGCATAAAAGAAGTTCTCGAAAAAGAGATTCGAGCTCTGAAATGAAGTTCGTGGACCGAGGTGCATCTGGTGCGTAGACCGCTACTACGTACAATTTCTTCCCACCTTGGAGAGAAATGTACGCAACACACGTTTCCAGCACACCGAAACTTCGCATCTCACTGCAATATACGACCTTATGTCGAATACCTTTTTTAATGAAGAGAGCGACCCCACCCCCTTGTGTGGAGTGGGGACGGTCCCTTCTAATAATAGAATAGTCTTTGTACCTGAGTGTGTGCTTCCGGTTTAGCTTAGTTTCGCTAACCATCAACACATCAGGCTTATGGGACTCCAACAGGTTAAGTAAAGTCAACCTTCTTTCGATCCTGACGAGTGAATTTGCATTCACCGCCAGGATCGAAAGGTCACCAGCTACTGGCGTATCCATTAAAATGGACACGCACTTGACCCAGTGGGTCTTGACGTAAGGATTCGATCCATTCGTAGCAGATTTTTCTCAAACTGCTCCATTTGTGCCTTCATTGAGACCATCATGGATAACAGTTCCGCGAAGCCCATATTCGGAACCTCCACCGGTATTGGTGCCACTTTTGGCACTGTTGTGCCGGTCGCCTACCAGACGAGTGTTCGAATCATTAGCCTCGAATCCACCTTTTTTGTTGTTTTTAGCATTTTTTGCGTGATTTCTTTAACCCTTAAACAACCCCGATAGCTGGAGGGATGTCCACTAGCGCCGCAATGAACGCATTTTAAACGAGATCTATCCTCAATTTTTCCCTCTCCCAGAGGACACTTCGCCGACAATTGTTCCCCCGCGCATTTGCCGCATCGAGGCGTCATGTTACAGTTGCTTGCAGCATGACCGAAAGTCAGGCATCTTGCGCAGAGGAGAACCTGCTTGCTTTTTCTAATCCTCTCGCACTGGGTTTTATTCTTGTTCCATTGTATGTCCGAAACCAATTTTGACGCAGCATGTACAGTATCATGCCCCGCCCTAAATCCAAATTGGTTATTCGGTATAATTTTTCTATCCTCAGTCCACTGTATCAGGACTCTATTAATAATCTTTTCGAAAACTTTGCTTATGCAAGGGAGGAGACTTATGGATCGAAGATTTTTTGGAAACGAGGAATCTTTGTCCCTTTTGGGGATGGGTTGCACCACCGCCGTTTTCCAATGCTCTGGGTAATGTGCATTACTCAGAGCATTGTTAAACAGGATTGTGTATATCTCTACCGCCTCTTCGGGGAGATGACGCAACACAATATTCGGTATTCCGTCTATTCCGGTGGACTTTTTGTTCCTCAGGCTGTTGAAAATGTCTTTGAGATCTACCTTAGAAATGATTATGGCATTAGAGCCATCTTGGGCGACGGCATTAATTGCCTTATTTTCATCATTGAATCTGGTGAAACCATGATTCTCAGAACGCCATTGCTGTATTTCATTTTGAAGGTAGAAATGATTAAGCAAGGCTCTGTTCTCTAAGACGTGATTCGGCCTACGAGATTCGTTGACCGTATACACTTCCTGGAAAACCGCTCCTATTGCTTCAACCTTCTCTTGGGCGTCATCAACAATGAAAAACTCATTGTCCAGCACGACTCCATCCGGATCGATGCCAACTGAATTCAGTATGTTTGCGTTGTCGGTTGTTCTGTCAAGTCGAACAGCCTCCAAGTCGTTATGATCCCTCCTTCGGAAGACTCGGTTGATTTGGGGAAACATGCCCGGACAGTTCGAACGAAGAGCCCGAATCTTGTCTCCCCAATAAGAATTGATAGCAATTCTGTAATTCATCCGAATCAAACTCTGGAGGTTTTTCATCTGCGACTTGAGCGACCTCAGTTCCTCGTCGTCTCTGTCCGTAAATCTTCTGTAAAGTGTCTTGATTCTCGTCAGCAATCTGCTTTTTTGCACGTGCAGTGCGTCTATTGTATCATTCCGATAGATGTCGCCAACTGTGATCGGTGATACTTTAGGAATCACTTTGTCCATTGTACGTTTTATTGTAGTGCCCATTTGTATGAGGTACCTGTCAACCTCTTCGTTAGTTAGGTTTCTGTTCGAGGGTGGTGTCATGTCATTCGAACGCAGTTCTTTGGATAGGATTCTGGAAAAACGCGGCCAAAGAGCCTTACAATAATTGTAAGGATACGCCTCCACAAATTCTTCCAGTTCCACCATTTCGTTCGTCTGTCAATTAGCATCAAATCAAGATAAGACCCACTTCTGGGAAATGACGGTCTATCGGTTGCAAGCAAATTCAGCTTGAACTCCATGGAGTGCTGCGTCATCCACTCATGGAGTGAGTTTCCCCTGGGATTTGACACAGAATTACCCCATTCCTCATGCTTCGCGTTCAAATCGCCGGCGACAATAAAAAAGTTATTCTCTGAGCATAAACGAAGTTCTCGAAAAAGAGATTCGAGCTCTGAAATGAAGTTCGTGGACCGAGGTGCATCTGGTGCGTAGACCGCTACTACGTACAATTTCTTCCCACCTTGGAGAGAAATGTACGCAACACACGTTTCCAGCACACCGAAACTTCGCATCTCACTGCAATATACGACCTTATGTCGAATACCTTTTTTAATGAAGAGAGCGACCCCACCCCCTTGTGTGGAGTGGGGACGGTCCCTTCTAATAATAGAATAGTCTTTGTACCTGAGTGTGTGCTTCCGGTTTAGCTTAGTTTCGCTAACCATCAACACATCAGGCTTATGGGACTCCAACAGGTTAAGTAAAGTCAACCTTCTTTCGATCCTGACGAGTGAATTTGCATTCACCGCCAGGATCGAAAGGTCACCAGCTACTGGCGTATCCATTAAAATGGACACGCACTTGACCCAGTGGGTCTTGACGTAAGGATTCGATCCATTCGTAGCAGATTTTTCTCAAACTGCTCCATTTGTGCCTTCATTGAGACCATCATGGATAACAGTTCCGCGAAGCCCATATTCGGAACCTCCACCGGTATTGGTGCCACTTTTGGCACTGTTGTGCCGGTCGCCTACCAGACGAGTGTTCGAATCATTAGCCTCGAATCCACCTTTTTTGTTGTTTTTAGCATTTTTTGCGTGATTTCTTTAACCCTTAAACAACCCCGATAGCTGGAGGGATGTCCACTAGCGCCGCAATGAACGCATTTTAAACGAGATCTATCCTCAATTTTTCCCTCTCCCAGAGGACACTTCGCCGACAATTGTTCCCCCGCGCATTTGCCGCATCGAGGCGTCATGTTACAGTTGCTTGCAGCATGACCGAAAGTCAGGCATCTTGCGCAGAGGAGAACCTGCTTGCTTTTTCTAATCCTCTCGCAAGATACGGCCTGAAAATCTATAAACTTAATAGTCTTAAGAGTTTCAAGTCTGCTATCTGGCGATAACTGCACCAAGAGTATAGGAAGAACACGTCCCGGTGTGGTTCTGGAGCGAACGGTGGAAAAACGCTTTACCGCTAGAAATTGTACGTTGGGAATATCTAATTGCTGTAACATCTGCAAGACGTCCTCCGGTTCAGCAGATACGTGCAATCCTTTCAGGAGAACGGTTTGCATTTTTTCTCCCTTGGGGGTAAAAGAATAAAAATCAGCCCCAGCTGACGTCAACCTATCTTTAACAAGCTTAAAACCATCAACTGTTAAGCAGTTGACGGCCTGCTTGCGAAAACCTTTATTTTTAATATTAAATTGGTCACCTACGACCAACTTACATACCTGAATGGTATCTTCTGCATCCATTCCAGACACATTAATAGGCGGCAATCGAATTTTCTTCTGCCTTTTGATTTTTTGTTGTTGCTGATGCTGCTGCTGTTGGTTTCTTTGTTGATCCATCTGCTTAGTTTGCTGCTGCTTCTTGGACAGTTCTTGTTGTATTTGCTTCGGCTTTTGTTGTTGCTTGGTCTGCTCCTGCTTGCCCAATTGCTGCTGCTTAAATTGTTGTTGCTCCTGCTGCTTTTGTTGCTGTTGTTTTTGTTCATTCAACAAAGACAACTTTCGGGTTTTTTCCTCTTTCTTTCGGTTGTCGAGTTTGAACTGGAGAGCTTTTATAAACTCCTCCAACTTCTCCTTTTCTTTTAATTTCTGGGCTAACTCCCTCTCATCTTCGGCCCTATCAGCTGTTACAGATGAAGCCAGTTCTGTAAAAAGGTTTTCCCTTCCTCTGTACGTGTTTTCGTTTTCCTCCCATTTTTTGGTGGTGTTGTTTGGCACCATTGCTCGTCGCTTCACTAAAGTTGCTTCATGCTTAAAGGCTTTCTTTCTTCTTTTCATATGCACGTCATCGATGCTAGTTTCCGAATTTTCGCTCAGAATTCGATCTTCATCCATGTTTTTTGTTTAGTTATTAAATTATTATTATTATTATTTTTAAATTATTGATTCCCTCTGGGGGGAACTACAGATTTAATTATGTTTTTTTTATTTTTTATTTTTGTTATCAGAATTTTTCACGTTTGTTTATTTTGTTGCCTAGGCAACCTCGCACTACAGCCGATGTACGTCTTTCCTTGACGGATTTCTGCAATTATTAATAATAGTACTCGTATTGACAAATTTTATACTTAATATTTGGATTGATACGACCCTTAAAGGAATTTATAGTCAAGAACTTAAGCCCCAACATTTTGCAGTTAAGATCTGTCATAGTGTTCTACTTATATTTAACAATAGGCGCACCCTCTGATTTAGTACACATGTATTGTATGAAAACACGTATGATGGGTGAATAAGTTATTTCAAGAGGCCGAAAGGCAAAAAGAAAAATATACAAGATTAGCTTAGTACTCGCGAAGAGTCAGTAGGTTAGAATTAAGATCAATGGATTATATTATTAAGCTAGATTTAAGTATTTTTGTCTAGCATTTAAGTAATAAGAATGAATAATAAAAAATGCATTTAAATTCAAATTCAAAATGAATAAGTTATTTCTGTTAATAGTGCATTAAAATAGTGAAAATTTTAATGCGCACTTAACATACGTTTCACATGTTCTACATGTTCTTACATGTTCTTGCATGTTAATTTATTACACAAATATTATATTTAAAGTAAAATTCTGACAATCATAAGCGCATACACCTAAATATAACATATTCGACTCGAAATTCAACACCGAAATAAAGTGGTTCTTTAAGCCGGTATAATACAGGACGATATGATTTTAACATATTAATAAATAGAATTCATTGCATAAGTTTTGTGGAGTGAGTGAGTGAGTTCGAGACAGGCAAGGGAGATAATTAGACGATCAAACGTTTCAGAATGTTTTTACTGTGCTCGTATGGTTACCACACGAGTATGGTTGCAACATCGAGTCAGCGATTCCCGTTGACTGAATGGATGGTGAACTCTAAAATGCAAGGAAAGCTATACCGCTTGATTGGAGCAATGTTCAACCTCTGTCGTCCACATGACTAGAGTTGCACTGAATGAAAAGGCAATGTATTGACGAGTCGGCATAATGCCGCCGTGAGTAAATTATTATTGTTAACCTAGGTCACACGTTAAATTTAAAAAATTTAATTTCGGCAGTCGATTTGAAGACGCCAAGAAAAGTAAAGCATTTAAAATCTTGACCGGAGTGAAATTCATTATTGGCGCAGTAGAAACCAACGAACCTATAGTAATAGTGAGTGCGGAAAGTGGAAAACGAACTTGAAAAAAGTAAAAAAAGAAACACTTCTAAAAGAAGACAATATTAAAAATGGCTGAAAGACATCAAATTGGGCAGTGCTTGCCAGTAGTGACACAATTACTGGTACCAATGTCTAGACCAGAGTCACTTATTGCAAAACTAGAGAAGATTAATCATTTATTTGAGTATTTTATTAATACTGAAAATTAAAAGTATAACAGCTGCTGCTACTGAATTTAAAGGAAGTCAGACATATTGTAAATAAATATATTGGTCAAGACAGTTTCAATTGAAAAAAATTTAAGCCAAATACATTCAAGAGTCAACTTTTACAAAAAAGAATACTTGGTAATTTAAGTTTAAGGCCATAAAATTTACATAACCAAAATACTTATATAAATTTTAACCATAAAAATTTAAGATATAATAATAGAACTCAAAATAATAGACCATCAGCACAGACTCAAAACTATAAAAATAGACAAAGACATGTCGATCCAGTAAGTAAGAAATGAGGAATGTTTTACAAGTTAGCATCGGAATAGAATAAAATGTACATAATAATACATAATAATAATATATACACAGTACTTATAGACACCGCATCAACAGTTAGTCTCTTAAATTCAAAAAGGGTAGGAAAAAGCGTATATAAATCAATCGGAAGAAGAGCAAAGTTACATACAATAGAAAGAGAAGTTAAAAAGAATTACGGAATATGTAAAAACAATTTGTTCCGACGAATTCAAACAGCCAAATAAAGTTAGGATAAAGTGGATTAAGATATATTTAGAAAAGCAGTACGGTTTCTTATAACATTTACATATATTAGAATGTAAAATTAATAGATATAGAAAACGAAGAAATAATTTTAAATAATTTACATATAGGCTTAAATAAGGGACATATGGTCTCAGAAAAATTGTTCAAAAAGATATATATTACATGAAAGCGATATTTTAAACATTCCGAACCAATGGCACGCGAGTTATATGAATTCGGTTTTGGAACCAATTTAAGCGTTTGCATTTCCCATTGGTGAGCAAGTGTTCGGTGCTGACGTAACTCCTCCCTCCCTTGTGTTAAGATTCTCCCGAATCTTTGTGAATGAGTTGTTTTTCAAGAAATAAAGAATTATTATAATAAGGCTTAAAATGATATGATATTCTTATATATTCTTTTCATTATTGAATTTGAGTTTTTCAAAACTTAAAGTAGTACCTTCAGTAATAGCGACAGTTTGCATATGAAATACAACAAATCTTTCTTTTAATGTGTACATATTGTTACTAAATTGTTTATTTCCCAACCTAACTGAACAATTTGAAAAAGATATAATGTAATTACCTGATAACATAAAATGTCTCTCGTCGCAAATACTATTGAAGTGTTTGTTCTTTATGTTATTTAATATTATAAAATTACTATCTATATCAATTATTTCTTCAGCTGGACTATCAAGTAGTTTACAATTTCTTCTTATTATACAATTTTTGCTTAATTTTAGTTCATATATATAAACATTATTTTCAAATATGTATGTTTCATTATTAATTCTTATAATATATTCCAAATATTCATAGATTTGTTTGTTATTCGAATTCGATATGGGGACAATTAGTTTTTTGTCAATATTCAAAATTCCAGTAGGGATTCTTACTGCTATCACTATTGTATCATTCATGTATGTAGCTATACCAGTTCTTATATTACTTAAAGTTTGTATATTAAATTTGTATTCACTTAATTCTTCATTACTTAGTGTATTTGGATGGACAGTTCCTAGTCTATTTGCTCTCTTAACATGTTAATACGAATTTGCTGTTCTAAAAAGTGTTCCCGTTCGACAATCCGTTTTTCAGTGTCTCTTATTGCTGTAATCTCTTCTATAACTTTGTTTCTGTGTGATTTTAAAATATTTTTTATCAGTGTGAAGGAATTGTTAAAATTGTCGTTAATTTTATTTTATTATTTATTTGTATTATGGTTATTTTCTTCTCTTTCCTTTAATTGTTCTTCAATTGCGATCCTGTCGTTTTCATCTAAAATGGCAAACAACCATTTTAAACCGTTTTCAATAAGACCTCTTTTACTTCTATGAGGAAGAAGTGTAGTAATCTTATTTTTGATAAGAGAAACCTGCCGCATTAGAGATATTTTGTTACTAAAAGTGAGATTATTTATATTAGGTTCAAGATCTGGACCTATGCCAACAATTTCGTGAGGATTTAAAATATGTAATACAATATCAAACTTATTTACTATTTCAACTTTATCTACTTTAATTTCTGCGAATCCAAGGTTTGTGTCAATCCTTTCCAAAACAAGGGCCGCTTCATTAAAGGAGAATACGGTTAGAATTAGCATCCATATTAGCACTTTCTGAAAATTTTAATGCTCGTTTTATGTTATTTTCATGAATTCCTTTTAACGGATATTTGCGAAATTTTGGTTGTTCCTTATGCCTAACGTTAAGATAATTTTTTATAAATCCTATACTCCTAGTCTCACAATTTTCTTCTTTCTTTTTGTTACCTTTATTAATGGAATCAATTTTTTTCTTTTCAATTCCTCTTTATTAACTCTATATCGACCTTACGGTTTTGCACATCTATGGGCCTTGCTTTAAGTGTAGAATGAAAAGAGTTGTTTTAATGTTCAATACATTTGTTTTTTAATGGGAATTGTATTTTCTACGTTAAGTGACGTGATTCGAAAATTTATCGATAAAGTTTATAAAAGTGTGTTTACTATTAGTGTAAACATCTACATGAATAATTTTAATAATGTCGCTAGGGGTTTCTAAAATACTATGTTTTTCCTTTATTAGATTTCTGTCATATTTTGCGGCAGTACATATGTCGCAGTTATTGACAACTTTATGAATCAAAACTTTTGAATTTGGAAAGTATACTTTTGATTTCATACCTTCGTAATTGGCAATAATGCCGGAGTGACCGGATTCCATTTGAAGGTCTCTTGCGAAGGTTGGGGTTGGTTTTTAAAGCGATTAACCACTTTTTCCAAAATTGGAATATGGTCACCGCTTTTCTCTTCTTGAGAACGGACAGTTGATAATTATAATGATTCATTACAATTTACATTATCTTCATAATCCGTATTATCAGGGTTTTCACATATATTAATTTCGTTGTTGTTCAGATTAATTCTGCTAAGGAAATCGGCTACTTTGTTGTGTTTCCCTTTAATATAATCTATTTTAATATCATATTGTCCGAGTTGCATTAACCATCGCTGTAATCTTGGGCTAATATTTTGACCAATATTTTTCGCTTGTAACCACTTAATAGGTTGGTGATCTGTCTGCAGGTCAAATTCACGTCCAAGCCTAAAGTACTTAACGCTCCAAACGATAGCCAGTAATTCTTTTTCGATCGTGGAGTAATTTCTCTCGTGATCGTTTAGTGTTCGGAGGCATAACAGACTGGGTGACCGTCTTGAGTTAAAACAGCCCCTAAGGCAAAATTACTAGCGTCTGTTATAAGTTTAAATCGTCTGTTGAAGTTTTGATATTTCAGGATGGGATAATCTGTTATGAGAGATTTAAGTTTTTCGAAAGCTGCAATGTTTAGTAGTAGTTTGGGTCATGAACATTTATTTTGGTATTCTTTGTCAAATATTTTATTATAGGAAACGCTATTTTCGCGTAATCCTTTATAAATTTTCGATAAAATCCGGTTATGCCTAGAAACGATTTTATCTGTTTCTGCGTTTTCGGTAAGTGTACATTTTGGATAGCCGTAATTTTTTCAGAATTTGGTTTGACTCCTTGGGAAGTTAGAATATGTCCCAAGTATTCTGTTTCTTTTTGCTTAAAACTGCATTTGTCAACTTGAAGTTTGAGCCCAGATTTTTTCAATATTCCAAAAATATTTCTTAAATTGACTAGATGTTCTTCCAAAGACGTGCTAAATACAAGAATATCATCAATGTATACAACACACATCTTGTTAATGAACTTCCTCAGTATAGAATTCATCAAACGTTGGAAGGTCGAAGGGGCATTCTTGAGCCCGAACGGCATTCGAACGTATTCGAAGTGACTGAAAGGTGTGGAAAAAGCTGTTTTTTTTCTATCCTCAGGCTTAACTAAAATTTGGTTAAAACCTTTAGCTAAGTCAAGGGTTGAGAAATATTGCGACTTCCCTAATTTGTCTAATATTCCTTCAATATTAGGAATTGGAAATTCGTCGCCCACAGTCACTTCGTTCAATTTTCTATAGTCTATTACGATTATACTTCTGTTGTCCAGATACAGTGGATCAAAGTGAAACTCGGACACCCCGCTGTAAATACGTAGTATTGAGCATTAATTAAGTTTGGAATGCGAAAAACGTTTGAATAAGCACAGTAGTATTTCTTAATAATTAACAAAAAACTAAAAAAAAGTAAAATCATGACACGTTCCCAAATTGCAACTCAAAGTAAAACTAGGACAGCTGATATTCCCCTTAATATTTTTCCTTGTAGCGTGAAATTGATTACAGAAAATATATCAAATTACTAATGTAGACTTGCTAGATCAAATTTAAGTTATTTTCAACACATCGTTTGTGCAAGCTAGTCGTAACAAGAACAATGGGCAGGCAAAAAGGTCAAACATCTCTTGAAATAAGACAGCTCATAGTAAAGCATTTTCAAGATCGAAAAACTGTTCGCGATATTGCGCAAATTGTTGATCGGAGTCATTCAACGGTTCACGTCATTATAAAACGTTTCAAATGTTCAAAAACGCTAGAAAATCGTAAAAAAACGAGTGCTAAAAAAATATTTTCGGATAGCGATGAATGATGGATTCTTCAGCAAATTAAAAAGAAACCAACATTAAGTGCCCCGAAACTAGCTATTGAAGTTGAAAAATACTTGGGCAAAAAAGTAAACCCCGAAACAATTCTCATTGTGTTGCGCAAGCATAATTATAATGTTCGGGTTGCCAGAAAAAAACCTTTAATAAATATAGTAAATAGGGCTAAACGGAGGACATTTGCTCAACTGCATCGGGATAAGAATATTTCGTTCTGGAATAACGTGTTATTTACAGATGAAAGTAAATTTAATATATTTAGGTCGGATGCGCAGACATATGTGTGGAGAAAAGCCAACACAGAGCTAGAAGAAAAAAATGTAAGACCCACGGTCAAGCATGGTGATGGCTCTGTGATGGTTTGGGGGTGCATGTCAGCCGCAGGCCCCGGAAATCTCCAAATTATTGACGGAATAATGGATCAATATAAGTATTTGAATGTACTAAAAAAAAATTTGAAGCAAAGCGTGCGAAAATTGGGGATAGAAAATTGTTACCATTTTTATCAGGATAACGACCCAAAACATAAGGTTCTTAATGTACGCTTATGGTTTCTTTATAACTGCCCACATGTATTAGATACTAAACCGCAATCGCCCGACCTAAATGTCATTGAATATGTATGGTCCCATTTAGAACAGCAGCTGAAAAATTACGACATTTCAAATAAAAAGGATTTGGAAAGGGCTCTGTTAGAAGAGTGGAACAAAATTGATAAACATTTTTGCGAAAAACTGGTTTCATCCATGCCAAAACGGTTAGAACATGTTAGAAAAAATAAAGGGCTTCCAACTAAGTAATAGCTACTAATTATTGTATTTTTAATTAAGTTTGAAATTATTCTTTTATTTTTGTCCGAGTTTCACTTTGAGTTGAATTTTAGTAGTGGAATTTATTTTCTCTAATTTATTTGTACGCTCAAATTGTTATTTGTTTTTTGTTGATTATTAAGAAATACTACTGTGCTTATTAATAAAATAAAACCAAACGTGTTTCGCATTCCTAACTTATTTTATGCACAAGACTAGGTATTTACAGCGGGGTGTCCGAGTTTCATTTTGATCCACTGTACACTTTTTTTGGGACAATTCAAAGCGGACTATTATAAAGAGAGTTGCTTTCTGTTATTATTCCCTGCTCTAACATTTCATTTAATTGTCGATTTATTTTAGTTTCATGTACCTTAGGGTACCTATAGATTTTCGAATATACAGGGTTACTTGTTTTTGTGATAAATTCATGGGTAATCTCATGAGCAAAAGTTAATTGATCACCATACTTGTAGAAAACATCTTTAAAGTCTTTTAGGAGTTTTATTATTTTATCAGTTTCTTCTGAATTTATGTGGTCTAACTCAATATTATCAAGATTTTGACCTCCTCTTTGTTCAAGAGTGACTATTTCATTTACATTGTATGGATTATTGGTTTTGATAAAAGGTAAAATTTGGCTATTAATATTTAAATATCGTTGACAGTTGCTTTTAATGGATCTAAAATGTTTAGGCCAATAATAGCATCATAATCCCTACCGTCAAGATTTATGACTCTCCACGTCATAGTACCTGGAGTGTGAAATTCTACTGGGAGAGGTGTTATTATCTTGTTTGGAACTTTCATAATTCCAGAGACAGTAGAAAAATATTCGGGTTTGTCCAGTGTAATTTGCTTGCATTCGTTTAGGATATTAGGGCGAATTATGCTCGTGCTAGATCCTGTATCCACAAGGCAATTAATCTTATTGTTACCGATAGTTAATTGGGTTATTGGCAGTGCTGTTCCTGAGCTCGTTTGGAAAATTTTCCAGCGTTTCTTCTATGTTGTCGATTGATATCATCTCCATTGCATTATTGTTAGTATTTCGCGATATTTTGGAATTACAAGATCTGTTATTGTAAATATTGTTGTTAGTTTGAGGAAGTTGCCTAAACCTATGTGGATTTAAGTTATGAGTTCTTATGGGAAGTTGATTATGGTTGAAATTTTGAAAACGAAATGTTGGTGGTGCACTATTCCTATGAAATGTTGAAGGTCTACCTTTTCTGTGCTGAATATCTATATACCTAAGATCAATTAGCAACTAAGTCTAGAAAATTTAGTAAAAATATCAACCATGGTGGCGGTTTCCTCAGTATGAGCTCTAATACTGCCATCCATTTATTCAATTAAAATTTCCTTTAAGTCCCTATTTAAATTGTTAGACCTATAAATTTCTGGTTTTCTACAATCATATTCCCATATTTCACTTATTTGATAACTTTTATTTCTGAATTCGCCAAATAGTTTTCTTAAATTACTAACCTTGACTGGCCGACTATAATTAAATAATTCCGAATATGTTTTATGCGGCTGGAAATGCTGCCTAAGTCTATCTGCGATGGCATCCCAATGTGAATCGTCTCCAAGCGGCCGAACACATTTCCCAGCTTCTCCCTGTAGCTTCTCGTTTATCACTATTTGATGACCATAATACAGCAAATCCGTGTAGCCATTGCACAACCTTGAAGTGACGTCTAGGAACTTTAAAACGATGATAATGAAAATTCATCTCTTCCACAGAATGATCTCAGCTGTCTAAATTGACTGTTAGTGGAGTTACATCAGCACCAAACACTTGCTCACCAAGAGGAAATGCAATCGCTTGCATTTCCCATTCACAAAATAAAAGTGCAACGATCGAGCATTGGGACCTTGACCAAGTACTTAGATGAGCAATGTTCAATGCTCGAGCATATGAGTACAATAAATTGCTAGTTGGGCAAATGTTCGGTGGACGGAACCTCTTCAATTAAGAGACAGAAATAATGTGATAATCAGAAAAGAAACTTGTTTTAATAAAGTTGAATTTGGTTCCAAAACCAAATTCATATAACTCGCGTGCCATGAAATATAATATTTCCGGCACGCTACCAAATGAATTATCCAACTACACATTTGAGCAACTTTCAACAATTTTTCCAACGAAAAGTTTTCTAGACATTTTGTTCTACTGTAAAACTCTTTTCTTCTTCTAAATTCATGCAGAAATCATTTTGTTCTACGCTTGCTACTTCAGAATTTCGTTTTGCTCTACGCTTGCTACGTTCAGCTACTTTTCCTACCTCAATTGTGTAGCATACGTTAATAAGAAAAACTTCCATTTCCGCCAACTCTGCTGAACACGTTCTTCACATGTGTACAAGCACCATCAAATCAGTTAAATTTCCAATTGTTTTTTTTTATCAACTCGAAAACATTTAAAAATGTTTTAAATTGGGTTCAAATCTCAAAATAATAATTTCGGTAGCATATCTTTATGTTGTATGTTGCTTTTCTTGTCTTTATTTCAGTTAAGCGTGAGTTCGTTTATAATTTTGTATCGTCAAGTGCAAAAACTTTAAAAGATGGCTAGTTCAACAAAAAGACATTCAGTGGTAGAAAAGGGCCAAAGAGTATTTCAAAATTGGTGGACTCAGAAGTACGGCATGATTAACAAAGGTGATAAGGCTGCGTGTATATTATGTTCTGAGACTGTGGTATATAGAACATCATCTGTCAAACGGCATTATGGAACAAATCACAAATCTCTTAGTGAAAAAGTCAATAAGAACAAAATGAAATTACTTAGTTAGTTAATTCAGACTATTTTATTTCAAAAAAGATAACATAGAGTGTTTACAGTATCTAGTTTTATAACTTAGTCTATATGGTTTGACCAGAGGTCGTCTACCAGATTGACATTTAAAGAAAATATTTTTTTTTTTTATAATTAAAAACTTCCTTCAATTATGCAGTTCCTGTAGCGAAGTGCCTTGACTGTGTAGTTGTAGAGAAGGTCCCATCCTCTGCTGCCATTCAAGATATTTATCGCTTCTTCCAGCTCAAGTATCTGAACACTGAAGAAATGACTGCGAAACTCCTTCAGTATAGGGCATTTAGCAATAAAGTGAAATACTCGTACGTCCTCACGTTCTCTGAGATTGCACAGTTCACATAAGATTGGAAGATCAGGACGATGCGGTATGAAATTTAAGTTGAGAAGTTCGCCTCTTATTTTAAAAATCGTACTTATTTTTTCTGCCGAGTAGCTATTAGGAGAGTTACTTGGAAGCTTAAAAGTTCGTCTGAGGAAATATCTGAGGAACTTTTCCACAGTTTCAAAGGAGCGATAGCCCCAAACTTGTGCAGCGTACAATAGTATAGAAGCGGCTGTGGCTCGGAATATTTTTACCTTTGAATTGTGCGCAACATCTTTATTTTGAAAACATTTTCCCCATACAGAACAGATGGCCCGTTTGCGCGTTCATATTTAGGTTCGATGAAATCAATACTCCAAGATACCTATACTGCTTACCTATTTATATTTGTTGTCCTTGAAAAGTCAATTTTTCACCTCGTGCGTACTTTCCTCCCCCTTCTCTAAGTATCATTATCTTGGATTTTTCTAAGTTGACGGCTAAGTTCCATGTTTTGCAGTAAGTATCTAGCCTGTTGATCATAGCATAGAATCTATTGTGTCCGCGAGGAAAACTATGTCGTCGGCAAACCTAAGTGCTGGGATATTGGTTCCACCGAGATTGATACCGCCTTTAACGTTATGTCGTTTATGTACAGGATAAAAAGCAATGTACTCAGTACGCAGCCTTGTTTGACGCCCATTGTGACCTCGAAGTCCTCTGATAAAAGGTTGCCGCCCCAGATATATGCCTTATTTTTACTGTACATGGCTCTTAAAACGTTCACGACTTGCGATGAGAGTCTGTACTTGTATAGTTTATAGAAAAGCAATTCACGTGGAATAGAGTCGAAAGCAGCACGGAAATCCACAAAGAAAGCGTATAATTTTTTACGCTTAATTTTATATATCTCTGCAATATTAACCAGCGAGAATATTTGGTCTATGGTAGAATAATTTCTTCGAAATCCAGCCTGGAATTCCTTTAGAATATGATTATTTTCCACCCACCTCGTAAGCATATTAAAAAGTACTCTGGCAAACAACTTAGCAGACGTGTTTAAGAAAGATATTCATCTGTAGTTTAATGGATACTCATAGTCACCTTTCTTGTACATCGGAAAAATTATAGCTTTTCGAAAGTGTGCAGGTACATCACCGGTTTCAAATATTCTACTGAATTCCCGTGTAAGCGCAGATAAAAATTCACTTGAACAATTCTTGTAGTACTCAAAAGGGATACGGTCTATTCCCGGCGCTTTATTTTTCTTCGAGTTCTCAACGGCCATCTCTACTTCTGTGATGGAAAAAGGCAAATCCAAAAATTCATCCACGATCATCGGTGGTGCATATTCAAAGTTCGGGGACATTTGTGGTGCATTGAGATGATTTTTAAAATGGTATCTTAACTGCTCAGCTTGAAGTCCTAATGAAATGTTATTAGTTCCTCCGTTAATAAGCTTAACTGCTTTCCAAAAATCACCTGATGATCTCGCTTCTTTTAACAAGGCAATATTTTGTCCTTCAAATTGCTGTTTTTTTGCGTAACATAGTTGTTTGAATTTTTTAATTGCTTCCGCGTATAAAGCTCTAAATGTGCTACAATTATTCATCCTAAACAATTTGAGAAATGAAAATGATATCGTTCTAGCCCGCATACACTCGCTATCGAACCACTTCTGTTTCCTAATTTGATTGTAACTTTTTAGTAGGGTTAATGGGGACGCTTTTTTGATTAGCCCCGTCAGTTCCTCAATTCCGGGTGCCGTGTTCGCCTCTTGTAGATTTCTGAGATCCGTGTTAAGGATGTGATGGAAAGTTTCTCGATAGCTATCTTTCCATACTAATTTTGGGAGAAGTCTCATTTCCGCTATGTTTTCTGCCGTTTGAACACCGGCGACTTTAAACGAGACTTCTAAGGAGTATGTCTTCGTAGCTATTCGAAAGTTTTCAAGGTATGGTATACAACTTTCTGATAGAAGTATGCTCTGATGTTAGTTGTGTCCTATTCACGAAGGTATTTTGCTCTAAGCCAATTCTTCCGTTAAAATCTCCCATCAGTATGAGTTCCGTTTTATTCAGATTGTTTAATAGATCTCTCAACTTATTAAAGTCACGTAACCAATTGTTACAATTTAGATATATTGGTATTAAGTTCATCACAGTACTGCTAACTCGTATCTCTAGAACATATACTTCAATACTCTTGAATGTAATAGATGCTCCTTTAAACTGCTTGTTATAGCCGAAGAGTTCACCCCCGCTAGCTCTTTCAAAATGGTTTGATTTTACAGCTGGAATAAATCTTAGTTCATGGTTCTTAAAAATATTTTTATATCTAGCTTCATTATATTCCACTACATGAGTTTCAAAAGTATGAAAATATCAAATTCATTTATATAATTAAAAAAAATCACAAATAACTTTTTATTTTCTAAGCCTGATATATTGTAGCTTAAAATACTTAATTTTATGGCCGAAGCGTCTATCTGGTAGACTGGCACTCCTCAAAAAATGGCACACCATTTTCTTCTCTTCTTGTGTTTCCGCCTTTGGTGCGGTTTTGACAAGTCACAGATGACATTGACACTCTGATTGGATTATTGTTTGTGTTTTCCAGGTCGATCGAAGATTTTGCCAAGAATGCGGGTATTTCTCCAATTAAATCTTTTATTACCTTCGTACCTTGTTGATTTCCGCATTTTAATCGTTCCGATAAGTCCCATGTGAATACTCTGTCAGCAACATGTAATTTATCGTCTCTTAGCGAAATGTTTTTGATTTCTGGGTGTCTTTCGCGGAGGAACTTCAATATTGGAACCAGTTTAGTTCTTCTTTGGCGAATAACGAGCGGGAGGTCCTTACGTATGCTGATGTTCGTCCCTTTAGTAGTATTGTTGCCACTGATTGGTTGCGAGTGAAAATTCTATGCGCGGATACAACATTGTTTACCTCGCCGTTGACAGTTAAATCGCTGCAAAGAGTCTTTGCTTTCTCGATTAAATCGGCATTGGTTTCAGCTGGCAAATGGACGATTATATTATCTTCTGTACTTCTTTGCATCAACTTCTCAACTTGTGCTTCCAAAATTTTATTGCGATTTTCCAGACGTGCAACTTTTTCTGAGATTTCAGTGTATTTCTTTCTTAATTCTGACAGTTCTGTGCATATCACCTGAAAGTCCGCCTTTGTCGCTAGATCCTTTTTTAGTTCGGCATTTTTTTCATTCAGTATCTCCTTTAGTTGATTAATGCCAGTTATTGTGTCCCTCGACATTATGCTAAGCGATTGGCCAGTTCTACGTTTTTCAGTATTACATAAATTGGTTTGGGGAGGTCTCTTGCAGTGTTCTTTTGTTCATAAGCGCAGTTATTCTTCACCAAGATTTGTTTTTCGTAATTAAGAGTTATCTACTAAGACTTACTCAGATATTATTTAAGAATAGTGTTGTGTGTGCAGGGACTTCACAATACGATACAATTTCTGTATTTATATGGTTACTATTTAATTAAAAACTGATTTTTTCCGTGGGGAACTCAACCACCCAACTACACTATATCAAATGTCAGTTCAAAATGAAATTATTTCGCTTTCAATCAAAGACACAAATAATCAGCCAACATCCATGATTAAATATGTGAGTAAATAGGTTAAATATGTTAATGTTATTACTCGAAGGTTTATAAAAGAAAAGCTTTTATTTCACTATGTCTTGACGAAAGTACACATGTTACTTAAGCCATTTTTGCTCAATATTGTAAACAACGTCAAGGAGAAGTTAATTGCTATGCCATCACTGTTGTTAAAAAATCACTTATTGAAAGACAAATAGGTTTAAGTAAAATCGTTTCAATAACGACTGATGCTTGGAAAAACTAGTGAATTTATCAATTTGTTCCAAAGAGAGATAGGACACTCAATTCTTGAATTCCATTTCATCATACATAAACACGCTTTGTGTGCAAAGAATGTTTTTGCAACTATTATTAATATAATTGAAATAGTGACCAAAATAGTAAATATCATATCGTCTCAAGCCTTAAATAACAGAAAATTCAAAGTTTTCTGAATCCAATGAACTCGGTGTACAACGGCTTATTGGTGTAAAACAATGTTCGCTGGTTAACCCGCGAAAGATTTGGAATGGTTTGGAAGAAATTAGTTTGTTTTTACAGGGAAAATTAATCATTATTCTCAATTATTCTCAAAATTAATGTTTTTTACTGATATTTGCCAACATTTCAATGATTTGAATGTTTAACTTCAAGGTGCAAGCAAAACTGTCATTGTCATGATAGATCTCATTCGCTCTTTTGAGGGTAATCTGCAAATTTAAAGTAAAGATATTATGTTGTGGTCGCCGTGGCGTAGTGGTAAGTGAATAGAATAGTCTGGGTTCGATTCCCGGATGGGACACCTTGCATTTTTTTTCACGGCACCGCCTCTTTCAACCCAGTATCAATCGTCTTTGAAAAGCTTCTCAAATCTCGCCGTTCGGAGGCGGCCAAAAACTGTAGGTCCCTACTACTCGTGAAAGAACAGAAGCACGCACAACACGAGTAGTTGTTGTAAAAGCTAGGCCCTGGTCCCTTGTGGGCTGTAGTGTCACTTTACTTAGTTAGTTAGTTACAAGAACAGGAATTTGTCTATTTTGCTTTAATTGTATTCAACTACAATCCTTCATTTGTTCTTTCGGATATTCTGATTTAAGCCGTCTGATAATTATCTTGATCAGTTATTCACTATTATATTGTTAATATAGTTCTGATGTGTCTATACTTTTTAATCTTAAATTCTTTCAATTAATTTTCTGTAGAGTCTACAAATACTAACGATTTTATCTATTGTTGTTAACAACGCATGTTTAAAAATGTCACTGGCAACACTTTCAAGCATACGTATGCACTACCACATTTATCAGTCGATGTCCCTATACAAGCAAAATTGAGTCTGCGCTGTAAGAGTTGTCAAAAAAATGGGTGATGTATGGTTGAGAAAACATGTCAAGAGAATAGTATTGTGTAGCAAAGTCAACATAGTATATTCTTTCGGCTGAATTGCTCCAGGAAAATGTTTTTCTTACATAAAATTTTAAACTCGAAGTAATTAAAGTAGGATGTATTTCGAAAAACATTCATTAAAATGAAATAATGGTGGAAAATGTGAGAGTTTGATATATTTCGAAACGGATATTTTATATTTCTACCTTGTTGTTGTAGTGTGTCCTGCCAAGGGTATATCACAACAATGGAATTTAAGTGTGGTATCATAAATAAACTCCTGTATTTATCGATTTTGCGAATGCAAGCTTTTCTTGGAGAATGTGATATTGGAAATAGGGCATTATATTATTCATGAATTGAATATAGTTGTACATAAAATTATATTTTGAGTTCCTAATAATAACCAACGATTTAACTTAAATATCGAAATATACACTTATTTAATAATTTCGAATGCCATATAACTAGCGAAAAGCATACGTATATAAGCTTAATGTATCTATAAAATAATATCTGTGATTTTGTCTCGGTACTGACAGTAATAGTTTGTATTCTGTTTTGCGCATGCATCGATTAACATACGTTTTCTACAATGACAACAACAATTAAAATTTCGAAAATATGTAATGGTGATTATGTTCTAGAACGAAAACAAGAATTAACAATAGTTGGTGTCAGCTGACATGTTGTTGCAGTTTTGTAATGTGCGTATGATCCAGCCTGCTTGTCTTTCTTCCAATTTTCTGTGCACATATGTACATATGTAATAATATTTAATGAATAATTCTTTCACCTAACAATATGTTAGTATTCAGCTTGCTTGTTAATACTTTAAAAGGATACTTTTTAACAACCCCTTATGAGTACCAATAAGCGTCCCACTTAAACCAATCCTGGCAAAAGGAAACGCAATACGTGACTATAACCACATTTATGACAACATTAAATCCGCAATCCGTTTCCGGTATTTTTGGAATAAATTTATGAATGGAAAACTATCGAAAAAAGGTTTGTTATTTAGTTATACAAATACTCATATGATGGATACATTTTTCATTTTGTTTACATAAAAATAACTTCGTGTTCTATAAAACATTTTTATTAGTTTTAGCAAAGATATTTTAATGATATTTTTTGATGTTCTATGGAATGTTCTTAAACTGACCTGTATAAAAGAGTGGGCAATTAGCGTCTATATTGCGGGTAATGAACATCGTTTTAAATAAACCTTGGAACGCTTATTGAACAGAATAGAAGAAAGAAAAGCAAGATAAATAAATCAAATACAGGTGTTTTTACACTAAACTTGTGTAGATAACCGCATTGTATTTTCTTAATTCACCTGTATTTGTATATTGTATATTTTCTACGATATTTATTTTTCCTTAGTACCGGACAAAAAAAGGCCAAAGTTCCAAAATTACAGGAACTCCGAAAGGACGAAATTCAAAAAAAAATTTAAAGAAGCTTGGTTTCACTGAAGACTTTTGAGTGAATGCTGAATCCAGATTATTCAAATCTCAATCGTAATAAGTTTTCGCAACATCTTAGGATTCTATAAGTCTCCATTAGTTTTAGTGTGACGAATTTCTATCTTTTATAAGTCATTGGACATAAGGGTCTTGATTAATATTTTTGACGCGACTTTATAAAAGAATTTTGTTGTTCCTGGGAAACTATTGTACACAAAATATATCAAAATGTATTCAAATCATATTTAATCTGTATTTGAAAAATCTTATCTTAAACTAAACTCTTTATAGTGGTAAATTGCCGATTCCCATCTTATTAAATGCCCACGTTCAAACTCTTTGAAAGAACAGAATATTTTTTATCATATATGTGAGGATATGTGAGTAATAGATATAAGGATAGAGGAAGGAAATAGATAACGTACTGCATATTATCCAATTATTATAGTTTGATTTTGATATCAAATGAAATCCTTTTTTGTTGCCGCCGTACTGTAGTGGGTAAGTGTGTGACTTAGACGCTGAAGATCCCAGGGTACATTTTACGCCGCCAACTTAAAATAGTTGCTGATAACACTCAAAGAGTATTAATTGCATATAAATAGCTCCTCAAATCTTACCGTTCGTAGTAGACAAAAGCTTTCTCTACTTGTGAGTACAGACTAGTAGTTGCAGTTCTTTATAAATATTTAATTTCGGCAATTAAGATAAACTTAAATAAAACAACACAGCAGAGGACATGAAGGATATAAGAAGTGAAGATCGGCACCTTTCCGTGGCGTACATTATTGCCAATTGCAATAACGCTGAATTTCGGAACATAGCTCTTCATGCGTGGGAATTAGACCATATTCTGGGATTCGGTTTTCTTTCAACCTTTAAAAGCGATATTTAAGACTAAATTTAAAGGGAAATTTAGTCAGAATTTAGAACTATGGAAGGATACACATATACACATATGAAAATCTACGATGCTTAAATATAAATGGTGCTACCCCCCTTCAGCCCCTCATTAGCAAGAGATACGATTCGGAAATAAAACACGCAACGAAAATAAGTAACTAATGCTTCACTGAGCAATTATTTATTCAATGTGAAATACTTTTACATACTTATACTTATGACATGTTTTGATTATTTGTTGTTTTACATAGTAACGTTGTTGTACTTGCGTTACTTTATTTCATTGTTATTTGAATTAAAATGTTATAACTTATTCAATATAAGCCATTTCATGTCTTCATTTGTATCTGTTCTGAACTTAAAAGACGGCACTCTCGCATTTTCTATATTCATGTTTCTTCTGAAATAAAGTTTTCTAAAGTGCAAAGTGCAGTTCAAAAGTGCAGTTCTAAAGTGCAGTTCTAAAGTGCTTTATAAAGTGCAAAGCTTTAGAAGCTAGACCATGGGCCTTTGTGGGCTGTAGTGTCACTCAATTATTATTATTATAAAATGCATTGGATTTAAAATCAATTCATATAAATAGTGTAGTCGGAAGCTCGGTTAGGATCTCGGTGGTAGAGGAAAACCCAAAACAAGTGACTGAGGATTGACAGAAAGTGATTGTTTTGAATATAAATTCAGTTTATTTAACTTTTCGACGGAGATAGAAACATTCTTGGTGAATTAGAAATGGAGGAGCTTTGTAGCTGTATTCAGCAGTTGTTACAAGTTATTCTGCAACAGAAGCAACGACCAGACCAATATCAACAGGAGCTACAGCGGCAGCTATAACAGCAGCTACAACTACCGCAACAACAACCTCTACAACCAGCTCAACAACTGATGCTCCAGTTAAATCCCGAAAGGGTTTTAACCAATACAACTACGAAAAAATCAAACAAGTCGCAAAATGGATTCACCAATCAGAGTGAAGTCGATTGGAACAACGTACTTGTTATGTTGCTGAAGCAGCATTTTAAACCACGGAATACTTACTCGAAATTATATAACTATAATCAACCCGTAGAAGTAAGTAATTTAAGTGAACTATTTACTGTATTAAGCAATTAAAGTATTAAACTATTATTAAGAATTTGACAACAGAAAACCACAAGAAAATTGATGCAAGTTTTGAAGCTCATATATCTGACAAAGCTGATACATTTTTTTAATAATAATCCATACCTGTGCTTTTGGAAGACCTAGAGAAGTATAAGGAAGAAGACTATTTATACAACCTCAAAATATTCCAGTTAAAATGTGATTGTTTTTTTTAAGGGAAATAGAAACCGTTTAATTCCTTATCTCATAATTTTAACTAAGACATCAGTCAGAGCCATAATATTCGAAATTCCTCTCAAAGTAATTACTTTCAAGCAAGGAGCAAGCAAGGAATTAAAAACTTCTTTTCAGATTTATACTGGTAACTATGCTTCCTTCCATAGTGACGTACTACGAATACAAACATTATTTTGCTGGGTATGAATATGGTATATGACGATTCCCTTTTTCAATAGATTAGAAATCACGCGTTGAACCGTTCGTTACAACTTGTTTTTGATGAGTTCGACTTCGATTTTCAGCATATTAATGCTGGTGTTCCCCAGGGCTTTGTTTTGTTTCCGACACTCATCCTCATTTTCTCTTGTCTGTCGCTTCTAATTCAATTTACTCTTCCGCTGACGACAGTACCCTTAGCTTTTCATATTCGCTCGTTGGCATTCGCTCCTCCCCTTCGGCCATAGATTTGGAACGGCAGCATATGTTAAGCTCAAGGGCAATTTCAAACCGGATACAGACCAGCCTTCAGCACCTGTTTAGGGTTGATTTGCCCGATTTAAGAACTTTTGTTCAGATAAAGTAAGCTAAACTTAAGAATTTTCCTACCAATAAGAAATTGATCATTTTGAATTTTTAATAAAAATGCAATGCAAAAATCAACAATGTTGCGGTTGATTAGGTGCGGCGGACTTTCGTCTTACACTTTTATGCTATTCTTCTTAATCTAATGACGTGACGCTTACACCATCGGAAAGGTATACTGAACATAACGTTGGTAAACACATGTACAAAATGAGATGCAATTTGTTCAAAAAAAAAGTGTGTGGTATACAATTTTTCATAAACCATTTAGACGTAAAGTCTTCATCGATCTTGGAAACGAACATATACACACGACTGACTGTTAAAACAGTGCCTGCTGTGAACATGTGCTTAGGTAAATCTTCTAACTTAAAGCGAAAAGCGGTAGCTTTCAAAAGACTGACCGAATGCCCCTTATTTACCCAGAGGTAATAAGTCATATAAAGGATATATGGGCTAACTTTTTATCGAAGAATCCAAGAATCCAAAAAATTTATTTGCCACTGCTTCATAAATATAAAGTGGAGATCTTTTTTTTTTGAGTCTTAGTCATGCCTTAATTGAAGAGCAATTCGTTATTGCCTCGGATAGTCAAGAGCTGGTGATTAAGTTGGCTGATGATTTCAAAGCAATGATCGCTGCGTTTTAATCGCATGTCTGTAGTCTCTTTTGCAACATGTAGTCATTCCGTCTTGAAGCGTTTAAAGCCCCTGAAGTTTCCTTCAGTAGTTCTTATAACAAGTCGCCTGTTTCAAGTGACTTGTTATAAGATTGGCGCATGATATTTTCTCGAAATATTTTCCAGGATGGTTGCCGAAGGTGTTATTTTCGTTACGTAAGCTACGGTATTTAAAACCGCTGCGTTTCTTCTTCTACGAAGAAGAGTGGCAGCGTGGTTATTAGGGTTGTGGACTTGTTTTCTTTTCTGATGTTTCGACTCAGCGTTTTTGTCATCTCCTTCACCAGAATTAATTTTGTTATCTATAATCAGTGGTCGCCGTGGCGTTGTGGTAAGTGCGTCGACCGCGGCGCAGAAAGTCTAGGTCCGATTCCCGGACGGGACACCTCAAATTTTTCACGGCACCACCTCTTTCGAGTTGCTGAGAACACTCAAAGAGTATCAATTGGCTTCATAGCCAGCTTCTCAAATCTCGCTATTCGGAGTCGGCAAAAAACTGTAGGTAGCACGCACAATACGAGTAGTTGTTGTAGAAGCTCGGCCCTAGTCCCTTTTGGGCTGTAGTGCCACTCAATTATTATTTTTATTATCTATAATCGGCAATGGGCAGATCGTTTGTATAGGTCTTTTATAGATCTTGTTTTTGGCCCTTATGAAAACTACTCACACTAAACCATCATCTCCTGCATGAACTACTTTACTTATTCCCAGTGACCAACGGGTTGGTGGAAGATTTTCATCTTTTATCAGAATAATGTTGCCTTTCCTTAAGTTATTTGTCGTGTTTGTCAACTTCTTTTGTTAAATATGTGTGGCTCCAATTTTTCCAAAAATATTGTTGCATTCTTTCTAAAAGTGGCCATCGTTTAAACAAATTTATATTTTCGTATATTCGAAGGAGCCAGTAGAGATATTCCGATTAAGAAATGTCCTGGGGTAATTGCCTCAGGATCGTCCGGGTCTTTTGAGAGAGGATAAAGTGGCATTGAATAAAAGCATATATCTATTTGCACCAGCAGCGTTGACTATGCTTCGTAGATTAACTTGTGTGTTCCTATTGTTCTCTTAAGGTGATGTTTTATGGAAATTACACCAGCCTCCCAAAGTCCTTCGAAGTGTGGAGCTACTACTGGCATAAAATGCCATTCTGTCTTGCAAGCAGACAACATTCTATATACGTCTTCGCTATAGTTCTCCTGAATATTAGCGTCTTATCTTAGAATTTTGTTGGAAGCAACGATATTTGTGCCGTTATAGCTGTGTAGATGTGCGACATGAGTTTAACGTCCACATAATTTGTTGAAGGGTGCAGAACGGGCTTTAGAGGTGAGATCACTTTCAACTTCGATGTGAATAACTTTCGTTACAAGACATATTAATATGGCTATATATCCTTTATAAGCCTTATAAACTTTTCCTTTTGACTTCCTTAAATTTATCGGCGCAGCATAGTCAACTCCTGTGTAAAGGAAGGGCCTGCTTGTTATTACTCTGGATTGTGGTAGGTTCCCCATTAGATGGATCGCATTTCTGATTCCGTATCTGGAATAAATGTTGTATTTTCGACTATTTCTGTTCTTTCAAATGATCTCCTTCTGCGAGCAATTTATTCTCCAGGAATCTCAAAAAAAAAACCTTGAGTAATTGTAGATTTTTTGGATTGCTTAAAGACTGCGAACAAAATTTTCATGTTTCGACGTCTAACTGCTACGGCACTATAAACATAATCATTGGGTCCCAACTTTCAATGTCAGTTTGTAATCCTTTTAAGGTGTTAACACATTCCGACATTGTGTCGTGTAGGCGTTTAAGTTCTACTGCTGATTTGGTGGAACATTCACTTTGGTTGAGTAATGCTTAAATACCTCAAATTAAAGCTACAATTGCTTGGCCATATACAGGATTTTGAGTAAGTGCAAGTCCTGATGCATGAAAAACCCTGCTCCTGAAAAATATACTTATGAGATCATACTAAATCAAATCGAAATTCAAATTAATCTTTATTTCACATTTACATAGACTTAAATATATATAAAATTACATAATACATTTTTACTAAAAAATTATTGTCCACATGCCATTCTGCTCCTGAAAAATATACTTATGAGATCATACTAAATCAAATCGAAATTCAAATTAATCTTTATTTCACATTTACATAGACTTAAATATATATAAAATTACATAATACATTTTTACTAAAAAATTATTGTCCAGGATAACAACGCTTAATATCAATTAAGAGCTGATTAAATGGATCTTTGTTCAGCTTTTTTCTTTGTTAGTTTATTATAACGGTATATACCTCCATCGAAAGTCCTCAATTGTAGGTATAGCCTTTTTATGTACATGCGATTAACTGTTTAGAAGTTCTAAGAAGATAATTCAATTAGTTGTATACCGAATTTTTAAATTTTAAATGTCCTTTTCGTCCTTTCTAGTTGTTTGCGGTGAAAATCACTTTGGATTTTTATTACTTATATCCTAGACTATGCATATACACAATTTCAAGAATATCGGGAGTAAGTACTTTTCGGAACTCCACCCATTTAATTGTTGGGAGTTTAATTTTAAGGTCCGATGTTGCACTTCCATTGTTTTCGTCTCATCGTACGAGTGTTTAGAGAGTAAATTTTTTCATATTATCTATATTTCTTAAAGTTTTACCATTGATATTCGTAGTTCTGCTCAATCTCTTCTCTGTACTTGCGTTTTGTATGATGTTATTATGTGTTTTACTGATGATTTCCCACAGATTGCTTATGACCATCATCTTCTGATTATAATATTCGTATACACTTGTCTCTTGGTTCGTTTTTCCATTCGGTCTAATGACCTTGCTTCTTGTACCTTGGTTCCTTCTTTCCTCCTATTGCTTGCTGTTATTGCTACTAGTGCTCTCTTGGACAGTATCGGCTACCTCCAATACTGTTAATTTTTTCTATGGCTCGCTTAACTTTGTCTCTAGTTTTACATTGGTAGCCATCATATTGTCCTATACTTCATTGTACAAATTTCCTGAATTTCCGTGCAGTTTTTTATATGATTGTATGTTGGTGTCTCGTTGCTTGAATTCATTTAAGTGAAACACCAGGTTCTCTAATCATTCTTTGACGAATGCTCGTATTCGTCTGACTTTTGGTTCTTTAGTGTATTTTTCGGATACTTTCCTTATCAATTCTAAGCCTTCCATACTTTGAATTGTCTCGTTGCAATTTAGTCCGTAATTTTTCGTTATTCGAAGGAAGTTCGCCACTCTCCGCCATTTTCCAAAAAATTATTTTTGTTTTAGAGCACTTAACTTCACTGAATCTATTTGATAACTCGAGGAACTAGATGATTAGCTTTAGCAACTTTTACCACCTTACCAATGGTGGGGGGATAGCAATAATCAAGGCAGAATAAACAAAACAATATGCATCCAGGTGAGCTTTTGAATCGGACTCTCTCGGTCATTTAACTGTGTCGCCTTCAGAACACAATATAATCGTCCATCTCCCCGCTGAAGCCAACGGTGGCTTAGCTGAGAAGGCAAGGGCTCTTTGCAACAACTTGAATGACAGAACTGAGGTAATGAATGTTGTATCCGTGCACAGAATTAACACTCGCAATCAGAGTGTGGCAACAATATTATTTCGCAATCTCGAGAAACTGCCATTAATGTGCTAAGAAAGGCGAAAAAATTAAGATTAAGACAGCGGGAGGTCTTCGTCTAAAAAAAACTAAGCTGATTGCACTATAAAAGTGCTTTCGCTAAGGACACCCATAAATTAAACACATTTCGCTTAGAGACTGAATGAAGCTGACGGAGTATTCACTTGGGACTTATCGGAAGGATTAAAATGCGGAAATGAGCATGGCACGAAGGAATAAAAGAATGTAAACGGAGAAATACCAGCATTCGACTTATGTCCTGGATATGCGAACTTTTTTAAAGCGCATTTTTTATTAATAAATGTTCTGATTACTAAATTCTAGGAAAATAAATAAAACTAGCTTATTTAATTTTAACAATAGTTTAAAATCTAACTTACTGACTCTAAACAGGTGCTCTAAGTTAATCTAGATCTATTCTAGTTGCAATTGCCTTTGGTCATAATGATTCAAGAAACTATTTATTTTGTATATGTTAATATTGTTCGAAGAAAAGTAAGAAAAAAACTTGGTAGTCTGGTGAGATGCGAACTAAAAATACTGTGATCGACTTAGTGTCAATATATTCAAACCGTAGCAATTGTTTATGTGACTTCATTAAGTTAAGTGATTTGTTAAATAATCTGAGATCTTAACGAAATTTTACGAAGAATGGCTTATTGTGTGTATGACACGTTTCGGGTAGAAATGAAGACTTGCTCCGATCATCTGCCTTAAGATGTTTCGTTTATGGTCTCCAGCATTCAAACTGCATATAATATAGCTCAAATAAGACATCGTCTCAAACAAAAGTGGTACGATAACGGTTGTTTTTCTTTATTCAATGTTTTTATTTATTAAATTCAATATGACTCTTTGCTATTTTTTCTTTATTGTTGAACCTTATTCTAAACTTAAATTATGCTAAGAAAACTGTAAAAACTTAGCTACATTTCGTTTTTTTTTCTTACAATCTACTATTTATAACCTGTGTCCGTTCGCAGTACAGGACGCACCAGTGTTGAATAATGTCTGTTAAAAAAATCAATTGTGAAAAATATTTGAATTTGAAAGTGAAAAGGTAACCTACAATAGCAACTACATTGTGATTGGTTGTTTAATTGGTTTGCAAGTAGGCGTTTTCGACATAGCCGTAGTAACAAATGAGTATAAATAAACATTTTCTGCTCAATTTCATCACAGTATCGTTCAAAACGTTTGCAAGCCGGTTAAGTTGCCAAAAGGTATGAATTTAAAAAACTTTTTGTAACCATAGTATATAATTTTAGAAAATAAACATTCAATTCCAAAAACCTATAGGGAATTGTTGTTCTATTTCTGGCAAAAAGGCGAACGTTTCGACATTTTTATTTTCTTTGGGAAGAAAATTTGCCTCGCAGCCAGCGGTAACTTGCCTTACAGCCAGCGAATCCACGCCGCAGCCAGCGGTGTCTTACTCCGCAGCCAGCGGTGACTTGCCTCGCAGCCAGCGAATCCTCGCCGCAGCCAGCGTTGACTTGCCTCGCAGCCAAGAAATCCTCGCCGCAGCCAGCGGTGACTTGCCTCGCAGCCAGCGAATCCACGCCGCAGCCAGCGGTATGTTGCCTCGCAGTCAGCGAATGCTCGCCGCAGCCAGCGGTGACTTGCCTCGCAGCCAGCAAATCCACGCCGCAGCCAGCGGTGTCTTGCCTCGCAGCCAGCGAATCCACGCCGCAGCTAGCGGTGACTTGTCTCGCAGCCAAGGAATCCTCGCCGCAGCCAACGGTGACTTGCCTTGCAGCCAGGGTGAATTGTCTCGAGCCGAGTTAGAAGCAACGAAAGCAGCAGCAGCCATTGAAAAGAAAGAGCGTCAACATTTAGAAGAACAACTAAAAATACAAAATGGGCAAGGAAGCATTGAGATCATGTCAACAGTGCCAAAACAGGTAACCAATGTTTCTATTAGTAGTTTTACAACCACACCAACGATTGCATCTGTTACAACATCAACAACCAATACATCAATCGCAAAAGATCGTTTTGATGGTTTTGTAACTGCTCAATTTCCATCTGCATCGGTAGCATCCTTGCCAATAGTTAGTAACCAGCAAGCGTGCCTCACGTGTTCATGGGCAAATGCGTCTCAATATCAACAAATAGATACTACTATGATCCCAAAATTTTTGCCTTCACTCGAATCATCTACCTCCGTTAATATGGCTCCAACATTTTTGCTCGACCAACCCTCTTATCAAACGACTTATCAACATCCAAATTACTCTCCATATCAGTCGAACTATCAGCAAAGGTTAACATCTCAGCCACATCAATTTTGTCAGCAACCTACTTTAGCGGAACACGGGTATAGAAAAATTCGTGATCTTCCCGAATTTCACGGAATACCTGAGGAGTGGCCTAAGTTTTGCATGGCATATGTTGAATTCACTAGAATAAAAAATTAATCAAAGGTAGACAATATGTTCCGGCTTGATAAGAGCATAAAAAGAGAAGCAAGGGAAGTTGTTGGATCACTTCTAATACACCCTAACAACGTCGATCAAGTGATGGCTACTCTTGAGTTTCGCTACGGCCGTTCAGTATGTTTGATTGAGAGTCAAAAGAAAAAGATAGGAATGATTCGCCAAATTTCTGAAGACAAATTAGAGCAAATAATACCATATGCAACAAAAATACAAAACTTTTCAAATTTTTTAGAGTCTAGCGGAATGTTTCGTTATATGACCAATAATATGCTTTTGGAAGAACTTGTCAATAAATTACCAGTAAGTAAGAAGTTGGACTGGACGCAACACAGTTTGTCTATTCCACCATTTGCAACCATTAAATCATTTAATGAATGGTTGACTCGCTTAGCTAGACTTATAAGCGTTGCAACATCTACTACCTTACATCATAGCATGCATACATTCTGCATGTAACCGATGATTTAAGGTCCACCGCCATAATAAAAAAGGAATGTCCTTATTATACAGAAAGCCTTCATAGGGTTAATGAATGCAAGCGATATGCCGAACTAAGCCTTCCTGCCAACTGGGAGTTTCTGAAGACAAATAAGTTGTGCTTTGATTGTTTAAAATTTTGGACATGCGCTACGTGCATGCAAAAATCGAATTCCATGCGAAATAAATGGTTGCAACAGAAATATCACAAATCTTTGCATGACGAAAACCGTAGGATACGTGATACAGAGATCAAAATCTCTTCTCAATTGCACTGAAAGACATCCAGAGGCTAATTTTCGTATAGTTACAGTAAGAGTTTATAACGGAGATATAGAAATAAGAACCTATGCTTTATTTGATGAGGGATCTTCAATCACTATTGGAAGCAAGATCTTGCCAAGCGCCTTCAGTTAAAAAGGCGGCACAATACATTGAATGTCAAATGGTTTGGTAGTGCAATTATACAAAAGAAATCGTATATTGTTCAAACTGAAATTAGTGGAGACCAAGATGCAGCAAAAAAGTACAAAATTGATAATGTACAAACTGTTGATGATCTGAATTTGCCTATTCAGACAGTTGAGTACAGAGAAATGTGTTCAAAGTATCATCCTGTCTGCTCATTGATAAGTTTTAAAGATGCAAAACCGGAGATTCTCATTGTATTAGATAAAAGCGATTTAGGTTTTGCAATCAAAGTATTTCAATGTTCAAACGGGCCAGCACACACAAAACTCGGATGGATAGTATATGGAAAAACAACGTCGAGACCGTCAACTGGGACGGATTCTTCCCCAATCAAGAGAGCACGATATGCACTTTAACCGCCTTATAAATGAATATTTTAATATTGATAATTTAGGTGTAGTGAAACCCATAAATAATATAATTTGCGAGAAAGATAAGCGTACCTTACATTTATTATCCACAGTAAGAATAGGCAATCGATACCAGACTGGGTTATTATGGAAAGAAGACAATGTACAACTTCCAGACTTGCTAAGAAAAGATTGTTAAGCTTAGAAACAAAAATGCATAAAGAACCAAATTTTGCATGTCAATATAAAAATGTTGTGGCAAGTTATTTCCAAAATTAATATGCCGGGAAGTTAACATAAAAACAGAAACAGAAATGCAAACATCTCGCACGTGGTATCTTCCTCACTTTGGCGTGTGATGTTCCACCAGATACTCATACAGCCTGAAGATCAAGATTCACAGCGGTTCTTATGGCGTGAATGCGAAGACCAACCGATTCAAGCATGTGTAATGAAGGCTATGATATTCGGTGCCAGTTCCCCCTGTTCTGCTAATTATGTTAAGAATCTTAATGCTCTAAGATTCGAGAAAGAACATCCAAGAGTAGTAAAGGCCATTACATGTCATCATTGCGTAGACGATTATGTAGACAGTTTTCATAATGCTTTCGATGCTATTGATGTCACCAACGCCGTGATTGATGTACACCGACAAGGTGGTTTCGAGCTACTAAATTTTGCATCAAATTCCTTGGAAGTCCTTAAAAAGATATCTGGACCCAATACGGCGGACACCATTCCCAAATTAGTTTATATAAGCGGTGGAACAGAAATAATGAGCGATAAGATACTAGGGATGCACTGAAACAGTACCGAAGACGTATTTATATTCCGTTTATGCTTCGCACGTGCGAAGCCAGACATAATTGACCTTGATAAATGCCCAACAAAAAGACAATTTCTTAGTATTGCCAATTGTCAATTTTCAATCCATTTGGAATGATCGCGAATTTTGTTTTTCCCATAAAGTTGCTGTTAAGTTTTATCTGGCGTTTTGGTGTAGAATGGGACAAAGCTATACCAATTGAGTATTTTGTTCAATGGAAGCAATGAAAAATGAAGCTTCCAATATCGACACAATTAAAAATTCCAAGATGCCAAAGTAGTTATTTAGCTAACGCGAAAAGAGTTGAGCTACACACTTTCGTCGACGCCAGTGGAGAAGCTTTTAGTGCCGTGACCTATCTTTGTTTTGAATATGAGCGACAAGTATATGTTGCATTCGTGTTTGGAAAAACAAGAGGTAGCCCAAAGAGACTTTTATCTATACCACGATTAGAGCTTTCAGCTGCTGTTTTAGGAATTCGTGTATATAATTCCGTCGTTCAAAACCACGAAATTCACTTTGAAAGCAGTATTTTTTGGAGTGACTCCAAAACGGTTCTACATTGGCTAAGATCTGATCCACGGTGCCATAAAGAATTCGTGGCTTACCGAATTGCAGAGATACTCGAGAGTAGTCGGACTAAGCAATGGCGATGGGTGCCTTCTAAATTGAACCCGGCAGATGAAGCAACGAGGCCTCGATTTACTTCTCATTTTCAAACAGAAAACAAATGGTTGCATGGACCAGACTTCCTCAAGCTCAATGAATTTGAATGGGCCAAAATGCCGTCAGATATTGCTGTTTATAAAATAGAGGAAGAACTTCGTACAAAATGCTTACCAAAATTAAGAAAGGTTATTGAGCACCTCTTCGATGACTCAAGATTTGGAAATTTTTTAAAGCTCTGCAGGACCATAGCCTGGGTACAGCGTTTTATTAATAAGTGTAAACGCAATTGTATACACAAGGGCGAATTGTCAGTTCTTGAGATCAATAACGCTGAACAATTAATATGTAAACAGGTACAAAAGGGTGCATTTGCTAATGACATCGAAAGGCTTCGTCTTCAATTGCCAATTAATGAAGATAGTAAAATCCTCAGTTTAACGCCTTATCTTGATGAATATGGGCTATTACGTGTAAAGGGGCGAATAGATGCTCCAAGCACAGTACCATTTAGTGTCAAAAGACCGATTATTTTGCCAAGAAACCATAACGTTACGAATTTAATTGTGGAACATTTTCATCGACGCTTTCGACATCAGAATGATGACACTATTGTAAATGAAATTAGACAGCGATTTTGGATACCAGCAATACGAACTGCTGTTAAGCAAGCAAGAACAAGATGTCAACTTTGTCAAATTCGTAGCGCGAAGCCTATGCCGCCAATAATGAGTCAACTACCCGGAGAACGTCTTACACCATTTGTTAGGCCATTTACTTACACTGGTCTCGACTATTTTGGTCCTGTCACAACTACAATTGGCCGTCGTAATTAAAAACGTTGGATCGCTCTTATTACGTGCCTTATATTTAGAGCAGTACATATCGAAATCGCGACTGATTTATTTTCAGACTCCTGCTTACTTTGTACACGCAACTTTGTAAACAGACGAGGAGTCCCACTACGAATAAGAAGTGATAATGGAAGCAATTTCATCGGCACTAGAAAGGTATAATGCAACAATACTCGTCCAATCTATTGAACGTGTTTTATCTTTAACACTATAAGAAAAGCTAAAAAATTAGAAACATTACAAAAGGCACTGATTGAAGCAGAAACTATCGTAAATAGTCGTCCCTTGACACAGATACCAGTCTCAACTGAAGATGAAAAACCACTTACTCCAAACCACTTCCTTCTAGGATCCCTATATTCAACGCAAACCCCAGGACCTGTAGATGAGAAAATGCTGTGCTTGAGAAAACAATGGAGAGTTACTCAATAACTTAAGAACATGTTTTAGAAAAGGTGGATACGGGAATATCTCCGTCTATTGACAAAACGTTGCAAGTGGTTTAAAGAAACACCACCGATAAAGCTCGGGGATTTGGTGTTAGTGTGTGATTCTGATGTACCCAGAAGTCAATGGCTGCGTGGAAGGGTTGTCGCTGTGTTTCCAGGACGCGATTGACAGGTTTGATGCGCTGACGTAGAAACTTCATCAGGAATATATCGTAGACCAGCTGTAAAAATTGCAGTATTAAAAGTGAGTGAAGCTCTTCATTAAGATTCAATCGCTTCACGGGGGGTAGAATGTTGAATAATGCCTTTTAAGATAGTCACTTGTGAAAAATATTTGAATATGAAAGTAAAATAGTAACCAACAATAGCAACTACATAATTGGTTGTTTAATTGGTTTGCAAGTAGGCGTTTTCGACATAGCCGTAGTAACAAATGAGTATAAATAAACATTTTCTGCTCAATTTCATCACAGTATCGTTGAAAACTACGTACACATAACACAAACGTATAAAGACAAGTTAACGGCGGCATTGGCCGAAACTAACACAGCCACCAGTACAGGTGACGTTCTTCCCAGACCTCCTCCTGTCTCCGACGGAGATCGCTCTACTGAACCGAGCGTCGAACTGAGCGTAGTTCGGTTCGCTTAGAAGTCGCCGGTCCACTGTTCGGCGTGCGACGTGAAAGATTATAGGGAATTCCTACCTGTCCTAAACGAGACATCATATTTAAATATAGGAATGGTTCAGGTGAAATTAAGCCATTCCGCCGTTCATTCTCAGAATACAAAATATTGGATAAATAAGCCTTGAAGATAAGGCTGTTGATAGAAGTCAATGCCCGTGCAACGTGCCTTCGAATCAGTTTTATTATGAAATTATTAATCCTTATCTCAAACATCACATCATTTCCATCTGGAAAGGTTTCACGTTAAACCACACAGGACAAGCGTACGCCATCATCGACCGGATGAGTGCCATAAAGCATATTACCTTCACCCTCGTATCAAGCCCCCTTGCAGCAGCTTTCTTGGCTTAGAGCACTATCTTCATGTTTGTCAAAGTAAAGATACTTGTCCAACCAAACACCCAAGGACCCCACCAAGCTTTCTACAAGTAACGATTCTCCCCGTGGATCAACAATGTGTCCCTTAGGCAGTGGGATCCTGAAAAGGATAGTCTCGCACTTATTAAAATTAAGTTTTAATTTCCAGCTGTCACAATATTGCAACAGGATGTTGATGATTTCGACCTTCGGCGCTGATCGGACGCTTAAATGTGCGACATGGAGTACAAAAGATCGCTAGAAAATATAGCGAACAAGGTTGGCGAACCAACTGCCCCCTGTTGCAAACCGTTTTTAATGTCGAAAGCCATGGTAGACGTCGATTTTCCATATTTCGCAACGAACTTCCTACCTGTTATCATGGCATAGATCATGTACAACAATGGTTTACTTATGCCAAACTTTAGAAAAAGTCCTTCTAACCCAACGGTGTTGAACGCGATTTCCAAGTCTATCAGACATGCACATGTGCATTGGGTCTTGGATTTATTCCATTGTCTGTTAGAAACCAGCTTTGATGCAGCATGTTTGGTATCATGCCCTACTCTGAAGCCGAACTGTTTGTCCGGGATTATATTATTGTCCTCAACCCACTTTCAGAGCTAATATAACAAATTTTTTTGAATACCTTGCTAATGTATGGAAGAAGACTGATCCACCGGAGATTTGTTCGGATGTGTTCGTGGTTGCACCACAGCTGTTTTCCAATGCGTCGGATAATATATATAATATGAGTAATCAGCGCATTGTTGAACAGAGAATGAATCTCCCCTGCCTCTGAGGGTAGATGGCTAAGCACAATGTTGCATATAAATATACCCTGAAGTTATTCTTTTGAGATTTGAATGTTATAGATTCCATCCATGGCGACGGCATTATAAGCCATATTCTCGTCATTGCACCAGGGTTCTCAGAACAGCAATGCATTATCTCTTCACGAAGGTAGAAGTGGTTCAACAGGGCTCTGTTCTCCAGATCGTGGTTTGGCCTACGGGACTCGTTGACTGTATTCACTTTCTGAAAAACAGCACCCAGTGTCGTAACGTTCTCCTTATCCTGTCTGGATAAGGCCCTTGAGAAGCGCGGCCAGGGAATCTTAACGTAGTTATAAGGGTACAAATGAACACATTTCTCTAATTTCTCCAGCTCATTCGGAAATTGCAATTAATCGCAATTATCACTATCGTACTGAAAAGTGGCTAAATAATTCTTTGTGCGTATATCTACGTCCAGTAAAGTTAATCGTGTGTCGACTAGTATCACATCAAGGACCCGCTCCTGGAAAACGATATTCTATCGGTTGAAAACGATATCTGTCGTTTGACACCCTGTTCAACACCCAATTCACTTTGCTTAGCATTCAAATCACCAGCGGTGTTTTCATCTAAGCGGAGGCTTGTAAAAAGAGTCGTAAGCTCTAAAATAAAATGAGGATTCTGAGAATCCAGTGGGTAGACAGCAATCCCCAACATCTTCCTTCCACCTTGGTGAGGAATGCGTGCTATGAATACTTCTAGCACTTTGAACCTAGGAACTTCCGGGCTATATATGATCTTGTTACAAAGGTATTCTTTTATTAAAAGATCGACCGCACCCTCTTGGGAGGAGTGTAACTTGTCTCTTCGCACTACAGTGTAGTTTCTGAACCTGAGATGGTGCGTCTGGTTTAGCTTAGTTCCACTAGCCATTAAAACGTTATTTTCCTCTCTGTTCGAAACACTGACTGTTCGAAACACTGAGTTTACATTCACTGCTGTGATCTTAAGGACTCTAGCTGACAGCGTCCTCTTGGCCTCCATTTTTTGTTTAAGTTCTTGAACGTTCGGTCATCACCGATAGTTTGCGAGAGGGTCCGTTCCTTCTGCAGAATACTGTCGTTGACTTTTCCCGTCGTTAGGCTCTTAAGGCTCTTTAGGCTCTCGATTTTGCTGTCTGGAGTGAGTTGAAAAAAAATGGGAGCTTCCTATTCTCTCTTTTCGCTGCCGCAGTGGTGAAAAGCTTAACCCCCACGAACTCGACATCGCCGCCTTTAACTTGGCGCAACTCATAAAGGATCTCCATTGAGTCAGCAGAAGAATCCACAGAAGCAGAATGTGTAAAAGTCGACTTCCGTCGCCGTTAATTTTTCTTCAATTTTTGAAAAGAATTCAGTGAGAAGCACTGGACACTAAGCCTGAAGGGCCCTTTATTCATAATTAAAAAGGAAGACGAGCTGCCTGTGGTCAACTTACATAGCTTTATTACCCCGCTAGTCTCCAGTCCGAAGACGTTTATTGGGGGCATCTCTCCTTTCTTGACTGCTGCTGCGATTAAGTTAATAATAATAATTGAGTGCCACTACAGCCCACAAGGGACCAGGGCCGAGCTTCTACAACAACTACTCGTGTTGTGCGTGCTACTGTTCTTCACGAGTAGAAGGGACCTACAGTTTTTTGCGACTCCGAACGGCGAGATTTGAGAAGCTTTTCATAGACAATTGATACTCTTTCAGTGTTGTCAGCAACTCGAAAGAGGTGGTGTCGTGAAAAATTCGAGGTGTCCCGTCCGGGTATCGAACCTAGACTTTCTGCGCGGCGGTCGACACAACTACCATTACGCCACGGCGACCACAAGTGATGCTATCAAGTTAGAGATGGCATAAATCTCGGTGGAACTAATGTCGCAGCACTTATGTTTGCAGACGACATAGTTTTCCATGCCGACTCAGTAGAGTATTTAGTTGATGATCAACTGAATGCCTTCTGGAACTTGGAATTTACCCGTCAACTTAGACAACTCCAGGATAATGATCTTTAGAGATGGGGAAGTAAATTGAGACTTCAAGGGCAACAAAAACATTGCAAAATTAGTACGGTAGTATGTATATACACATTTATAAGCAGTGACATTATTGAAATCATTCAAGCTGATATTTCCACTAACAGTGAGCACAATATTATAACTTTTGTCGATAAATTTTCGAAACAGGCTATTAGGTCCATTCTGGCAAACACAATCCATAAAGCGTTAATATAAAAGTTAGGCGATTCATTTTAATAAATGAAAAAAAATAGGTAAAAGTGTTTGTTCGGTACTTTAGATGAAAATGACGGTTGCAATCGAAAAATTATTTGAAAGAGATTAATGCAATAAATGCCATAAATCTACAGGCTAACATAAATGGAAAATTTAACAACTCTTTTTTTTTCTGCATTAAATTTGAAAATATTGTAAAATAAGCAAATTTGTAGTATTTACGTTTAAAATTTTAAAACAATAAGCTCATCACATTGCAATTGATAGAGAAGAAACTATCAAGGCACTAGGAATACTGTGGGTCCATCGGCTCCTATATAAAATCAATTGTAAAGTAGCTAAACAACAAACCTAAACGTAAAAATCTATCGGAAATACTGGGTTGTACGACCCATAGGGATTACTGGCGCCCGTCACATTCAAAGCTAAACTTTTAGTGCAAGAATTATGGAAGCCCAATCTCATTTGGGAAGAACCTCTTAATTTTTCCGAAATATGTTTGCATCACACATTTAGGAGATGCGGAGCTAATCTAACACATCAAAACAAAATTAGGCGTATACCGAATCACAATACAGCTACATGTGAGACCTATTTTATAGTTTTGCACGCTGATGAAACTCAAAGTCTACTGAAGTCCGCTCTAGATATCAGCATTCCTCCGCTTGCATAAAACCGCAATGCTAAGAAAAACGGGTGGTTTAGATGAAATAAGAAATATTTATCTAAAGAACTTACCTAAGGTTGGCATTACGTATTTAACCTTCCTAATAAATGCCTGCTTAAAAATGCAATATTTCCCGACTCATACCAAAAGCAGGAAAACCCCCAACTGAACCAACTAGTTATAGGCTTATAATTCTATTGAGTAGTTTAAGTAAAATTTTTGAAAAAGTCTTAAAGGACAAATTACTAATAGTTATCAATGAGTTTAATATATTCCTAAATGAACAATTTGGATTCAGACGCTTTCATAGCACAAACCATCAAATTCTTAGAATATGCAATAACATCAAAAGAAACCGTGTAGTAGGGAAATCAATGGGTTTATTAATACTAGATATAGAAAAAGCTTTTGATACTGTATGGCACAATGGCCTACTATATAAAATGATTTATTTCCGTTTTCCAACGTATATTTGTACGGTTATCCAGAGTTTTTTGTCAAACAGATGTCACAAAGTTCATGTCAACAATAGTCATTCTTATTTATTTATTTATTTACTTATTTATTTATTTATTTATGTATTTATTTATATATTTATGTATTTATTTATTTACTTATTTATTTATTTATTCACTTATTTATTTATTTTTTTTTTTATTTTATCACAATGGAGGGTTTTGTTATTATTTCCCTTGGAACTGAACATTTATATATTGTATAATATCTTATTGTTTTCTTAAAAATATTCCAGTAGAAAGATATGGACTGAATCAATGTATAAAATCTCTGAATTGTAAATTGTGCGATAGTTTGCCTTATAAAGTTATTAACAATAAAGAAACATGTCATGTCAAAACCGCTATGCTACCAGCACTATTCCTATTCTACAAAAACTTTGTATTTGACGGAACAAACGGTTTAAAAGAATTTATAATATTTACCAATTTCCTCCAATACATTACATTACAATATGCATGATTTTACATTAAATTACATTACATTACAATGCACGATGCATAATCAGACAGTATATGAAATGCCTTGAATAAACTCACACATTTACAAACTTCCCTTATTTTCGAACACTGTTTTTCTGAACGTTTTCAGTATTTTAGAATTTTTTTTGTTTCAATAAAACACATGATTTAAAATTCAACTTAGTTATCCACTTAATTATTTATTCATTGTGCGAACTTGGAATTAGAATGAATTTCTTTTTCAATCGATAGCCGCGAAGTACTTTTTCTAATCTTCGCAGCGAGGCTCTCCTGGAAAAGGGATCTGGAAGTAACTTTGGATTTTGCTTAAAATAATTCCATTCCATATACATTAATGCTGTGTATTAACACTCCGCCGGCCTTGAAGTATATGAAAGTTGCACATACTTCAAATCCCCAAAGGTAATGGTGAATCACTCGTGATGTATCGCTCGTCGAAGAACTTCACCTGCACATCAGCCACACGAATCTCGCCATCTAACGATTCCACTACGTGTATGATTTTGCCCACCAACCACTGTTCAGGACAAGGGTTACTGTATGCTATACTTGCCGATCTGATATACGTGCCGATTTTCACATTCTCCGACAACGTTTTCCATTTCTCCCTCTTCTGCAGATCAAAGGGTTGTTGAACATAGCACACATGGGACGAGAGTTTAGTACTGCCTTAATATCTGCCGTCACAGTAGCCAGTTCTTCATATGTCTAACAAGCTTGGCCCACCGTTCGTAGTAGTTTTCGCCGCTGCCTCCCATAGTCCAACAAAATGTGGCGAATGTGGTGAAATTCAAGCAGTACATTGCGCGGCATTTTCTTCATGTTTTTGCTGATGGAAGAATTTTTCTCTGAACTTAAAGACTTTCAAAATTGGTTCCATTGTCACAAGAGATGTAAAACATGCTTTCAAGACCGACTACATTCCCTTCCTGGTTCAGTTTCTGGCCAGAGCCAATCCTATATACTCGTACAGGGAAAGTCGACATTGTACAAGCAAAGGCATCTGGATCGTTGGTGACCCTGCGTCAGACGGCATGTCCATGAGACTTGTGTCGTAGGAGATGCTGTACGCGAGAACTGCATGAACTAAAGATCATTCACTTTTAGTCGGAAGATGGCCTTGATTGTAGGGAGATTAAGCAGTGCACCAAGAGCAGAGCTAGGCGTACTAGGAAAAGCCCCTGTGGAGCCGAGACAGACCTTTCTATGAAAATTGGCGAGGGCAGCAGTCACGTATTTTCGCGAAAGCTTATTCCACCAAACGACTGATGCATAAGAAAGAAGAGGTCTTATATGTAATTGCCATGTAGATCTGTTCAGATCGTTTTTGTGATAGGCCCCAGGTTTTACCCAAAACTTCCTTACACTGCTAGAAAACTGACAGCGCCCTCGAGGTTTTCGTTTTAATGTGTTTTTTTTTCAAAGAATTTTTTTCCAGGAATACACCTAGGTATTAAGCTCCATTGGAAAATAGAATGATGACACTTTTAAGCACTGGTTGAGTCAGACCAGTCAGGTTTCTCCTCTTTGTAAAGGGAACAGTTTCGGTTTTAAGAGGATTGACTAAAAGCTCATTCCTGGTAAACCAGTCATCGATCACTTTAAGTACGAGCCCACCTGCACAAATGGCCGCAAGGCATGTTCGGTTGAGCCTGGTCGTAGGTGTTAGATATATTCAAGGCGAAAGGAGAGAGTCAACCATGATGACATTGATTTTATCCACAACACCAATGATTCTTCTACCCATCGTTTTCTGGTCGCGTTACACATGCCATCAAAAGACGCATTGTTGAAATTCCCCCTTATGTCAATGTAAATGCCCAGCGCATTTTCTTTCCTATCAAGTGTACTTTCAATCCTATCAACGAGATTTTGTAGAGGAGTCTCGTAAGATTTTCCGTGCTGGTAAACATGTGGCATCTGAGATGCAGGGTGTAATTACAAAGAATTTTTGCGCAGATGTAGTTCGACCAGTCTCTCCAAGCCTTTTTACATGCAGGGAGTAAGACTAATTGGCCTGAAGTTTTTGGCGAGAAAATAATCCCCTTTACCTTTTTTGATATGAAGGCTACCCTAACTGTGCGCCAGTTTGGAATATATGTCAATGCTGGCAGTGAAGATTCTTTTCAGAGCCGTTAATAATGGGTCTATGCCGCAGAGCTGCATGTATGTTATCGGTACCAGGTGACTTGAAGCCATCAAAAGACGCGACGACTTGATAGCTTCATCATCGAGCGATGATATATACTGTATACAAAAATTGTAACCTTCAAAACAATAAACAGTGTTCCAACACAAGTAGTGAAAATTATTGTAACCGATACACCTTCAAAGTTTAGGATGAGCCCACAAAGCAAAATGAAGTTGTATAAAATGACAATAAAAAAGCAAAAGTTATTATTTGTTGCTTGGTATGGATTTTCTCCGTAAACACGCATTAATGTTGAATTTTCGCGAAAAAATTATTAAGCCTAAAAATAGTGTAAATACTTTTCCGATGATTAAAAATTATTACAATGCTTTATATTATCTGACCAATGTAGTAAAACCAAAGATTTGTCTCATTTAAAACAAAGCGAACGAGATATGATTAACGATCTCTTGAACGAATTTAAGAATTTTGTTTACCAGAAAGAAAAATATGATCAGCAAGTATGCTCTCGTTTATACCGATTACCCCCTATGTACGGAGATGAGGTTAAAACACAAATTGAGGGAATGGAGAAGCAAGAGTTGTACGAACATCATGCAGTAAATATCTTTCACTAATAGTTGGTGTATCACAGAAAGAAGATAGTTCAGGAAAACAGAAATTTAGAATATATGTCAAATACAGACGTTAAAACGATATAAGTTTCGATAATAAGTCTTCTCTACCGAATATTGACAATTTATTATGCATATTAGGACATGCTCGATACTTCACCACTCTGGACTTATCCAAAGGGTATTATCAAATTCGAATGCAACCTAGACACATTCATAAGACTGCATTTGGGACGCCAAATCGTCTATCTTCTAGAGACTTATGAATGAAATATTAAGAGATCTTATAACTAAGATTTGCGTAGATTGTGATAGATATCCTTGTATTTTCGACCAGCCTTGAGGACATCCATTAACCATATGATGTATTCTGCAAGTGTTAGGTAAGCATAAGTTAAAAGTACAATTTCACAAATGAATGGAATGAAATCCAGTCCTGTGAAAATAATTGGATGGTAGACTATAAATTACCACTAACGGTCAAAATTGCGTACCCAATGGTTAAAAACCTTAAAAAAATTCTACAATGAACAAACTGAATCCTTAATATATTCAACCATTTAAAACACTCAAATTCAAAATTGTTAACCACCCAATCTTAAGATTTCCCGATTTTGAAAAACGTTCTATTTTGTATACCGACACAAGAAGGCTAACCCTGTTTTGCTTCACGAGATACTTTATTCGACTACTGATAAAGAATTCTTAGCTATTGTTTAGTCTATTTCTATTTTCGTTCATATTTATGAGGTAATATATTTAAAATCGTCACAGAACATCAACCCATAATAGACCTTAACACCAAATATAGTGGAAAAGGATTCTCACTCAGAAACCAAAGGTGGCTGATTTATTAAGCAGATTGGAAAATATTGATATCAAAACTTCACAGCAGACAAGTCCGAAAGAATTTACATTTACCGAAATGAAATATCTCACAATATTAACAACATCGTCCGAAGACATTTTACTAAAGGGAAAGTTGGGATAAACTCAGAATTAAAGGAATCTGTATATAACCAGATGCAACTTTTCTCACCCAATCCAGGAACAAAATTTTTTAAAAAGCAGATAATTTGCTAAAGATCTTACTTGTGAAGATGAAGCTCTTAGACAAATCTCTTTATTCCATAAAAACGAATCTGGTCATTCTGATACAAAATAGTATCAAAGTATAAAGGTATGAAGCTTAAGTTGTGAATAATTGAACAAAGTACGATGGGAAGCCCATTAAGAAAGAGTTTGAACGGAAACACCCTCCAATATCAACGAAATAATTCATATAGTTACATGTAAACTCAAAACAATCTTTTATTATATTCATTGATAAGTTGTTCACGCTGTAAGCTTTCATTTAGAAAATTGGAATCGTCATCCTGGTCACGGTGATGAAGAGCGTCTGTATAGTAGCAAATAAAATACCCATTACTGATCAAATAAATAAAGCAATCGATCTATACAATAATTTTTTTGAATCCACAATTCAAGGTTAGAACAAAATAAAAAAAAAAAAAACATATGCAAAAAACTCGCGAAAAAGAATTTAAAAAAACTACGTTGGTGTAAGGCACAAAAAACAACCGAAATTTGGGAAATGTAGACCAAAATATGTTCATGAAGCTAAAGCTACGCCCCCTTACGATTCTTAGAAATTACTCCAGCTGGTAATGATGTTCCTAATAATAACGGGATTGTTCCAAGTTGAGTTCAGAGGAGAGAAAAAATCGAAAACTTTCAACAAAACGTTGCTTCAACATTCAAACTTTTTAACGAATAATGAAATTTCAAAGTAAAATATTGGCTGTTACTAAAAGTAAAGATATTATTTTTGCAATAACGCTACGTTTTCAATTTGTCAAAGTAAATACAAGCAATATTTTCAAAGTTATTAAAGCAGATATGGAATATTTTGTAGAAACTAATTATAAAATGTATACATATATGTATGAGGAAACCATGTCTATATAACAACTAAAGCTTCTTACAAAAAATACACAAGAACAAATTATAGAAATAGACAACACCGTATTAATTGAAAAATGTAAATATGAAAGGATTAAATAGTACTTATGATTAAAGGCAACTTATACATTCTGGAAATTATTTCCTTAATCACAACAACTTCACTAATAATGTATTTGAATATATCAGTAGTTTTGTAATTCCGGTATATGAAAAAAAAAATATAACGTTTTTGTTAATATTTAGGGGGAAATATATGTATTTATATTTTGAAAAGTATTTATATTTTGAAATATATTTGTACAACAAAAAAGAAGTTACTATGTGGTTTGCTCAAAAGGTTTTCCACTTTTCTGGTAAAAGATGGTTGATTTCGGTGTAATTTCTGTAAATGCGATAAATGCTAATCTGAATAGCAGATGGTATACCTAATGGGATAATACTTTTAACACAACCAAAAATGAATTCCAGGAAAATGGGGAGGAGAAGATTCCAGAATTATCATACGACTATGCCATGCGAAAATTATCGACAATAAAAAATGATGAATATTTGTAGAAGTGTTCAAAAGAATAAAAAAAGCACTTACGAGTCATTTGCAAATGAACGGAGAGTTCTCAGGTCGTTCGCCTCATTGGATGATCGAATACGCAATACGGTTGCAGCAAAAAACTGAATGGAATAGAACATAATAGTGCACAAAAGTATTACTTTTAGATTTCTCTACATATTAGTTTTCGAATATAGAATAACAGTTTTCTAGTTAGAGTTATAAAAAGGAGTGTGTGTTCATCTGGATAAGGTCGTAAAGTCTTAAGACATCCTTCGCTCTTAACAGTTAAAAACAGTAAAGAAAGGGTTAGACATGTTTTGCGGAGTAACATATAGACCCGAAAATATACCTTTCTTTTCCAATATTCCTTTAGTTAATTGAAATACCGTTCACACATTTTCGAACTTTTCTGCCATTATAAAAAAATAAAATTAATGTAAAAACAGACTTAAGAACACATACTTTAAGCATACATTATTTAACATAGATATTAATTGCAAACAGAACAAAAGGAAAATAGTGAGGAACATTGTTGGTGTTATACTGTCTATATAATAATTTTTTGCATTTTCTGAGCAAAGCAACCTTAGTCCTTCGAGAGAGGGCTTTATTACTCAATTGCCCTCTTGAGCCCAAAGAAACAGCGAATGGCAAGAGTGGTTCTGCGTTTGATTTCGGTACTGGTGTTGTTGTCCCAATTTACAGCGGAGCTGAGGTAGACGAAGTCCTTGACGCCTCATTGACGGCTCGCTGTGTTCGTCCAATCAACTTAATGTCGTCGGCGTAAGCTAGCAATTGAGCTGACTTTTGGAAGATCGTGCCTCTGGTGTTGACCTGTGAGTTACGCACGATCTTCGCAAGGGTAATGTTAAAGAAGTCACATGACAGCGCGTCGCCTTGTCTAAATCCTTTTTTGACATTAAATGTCTCGGTGAGTTTGTTCCCGACTTTGACGGAGCAGCGAGAATTCTCCATCGTCATCCTACGCAATCTGACTAGTTTGGTAGGAATGCCAAAACTAGACACGGCACTGTATACCTCGTCTCTATGTACACTGTCATATGCGGCCTTGAAATAGACGAATAGGTGGTGAGTGTCGATTTGCACTTCTTGGGTTTTTTCCAGGATCTGCCGAAGTGTGAAGATTTGGTCGATGCTGGACTTTCCTGGCCTGAAACCACACTGATAATGACCTATCAGGTTTTTGACGAACGGTTTCAGGCGTTCACAGAGTACGGCAGAGAGGATCTTGTATGCAATGTTAAGGAGACTAATCTCTCGATAGTTTGCGCAGTCGAAGGGGTCTCCTTTCATGTGGACCAGACAGACGACGCTGAGATTCCACTGATCGGACATGCTTTCCTCCGACCATATCTTACAGATGAGTTGGTGCATGTCCCCAACAAGGTCTTCTCCAGCTGCTTTAAACAGTTCTGCGGACAGTCCATCCGCTCCAGCAGCTTTGTTCGACTTCAGTCTCGATATTGCTATCTTGACCTCGTCTAAGTCGGGAGGACAGAATTCTTGCCTATCATCGTCCAGGTTGAGTGGAACATTCTCTCTAACAGCGGGATTTGGGCCGTCATCTCTGTTTAAAAGTCTGCAGAAGCTATCTTTCCAGATTCTCAACATTGATTGCGACTATACTACAAGTTTTCCGTTTTGGTGCCGGCAGGCTTCGGTCCGAACCCTATATCCACCGGATAGCTGTTTCACTTTTCGTTAAAACTTTCGGACTTCATTTTTGCCATAACACATCTCCATCTCTTCGACCGCGCACTTCTCATGCTCTCGCTTTTTCCTTCTGAGAAGCCGGTTCTCTTCCCTTCTTTTCTGTTCGCAGAGCTCAAGAAACAGCTCTCGTTGTCCGATGCAGCGTTGCCTGGTAGGCCATCTGTTCTGCATGTGCCTGCCTGCACTTGTCGTCAAACCATGGGTTTCTTCTAAGTGGTGGCGTGAAACCCAGCACATCAGTGGCAGCTTCTTTGATGGCTTTTTGACAACGTTTCCATTCTTCTTCTATTGTCAGTGCAGGCAGCGTCGAAGTTTCAGGGAGACTCGAGCGGCACAGATCCCAGCGACCTGTTGCGATTGTAGCTTTCCGACGTCAAACCGTTTTGCCCTACCTCGACTCCGTTGCTCTCTCGATATCCAGGTTCTTACCTTGGCTTCAACGAGGTGATGATCCGAGTCGATTTTGGCGCCTCGGAATGTTCGGACATCGAGAATACTGGAAGGGTGTCTGACGTCGATCGCAACGTGATTAATCTGGTTGTCGGTTGATTGATCAGGGGATGTGGGAACCGCGTACTACTTACAGAGAGGTTCCGCCCCGCTGCGAAGTCCAACAGCCAGAGTCCGTTTTCGGAAGTGAATTTTTTTAACTTTAACTTTTCGTTGTATTTTTATTTAAATTTTAAATTCCTTGACTTATATTCTAGCTAAAAATATTTAAAACTAGCTTATACTTTGTGAACTTTTGATCTTATATCGAACTTAGTGACCCTTCACGGGTGCTCTAAGTTAATCTACTTTACATTTAATTGTCCTTCGGCCTATTCTATCTTAATTTAACTTAAATATGGGACATTTATTTTTATTTTATTCGTGAAGAAAATTAACTGGAGCTTCTGGTCTTTACTTAACCTAACTAATTCTATCTAAAACTTAAACTATTTACAAATTCTTAAATCTGCGTATGCTATTCTTAACTATGTCCATAGAATTGTACGGGCGCGTTCGGGCGTATTGCGATTTATATGCTGAACATATAGATGCAATACGCCGTGATTCACCTTTTTTTGATTATTTTCTTGTTTTATTTTTTTTTTTTTGATTTTTTGTTTTATATATAAATTAAGATACAACACAATCAATTAAAGTACAACTGCTTTATTTGAGAGTTCCTTACGAACTAACTAAAATCTTGCCATGTAATCAAGATATCGCATTCCTTCCGCTCGCCGTCGGTGTCATGCACTGTGCAAAATACTTCGATGACCGAAGCAGCTGTGTCAACAGAAATTGGCGACGAGCGATGACCGCAGCGATGACCGCGGCGATGACCGCGGCGATGACGGCGATGAACTTCGTTTATCGATTCAGCAGATCGTGGTAACTCCTCCCTCACCTAAATGAAGGACGTCATCGGGCTTCTTCAATGCGTTGATTACATTCTGAAGGTCAAGCTTTCGACATCGTTCTTTTCGGCGTTGTGAGGATGATGGTATAACAGACAGCAATCAGTATTATGGTTACACAGCAAGCTATTATTGGATGAGTCACAAGCTTGGTCTCCATATCACCAATATATCGTAAATTTTGGATATTAATTTTGCGTAAAAACGGTAAACTCAATATTTCTTTATGACCAGTCACATTGAGTAGTACAGATGCTGCGCTTCCTGGCCGTTTTCTCTGGATTTTATTACGATTGACTAATTTAGATCCGTTGACCCAGATTACATCATCAAAAGTTAACAAATACATCTGTCTCGAAGCCATTAGTCTCTTTCACCTTGCCTGTTATTTACTATAATTATGCCGTCATCGATTTCAAACACACCATCCCGATGATATGCTTGCATGTTGCAGTGCGCTATGCCTCCAGAGTATAATTCTTGAGCGCAATTTCTGCTTTGTATTTCCTTACAGAATGTTAACGTTGTTGTTGGAATACAGTCTTCAACCGCCTGCACTTGTCTTCCACATTCTGCAACCACATCATTGCCGTTAAGATATGGAATATTTCCATTATGTGCAACGCGGTAGATGATAACATGATAACTTAGGCCTAGGATACTTAATAATAAAATGTAGTACATTTTTATTTTCTAAAACCTTAACACTAGATATTTCCATTAATTCAGTTACGCTGACGTTAGTAAATTGCTCATTGATTATTACTTTTAGATCTTCATCACCTAGAATTACTGGGTTTATAATTTGAAGTTTTGCAAATGTTATCGAAAGCATTATATTTTGAATTTCGGATATTAGAATTCTATTTCTAGCCAATAACACTTCGTAGAGATGATTTGTGTCAATATGTTCCTCTATTGAATTTGTCAAAATGCTATTTACGGTATCTGTTAATTTGTTTATTTGTTCTTGGGACTTTGTGTTTATTATTGCCTGCCTATTATTTGAATCCTGCCTGATTAAATTTAACGCGCTCAAAGTCGTCAAAATCAGGGGTACCGGCTAAACCCGTTCCCAAAAAGTTTAGACTCCTTGCATTTCTATGGTGAATACTTATACTACTAAGGAGAGTTTCTAAGTGCCTTATGTCTATTTCTAAAATATTTCGCATATGAGACAGCGGGAATTGTCCACTCATTTTCCTTGATTCGTTAACAATTTCCTTGTAAGCCGTTAAATTCGTTATGTGACTTAAGAATCCATGGACTTGCCTAAGAATAGCATCCCCATCTGCTATTGGTATATAGTTGGAATTTGATTAGTCCATTAATTTAGCCGTTACTGCTGTCATCATTACGAATAGACGTTACCTGAAAAATTTATTTTTCAATGTAATAATCGAGAATAAAATATTAGAAATAAAGATCTATCTTACGTTGTCCTTATGGACCACCCTCCCTTTAATTAAAACTGTTGTTCCTAGGTCTGCCTCTACTTCTTCCTCAACATACAATGGTGTAAGTTTATTACCCAGTCTTCTGTTGATCTTTACTAAAACCTTATCTTCTTCTTCTTCTTCGGATGGCGCTACAGTCCGGGGTGGACCTGGGCCTCAACCAATGCAGTGCTGTCCATCCGCTCTATATGGCCTAGCCACCTTAAGCGTTGTATCCGTAGACGCTTGACTAGGTTCATGCCGCCGTACAGCCCATACAGTTCGTGGTTGAATCTTCTCCTCCAGATGCCATCAACGCAACCAGGACCAAAAATCGCACACAGAACTTTTCGCTCGAACAGACCAAGGGCTTCCTCATCCGCTTTTAGTAACGTCCAGGTTTCTGCGCCGTAAAGCAGGACAGGGATGATCAAGGTGTTGTACAAAGTTACTTTGGTCGTTCGGAAGAGGGCTTTATTACTCAATTGCCTCTTAAGCCCAAAGAAACAGCGATTGGCAAGAGTGATTCTGCGCTTGATTTCGGTACTGATGTTATTGTCCCTATTCACCGCGGAGCCGAGATAGACGAAGTCCTTAACTACCTCGAAATGTCTGCTGCCCATAGTGACGATCTGTCCGAGACGTCGATGTTCTGCGTCCTTCTTCGATGACAGCATATACTTAGTTTTGCCCTCGTTTACCACCAGTCCCACTTTAGCCGCTTCCGCTTCGATGCTAGCAAATGCCTCATTGACAGCTCGCTGAGTTCGGCCGATCACGTCAATGTCATCCGCATAAGCTAGCAGTTGAACGGACTTGTGGAAGATCGTGCCTCTGGTGTTGACGTGTGAGTTACGCACGATCCCCTCAAGAATGATGTTAAAGAAGTCGCATTACAGCGCGTCGCCTTGTCCTTTTTTGACATCGAAGGTCTCGGTGAGTTCGCTACCGACTTTGACGGAGCAGCGAGAGTTCTCCATCGTCATCCTACACAATCTGACGAGTTTGGTAGGGATGCCAAAACTAGACATGGCACTGTATAGCTCGTCTCTATGCACGCTGTCATACGCGGCCTTGATATCGACAAATAGATGTAGGGTGTCGATTTGTACTTCTTGGGACTTTTCCAGGATTTGCCGCAGTGTGAAGATCAGGTCGATGCTGGACTTCCCTGGCCTGAAACCACACTGTTAAGGACCTATCAGGTTGTTGACGAACGGTTTCAGGCGCTCACACAATACGGCAGAGAGAATCTTATACGCGATGTTAAGGAGACTGGTCTCTCGGTAGTTGGCGCAGTCGAAGGGGTCTCCTTTCTTGTGGACCGGGCATACGATGCTGAGATTCCACTCGTCGGGCATGCTTTCCTCCGACCATATCTCACAGATGAGCTGGTGCATGCACCCAACCAGCTCATCCCCAGCCGCTTTGAACAGCTCTGCGGATAGTCCGTCCGCGCCAGCAGCTTTTTTCGACTTCAGTCTCGATATTGCTATCTTGACCTCGTCTAAGTCGGGGGGACGGAATTCTTGTCCATCGTCGTCCAAATTGAGTGGAACATTCTGCCCAACAGCGGGATTTGTGTCGTCATCGCCGTTTAGGAGTCTGCAGAAATGATCCTTCCAGATTCTCAGCAACGACTGCGACTCTGCCACCAGTTGTCCATTTTGGTCCCGGCAGGCTTCAGTCCGAGGTTTGTAACCGCCAGATAACTGTCTTATCTTGCGGTAGAAATTTCGGACGTCATTCCTGCCATAGCTCCTGTAGAGCTCACAAACAGCTCTCGTCGTTCGATGCAGCGTTGCCTTGTATGATTCCTGTTTGGCTGCATGCGCCTGCCTGCACTCCTCGTCAAATAATGGGTTCCTCTTAGGTGGTGGCGTGAAACGCAGCACATCAGTGGCGGCCTGTTTGATGGCTTCTTGACAACGTTTCCATTTGTCTTCTATTGTTTGTGCAGGCAGCGTCGAACTTTGAGGCAGTTTCAGGGAGAATCGATCGGTAAAGGCTCTAGCTACGATTGTGGCTTTCCGACGTCAAACCGTTTTGGCCTGTCTCGACTCCGTTGTTCTCTCGATATCCGGGTTCTTACCTTGGCTACAACAAGGAAATGATCCGAGTCGATGTTTGCACCTCGGAAGGTTCGGACATCGAGAATGTTGGAGGAGTGTCTGACGTCGATCGCAACATGATCAATCTGGTTGACGGTTGATTGATCAGGTGATCGCCAGGTCCCTTTATGAATGTTGAGGTGTGGGAACCGCGTGCTGGCCACAGAGAGATTTCGCCCCGAGGGGAAGTCAACTAGCCTGAGTCCGTTTCCGAAGGTGTTGGCGTGCAGGCTGTGTCTTCCGATGACTTTAGTAAAGACTTCTTCTCTTCCCAGCTGAGCGTTGAAATCTGACGATCTAGGTGTCGTAGCTGGGGCATCGATCGTATGTCCTTTCTAGGAGGTGATAGAAGTCTTCTTTACTGCTGTCATCTTTTTCCTCTGTCGGGGCGTGGGCGCATATGAGGCTTATATTCCCGAATTTAGCCTTGATGCGGATTGTTATGAGGCGTTCGCTTATGTGTTGGAAGCTTAAGACTTTTTGCCTAAGTCTGCCTCGAACAACAAAACCGCATCCAAATAAGCGTTTCCCTCTCTCCCTGTAGCAGTCGCCGTGGTATATGTCGCAGTTTCTCACTCTTCTCTTGCCCGGCTCATCCCACCGCATTTCCTGGATTGCGGTAATGTCTGCTTTATAGCAGTCCAGGGCCTCCGCAAGTTCATCGGCTGCACGTGGTCTGTTTAGGGACCTCACATTCCACGTGCAGATCTGTAAATCGTTGTCCTTTATCCGTTTGCGAGGGTCGTCAACAGTGTATCCATCGGTATCCGAGGCATTCGGTTGTTCCGTAACTATAATTTTTTAAGTGGCCGGGTAGTTACCCCGACGCACAACCCCAACCAGGAGGACCAGGCCCTTTTTTATACCTCTTGGGCGGAGGTCGCACTTATAGGTTTAGCAAGTTGAGTTCGGATGAACAACAACCAGTACCCGGTGGCTACCAGCGTGGAGGTACTATAAGCACAGTTGATGTGTGGGAAACAGTTACAACAGCTGTACATCGCCAGGTTGATACCAATCAGTGCCTACCCTGTTCCCACATCACCCAGCCACCAAAAACCTTATCTCCAACATTAAAAATTCTATTTTGTCTAGTTTCATTTTCCCTTTCCAATTGCAATTCCTGTGCCCTTTGAATTTTATTTTGTATTTCCTCTCTAAGATCTGACGAAGACGAATGAATTATATAAATTGGTTTTTGATTGGTAACGGAATGGACTGTCTTGTTATATTCTACAGTTGCTAGTAATATTAATTCAATTGTGTCGTCAATTTTTCTTTCCAATTTGAGGCATCTTGCAATTTCAAGTAACGTGCTGTGAAATCTCTCCACCTGTCCATTAGATGTACTATGCAATGGTGGGGCGTTTACTATGGCAACGTTAAAATGATTTAGGAGCATTGATTTTATTGTTTCAGACTTAAAAGATGCTTCATTGTCACAACAAATTTGTTTTGTTTTAGGGAAGATATTCATTATCTCTAGGATTGGGAATTTTATGTCGGTGATTGTACGGGATTGTATTGGGGTTACTATTGCAAATTTAGAAAATTTATCTATGCAAGTAAAGAAATATTTTTTGTCTGTGGAGAATATGTCAATGTGAAGCAACTCTCCGGCATATGTGGGAATTGGTGATTTGCCAATCAATTGTTTTTTTGGGTGTCGATCATATTTAGATTTTGAACATATTTTACAATTTGTCACCACCTCGTTTGTCAGCTTTGTAATTTTCGGAAAGAAGTAATCACATAAAATTTATTTCACATTTTCCTGAGCTGCTCGACGAGCCCGGTTGTGTTCTGCAACTATAATTTCTTTTTGTTCATTTGGGTCCGACACATCTAACACGAATTTATTAGTATACCGAATTTTAGTTGCTGGAAATATTTCCACCAATTTGTGTTGGATGAAGGCTAAAACCGGCAATTCACAAAATATTGCGTTTACTACATCTATTTTAATTACATCTTTAAGCATGTCTATCAGTGTGCTCATATTCGAAAAATATATAAAATTCCTTGTTTTTCTTCCAAAAATTATGAAAGTTCTATAATTATTTGGTTTCTAAAGCAATTTAATGACTTGTCCGTTTTATTATTAGTATAAGTTAAAGATTGTTCGCTATGAATTGTAGCAGCATCAGAAAATGATTTTTCTTCTAAGGCGTGAATATTTTGTCGTGACAGTGCATCAGCAACATGATTTTCTTTGCCTGGTTTATAAAAATAAAAGCCTTCCAGCGTTTTATTTTAGCATTCGGGTTTCGGTCTGAAACGGCATATGTTAAGGGCTGGTGGTCTGTGAAAATTTTAAGCGTTTTTACACCGGAGAGGTAATTGCGAAGGTTTTTTAACGACCACACTATAGCCAAGAGTTCTGTTTCGTTGGTTGCTAGGTCACGCTCCGTGCCTTTAAGTGTTCTAGAAATCATGGTTATTGGTTTCCCATTTTGGGACAGAACTGCTCCGAGACCATGTGATGAGGCATCTGTTGTTAAATCGAAGGGCTTAGTAAAGTCCGGGTATAACAACGTAACATTTCCGACACTAATATGTCTTTTAGCTTATTGAAAGCTTCACGTTCTTTGTCACTCAATTTAATATCAATCTTCTTTGACTGATTTGCACTAATTTTTCCATTTTCACCTTTTAGTAAATCGGTCAATGGACTAGCTATTGATGCAAAATCTTTTATAAAACATCTATAATAGCTGGCTAGACCTAGAAACGATCTTACCGCGAACAAAGTGGATGGCTCGATATAGTTTTGAATTGCCTTAACTTTGTCGGGACTTGTTTTTATATAACCAAGTCAATGTGTTTGACGTGATCCTCTTCGGTTTCAGAGAATATGATAACGTCGTCAACGTAAACGTAGCATATTTTCCCTATTTGTTCGCGAAGAACATCATCTATTGCCCTCTAAAAAATACAAGGTGCATTTTTTAAACCAAAGGGCAATGGACAGAATTCGTACTTTCCGCCATTAATGGAGAAAGCTGTCTTTTCCCTGTCTCGTTCAGCGAGTTCAATTTGGTGGAATCCCGACTTTAAGTCAAGTTTGATAAAATTACTGTAACATTTGGAATTGGATATTTGTCGGGAACGTTTTTTTTGTTCAGCTTCCGAAAGTCTATAACTAATCGCTTTTTTTGTTGCCTAATTCATCAGTGCCTTTTTTATCAACCACCCAGATGGGGTTATTATAAGGAGATCTCGACGGTCTGATGATACCATTCTTTAGGAGATCTTCAACTTCATTATTGACGAAATCGGCTACTCCCATCGGATATGGATACAGCTTTGAATAGATGGGATCATTGCCCACAGTACGAATAGTGGCGATAATATTTGTATTAAATGGCAGCGATTCGTTAGGATCTGCAAATGCCGTATTTCTTTTATTTATCATTTTTTTGAAATCAGTTTTTACAAAATGAGGAATCTCTATATCTTCTACTTTTATGAAATGTACATTGTCACATTTATGAAATATAATGTTTTCCTCTCCCGAATCAAAGCATATTACATTTCTTTTCAAGCAAATGGTGGCATTAACTTGTGTTAATAGATCGAGACCTATTATTCCATCAAAGGTTGACAGTCTGGGTAGTATAAAAAACGCTGCAGTTTTTCCGAAAACGTTTATAAAACATTTGAATCTTATGTCGTTAAAACCGTGAATTGATTCAACTAAGAAAGGTGTGTCAACAGGCATAAAACATTTTATTTCTTTTAATGGCTTAATATAATTTTTGGAGGCCCCGGTATCAATTCGTAGTTTTATTAATCTCTCTCCTACTGTTCGTTGTATAAACGGTAGTTGGGAGCTTTCCCTAAAAAATTAACTTGCTCAATATCATATTCAACAGTTTCTACTTCATTTGCTTCATGTTCACCCAAAGCCTCATAGTCATTTTTGTCTCTTTGTGGAGGAACTTCTTGCAAAAGATGGTTTAGTCTTTGACGACGTTGTCCAGACAATCTTTGGGAACTGTTAGGCCTTTTATGAAAATATTCCTGTCTTTGATCATACGTCTCATTGCTACGTTGGGAATTATTAAATTGTCGTAAGCGTGATGACGACGGATCCACATCCATTTTTCCGAGGCCGCTAGCAGCTCTAGAACTACTAGGCTGCGTCTGAATGCGATTGTCAACAAATTGTTTTTGGAAATAATACGGATTTTTATCCCGTTTTATTTGATCTCTATACAAATAGTTGTCTTTATGAGTAACGTTATTTGTATCTTGCTTGCTATCAAATCTTTAAAATTTTTCATCCGAATTTTTTTGCATAACTTGCAGCGAACAAATACCTTTCGTGATTGGATTCTATTTCTTGCGCTAATGCTAAAGCCGTAGGCATATCAGATGGACGAGCCGAAAAAAGAACATCACTTAAGGATTTTTTTAATCCAGATATGAAGACTCTAAGAGCGTCCATCCTGTACTCTTCGTTAAAGGAGCTAGCTAACTTAGGCTCATATGACATATTGGTTTTGTTCGTTAGTAATGTTAATTTTTTTTCAACTTCTTCATAATATTCCAAAACGGTTAGATTTCCTTCCTTGTACTAAGCTCTTGCTCGATCAAATAAATCGGACGTACGTCGGCATGAGTAAAATCCAACCTAGCAATAATGGCTTTGAAATTAAGAATTGTATTGAATGAGGCCAGCACGGCATCGGCCGAGCCTCTTATCTTATTTCTTATTATTGCCACTGCCTGGTAATGCTTTGAGCTACCACCATATGGCTCGAATACTCTGTAGGCACAGTGAGCTGCTTGTCGCCAAGAAACATACGCATCTTGCTTGCCGTCAAATTCTGGCAATGATTTCACTATATCAAGGCATTCTTCGCACTTAGTACCTTCTATTATCTGAATTTCCTTAAAAGTTTCGACATTTGATTTATTTGGCGTCACTGTCAACTTCTCTACTAATTCACTTAATTTCCTACCAAAATCTGTTCTCTGCGCTTCAAGTGCTCCCCGCACTGCGGATTCCACTATACACTTTAGATCCGCGGCGTTCATTGTAATTCGATTTCTTTCTCCTACACACAAGTAATTAAATCTCTCCAAAAGTGTATCAAGATCCTGATCAGGATTACTCATTTATAGAAACTAGAACACTAATTGACTACTTTTTCAGAAAGAACGTTTTAATTTAAATTCCGATATTGCAAATCTTCAAACGTTGAATAACACTTTTAAAAGGAAAAAAAAACACAATGAGCATTTCACTTACATTTTTTTATTTTAATAATTTTGATGAGTAATTGTCGGGTGCGATCTGCTTCCTTCTTTATTTCGTTGAACTGTTTTCTCTTATTTTTTAATTTAACTTTTTTAATGCCCCACGTTGGGCGCCAATTAAGATACAACACAATCAATTAAAGTACAACTGCTTTATTTTAGAGTTCCTTACGAACTAACTAAAAACTAACCTACCCCCGACCATGCAATGTATCTTGCCATGTAATCAAGATATCGCATTCCTTCCGCTCGCCGTCGGTGTCAGGCACTGTGCAAAATACTTCGATGACCGAAGCAGCTGTGTCAACAGAAATTGGCGACGAGCGATGACCGCAGCGATGACGGCGGCGATGACCGCGGCGATGACGGCGATGAACTTCGTTTATCGATTCAGCAGATCGTGGTAACTTATACATACATACATCTTTTTATTTTCTTTTTTATTTTTACTTTTATTTTTTTTTTTATTATTTTAATTTTTAGTTTAACTTAACTTAACTTAACCTAAACTTAGCCTACGTAAGTTCGCCTTCAAGGGTTAACTACCTAGTTCTATTTATTAGAAGTTGGTGGCGCCAAAAACCGATTTCGGTGCAGCCACCAATAAAGGTGGCGTTCCTTGGCCGACACTGCTCTGTATCGAGCAGAAATCATGGCTGCGAGCAACGTCCATATTGAAGTCCCTGTCCTCTGTTCGGCGTTCGACATGGAAGATTAGAGGACACCCCTCCGTATCCTGTATCAAGCCCTTTCCAACCAAATAGAGGAAAGCTTCGGGCGGAATGATGCCGTTAAGACGCACCTTCTCGTGATACATTATATTCGGGTAGTAAGCCGAATATATCAGATCAGACTGTTGGTCGAGTTCAAAGCCCGTGCGACGTGACCCCTGATCAACTTAATAATAAAGTTGCCTATTCTGATCAAATTTGAGTTGACGGTTGTGAAACAGCCTAATCGCCCAGAGAAAGTTTTCTTGACCCTAGCCAGAACAGTAGTAATATGCTTATCACCATATAGATACTAATCCAGCCATATGCCCTTGACCCTAGCCAGAACAGTAGTAATATGCTTATCACCATATAGATACTAATCCAGCCATATGCCAAGATATCTTACTACACTTCCCACAGTTAACGGTCGCCCCTGTGGGTCAACAATGCCGAACTTGCGCCAGTTTTTGTTCGTGTCCCTTGAGGCCCTGGACAGTGTTGTTCTGAACAGAATGGTTTCGCACTTCTGGTAGTTGATCTTCAGCTTCCAGTCGTCGCAAAAACGCTGAATGTTATCGATATCACGCTGCAACAAGCTATTGATCACTTCGACCTTCGGACCTGATCTGTACGCGACTATATCGTCGGTATAAGCTATTATATTTGGCATCGAATCCAAAAGATCGTTGGTGAATATCGCGAAAAGAATCGGCGATCCAACCGCCCCCTGTTGGAACCCATTTTTAATGTTAAAAACAGGTATCGACGTTACGTTGCCATTCTTCGCAAGGAACTTCCTACCTGTGATCATGTCATAGATCATGTATAGCAATGATTTACTTAACTTAAGGAAAAGGCCTTCCTACCATACGGTGTCGAACGCCTTTTCCATGTCGATCAGGCAGGCATCTGTGCATTGTTTTTTATTCCTATTCCGTTGTAAATCGGAACACAGTTTAATGGCGGCATGTGAAGTATCATACCCCGCCCTGAAACCAAATTGATTGTCAGTATAATTTTCTTTTGTTCAACCCCCTCTTTCATAGCCCTTATGACTATCTTCTCAAATACTTTGCTTATGCACGGGAGAAGACTTATCGACCGGAGATTTGCTTTTGGGGATTGGCTGTACCATAGCTGTTTTCCAATGGGCCAGATAATGTGCATTACTCAGCGCATTGTTAAACAGGGTAGTGTATATATTCACCGCCTCAGGAGGTAGACGGCTCAGAACCACATTCGGTATTCCATCAATTCCCACCGACTTTTTCTTCTTCAGTGAGATGAAAATATCCAGGAGTTCTTCATTCGAAACAAGGATGGAGTTGTCTCCATCATTGGCAACGGCACTAGTTGCCAAAAGATCGTCATTGAATGTGGTGAAACCAGGATTCTCTGATCGCTATTGACTTATTTCACTGCGAAGGTTGATATGGTTAAGCAAGGCTCTGTTCTCCAGTTCATGATTTTGGGCAACGGGATTCGTTGACCGTATACACTTCCTGGAAGACAGCACCGATTGCTTTCACCTTTTCCTAGGGATCCTCAACCACGAAGAAGTTGTCTCCAAGGACTGCCCCATCCGGATCAATGCCAACAAAAGTCAGGAGGTTTGCTTTGTCTGTCGTCGTGTCAAGTCGAACGCTCTGAATATCGTTCTGATCTTTCCTCCGGAAGATTTTATTTACTTGCGGGAACATACTCGGGTTGTTGGATGTTACAGTCCGAATCTTATTGCTCCAATGCAAGTTTACAGCTAGCCTGTATTGCTGTTTAATTAGTTGTTGGAGTACTTTGATCTCTGATTTCAGTGATCACACTTCAACGTTTTGCGGGTCGGTAAATTTTCTGTACAAGAGCTTTAGTCTTGACAGGAGTCTACTAGTTTGCAAGCGAAGTACGTCTATGGTAGCATTCCGATGTATGTCGCCATCATCAGTTAATACTACCTTCGGGATCGTTCTGTCCATTGTACGTTTAATGGCGTCGTCCATTCGTTCAAGGTATTCGTCAATCTCTTCGTCTGTCAGGAGGGTTGGGGGATTGATCACACTCGAGCGTAGTTCTCTGGTTAAGATTCTAGAGAAACGTGGCCAGCGCACCTTATTGTAATTATAAACATTCCTCTGGACATATTCCTCTAGATCCTCCAGCTCGTTCGGGAGCTGGAGAACCGCGGCTATGCCACAGTGATCACTGTCGTACTCAACCGTGGTTAGGCAGTTCCTTGTGTGTCGTTCCACGGTCGGTAGTGTCTGTTAGCATTACATCCAGATAGGACCCACTTCTGGGAAACAACGGTCTTCCGATTGCTAACAGATCGAGCTTAAACTCGATATCGTGCTGCTCCATTCACCCCACGAGGGCGTTTCTTCACGCGTTTGGAACACTGTTACCCCATTCGCCGTGCTTTGCGTTCAAATCACCGGCAATGACATAATAGATCTCTTCCGCGTTTAAGCGAAGGCTAGAGAAGAGAGTTTCGGGCTCTGAAATAAAATTCGAGTTTTGAGCGTCTGGTGCATAGACGGCAATCACATACAATCCCTTTCCACCTTGAAGAGGGATGCGTGCGTTGGCCGCCTCTAACACACTAAATCTTCGCATTTCATTGCTATAGATAACCTTATGTCTAATTTCTTTTTTAATGAAGAGAGCAACCCCACCCCCTGAAATGGATTGTGGCCAGTCTCTTTTTATACTGTGGTAGTTCTTGTACCTGAGTTTGAGCCTCTGGTTTAGCTTAGTTTCGCTAGCCATTAGCACGTCAGGATTGTGGGTTTGCAACAAGTTCGAGAGCATTAATTGACGCTCAATCATAATCAGCTAATTGACATTCACCGCTATGACCTTAAGGGTTTCTTTCCTCGCGTGAGCCCATTATATTGACGCGAATAGCTCGACAGGCAGCCTTAACCAGAAGACGTCTAGTCGAGCTGTCTGCGCAAGGATGTGTGTTGAAATCCACCACCGGGGTTTGCAAGGCGATCATCTGCGCTTGCATTGCATGGGTGGTTGACGTCAGACACCGGCCTGGCTTCTACATTTTTAATGGGCCTTACCGCCTTTGCTCTCTGTCGTAGCTCTTTAATGCGCGGACAACCCCGATAAGTTGCGGGGTGTCCGTTGGCACCGCAGAGTACACACTTGAGGAGCGTCTTATCCTGAACTTCATTCTCACCCAAAGAGCATTCCCCTTTTTTGTGGCTGATTGCGCAACATGCGCACTGGAACTCCATGTTACAGTTCTCTGCGACGTGCCCCAGCCATATGCACTTCGCAGATTGCAGTATGTGGTCAGACTTTCTTAGTTTTTCCCACTTTACAGCAAGACCGCCTACATATCGTATTTTTTGTATGCTGTCTATTTTGCTGCCGTGGTCAACCTGTACAAGGAAGAAGGGTAGTGCCTTCTTCTTCGCTTTCACAGCCGCGGTGTTGAACGGCTTGACCCCAACGAATCGGATCTTGTCGCTCTCAACCTCGCGCAGCTCTTCGAGAAGCTCTTCCGAGTCAGTGAAGGGATCTCTGCCCTTGAGGAGCACCATTTGTGGCGTCTTATCCTTGGGGGTGTAAGTATGAAAATCGGTGTTTGACGCCACCAACTTCTCTTTGAGAAACCTGAAGTCATTCATCGGAAAACAATGGACCGAATGACTCTCAGGTGCATTAAATTTAATATAAAAATTGGATTTGAGGGCTAACTTACATAGCATTGTCAGGTCCTTTGTGCTTTGTCCAAACAAATTGATTGGCGGACATCGGGATGCCGCCTTGGGCTTGAGGGCTAACTTACATAGCATTGTCAGGTCCTTTGTGCTTTGTCCAAACAAATTGATTGGCGGACATCGGAATGCCGCCTTGGGCTGTTGTTTCTTCTGCTGATGTTGTTGTTGTTGCTGCTGTGGTTTTTGCTGTTGCTGCTGTTATCGCGTCGTCTGCGGCTGCTGCTGTTGTTTCTACCACTGCTGGTTCTGCTGCTTTTTCTATTTATGCTGCTGTATTTGCTGTTGCGACAGTTGGTGTTGTTCCTTTTGTTGCCGATGTTGCTGTTTGTTGATGCATCTGTTGCCGTTTTTCTGCTGCCTTCGTTGTAGACGGCAGGGGCTCCTTTTGCGGGTCTTTCGTATATTGTTGGAGTAGTTGCTGCTTCTAGGCCTTCTGTTGTTGTTGCTGCTTCTTCCGTAGCAGATCCTTCAGATATTTCTGTTGCTGCTGCTGCTCCTTTTTCAGCCGCTTTCCGCGCCATTGACTGCTCATACAAGGTCTTTATATGGGCAACTAATTTTCCCCGTTCGGAATCGAGGCAACATTTTCTCCTCTTCCTCCCGAATATCCTCCGCCTCGTCATCGGAGTCAGTTGTTGCCAACGCCTGGAAGGCGTTGTTCCTTCCGCTAAGAGAGACGCGTCCTTTATTGCCGTCCGATTCATATTGGAGGGCTTCCAGGTCCTTTGTTGCTTTTTTCGCTTGTCTTCCTCCAGACGTTGTTTTTACTGTTGCTGTCATTGTTGGTGGCGATGTGGTCGTCATCGTTGATGTTTTTCTTGGTGCAGCCGCTTCCTCGTCTGACGTCATCTTCACCGATCCAGTCGTCCGACGCTTGTGTATATTAGGTTGCGGCTGCAAGTTCTTCCTTCTCTTCCTTATCTCCCACCTTGCTCGTCGGACTGGCCAAGCCCGATTTGGAGAACTCGGGCTGCTCGTCACTCTCCATTTTCTCCTGCTCACTCCACTTATTGTCTTTTTAATTTTATTATTATATTAAAAATAATAAAAAATTAAAAACCCGTGCTCTACTCTTTTGCCTCGAATCCAGGACCCCTAGAGCCACAACACAGTGTTGTGCCACTAGGCTATCACTACTCTTGGATACTTCTGAATTTGTTCACTAAATGATTTTAATTTACTAATGCGAAGCCAAAACACGCCTGAACTCCGCGAAGGTCTGTGAACGACTGACCGGAAGTAGTGTCGTGCAGGCTGTGTTTCCCGATGACGCCAGCAAAGTTGTCCTCTTTTCCCAGCTGAGCATTGAAATCTCCTAGAACGATTTTGGTGCCATAGCTGGGGCATCGATCGTATGTTCTTTCTAGAAGATCATAAAACATAGAACTCATCCTTCTCCTTAGTTTAATTTAGTTTAAAAGGCATTTTCTTTATTTTTTATCTGATTGTATCTTAAAACTAGGTACAAAACGCTTAACCTAGGTACGACTGAAATGAAATCTTATAACTACTTACTGGCTCTATGCGGGCGCTCTAAGCTAAACTATCCATATATTCATTTTTGCCTTTCGGCGTCATTGCTAATTATTTTTCTTTCAATTAAAGTATTATTTATTTTTTTAATACTAAGAAATTTTTTTTTTAAACTTAGCTATCTATGGAATTTTCAATATCTTAATTAATTAATCTATATTAATGTATCCTATTCTAACTTATATATACTTACGGCCTCCTTTTTTTTTTATTTTATTTTATTTTTTTTTTTTTTTTTGTTATTTCTTGTTTTATGTACAGTTTTTATTTTATCTTAATTACTAACTTAACCTAACTTATACTAAATGTGAGTTGGCCGTGGGGGACCAACCCTAACCTACCAGGCTGACGACAGCTGGGGTTCCTGGTGTGGCTCTAACCACCAGTAGAACCCCCGGTCCTTATCCGTGTCCATCCTATCACGGATGGAGATGTCCTTCTCACCACGTGGTAGACAAGTGCAGGCTGTGTTTCCCGATGACGCCAGCAAAGATGTCCTCTTTTCCCAGCTGAGCATTGAAATCTCATAGAACGATCTTGGTGCCATATGTGGGTCGTATCGTATGTTCTTTCTAGGAGAACATTGAACTCATCCTTGCTGTTGTCATCCTTCTCCTCTGTCGGTGTGTGTGCGCATATCAGGCTGATGTTCCCGAATTTAGCCTTAATGGGGATTGTCATGAGGCGTTGGCTTACGGGATTGTAGGTCAAGACTTTTTGTTCGAATCTGCCTCGAACAACAAATCCGCATCCGAATAGGCGCTGCCATCTCTCCCTGTAGCAGTCGCTGTAGTAGATGTCGCAGTTCTTCATCTTCTTTCTGCCCGGCCCATCCCACCGCACTTCCTGGATGGCGGTGATATCTGCTTTGTAGCTGTCAAGAGCCTTGTTCGACTGCAAGTGGTCTGTTAAGGGACCTCACATTCCACGTGCAGAACCGAAAATCATTGTTCTTTGTTCGTCTGTTGGGGTCGTCAACATTGGATCCGTAGATATCAGAAGCATGTTGTTGTCTCTGACCTCGGATTTTTTTGTGTGGTGAGGGAGTTAAGCTCACGCACAACCTACAGACAGAGTTGGTATGTAATGATTGCAAAAATTTTAATTACTCATTACTTGTAATTACAAGTAACTGAAAATGTTCAACTACCCATTACAAGTAATTGAAAATATTACTTTTGCGCTCATTTACATTCATATAATTGATTCAAAAAAGTAATGCTCAAAACTCGTCAATATTTGAATGTATATTTTTCAATTATTACATAAAATGTAACTAAATACTTAGTTTTATAAACCATATTCATTAGTTTTATAATCCATATATAATTTATAAGATGAAATACAAAAAACTATCACATATCATGCAACTGAGATTACATTACATAGGTCGTATAAAGAAAGAACTACAGTAACACATCCACTAGAGCACTTGTTTTTGCTTACACCAATTCAAACGGTACAAAATATGGCTGAAACATATTTCGTTGTCGTGTTCATAGTAAACAAGTCAATTTGAAAGGCATTCGGTGTCTAAGTCTTGAAGTGAAGAGTTAGTGTTCAGAGTGCTTGTACTTATGAAAAAATACAGTTGTAATGAACGATGAAAGTGACAATTATTTAGAAGTGCAGTGCGGTCATTGCAGTAAGAGGAAATCAACAAATATATCTTCACCCGAAATTCTTACAAAGGAAGGAAGAGCGAAGTTCTGTTCGCCAATTTTTTTGAGAAGAATGTAAGTTAATACCCAGGATTATTTTCTAAGAAAAGAATATGTTTTTTATTTCTAATAAGTCAGTATTCGAATTTCAAAAAGACTAAGAAACGAACATGCACATGTCAGAGTTAAAAATAACGTTATGTTTTAAAAGTAAAAATTATTGCAACTTCACGGCGGCAGCCTAGATTAATTACCGCCTCTTCCCCCTAAAATATCGTAATACCTCCTCCCTTTTTCATCACACATCCGCCCCTCAATCCAATCCATGCACCTTGCAGCTGAAACCCTAATTACAACAGTATATTTCCTCATGCTAACAACCTTGTTGCATTGAATGAAATTATAATATACTCATATATGCAGCATATATATTATATATCCGTAATAACGCTTCACAACACAACTCTAAAAATGCAATACATATATTTAGGACATTGAGTTCTATTAGGCATCATCAACATCATTGCCAGTTCCAGAAACAATTATGATAAATGTCTACTTTGTTAGGAAAAACACAGTTTTATTAGCTACCATGGAGAAGTGACATCAAACCTGCTAACATATGAGGGCTATCTGATAAATAACCGACCTAACCATGATGCACGCGACTTTTTAAATTTTTTTTTTTTTTCGTCTACAGTTATCAATCGGCGCCAAAACTCGGTCTTATTGCCTCTAAACAGAGCCAACAGAGCGCTGGAAATGTTCATGCGCGCACTACAGTTATCAATCGGCGCCAAAACTCGGTCTTATTGCCTCTAAACTGAGCCAACAGAGCGCTGGAAATGTTCATGCCCAAATCTTGGTTTAATATATGGCAAACACATTCTTTTGACATCTTCATAATCTCAGCTATTTCTCTAACTTTAATCCGGCGGTCGTCTAGTACCAATTGATGAACTTTAGCGATGTTATCGTTAGTGGTTACAGTTTTTGGACGCCCAGGACGTTCATCATCTTCCAAGCTCCTGCGACCACGTTTAAATTCAGCTGCCCAAAATTTTACGGTGGTAAACGATGGTGCAGAGTCAACATACACAGAGTCCAACTCATCTTTGATTTGTGAAGGCGTATTGCCTTTCAAAAATAAAAATTTAATTACAGGGGGAATCACCGAAATACACTCACAAAAACGACTGTCAACAGATAATGGTGCAAGATAAATTTCTGAAATTTTGGCGAGTAGCTATTATAATATGCACAATTTGAAGTAGAAACTTTTTTTTTCACTTGTGCCGCTAGCTTCACGTTGAGGTCGAGAAACGTATTCTGCCGGGTGTTTCCTTTTGAAAATGAGATGCACTCTTTTTGATTCTCTGCAAATAATATTGGTTTTCCAAAAGAGAAACTCAGTGATGGTAACACCGCTACCCTGTGCTTTTAAAGTGGCTGTCCAGACGGTTTGTGCCTACAACGTTGTGTCGGTACTTTCATTGCGAATTCGTTGAGGAAAAAAGAGAGCGGATACTCACGACGAAAATTTAATTTTCTGCGTGGGCAGTGCAGTTCCACTCTCAGTTCGTTCCGATTTTCTCATTACTTTCTTTGCGTCAAGTTGGAAGGTTGCCTACGTAGCATTCAGATTCTCTTGCTTTTTTTTGTTTTTTTGTCCCCTTCCTCGTTTAACAGAACTAATAAACTTGCTGCTAGCATATTACAACCGCACTCATAATTTAATTGTTTTCATACTTCATAATAAAAGAAATAAATTAAAAAATACCGTCCGCTCAAAACTTATAACGACTCGACAAATGTTTTAATTTTGTCATTCCGCAAAAAGTGGCCGTGAGTAGTCAGGACGTGTGTGGAGTGTACACGAAATGTTGTGGGCACATCACGTCTGGATGGTCTCAAATGCACTACGCGACAGTGATAGTAACTCCAAAAAGAACCTACCGACGTAAAAATTTCTATTTCTCCCTACATATTTGGAAATATTTTCCCTACATATTTTTTCAAATGCAGTCAAAGCATTGTAAAATAAAAAAAGCCAGAAAATTCGTAGGTTTATCTTATTTGAATTAACAGTGACCAAAAAAAGTATGAATTAACATTGCACTAATAACTTAAATATAATGTTCCATTGTGTAATCAGCTTCAACTTTTTTTGTGTGATTTGCTGTCACTGTCTCTTTTATTTATATTAATGTCATAACTCACAACTAACAAGAGGGGAAATCATGCACCAATGTAATGGGACTTCAATCGCGGTTAGTTTCTTATGAAAATTACCATCTCACCCGAAGTTAGTTCTGATTAGAAAGCTTCAATAAAAGAAAATTAGCTGAATGAGGTAAGATGACTTCTAACCAATCATGAAATCATTAATTATAATTCAAAAAATTCACTGGAAATTTTTCATACTGAAAGTAGGTACTTTTGCACTTATTTTAAAAATCCCTCCTTATTTCCCTAAATTTTTGAGCCAAAAATAACCACGTAAATATGTGTAGGGATTATCCCCTAGAGTTACACTGATTGATTCTCTTGTGAGAACGCTGAATTACTGGTGAGTGCATGGAGGAGGATGAACGTTGGAGGTGTATAAAACTTTAAGAGAGAAATTTAACGAATTTAAACACGGTCGTACAAAAAAGACGTTCAAGAGTTAAAAGAGGTTTTAAAATGCATTTGCGGAACCTGCTATATTAAAACTATGACATTTTTTGGGAGCATTCGGTTTAAGCAGTTTTGTGAACTAAATTCTGTAATAACAATGCCGAAATTAAATAAATACCCCAAAGAGCGTGAAGACAAGCTTCTAGGCACACCTTTCATAAAGAATAGAAATCAGAAATGAGAACTCCATTCTTACTATCTTAATACGAGCAGAAAAGGTTTTAATTGTTTTTAAAGCAAAATATTTAATTCTTAAAGATTCTAATAACATATTCTCTACGAAACACAGTTTAAAACGTATGCGCGGTATAAATTTCAAGTTCAACTAATTAACACATTAGTTGAATGAATCAATTTTATATAATTTAAGTTTGAAAATGAAATGCACTCGATGTACACGAGGTATTGCCCAAGCAACGATTGACCGAATAATAAAAAGCGGAATAATATGAGACAAAACGACATGCTTAATCCTACAGTTCACTTCGATTTGAGCCTTTGATGTTCTTAATTCCTTATTAACCACGTTTTACATACATAAAAACTCCTCTCGGGTTAAAACTGGCGCGTCTGGACCACGCTTAGAACAATATGAATGTACATATGTATATAACGTTCAACTTGCAGCGAAATGGAGGTAATTCGTAAACTAAACAAAATTCACCACTATTCTAACTATTGTAGCAGTGTGGCAACGCCGAACACGGTGTCACACTGCCTCTTTCGTAGAAAATTTACAGTGCACTAAGAAAGGTACATCGAGAACCATTTGGAGAAGTATGCGAATTGAAAAGAGAAACATATTACAGGGCAAGCGTACATTTGATTGCAGCATAGTGGTGCTCTTGCATTCGCACCACTGCATGATTCTCTTCCTGAGGAATTCGTTTCTCTTTCAAATTTAACCGTATTATTCGCGGAGAAAACGGTGATTTAATGAGAGGCGGACATAAGTTTAAGAGAGTAGTCAGTCGCCCTTAAATGTGAAGAAAAACGATTAGAGACAGGGTTTCCACATAAACGTATTACGTGTATTGTTACTGCATATAATAATGAAATGAAAATATATAAAGTAAGGCTTCTAGGTACTTGATACTTTTTTATTTTTACTTACAAAAGACAAGCTTCTGATAATTGTATTTTTCTTTGGTTTAAGGCAGTTGTTTTTTTTCTAAATTTTAAAATTGATTTGTGGCAACACTAATTAAAGGAAAAGATTTCAATAGTTCTTCGATTTTGCACTCTCTTATAACCGTCTTCGTTTTGGTGAGATGGATATAATTCTCTTTTGACGTTCTGTTTTTTATATATAATTTCATGGTACATTTAATTTGTTTCTGTCTCATTTCTAACCATCCTTTTTACCATTGCAATTCAACCCCATGAAGAACACAACAATAAAGCACGTTGAATAGCATGAACAGGCTAAGAGAAAACACACTTCTCAGCAAAAATGCTCGGCACTTAGTTCCCATGTTCCATTCGCACTTTTACGTTTCCTTTGTCCACACATTTTCGTTGTCCCAAGTAAAACTCCCAGAAGTGTATCTGGTGTAAATTATACTTCTATGACTCATATACATACATATGTACAATGGTTACCCAAAAGTACATTCAGCAGAGAAGGGACCACTTCTGTCTTTTCTCCCTGTTTTTTTAGATTCATGTAAAGTAAGTGTAATGCCTGCGAGAATGAGATGCGGAGCAGCGCCCTAGACACTTTTCAGTTGGTATATGACGTTCAGTTCAGTAAAATTCGTGTACTTGGTGCGTGGTTTTGTTCTATAAAGCCATTCATCACTTTTTTATTTAAAAAATCTACATAATGTTAAAGGACTTATAAATATTATGTGAAAAATAATATGCTTTTGTAACTATTACTTTAAGGGACTTTGCAAGTTGATTTCTCAGTTCGAACTCAGTAATTATAAATTTCAACCCCTCTCTCATATAAGGGTTGAATTTTTAATTTTTTAGTGTTTTCGTGTATTGGAAGAATATACTGTATTGAATAAAAATATGTTTTAAAATACTAACAATTTTCATTTTCCATCTATTATTTGCGCAAAATATCTTAAGTTTATTGACGAAAAATGCCTTCTATAAGTTTGTAATTGTCTGAACAAAGCGGTACTCTTTTCATAATATTGTGTATATATCTTTAAAACGTTACTTAAGTGAAAAAGAAATAAAATTAATATTTCCAGCTACCAGTTGAATTGTTTAAAAAACCTGAATTTTAAGTAACTCTTGTGGTATGTGTTTCAAGTTTGTGTCTTATATTCAGGATAATGGCAGTGGATGAGAATGAGACATCGAATTTAATCATGTGGTTATGTATGTATAAAGGACCTTAAATTTTTATATTTTATTATTATTATTATTGTAATTCCTAACAAAAACAATACTTTTTACCAAGATATTTATAAATTATAATTACAAATTAAGGAGAAACATTTTTGTACAAGCGGCAATGTTGTCCTTTTACATGCTTTTGTTTTTGACTTGCGGAAGAATTAATATTATATGTACACAATTTCGTATTGTATAACATACATATGTATGTACTCCTGTGAGGGTCGGTCTAAAGCTTACTACTACAATAGAATATACAAGATTACCTCTAACTAGAATTTAATATGATACAATTATTATCGGAATCAAATTATTGTTAGAGAACTGTTTTTGAAACGTATATACTCATAATATTAAAGACAAGATGTTTTAGTAAGAGATCAACTCACAGAAAAACAGGGATAGGTTAGTACGGCATGTCACCAACCATATTTAGTTTCAAAACGCTGAGAAGAGAGGACATGCAGTTTAATGCTGGCCCAAACAGCTCCAAAGAGGTGTGTCGTGTAATATGCAAGACGAATGTTTAATCAAAGCGGAAACATTCGGCATGTGTGTAGAGCTTACAACAAACAGTTGCTAAAGAAGTCAAACCCTGGTCCTTAGCCCAATTTTTCGTCATCCAATTTATTTATTTTACCTAATGCGATTTCCAGGAAAATGATGGAGAATTATCATACGATGTTTTAACCGATAGTTATCTACAATAAAGTTATATTAATTTTGTTTTGAATATTTATCTAGTATCGAATTCTTCTTAGAGAAAACAAAAAATCCTGCTTAGAGCAAATTAACTTCTAGAGATATAACATAAATGATTTCTACGGTTTGGTTACAAAACCTTTATATTTTTTACCTGTTCGTCCGTTCAAACCTGTCATACTCTTCAATATCTCCGACGTATGATATTTATAAATATTAATCGACAGATTTTTCTAAAATAATGCGGGACTATAAACAACATACTTTTTGAAGTACCGTTACAGAGTCATAAGGCATTAATATTTAAAAATATTTAAAAAAATAAATGGACAATATTTTGCACACATAAAAAAATTAAAATAAAGGAGTTTACAAAATATAATCACATAGCCCTGGAATTACATATAAATTACTTTTGCAATACACTAATGAAAAACGTGAAAAATTAATTTTCTAGGTTATTATAAGAAAGATGGTAAATTGATGTTAAGTTATGCCTTACGTTAATTTATAATATAAGCTAAAATTAAAATAAAAACAAAAAAAAAAGCACCCGCACGATGAAAAATTTAATTAAAGTTATTTAAACTAAAAGAACTGGTTTAAGCTTAGGTAGTTACTTTTTTCTTTTTCTGTGGCAGTATAAGATTGTGGCAGTTTTCAAGGGCTTCAACATATTTTGCCTTTATGAGAACATCCTCGATCCTCAAAGAATGGGGCCAACGCCATAATAATTGAAACATCCCCATCCCATTTTTCAGTCATTTTGGTATCCGGTCCAAATTGGTTAATTTTTGTCTCATCCGACAGACCGACAAACTCATTTCGCAAGTTTTTAGGTAACCTGTTGAAATATGTTTCGGCAAATGTAATGCGGTCCTTGATATTATTTTTAAGGGAAAACTTTTTGGGATTAAAATCCTTGTTTGTGATCTATTAACCTTCTTCTAATTTTTAAAACATCCATTCTTTCGATACTATAAATGGATTTCTGTTTACGCAATTCAACAATTCAGTAGATGTGGTTCTTATGAATTTTGATATTATATATTATAATCCCTACAAACGTTTGTGGTAATAAACCTCGTTCATTTTTCTTTTGTTCTGGACTGGTTTAAAATATTCTCTAATTCTATTGAGCAGTGCTTGTTCCGGTCCATTTTTCATTACAAACTGTTTCAGTTATTATATTAGCTATTTTATTTTATGTTGCTTTCAATGCAAAACACTAAAAAAAAGTGCGGCAGGAAATACGGCAGTAAGAGCTTATTATTTGCACCTTTCTTCCCTAAAATGCTAAAGTAAATAAAGTACATGCATCTGTTCACTTTAATTTTAAGCGTTATTAAGACCCAACAACAATATTGCAAAGTCAAAATGTTAGATAGGGATATAAAACCAAGTGTGCTTATTATTTTGCACAACAGTGTATGTAAAAGAACGATTATAAAATAGTCAGGAACATTGTTTAGTGTTCTGCTCTCTACATATATTTTTTCATGTTGTGCCTAAAGAAATTGTCCTTCAACTTATTTCGCATATGTGCAATACATTAAGAAACTTGTTTTTAAATAATCATCTGGAATTTCTTGTTGTGTACTTTGGTCGTTTCCAGAAAACAAATTGTTTCTATAATCTCTTTCCTTCGTTTCTCCATGTGTAATTTTCCTTAAAAACATTGTAGATCAGATTGTTATTTCTAATAATCAATTTATATAAAACAAATAAATATAAATTAAATTAACACAAATCGTTTTTAGAATTGGCTTTTCACACAACTAACAAAAAAAAAATGTAAATAAAGAAGAAAAGAATAAAGGTTACGATATATTTTGTCAGATTTTTTACTACGTTTTTAATTAGTAGCTGTTCCCACTAAAGTTTTTCAAATTGTGACGAATAGCTCAAAGTCCGGTGTAATTTACGAGTATTATTTTATTCCACTATCTTACATCAAAAGAGTGTGCATTCATGTAAATTCTGTGAAATTCGCAAGAAGTCACTACTCTTATAGAGTAGTAGAAATAGCCCTCTCTCGAAGGACTAAGATTGCATCATATAACAGCTTGATCATACTAGTTCTACCTTATGGCGCGAAAAACTGGACGTTATTAAAAGCGGATGAGGAAGCCCTTAGTCTTTTTGAGAGAAGAGTTTTGCGCGCGATTTTGGTCCTATCTTCGTCTCAGAGCCATTGGGTCGACAACGCAACAGAGGACGGCCAAGGCTAAGGTGGCGCACACAAGTGGAGGAGGACCTCAACTAACTTGGAGGCAGTTAGCGAAAGATCGTGCTAACTTGAGATGCTGGTTGAGTTCCAGGTCCACCCCGGACTGTAGCACCACAGGAAGAACAAGTAGTCAAATGTTAAAATGTAGAATAAGCAGCGTGAAGGACTTCAATTGTATTGTAATGTGGTGCGACTTCATGTATCCATTGGAAGTACAAATATTGCTTTCTAGGATTTTTGATATTATGCTGTTGATGGTTTAGACTTTTACTTTTCTTTTAAAAGTTAAAACTGGGACATAATGTGTTTCTGGCAGCTAAAGCATAGTGCTGACTTTGAGAATTCAGTTCGGGGGATCTAATCCTCAAAGCCGAATCGCGTGGTAAACCGGAAAAGACAATTGATAACACCATTTAACCGAAAATAGTAATAGTAACCGATCTGTGAGTGGTTTATGACGTGACATAAGAGTGACGCAGTTAAATAGTTCTTTAAGACCATAAAAAAAACAAATATGTGTTCTACAATTTTATAAAAATCTGGAGGATTTTTGTATACATTTTGAACGTCTTGGACCCCGAGTGGTCAGAGGAAAGCTTTATGAGATTTTACCTCTTTCAACTAAACATAAAAGGATATCCCTCTTGACATTCTCAAATTTGCTTATGTAATGTGATCTCATTTAGCTTATTGGAGGGGAAGTATCTAATCAGAGGAATGAGAATTAAATTTTCTTTTGAAAAAACACCTCTTTCTTCTGTTTTGTATATACTAGATCCAGGACCAAAAAAGCACAATTCATTACCCAATATATTTGACGATATCAAAGACTTATGTGACAGTGTGCTTACAGATGACCTTCAAATTATGTAGGATAGCAATGTTATAAAGTTGATAACGAACTCACTAACACATTCAATTTAAAAAAAGGTTTTATAAAAGTTGGCGAGTTGTAATGTGATTTTTGCAACATACTGAGAAGCTCACAAGCCAACACCACAGACAGGTGTTAAGATGTCATCCAAAGAAGATACATGACATCGACGTCCCGCGTAAAGTGGCATGAATGGGAGCAAAAACTGTAAGGTTGTTAGGGAATACGTATACCTCTATTCCGTAGTAATTAGTGGAAATAACACCAGAAACGAAATTAGGCATAAAATCACTCTCGCAAGTTGCTGCATATTTCCATTTAAAATAAGTTATTCAAAAGATCATCACGTAATGTTTTTAGGGTAACTGACTCATTTAAAAATTAAATTTATACTTAATTTTAGTTCTTGGGCGCTTAAGATAATTCGAAAATGGTACGTTTTATTGTTAATTTTGACATCAAATTCAAATTCTTCATTTATTTGGTTATTCAATGAATTAAATATTGCCTTGAATTTAATTCACTTCTTCAAATATTACTTTCTTTGTATTACTTTACTTTCCGATATGTTCTTTGAGTAATATCAATGATTTCTTCAAATGTTTATTTAATTTTACTTGTTGGTGAAGAAAATCAGCAACTTCGTCGTTTGTTTCTCAATAATGTTTATTGGTCCTCTCTTATTTCCATGGGATAAAAGAGTGCGTGACTTATTTCGAAGGGAATTTACTTCCTGTTTTAAATAATCTTTCCTTACTGACTTTGAATTTTCAAAACTAATACTAATAGTTTAGAAATCCATAATATTTACAATTTCTTTGGTATTAACTATGTGCAATATTATATCGAACCTATTTACTATTTCATAGGTTCGATGTAATCAATCGGGATCTAGGCATATGCTTGTATCGAGCGTTCTACACCCAAATTGCTTAAACATTAGTACCGTACAAAACAACACTTTGACTTTCGATTTTAACTTTTTTATAGTGTTATGCAATATAATGCCATAATTGGCAAGTTTCATGCAGCCCTGCAAGAAAACAAGGTCTTCCTCAATACAACTTAAATTCTAGAACCCCGTATTTTTTTCTTTAGAAGTAAAAATAAGGGGGAAAAGAAACTTATATTATAATAATATGTAATAGCACTTGGTAATCTCCTTAAAAGATTAACGACGCAGGGATCTCTTGCATTGATATCAAGGAAAATTAAAATGTTCTTGCAGGCCTAATTAGGTTGATCTTTGCACACGATTTAATAAGTTATAGCTTACAGCTTTGTCTAGAGCTATCCTCCAAGTCGAGACTCCGTAGGTCTCATAGGTCTCACGACATATACGTAGTTTTAGTAGATATGGCGTGGTTAAAGACCCCCATTATAGATAATTTCTTTGATGCTTCCACTAAAACATGGTGAGGGAAACTTCATCTTACCATTTTGATCAGGCAGACAATACAAAACGTACATATTGTTGTTTGTGAACCACTATTTTACACTGTTTTGCACGTACTGCTGTTTCAAGAAAGTCAATTTAAACCTCCAGGTTCTGCCAACCAGATGTACTAGGCCATGAACGGAGGCAGTATGATGACGTGACAGGAATATCTTTGATTTTCCCAAATCCATCAAAATAACATTTTTCTCGTCGCTTATTTCATGTATCTACAAATTGTTCTTTTGTGACTATAATTTGCTGTTGCTTTTAATAAAAGTCTTAAGTATCCTCTTTTATATTATTAGTTTTTTTCTGAATTAAGAAAATATATGTATGGGTGGTTATTTAACAACAACAATTAATTAAATGAAGATACTTTTGTTACTCACTGCATATCCCCGTTCCGTAAGGCTAAGAAAATATTTTCAACACCCACACATAACCATTTTACAATGAACCTACATAATAAATAAAACAATAATACCGCTTAAAAAAATAATTATAAATTTATAAAAATAAAATAAAAAATAAATTAAGTGTCCCATACGTGTGTATAGGCATGCATACGGATATACGTAAGGAATGATATTTCTATACATATTTATGAATGGGATCGAAAACGACAAAGGAAAAACTCAACTTTACAATTTGGTTCAAGAGCATCATCCCCACAATACAAAAAGGCAAATGAAATGCACTTTAAGTCTTTTGTTGTTTCAGTTATTTTTGATATACCATCAGATAAATATTGTTCAAAAATAACATACATATGTCGATATGTAAATCAGTTTGATATAAAAATGTTAAGTAATTTTATCACACTTGCTGTTTTCAGCTGTTGTCCAGATAACAGTCAGATTACGTTTAATTAAGAACTGATGTTTTTGTGATTTTGTTTTTGCAAATATTTAATTATTAATATGATTTATTAACTCTATTAACATAAATAGTTCTATCAAATAATATGCAGCAAAAGTAATTATTTTCTCAATAGATGGCTCCTCTCTATCTAGCTTAGATTTTGTTTCATTGATCGGCAAAAAACTGTAGGTCCCTTCTACTCGTGAGAGAACAGTAGCACGCACTACACGAGTAGATTTTTTAGAAGCTAGGCCCTGGTCACTTGTGGGCTGTAGTGCCACTCAATTATTATTATTATATATTCATATAAAAATAATTTATTTAATTTAACTATTCGTAACTTAACCAAACTGTTAGTTTTTATTAGTTTCGTGTTCTTTTTCTTCTTTTATTGCTGGAGCATTGTTGTTCAACGGCTCCATGTGACCAAGCTAGTGACGATTCTTTACCTGAGCGACTTCACTAGCTGTATTCAAATGTAGATGTAATCTTGGTACACTTAGCAGAGATCGCAAATTCGCAAACCTGCTTGTTTGCTAATAGTTAATTACTCGGCTCTGTGAAGTAGTACTCGAAGGATAAGCGTGACGATGATTTTGGGGTCTGGGGTTTTGACTTAAGTCCTTTCGACAAACGGAAGAAACTTCGGTTGCCAAGTGATCTTTCTAGCAATTTGGAATTTATCTTGGCCCAGAGAAGTTCCCTTTTCTTCTCTTTACTTCCTCATCCTCAGTCCTGCACACTCATCCGTACCGTGCTGACGTTTTGACTTTGCGCCGCATGCTTGTACAACCTCAACAAACTTCCTTGGCATCACGAGGTTGCTCGATAAACTTCCGATACGTCGATGGGTTAAAGTCCTTCACCACAGTTGCCGGCAGCCGTTTATGATCTGGCGGAAGTGGTTCTTTAACCGTGCCAACAACTCCTTCGTCGACTTGTACGTTGGCATGCCGGCATCCTGGATCTCGAGATGGGAGGGAATATGAAGGAGAGGGGCTATGCTTTTTTCAATTTTCTTATTTGAATTGTGAAATCACTCAACTCTAAAATAAATTGAACAAAACTAGGTGAATTAATACTATTGTATACTCAGTTTATTTTGTATAAATTAGGTACGATCAGGTTAGAATGGCAGGGTAAGTTAGTGTTTTGTTCAACTTCATTTGTTCGGACCATAGGGTTGCGACTTCCTTTCCAAGAAGATCTAGCTGCCGCGGAGTACTTCTCAGGGCTCCACACATATATGCATAAATAGGGCACCACATATATAGACGCTAGCCAACCTTTTCACACAATTGAGTAACTTGTGTATGCTTTTATCTAGGACTGTCTACCAGATTGCGGTGTCGCAAAATAGCGTCGGAGTGAATATCAGCCAGAAGCATTGCAAGAGCTACCAGTGCATGCAGAAAAAGTCACGGTTTGGTGCGGTTTATTGGCTGGTGGCATCATTGCACGGTACTTCTTCAAAGATGATGCGAGATATCCAACTTTTTTTGCGCAAAATGTAAGAGCTTGACTTGCATGAAATGTGCTTTCAACAAGACGGTGCCAAATGCCACACAGCACGCGCAACAATGGACTTATTGAGATGCGAGTTCGGTGAACATTTTACTTCACTTCGGGACCGGTCAATTGGCCGCCTAGATCGTGCAATTTAACGCCTTTAGATTATTTTTTGTGGGGCTATGTTAAAGCTCATCTCTACAAAAACAAGCCTGCTATAATTGACGCATTGGAAGACAACATTGAAGCATATATCAGTGAGATACCGGTCAAAATGTTGGAAAGAATATGCCAAAATTGGACTAAGTGGATGGACCATTTGAGGCGCAATCAAGGTCAACATTTGCATGAAATAATCTTCAAACATTAAATTATACGGACCGTACTATCGATTCAAATAAAGAGTTCATGCATTTTTCTGAATTTTATGTGTTTTTTTTTAAAAACGTTCCTTTTACTTTTTTACAAAATCGCCCTTTTGTAACAAAATATAATATTTGATAAATATTTATAGGTAAAACATTTTTTGTATATACTGTTATTTTTTTTTAAGGTCCGGGCAATGGAACAGAGGTTGAGTGAATGGCCAAAACCACCCCACACAAGCCCACCAATTCATCAATGCCAAACGCTAATCGAAGGACAGCAATTGCAAGTACAGCAAACCTCAAAAAGTCTTCCCACAACTGATGCTGAAAAAACTATTACAAATTTAGAGATTCAAGTAGAAGAACAGCGACAGCTTCGTTTACATGACGCACGTCAAGTAGAAGCAAAAGCAGCTAAAATAAAAGAGTGGGTAACGAATAAACTGCGAGAGCTCGAAGAACAAAATCAGCTTTTACGCGAACAAAATGTTAAGTGTAATCAACAGTTAGAATTACTGCGAAATCATATAGCCAACCAATCTATTCGGCATAGTAGTATTATTACAATAGGTCCGGTACGAAATAGTCTTAGTTTAGATGCCCAAGAATATTCATCAGATACAGTCGAGAGCAGACGTCGTAGTGAATCATTAGATCCGCAGGAAACAATAAGACCACTTACTTCGAGTTATCCCCATTATCAACACCGAAGAAATCTTTCAATGGAGCCTCAAGAATTAGAAAAAAATTTAGCTGCAGCCGTTGATGAGCTGACGTTGGTTCCATTGTCAGTCAGACCAAATAGTTCCGACACAGACACTGCCCATGACTATGCAGAGATTTATACACCATCAAGGGAAAAATTACCTCCATGGATGAGGAATAATCCTGTACTATTAGCAAGCGGCGGAAGTACATCAACAGCAACCACAAGTGACTTCGTTGATATAGTGGACACCCCAAGACCTCCAACACCTCCTCTTCATAGATTTCCAAGTTGGGAAGCGAAAATATATCAAGTAGCTACTGATGGCTTAGCTCCTGCCGACGGAGAAAATGATGGCGCTGAGGCAAGCATTAGCAATGTTCAACCCTCAGGAAATTCAGGAAGTGTTAATAACAGTGCAGGTGGTATCCCGTCCAGAGTACAACAAACTGCTAGCGGCGGATTCTGTGATATAAGTGTACCCGTATATGCCACCGTTAAGGGGGTAAGCTAAATAATTTTATAAGAGTCGTGATTTAAAAGGTATTTTTGTAGAGAGCTTCGCAAATACGTTCTATGCCATTTACCGGGGATTCCAGCGATGACTCCAGTGAAGGGGAAGAACATGCTATAATGATGACCCATAACTCACACAACTCTTCAAGTACCGAAAATACAGAAACTAGCACATCGGGAAGTGCTTCAAGTCCGTCAAAAAGTTTAAAAACTTCATCAAGTTTGAGTCCAGCAAAGAGAAGTGGTTCAGAGAGTCCTAAGAATAAAGCACGTGGTATGAAAATTTAACTAAAAATAGCTTTATTCGGTTTTGAGGAATTTCGCACTATATATTATTATATCTAGTTATTTTTTTGTGTAGGTTAATAAATTTATAACTTAAAGAACTATTAAGAAAAAAGGTGTAAATTTATCAAGAATTTACTTTGAAACGCGCATGAAAATTGAAATATTTTTTATTTTAAATATTTTGGATTTATTTTATTACGTTTTTGATGTAGTGATTCTTATATACAATGAATATATGCTTATGAGATGTACTCGTATGTAGATGTAGAAAGATGTATTTATCATATGCATCTATTATTGACAAAAATATATATTTACTCAATGGCGTATTAGAATGTAGCATATTTAAAAATCAAAATACAACTTCTCGAAATATATAAATAGCCGAATTATTACACGAGATACTTACTATTAAAACTAATATATAATATGACCCCCCATACAGCAAATTTAATCTATAATATGTCCCATTTTTGCATGGATAATATAAAATTCCATTGTTTTCTTTTGTTTTGCTTGCTTTGATGGCAGGTCGTAAAGCGGTATGCATTTTTAGATGCTGCAGATGGCTGGGCCATGCAAAGCGAATGGATCATACTGCCCTAGCCAGAAGAGTCCTTGAATTCGACTCATTAGGACAACGCAATAAAGAATTCTTTGTCTAAGCTGGTGTACACAAGTGGAGAGGAACCCCGGCCAAAGAAAATGCAGGCAGCTGTAAAATTTAAAATTTTATATCGAAAGACATGAGTCAACCTCGGACTGTAATGTCACCGAAAAGAATGAATATAATCTCATAGTTTCGATGTGTTCCTCCTTGTTTTCATTTTATATACTAAACAAAGATTATATTCCTCCTTACACAATGCATACTCAAGCAGTTAAACAGTTCGATTTTCTTTTGATTCTCAACTTCTTGTTGTTTTCCTTTCTCCCACTCATACACTGAAAATAATCTAACAATACGCAACCGAATAGAAAGCATACACAAAGCATAGACAAAAATACTTAAAACTAACTTACCAATATAATCCACTGATCTTAATTCTAACTTACTGACTCTTCACGAGAACTCTAAGCTAATCCAGAATTTTTGTTGTAATCCTTTCGGCCTCATATATTATTTTCCATTATATTTGTTCTTATAAAACTTAACTATTTACGTTGAACTTAACTACTTATGTCCGGAAAAAACTATACGGACACGTGCACTAGGAAGTATGTGTTACTTATATACCTTACATATATATCTTATATCACTAATATGCACTAATACTCCGTAGTGCACCTTTTTTGTTTTGTTTTGCTTTTTTTGAGTGGGTGTATTTGTAAATCTCGAATGCCTGGTGAAAATTATGACTATCACTAGCACTATTTTTCACGATAAATTTCTATATTCTAATGTACACTACAAAATTTGGATATACTTGGAGATAACACGGGTTGGTTTTTAAGTACGCTGTATAATATAGACTGTACAAAAGAGGCCACTAATTTTTTAGTTTCTAAGAAGTCATTAACTTCTCAGTCTTTGTGTCCTTATGTTAAGCTTTCATAAATTTTTCATGCTAGAACTACATTATGCCAGTAAAAAACACATAACCTTAAAAGTAACATCATAAAATACTTTTAATCGTCGATCGACACTAAGCCGATTCGAAGAATTGGGCTAATGTACTCTTCCATTTTTTTTAAATCCTTAACATTGTGCTTTAGGAGGGCTGTTTGCTCGGTCCCAATACTACCATCGAAAAGTCCTGCACTTAACGTATTTTACCAATTTACCAATTACACAATATTTTTGCTCAATAACAGATGAATCCAAGATACGGTTTGAACGAAGCAAGACGTTGTTGCTCTGCTATGCCTATGTTTTCTGGTTATAAATAAAATCATATCAAAAAATATAAAATGCACAAGTCAAGATGACATAAAGCCTCCTCGCCGCCCCACAGCCACTACAACACATGTTGTGTGATGAACCAATGAATGGAGCGAACCCTACTGCCGGAGTGTTAAATAATGTATCTTTCCTACTAGTATTAGGGTTGTGCGTGAGACTAACTTCCTCACCATGTAAAAAAATATAGTTCAGAAAAATCGACATGCCTCTGATAAGGACGGATCAACTGTTGGCGACCCATGTAAATGTTTTAAGGATTGTTTCCGTCTTGTACGTGGAATGTAAGGGCCCTTAACAGACCACGTGCAGCCGAACAACTTGCTCTAACTTGGATAATTCTGATGAAATATCAGTTTGCAATATTGGCATAGGTTCACGTTTGAAGTTACTTGTAACCGAATGCTTTGAAAGGTTTTGAGGTGGCAGAAATGATAAGTTGATGGTGTTTTCTCTAATCTTGTTGGCAAGGATTACCATCATTTGGTCCTTATAATGTAGTCCGAAGATAGGTATATAATGCCAGTGCCTTACAGTAATTTTGCAGTTGCGTTGAATTTGCAAATAACGTACACCGTTGTTTCATTTCGAACGCTGCAGATCCAGTTATTTGGATGATACTAAACGTAACAAACACGTTTCTGACAACCTTTGGTTGAATCGCAGAATGTTCATTTCCCAAGCGCTAGTTTCTACTCCAGATACACAAATAGGGTGCCGTAAATTACACCAATATCTATCGGGTAGTTTTTGTTAACATTCATCAAATTCATAGTATAATAGTTACTTTCTTGTATGGTGACAAGTAGGTAGTCGGAAGATGGCACTATGCAAGTGAATGTTCCATTAACCCACGTAGGTATCAGGAGAACTCTATATATATTCTGAATTCCATGATGACTTTGCATCCGGTGACTCTCTCCCCTGACCGAAAGTTTCTGTAAAGCTGAAGTAGCGATTCAAGATGTCTTTCGCCAGGAATCATAACTGTAGGCTGCAAATGGTCGTGAATCCGCGTCAGCTTATCGTTAAATTGTTGAATGCTCAAGGTGAGAGGATGTATTCTGGCGTTGTGCGTTGCCAAAATTATATTAAGCAGTACGTTCTGATTGCTCTGGATGTTTACCATTATCAGTAAGGTATTTAACACAGTGGAGGAGAGTACTTTGTGGACCTTGTAGTTATTTTTCTGCTCACAAAGTTTAACTAATACCTCATTCAACTGATGAAGTTGTTTTTGGCCAGTGACTGCTCTTCTTTGAATATGTTTAACGTTGAATAAATAATTGCAGTTTGATTTTTTATCAATTTCATTAGATGCTCCAGACTAGCTTTCACGTCATTGATTGTTTCTTCATAATACTGGGCAAAATGAAGAATATCATTATTTAAATCAATTTTTTGCAACTGTCGTTGCTTATACTTTCTTCGACCATTATTATATAAAGATGTATATAGATGTATATATTTCAGACGTTCGTTTAATAAAGAGTAATTTGTGCGAAAAGTTTGACTCTGTTTACGGTGACTATTGGTTGACTTACATGATTGGTGGTTAAGATTAGCATATGATGATCCGTTATTCGATAGTCAACAACATTGCAACAACATTTCTAAGACTTGTATAGAAGTATTAAGAATACGAGTTGGTTCATTGACAATGCACTTAAGACCAAAAAAAGACATTAGAAGCAAGTAATTGAAAGAATCGAACTCATTAAAATGTCTATATTTAAATCACGTGTTACTATAAAATTCTTTGTTTTAAGTTTACTTAAGATTCTACTTGATCCCTCAATGAAAACACCTTTACAAAATGCATATAATCTATATATGCATAGAAAAACACACATTTCGTTATCAAAACGTAGAGATAATTTTGCTATATCCGCACTAGGAATGTTAAGTACGGAACAATCACACATAAAACCGCTTTTGACGTACACTGCAACACCACCTGGTGCATAGGAGTCATTACATTTAGAGTAACCCTTTATATTATATAAGTCAATTTTATTATGATAAATCCAAGTTTCGCTTAATGCAATAAGTATGGATAGATCATTTAGAGACTCAATGTGTGCTAACAAAGAAAGAACATTTTTCTTAAACTACTACTACTAAACTACTACTAATGTTTTAATGTAAACAAAGCGTATGAAAATCATTAACAGGCAAGAAAGAGATTATATTTATGCAATAAGGGAGTGGGATAGAAATATCTTCTTTTGTTATTCATATTTTTTCCAAATCGGCAAAGGTGTTTATTTTAATCGAGTTTTTTCCTTCCTTCAATGGCATATACACTGACCCATTCCTTGTCCATAAGTATTTAAAACCTATGGAATTTTTCACGTTTCATGCAGCCTTCATCAGCTGACGTGTATAATATGATCTACCTTCATTTACATACATCCTCTGAGAGACCGCATTCTTGCTAACAATTGTTGTCATCAGTGCAGTTTTTTCTTTCCCTTTTTCGCCATCAATATCTTCTCTTTGCAAGAGCGAGAGATAAGTTTGATTTTGAGAATGCGTGAGGTGAGTGAGGAACGTTAAACAGTTCAATTGCTAGTTAGCAGTTCTTGCTGTAGACGAATTGCGGTTTTCACCACCAATGCATTCGTGGTGGTGATCGTATGTCTTCGTATGTCTTGTTTTTGGATTTTTGGTGAAAAGATCTTCAATTTGGCGTTTCTGGATTTCTTTCATTTCCAGTATGTATATAATCTGTCGGTCTTGTTGCAGTTTCATTCTCCGCTCATGAGCGATGAGAAATTTCACGCAACTTCGTTGCACTTTTTGTTGATACACCGAAACACGATGGAATTCGAGAGAGATCCCTGGCGACTGACCGTAGTAGGTGCAGCTAAAAAGATTATTATTTTCTTTCATGTATTCTATGTCGCTAGCCTTCAATTTAGCACATGAGGCGTGCAGAATAGGTGAACAATCACAACATTTTATTTTGATTTGTGAGCGATCAGCTATTTTTGCAAACTTTGTACGAGATTTTGAAAAAAAAATAAAAATAAAATAATAACCCCACACACTTAACTTTGCTTTCTCTTGATAGTATTTTCGGAGTATGCTACTATTAGTGTTGTATTTTGGAGTTTGCATAAATAAATGAGTACGGATTCCTGTCCTCCGGCAATAGTACCCCAACTTATGACATCTTTCAGTACCTGAGAAAAAGAGGTCTTGGCTCTTTTTATATCACAAGATTTCTTTAGTATGAAGATGTCGTCTGCATATAGACAGTGGTCCCAAGTTATACTCGTATATTAAGTAATAATAGAACTTATGTCGTCAAAATAGTATCACTGATAAGGGTGATCCCTGTGGTAAACCATTTGGGAGGGGTAGCTTGATGGACCTTAGGACCTTCACCACAGCTTTTTAATTTTCGTAGTATCAGCTGTATACCTATTTTATCAACAGTGTGATATGATTCCGCGCAGAGAGTGCGTTGGGGATATTATGCTCAGTGCAGAACAACATCGGTACAACCCCTGTTGGGTTTGAAAGCTATTTGGTTTGTGTTTGTTAGTTTTTGGATTCAGTGTACGATAAAAGACGGTTAGATATGATTTTTTCCAGGACTTTGCATTGACATGAAATTAAAGATATCGGCCGTTATCCGTCTAAGGAGTTTATTGGTTTTTTGGGTTTAGGTATTGGAACTATTGTTGCCGTTTTTCACTATTTTTTTTTATAGGTTAAAAATTCTTGTTTTAGCTGTAGGAGGGAGGTTTTTTAGCATTGGGTAGGAAATGCGGTCTCTATTTGGTGTTTTTCCCTTTAAAGTCTTTAAAGAGCTATCAAGTTCTGTGTTACTGATGGGTCTCACTATATTTATTGCTGCTGAGTTGAGGTTGTTATTGCTAGAAGGGGTGTTAAGAATATCGTTTAAGTAGTTGCTGATGTCTGTAGGGGATGAGATAGTTGCGGTAGGTGGTTTGAGGCATTTAATATTGTGTGGATTGTAATTACCCTAAGGCAACAAATGGTTTTTGGGTGAAGTAGTCGGATTTATGGACGAGGTTACTTAATTTCATCTTTCTGCGAAAGTATTAGCGTGTGTTGGGAGATTTTTGTATATATGCCAATTTTTCATTTTAGTATCTCTTAAAAATTTTAGCAGAGCACCGTGGAACTTTACGTTGCACAAGCATTGGGTGGCTTTGTGGAATTGAAGCGTTGGCAGCTGTACGTAATCTTATTAGAATTAATGCGGCTTCTTTATTCGTGTCATTAGAGATATCTCTTTGTGAGAGGTAGTTACGTACTTTGAACTGAAAAGTTCCCCAGTTTGTTAAATCAGATTCAAATTTTAGATTAGGATTGATTTTTTGGTTGTTTGAGCCAATTGTAATGTTACAAATAGAAAGGTAGGAGAAAATTATTGGTGAACAGCATGTTAGACTATGTGAGTGAGGGTGGAGTGTGTCGAGAAGTGGGCGGGAGAAGGGTGAGATCTGAAGATACCAGAAAATCTTCTATTACAGCACTCCTGTGATTGGTTGAAGGAGACACCCAGATAATATTTCAGGAATTGATATCGCCTGTTAGTAAGATTGGTGTGTGAATTTGGCTAACAGTATCTATGATTTCCTGTTTTGAGAAAGTTCGTTTTTGTAGGTTAATTTCAACAGCCATGTCTACTATTTTATAATTTTACTAATTTATAAAATTTTATTAATTACTGATGTATAAACAAGTATTAGTTTAGTTTAGTTTAAAATATATTTTTTTATTTTGAGTTTCAGTTGTATAAACAAGTATATTCAGCTCGTCATAGTTGTTGATATATCCACGTATAGCATTGAAATGTACTGAACGAATTTTTTCATTGTGTTATGTTTGAGTTTGGAGTGGTGCTATTTATTCTCTGTTGTCCGGAGATTGAATCATTGGAACACCTTAGGGGGATGTCTCAACCTCTGATCAGCAGAACAAATGTTTTGTTAGTTTTAAACAGTAATCTCGGCAAATAAGTGCCCCTTTGCAGTGTTTTTTCGTATGTCCTAATTTTTGAGATTGTAAATACCTCATGGTGTTCCTACGTACTCATTAACTTTGCAATTTAGCTATCCGATTTTAATATTCATTCTTGAGTAAATCCTTTCTTGTTCAGAATTCAGTTGAGTGTGGTAAATTGTTTTTACAGGCATCGAGTCGATCAATTTCGCTTTGACGAATTTGTCAGCTATTGCAGCATTTGCTACTTTCATTAGAAAATATCCTGTTCGTGTAGGTCTACCTACGATGATTTCTTTGGAAAAATATTCTAGGCCGCGGTTGATTTGAAAAGGATTATATGAAAGAAGATGAAAGATCTTTTTCTTTCTAATCTCGAAATCACAACAAATCGAGGGATATTGTTGTTAGAGAAAAACACTCTTGGCATTTCCGGGTATTCTTCGTTTGATTTTTGTAAACCGAAGATGTTCCGGTATGTTTGGCCGAGGCCAGAGCAAAGTTCGAGGTGGTGGGAGAGTTCTCCTCCTTCACAGGCGTTTTACCGTTCTTTGTGATGAAAGCTGTAGTAGTGTCGCCCTTCGATTCCTCTAGTTTCGCGATCTTTCAGTTGCTAGGTGAAAGACACGGCTTTCAAAGCTAGAAGAACTTGAGAATCGATTCAGCAACAGAGGAATTCTTGGCAATAAGACTTGGCCCTGTTAGGGATATCATCTTCAGCCACAACTTTAAGTCGTCTCTCTCCCATTCCTCTGAGGCACAAGTTGAATTTTTGGTTGTAACCCATTTTGAATTCCCTTTAGGAGCAAATAGCAAAGAAACAACTTCCGTACGGAAAATAAAAATTTAAGTTCACAATAAACTGTTAACAAATTATATAATTTGTGCCAGATTGAAAGAAAGAACTATAATCCGAAATCACTGAAAACGTAAAGAAATAAATGCTGAAATAAAAAGTTTTAATGAGAAGCTTAAAGAAAAAAACAAAGATTATAGAAAATGATGATTATAAAAAATTAAATTCCATAGAAGCATTCAGAGAAATAACATGGTTATTCTGAAAGATAAAGAATAAAATGAAGGCAAAACGAAATTAATAGACCTGATTAAACAACTGAAGAATACTAAACTAGATATTGGAGTCAAAAATTAATTGTGTCAAAAGAATAGGTGAACTTCAGGAAAATAAAACAATGCCCATCCTAATCTGATTGACATCTCTAATCAAAAAGCAAGAACTTATAAAAGAGGAAGTCAGGTCTACCAGAAGGTTCATTTAAGGAAGGCAAAGTAAGAGCTGGTAGTAAAAAGACTAGAGGCTAACGAGACGAAGAAGTGTCCAGAGCATTACTGAGAACAAGACAAGTGATACCTACAAATTATAAAAACAATAAAGGAATGCATGACACAGACATGGTTATGAAAAAAAAGTAATGTATTAATACATAAAAGGTAAGATCATTAATGAATTAATGATAGAATAGTATCAGTATGTGAACACTCCAAGAAATAATCACATCTGAAGACATTATTGGAACATGGTGAGAAAGTCACGCCATTTTAAACAAGCATTAAAATGTTTCACAAGTCTGACATGGACACTACACCGACAACGACGTAAAGAATAAATAGTATAAAAAGTGAGAACTTCTAATGAGCTTAAATGTCCTGAATTAAAAGATATAGCGAACAAATAAAGGTACACTTTTTTCCCCAGTAAAAATCATCAAGATGAACACACAACCAAATGGCAGTCGCCTGCAGACCTTAAATGGTCAGAAAGGAGGTTAGAGAGGAGTTTTCAAATTGAGTTATGCTAATGCAACTTAAACAGAAAAGTTTTTAATGAATTAACTAGGAATTGAATAGGCAAACTCACAAAAAAGAAAAATGCTGCAATAGCAATGGAGGATTTTAATGCAAAAGTGGGAGAAGGGACAATTGAAGAAGTAGTAGGCAAACAATGCCTAAGTTTGAAAAATAAAAAAGAGGCCAAAAAAGCTGCATACGTTGACGTCCCCCTGAAATACAAGAGAAACAATGATAAGAAACCAAATTGACTTCGCTATCGCAAATAAACGATTACGAAATGGAGTTAACAGTATAAAAAGGTACACAGAGGCCGATATAAATATAGGGTTGAATTACAATCCAGTTGTAGTCAAAATAATGATAGGACTTCGCAAATCTCGCCGTTCGGAGTCGGCAAATACTGTAGGTGCCTTCTACTCGTGTAAGAATAGTAGCACGCACAACACGAGTAGTTTTTCTAGAAACTAGGTTCTGCTCCCTTGTGGGCTGTAGTGCCACTCAATTATTATTAACATACACAGCCAATGGATGGAGATCAAAGATGTCATAATGGAATCACTTAGAAAGGAAAAGAAACCAACAAAAAAAAATAGTGGATGATAAAGAAGATTTTTGATCTAATGGAACAAAGCAGACTTTGCTAGATAAAAGGAAATTGACAGAAGAATCACAGAGAAGCTAAAAACATATCTTCAACAACAATGCGCGGAGATAAAAAGACAGAGAAAACATGCAAGATACCACGACAGTTTCAACGGGATTGAAAATAAGAAACAACACGCGAAACTAAAAGATAAAACCAGGAAAATACTAGTGAATATGAACGAGATATTAGAACGGTGGGAAGTTTTTTTGACGATTGACGGCGTACTAAAAACAAATAGGGGAACTAGCGGACTGCCTATTTTGATAAATGAATAATAAAAAAAGCCAAAAAAAGGAAAGCCACAGTTCCAGATGGGATGCCAAAAAAAAACTCTTAAAATGAATAGAAGAGGACAATGTTCAAGTACATCTCCTTAACCATATATAGTGAACCAAAAAAAAAACTGGGACACTTAGTACCTTCAAATTCAGCTTGAAATATCTTAGCCATTTCTTAAAATATTAAAACGAAATAAATTGCGGTTTCAGTAATCCAAGCACATTTATTGTTATTTTCTTAATTTTAGCAACAAAAGGTTTAAATCAAAAATAGTGCAAATTCATCGGCCAAAAAAAAACTGGGACAGTTACAAAAAAATTAAAATAATTATTTTTTTTAATATTTTGTGTGTTGTCCTTTTGCTTTTATAATTTCCTGCAATCTTCTGTACATCAATCCGATCAGGTTTTTTGTTACAGCCGATGAAATTTTTTGCCATTCTTCATACAATGCTGTCTTTAACTCCTCTCCTGTACAAATGGTTCTTTTTCGAACTTCCTTTTCTAAAACAGCCCATGATGCTCTATGGAATTAAGATCCGGACTTTGGGGGGGATGCGGCAACACCTTTTTTATGTTCCAAATACACCAATCTTTTGTTATACCGGCTGTGTGCTTTGGATCATTATCATGCAACAGCATTACACCCGGCGGTAGTCCCAATTTTTCTTTGGTTTCAGGGAAACAACGGTTCAGGATATCAACGTATTTAAACTTTGTTAAATTTCCTTCAATTACATGAAGAGAACCAACTCCGTTTGTTGCCATTACCATTATGTTCCCATCACCGTGCTTAACTGTAGAAGTAACATTTTTGGGATCCAAAGCAGATCTGTCCCTCCTCCACACAAAGCGTCGAAAATCACTACCCAAAATGTTAAATTTTGATTCGTCATAAAAAATTACTTGATTCCAGAACTCATCCGTCTTCTGCACATACGAGTACTCCTTGGCTTACTCTAGTCGCTTTTTTATGTTTCTTTCTGATAAGGCAGGCTTTTTGCGAGGTGTGCGGCCTTTTAATTTTATGTAAAATTTTAATTTAATAATTTTTTTTTTAATTTTTATGTAAAAAAGTTATAAAAGCAAAAGGACAACACACAAAGTATTAAAAAAATAATTATTTTCATTTTTTGTAACTGTCCCATTTTTTTTTTTGGCCGATGAATTTGCACTATTTTTGATTTAAACCTTTTGTTGCTAAAATTAAAAAACTAACAATAAATGTATTTGGATTACTGAAACCGTATTAAACTGCAGTTTTATATTCAATTTATTTCGTTTTAATATAGTAAGAAATGGCTGAGATATTTCAAGCTGAATTTGAAGTGTCCCAGTTTTTTTTGGTTCACTGTTTATAGATAAAGCAAGATTCTGAGGAATGGTGAAAAAAAAACATTCATAACGGTTCCAAAGAAGAACAAAGCGGGCCACTGTTACCCTTAAACTCTTTCTGAAAAGTATTCACAGAAAAATCTTCAATAGACTTCAATAAGCCCCTTGTAGTTTTGGGCTTATTGGTGAATTTCGTAGTCGTGAGCATTATTTGCCATTATTTGCCTTTGCATGTTTTGTAGACTATGAAAAAGCCTTCACCAACGTAGAGAAGCAACGAAGGTATAGGTACAAATTAATGCAAAATAATCGAAAATCGATATTGCAACCAAAAGGGAAAAATAATTATAGAAGGTGAATCAGAATCAGATAACGTAAACAACAAAGTAGGAGTCAGCCAAGGTTGTATACTATCTCTACACCTTTTTAACAGTTGCTCAGAAATTTTCAAAAAAATTTTAAGAGATTAAAAATTATAGTTTATTTGATCCTAAGATATGTGGACGGCGCAGTGATAATAACAAAAGATGAGATTAAATTAGATTTAAATGCATTTTTATTAGTTCATCTTAAATTACTTACATGCTAGACTAATGATCTTATTTCTAACTTACTGACTCTTCACTAGTACTCTAAGCTAATCTAGGATTTTTGTTTTTTTTTTTGCCTTTCGGCCTCAAATTTTTTTTTTTAATTTATTACTTACACCTATGCTTATTTTTTTGTAATTCCTCCAAGAAAATTAGGAAAAACTTGGACTTCATTGTTCCTTGTTCTTAACCTAACTTAAATAACTAATAGTAGCTAACATAAACTTAGCTTAAACTTATAGCTATATAAAATTCACACTAACCTAAGACTTAACTCTACTTAACTATTTACACCCAAACTTAAATATGTCCGTAAAACTATACGGACATGTGCACCAGGGCGTATGTGTTATTTATATGCTTTACATATATGTATATCTAATACGCCGTGGTGCACCCTTTTTTCAGTTTTGTTTTATGTTTTTATTTTTTATTTTTTATTTTGTATTTTTTTTTCAGTTTTGTTTTTGTAAATTTTTTTTCTTACAATAAAATACCTAAGAACTACCTTAACCTATATGAGTTGGCCCTATGACTCAACTACCCCGTCTGTGTGTATGAGAAGCTACCGGCATCGAACGCTGGTTTTGGTGTAACCACCAGTAGAAATCGCTCTACTGAACCGTAGAAGATCCTCGTGGCTGCGAGCGACGTCCGGCTCGTATTGAAGTTGCCTTTCTACTGTTCGGCGTGCGACGTGGAAGATGATAGGGCAGCCTTCCCCATCTTATATCAGGCCTTTAGCGTCCAAATAGAGGAAAGCTTTAGGCGGAATGAAGCCGTTAAGACGTACCCGACCCGACGTTCATGGTACATTTTATTTCGGTAGTAGGTCCCAAAGATCAGACTGTTAGTTGAAGTCATGACCCGAGCAGTGTGACTCCATATCAACTTAATAATAAAAGTATCTATCCTTATAAGGTTTGCCTCGTTGTACAGAACCTCGTTGGGGTAGAATTTCTTGTACTGGGATTCTGATGTTCGATATAAACGAAGACAGGCCCGAAGACACTGCCTCTCGAACACCCTCATCTTTTCCATCTGGGAAGGACTCACGTTGAACCACACAGGACAACCATACACCATAATTGGCCGGATGAGGACCATGTAGCAGATGACCTTCACTCTGGTATCAAGTTGACTGCTGTAAAACAGCCCTCTTGCCATAGCGAAGGCCTTCTTAGGCCTGGTCAACTATGCCGAACTTGCGCCAGTTCATTTTCGTGTCCCTTAAGGCCCTGGACAGCGGGGTTCTGAAAAGGATAGTTTCACATTTCTGGTAGTTGATTTTCAACTTCCAGTCGTCGTAAAATCGTTAAATTGTATCGAAGTAGCGTTGCAACAAAACATTTATTACTTCTACCTTCGGATCTGATCTGTACGCGATTAATAATAATAACAATAGAATAATAATAATAATAACAAAAGTAATAATAATAATAACAAAATAATAAAACACTTCATTCAACATTTTATAAATCCATTTCAGAACTAAGAAGTGAAATTAGTAAAATGTGTTATATGAAGATCTCTCAAAGCGCCTCACTGCTTTGGAGCTGGACTTTGAAACAAAATCAGAGACAATAGATGACAAAATCCAATCAATGCCACTTACCAAGATTTATAGTAAGATTCCAACTTTTACAAAACGCATTAATCCTGTTTATCATTAATTGCATACCTTGGGTAGTGTCGCACAGAAAGACGATATCATCAGCGTACATCACCGCAGGAATTGATATATCATTGAATCTTATTCCACTTTTGACATCGCTAAGAATACAGCCTTGTTTGACACCCTTTGAAATTCCAAAATCTGCAGAAATTATGTCTCCATTCCATTCAAATGCAATATTATACTCATACAAGGCTCTCAGGATTCGAATAATTTTACTTGATATACCGGTTTTGGAAGGCTTGTAAAAGAGTGCTTCACGTGGTACTGAATCAAACGCTCCTCGAAAATCAACAAAGAAGGAATACAACTTTTTTTTCTTGCTCTTATATTTTTCAGCAATGTTTGTTAAGCAGAATATCTGGTCAATTGTGAATAACCTTTCCTAAATCCAGCTTGGAATTCTGTAAGGATTTTCTTGAACCCATTCATACAATCTTTTATAAATTAATGAAGCAAACAATGGCTGAAGTGTTTAAGAATGTGATTCCTCTGTAGTTTTTCGAGTCCCTGTAATCGCCTTTTTTGTGTAGCGGAAAAATTATTCCTTTCCTTAATACATCGGGGATATTAGCAGTGTCGAATATTCTGTTAAACTCAATTGTAAGAGAATTCATAAACTCGTATGTGGAATTTTTATAGAACTTAAACGGAATGCGATCAATATCAGGTGCTTTATTTGATTTTGATTTGCTTATTACTTTATTGACTTCTTCCAGAGTGTACAAATATTATAGCTTTCCAGAACTGAGCAGAAGATTTTGAGGTAGTTATGATAGCAATGTTTTGTTGTTCAAAGGTTACTTGATTGATATATGAAATGCACTTATATTACTTGTTGGCATCCTGATAGAGTGCTTTAAAAATATTGGAGTTATTCGACCGCAGAAGTTTGAGAAACTTAAAAGATTTGCTTCTAGCTTTCATGCAATCCGAATCATACAATTTTTGTTTATATATTTTACAAGTTTTTTAATTTTTCTGTTGCGGTATGGATTTCTTTATTGTTTTCGTTAGGGTTTCAATATTGAGCGTATAATGCTGTGTGAGAAGTTCCATAAGATTCACATTCATGTTTCGCTGATACGATTATCTCCAATAAGCATTATATTCGTACAGTTCAAGGAGTGCAGTGAGTCGCAGAGCTTATCGAAATCACGCTGCCGCGTTCAAAGTATTCACTAACGTGCTGTATATCTTCATATTCTGTCGAACAGATTTTAATGTAAAATGCAATATCTGCGATAATACTTTTAGCTTTAGGTCGTTAAAGAACTTAAACCGCTTTGATATTATCCATTCATTTTATAAATTAAACTGGACAAACATATCTCTAACATCTGACATTAATATAAAAGTAGATATTTTCAATAGTTTTGTAAAGTATTTGTTTGATTTGTATGTCCCCATTAAAACTGTACAGATTAAGCCAAAACAATGTCCTTGCATTAAGATCCTTATACAAGAAAGATAATCATATTTCAGACGATACAAGAGAAATCCTTCAATGCTCAATAAACTCCAAACGCGTTTATTTTTGTAGCAAAAAAAACTTGTGTGTTACAAAAAATAAGAAATCTAATAAATGTATGTTGTGTCCGAATGAGGTAAGCAAAGTATTTATGCCAATATCAGACTTGTCATCTAATACTGACCCAGTTAATAGTATAACAGTTCCCCACGTGAATGAATTAACGAGTATGATGTGGCGGATGGAGTTAATCCAAAATTCCTACAGATACTTCTTCCACACATACTTCCCTATGTAACGCATATTTTAATTTTTTGTATTTATAGTAGTCAATTCCCAGGCCAATGGAAAGTCGCAAACGTTACTCTTTTACCGAAAAAGAACTGTGCACTTATTTCTTTATCCAAAGTTTTTGAGAAGATTCTTGCCAACCAGGTTCTATTGGCTACATTAATGAAAACAGTTTATTATCAAGTTGGCAATCTGGTTTCAGACCTAAAACATAGCTGTGAATCTGCAGTGATGAAGGTAATAGCTGATCTTAGGTTTTCGTTAAACATTGGAGTCTGAGTTCTCTTTGATTTTTCATAAGCATTCGATTGCGTAGATCCTTGCTTGTATCGAAACTTAAACAAATCTTTAATTTTTCTGTATCGTCCCTAAGACTTTTACAAATGTACTGGTACAACCGTGTCCAAAAGATGGTCACAGAAATTGGAGCTTCTGACAGATTTAATAGCAATATAAGTGTACCGCAAGCTTCAGTACTCGGACTCCATTTATTCTCAATGTGTAATAATGATCTTCCACAGGTAGTACGAAATTGTAAAATACATTTATACGCAGTTGTGGTCTTAATATATTTCTCGCGTCCTATTGGTTTAAGTGAAAACTGTATAACAAGAGTTTATGAGTCTCATATGCGCACGTCCTATTAAGAGTTTGCTAATGCCACTTTATACGTTTAATTGTTCAGTGTATCCTTGTGTTGATTATGAGTGTGATTGTGAGTAGCTTTTATTGACTGTGTTCGTTTTATTTATTATGTCCGCAGATATTGTAGTGTTTTCCAGCAACTAATGTCCTTGGTTTATGTTTGGAGGATTTTCGGAAGTATTGTAAAATTCTAAAATTACAAAATGATTCATCACAATTGTCCTAATTGTTTATACGACTTTCTAACATTTGCAAATTTATCACGTGACCTGAAATTAATTTTACCCCGTCTCACTCGCTGCGTGGGAGAACAATCCTTTTTCGTTTTTGCAATTCGCCTGTGGAAGTGTCTTCCGCATGATTTACACAAATTCGATCCCCGAATTCGAAATTTTTTTTTCTCATAATGTTAATAACAATATCACAATATAAGTAAACGTTTACTTCTTTATTCTTTATCTTACTTTATTTTCTAATTTATGTTCCTTCCTGAAATTGCTTTTTATTCTGTAATTTTTCTTTAACGTTATTTATTTCTTATGCTTCTAAAAGATATTTATATCTTATAGCATTTTGTTAAACTTTATAACTGAATAAATGAAATGAAATGATATAAAAATTGTCTGTTTATGTTTGTCATTCGAGTCGATTAAACGCACAAAACAGGTGTTCAATGGTTGTGGCCTACTCAACGTGCGTGTTTAAAGAAATATATTTGTAGTGTCCAACCCCTGTGCGCGAGTGTGTAGTGCCATAAATTTGTTGTGCACACAAGACCTTCAGAAAGAGTCTTACCAAACCCCTTCATAACCCATGTATATCCTCTCACTCTGTTTTGCCAACATTGGTGTTAAACTTCTATTAATTCTTTCCACTCGGCCACTTGACTTAGATGAACCGACAGCCACTCTTATGTGCTGTATATTCGAATCAGAGCAAAATTTCGGAAATTCGTCGGAAGTGAAAGATGTTTCCCTGTCTGATACGATACGAGTTGGCTTACTTTATGCAGAAAAATATAGTGGAAGACACTTTATGACTTCCTTCGATCTAGTAATTTTATCCGAATAAAATTTTGAGAATTTAGAAAAGCCGTAAACAATTAGAAGTATTTGTTTTCTTTTCTTTTGATTCCGGCCTGAAGAGGGAAGAGGACCTTAATGATCTACATGGATGGTTTATTGCCTTTCGGAAAGTAATGCTAAACTACTTCCTTTTTGCCTTCAGGTGGCAAAAAATTAATACATTTAAGGCAATTTTGAATATAGTTTTTAATTTATAGCTTCATTTGCGAAAACCAGTATGTTTTTGTAAGTAATTATAATACTTATCCATACCTGCGTCACATAAGGAATAGTGGTGTGTCTAAATTCCTTTTCATCTGTTATGGCACATAAAAAAATTACTTTCCGGTTTTATTTTGCGATAAACCGATCGATTAATTAATTCATAAAATGGGCTTTCTCTCTCCTACAACATTTTAACTAGACACTTAATTACTACATCTCTTTGCTGAGATGCAGCGATCGAACGTTTCGAGTTTATAAGAACGATTTTAGGATACTGAGAGCGATTCACGCTTAAAGAAGAAGAATATTAGATGAAAATCATCTTGACCCTGCAATAAAACAGCTCCGAAGTCTAGACTGCTCGTGTCGCCGTGCAGTTCGGTATCAACATGTGGGTTATACATACATATATGCTCAGAATGCTGAATGTAAGAATTTAAATACCGCGGGTGCTACCTTGGGCCCAAATGACAGTCGCACATATTCAAACTGATCTAACTTAACTTATTTATTTCGAAAAGTCGAATTTCATGTATTGCTATTTTCTTCACCCCAAGAAGACTTGCTCGTTACTTGCCTACTGCAAGTCACAACCTAGACAACAATATAATACCGTGGGTCAATACTGTAAGGTACCTAAGGTTGTACCTAGACCAGAAATTGACCTTCGGTTGTCACATACGAGAGACTTTAGCTAAGATCGATGTTCTTATAAAAATACTTTATCCACTTATAAATCGCAAGTCATCTCTTAATGCAAAGAACAAAATAATCATTTTTAAGGTCATTTTCCAAGCACTGATAGACTTACGGGTCTCCGGTATGGCGCAATTGTGCTAAAACACATATTAAGGGACTTCAAGTTGCACAAAATAAGGTACTAAGAATTATGCTCAATCTAAATCTACCGCGGGATTTCTCAACACTCATACTACACGGAAGAGCAGGTGTTATCTAAACTGGTAGAAGGATTGAAATTCTTAAAGATAAATTCATGTCCAAATGTATTCACGTTGATAATGAACTTATTAGAAATTTACAACTGTTATAATTATTATTTATTCTGTGTAACTATTTATTATGTGTTATTTATTATTTATTATCTATTATTTATTATTATTTATATAATTATTTACTTTTATCTCTTTTTTCTTCTCTTAAATGGAGGTTTTTTTCCATAGTTTTTCCTCTAAGATAGATTCAATTTACCGATCTGCATATTTTACTTGTAAAACAATAGTATTTTCAGCAGTAAGGTTTCTATAAAACCATATCTCTGTGCAAGCTAGAGATAACTTTGTTAAAATATCGTTATACTATGCAGCCAATAAATATCTATTTATCGAATTTCACCGTTCCTTTTCCGCACTATCACTATTGATGAAAAAGTATATGTTGTATATTTACATCTTTCACAAAATGGGTTCGTTTCTTCCTGGCTCCGTACTGTCTTCTTGATTTTTTTTTTCATTTTTCAGAACACTACGTTCTCTAAATGTCAACTAGTATCACTTTGCGCAGTAGATGTTTGCTGTGCGACTTAGGAGCATTTACCGACTTTCATCTTATAGATTACCTCAAATAAATAATATTAATCAACAAACAATTTAAAAAGAAACTTCTTACTCTCTAAAAGTGACAAGCTAAAATAAATTTCGTTGCAAATATCATTGGACGTTTTTATGCACCTACTAATAGGTTCATTGCAACCATAATTGGTTCTATGTTTTTTTTTATCCAGCAGTACGTTTTTCACTTGGAAAGATCTTTCGGGAGCATAAATATTCATGAGAAAAAGTAGTTTTGGTGAATTTTTATGGTAGTCAACCTAATAAGGTTACAAAGAAACATGGCTGACGTTGCCTCACGCCTAAAACTTAAGGTTTGAAAGCAAATTGTTTTATGTCTTTCATCATAGCTAGGAAGTTCATTCTTTTGTAAACAGACAGATAAAGTCCTATTGCATTACAATTATCGAATAATTGTGGTAATGGTTTTATAATTGCTCAAATGAGGTAAGAGTGATGTAAAAAAAAAAACTCTAATTTTGTTCTACTATAGTATCATTTAATTATCAAACAATAACAAACTGCCATACGGAAACATTGCAAAAAAATCCTACAAAAAATTGTGATTTTGTGCATAATTTTTTTAATGATCTACAAACGAAGTAATCAGTAACTGCTTTAAATGTGTATCCAACGTTATTAAAGTATTCTGTGAGTCAAGTAATTACTCATCTGGCATGTAAATATCTATATAAAAATATCAAGTTATTATCAGTCTTTATCCAATCCACAATACCTACTTAATTTGGTTTTAAGTGAAATCAAATTACAACACATTAACACATACTAAAAATTTGTAAAACTTTTAAGTAAAAGTTTAATCTCAAGAAGCCAACTGGTCTCGTCCTTCTCGACATACAAAAAGCTTTTAAGCTTAACAAACTGACTAAATTATATTTTCCAAAAATTGCTCATTAAAAAGTAACAGAGTTTTCTCTTCGATCAAGCCGTTAAGGTAAGCGTTACAGGTGCATTCTCTTTTATCAATTCTGTAATCGCTGTTGTTCCACAAGATTCTGTTCTGGCTGCGGTCTTTTTCAATATTCTATTTCGAGTTATTCCACATTTAGCGAGGGGTAAATACAATTTAAACAACTCAAACAAGGTCAAACAATGTAAACAAAATCATCGTGACTTGTTAAAGTAACCTGCTTCACACGCGCATGATTTTTGATGCACTGCGTGTGTAAAAATTTGAATTAGATTATTTGATTCAGAACTTCACCAAATGAAAAAAGTCGCTGAGATAAAACAAGCGTGGTTAATTCAAAAAGAAGGTTTTTTTCTTTTATTAATTAAAATTCTTTTTGTTATATGGGGCTGCAGTCCGGTGTGGACCTGGGCCCCGACCAATAAGCCTCAACATCTGTCCCGATCCTAAGCCTGTTGTCTCCAATTTCGTAAGCCAAGTTGAGGTCCTTCTTCACTTGTGTGTGCGCTACGAAATACAGGCGCTTGAGTCCGTTCTCGGCCATGTCATCATTGCGGCAGGTGTTTTACCATGCCTGTAGCAAACATATGTTCTCTTCCTAGCTTTAGGGAGAAATCTCCCAGAATTGTCTCGATAAATGTCTTATAAGATCATAAAAGTTATCCTCGGTATCATAATTTTTATTTTCTCTTAGGGCGGGAGGGCAGATTAGAGTTATATTGATAGTCTTTATGCGGATTGTTATGTTATAAGGCGCTTGTTTATATTTTTAATCTTAAGGCTTTTTGCTGTCTCGAACAACAAATCCGCATAAATTCCATCGCAGCCTTCGCTCTTTGCAGCAGTACATATAATTTATTTCTCTAATTTATTTCAATATGAGCTCCATTCTTTTCCTAAAACTCAATTTGCTTCCGATTCCGCTCATTTTATAATGTGTTCCATAATGACACTTATATTATTTATTATTTCTACTTATATTATTCAATATTTCGTGCCCAGTTGGACCTGATAATAATAATACTAATTGAGTGGCACTACAGCCCACAACGCACCAGGGCCTAGCTTCTACAACAACTACTCGTGTTGTGCGTGTACTGTTTTCTCACGAGCAGAAGGGAGCTACAGTTTTTTCCTGATTCCGAACGACGAGATTTGAGGAGCTTTTCACAGACAATTGATACTCTTTGAGTGTTGTCAGCAACTTGAAAGAGGTGGGGCCGTGAAAAATTCCTAGGTGTCCCGTCCGGGAATCGAATCCAGACTTTCTGCGCGGCGGTCGACACACTTACCACTACACCACGGCGACCACAGTTCATGTTTTCTTTCAGATTCTGAGTCTTCATCTTTTTTAGAGCATTCTTTATCTATATTATTCACTTCTTGCAATATCTCATTTATGCTTCCTGTTTTGGATAAACTCTGCGTTAGAAATAAAAAATAATAAAAAATGTAGAAAATTAAAGGAAAATTACAAACACCTTTTGTATTTCCATATATAAATTTTAGTCAAAGTAAATACTCCAATATGTGTGTTCTATTATTTTTATGCCCAATCACTGCAATGAGCAATAGTAAAATGCAAACAATACTGTCTGCAAACAACAACCAAACATGAAAATAATTTCGGGGATTTCCCTTTTTCTACTATAATATAAATAGAGGTGCCATAGCGTTTATTGGAATTTAAATAGTGTTATCAAATGGTTATGAAAAAAGAGTTCATGAATGAAAAGTTTAGTAAAGTCGTATCTTGAGTTTCAGGATTAGTACGAGGAAAATTATGCCACGAAATTAATTTAAAAACTATTATATACATATATGAATTGTCAAAAAGTAAAATTAGAAAAAATTATTTAACATAGAAAATAATTTCAGGTCAAATTTTCAAAAGGTGTCTTTTGACACTTTTGGTAAAAATAGTATTAATTAAGTTCTTTTGCCTTCTTTTGGTACAAATAGTGTTAATAAAGATCTTTTGCTTTCTGCAACTAATTATTAATATTAATTATTTTCTATATTTTTTCGCCGAAAGCCCTGGTTGCGAGTGCTCTTGCCCAGCTATTAATACTATAATTGTATTAACATCTTTATGCGAAACTCACATGTCAATACCAAACTTCCGGGTAGCAAGGACTTCGTCCACCTCTGTTCCGCAGTAAATAAGAACGATATCAGAATCGAAATCAAGCGTGGAATCACTCTTGCCAACTGTTGTTTTTTGGCGGTCAAGTCCTCTCTCGAAAGACCAATCTGCTCTGTATAGTACATAATTTGTATTAACATTTCCTTCATATAACCATTACCCAAACATTTTTTGTATAATGTATTCTATAATGTATGATATGATATATTTTGGTTACGAATGAGTTAAGTTAGACATATTGCAATAATTGTACATTTGTTTCTTTGATCGAGTTTAATTTTGAAGAATATAACTGTAATGCGTACTGTCGCTGATTTGCGTAGTCTTGCATTTTTTTTTTTTAAATAAACGAATTCTTGAGAAAAACTCTCCAAATCTGCGTATAGTCCCCGTACGTGGATCAATAATTTCAGATATTTCCTTTGTATCAGGCCTGTCAGACGATTATGCGATACCCCCGGATGCGGTATCCGAATCTACGTGTATGGATGCATCGATGCCATCTCTCTTAATGAGAGCATCATACGTTGATTCACCTAATCGTAAGCTGGAATCTTTAGAAAAGGTAATTTTAATCTAGTATAAAAATAAATATCACCCTTTACAGTTTTTATATTTTTCCAAGGTCGGTCATTTAGCTAAACTAGGAGGGAAACTTAAAACATGGCGAAAGCGATGGTTTGTTTTAAAAAATGGTTCTCTAGCATATTGGAAAAGTCAACACGATATAAATCGGAAGCCACAAGGGCAGATTGTATTAGATGAAGCTTGTCGAATAAATAAAGCAGAAGGTGCATCAACATTCGAAATTGATACCGGGAAAAGAATATACTACTTAACTGCGGATTCCAATGCCACTATGGATGATTGGATAAGAGTACTGCAAAATGTCCAGCGACGAAATGCCACGAAACTACTACTTAGTCGAGATGATCAAAAGCCAACAGTGCAGGGGTGGGTGACGAAAGTTAAAAATGGTCACGCAAAAAAATGTTGGTGCGTACTTCTGGGGAAAATGTTCCTGTATTTTAAAGCTCCTGGGGAAACAGTAAGATATTGAAAACATTTAACTAATAGACTTCGAATCATACTATAAACAACTCTATTTATCCAATTTTCCCAGAATCCTTTGGGCCAGATTAATATGCGCGACGCAAAAGTAGAAGAGGTCGAACACGTTTCTGATTCAGACTCCGAAGAGCGAGAAGATTCTACACAAAGCCAGGCGCGGCTCACAGTGGCTATATATCCAGCACATCAGGGACCAACTTACTTAATATTACCCGGTAAACAGGAACGTGATAACTGGCTGTATCACTTAACTGTTGTGTCGGGTGGAGGAGCAAATGCAGGCACACAATATGAACAACTTGTCCAAAAATTAATGGAAACTGATGGAGATCCAAGTAAAGAATTATTTTACCTTTCTTTTTACTATTATTAAAATTGCCATTACTATAGCATTTATTTGTTGTATTTTGTTACACATAATAGATCAATAGAAATGCAACAATACGCTAAACGTTACCCAGTCTCTTCTTTAAAAAAAAAAATGCGAACTATTTTCCGATAATTCACAATTGTGTGCTCTTAAAATAGTATGTCCTACATAAACAATTGCAATCGGCATGTAGAAATCCAGCATACAAATTAATTACGTTTTCAGTCCCACGCTTATGTAATCAAAACGTTAACCTTTCAAACAGATATTTTTGAATTATAATATGCTTGACAATCAGTTACTAATGGCAATGATATTTATCAATTTTTATTAAGAATCTCAGTAATAGGTTTAATAGAGTACTCGGATTTCTAACTTTTTTTACTTCAGCAGCACTGAAATGTTATTCTCACTCTTGAAACAAATGAATAGCCCCGACAGCGATGCGCGTTGGCATGACAACTAATTTGCTTCTACTAAAACAGTTGTCCTCTTCTTCAGTGTCTCAGCAGCGTGAGCTATGTATGCACAGACGAGACATAACTTGCGTTTACCTGTTTGCAGACTGACCGCAATTAAATATCGCTGAACTTAAAAGGAAAAATGCCTTCTAAGAGATCTTCGCTTGCGCATATTACTAGCAAACACCAAGTCGTAGCCCTTTCGCTATTGTGCTAGTACAATGTCCCCTCCATGGGTGTGGGTGCGTTAGAAAGTTGCGGTCGAAGCCGCCATGGAGTGGTTAAGGCTAATTTGTCTTACAGGGACAATTAATGCCCGGGTAACGTATCTGTATTATTCATGGATATTCGTCATCTCAAATGTCTATGACGCGTCAAAAAGTTCTTTGCGATTAATGCGGTAGTATGCGTTGTATGTGGGCCGAAAGCCGCACTGATACGTGCTAATTAGTGCAGTGCAAAACGGCTTTAGACGTTCACATAGTATGCTGGACAGGTCGTGTAAGCGACATTCAACCTCGATAGTTCTTGCATGAGGCAGGACCGCATTTTTTGTGGATAGGACATATGGAGCTAGTATTCCAGTCGTCAGGCATCCTTTCGTCCTCCCGAATTCTACAGACGATCTGGTGCACGCGTCCAACCAGAAAAAGAAGCCTTGAGGAGCTGTTGGAAATGCTGCTTAAACACATTCACAATTCCCTGTGGGTCAGTAACTAGGTTACCCTCGCTGAGTTGCTCTTCGTAGACTCTGGTGTGCTGAGGCGTCCAATGTACAATATCCAACAAAAGGTCAGAGTCGATATTCGCCCACTGAATGTGTCAGTGAGTCGGAAGCCATTATCTGTTGTCGTGTCCTTACCGTCCCCGAGTACGATTCAGACATCGTACTACGGATAGGCTCCGCCGGCACCGTGCAAGAGGTCATAAAAATCCTCTTTGATGATGTTCCAGTTTATGAGTGTCTCCTGGAAAGGTGATGGATCTCAAATTCCAGGAGCACACTTGTAAATCATTGTACTTTTTCGTTGTCGTGGATCTATCCGAGGCACCTTGCTCTCTTATAACAATTTTGTTTTTTATGTTGGCTGGTCGTTAGCCCTCCGCACAACCACCAGCTTGGTTCGGGCTCAGATGTTGAGCCCTCTCACCTAGGGCTATAGCTGGACATATAAGTTTACCACCCAACGGATTTTAGGGTTGCCACTAAGAGGCTATATGTCAGCTTGTCTAATGCATTTGTAGAGATCGCTTTGGCATCCGGCCAGGTTAAGTGCAATCAAGAGTTTTGCCCAATGTGCATAAAACCATACCTCCCAAACCATAATGTATTTATATGCTGTTTAAAAATATTTCAAATTAAGAATATAAATGAGGACTTTCAATTTGATACAAACCGGTTAAAACTATAATTAATTTTGTAAAAATTACGCTGAGGCGTAGTGATAAGTGCGTTGACCGCCGCGCAGAAAGTCTGGGTTCGATTCCCGAACGGGACACCTAACATTTTTTCACGGCACCACCTCTTTAGAGTTGCTGACAACACTCAAAGAGTATTAATTGTCTATGAAAAAGCTCCTCAAGTCCCGCGGTTCGGAGTCGGCAAAAAACTGTAGGTCCCTTCTACTCGTGAAAAACAGTAGCACAACGCTAGGCCCTGGTCCGTTGTGGGCTGTAGTGCCACTCAATTATTATTATTATTAATTAAGCTTATGTAGGCTCTGTACAAAACTTAATTTTATGAAATGTTCAACGATATAAAATGGATAAAGTTGTAAAAATCCTTCCAACGACCAATTAATTTCTTCTGTTTTCAATTATATTTTCTTTTCTCGGTTTGGCCACGGTTTGGCCGGCATACCTCTATCCGATGGTCCCTTTTTTTAATGACTCTAGACACAATTGAGATTCAATGTTCCTAATGTGCAGAATTGTTTCATACTTTAGTTCTTGAATTGATTTTCGCTTATTGATGTACACTTTTTCTTTGAAATATCCACAAAGAAAGAAGTCCAACGTTAGCAAACTTACAAACAGCATAACAGGTTATTAATAATAATAATAATAATAATTGATTGGCACTACAGCCCATAACGGACCAGGGCCTAGCTTCTACAACAACTACTCGTGTTGTGCATGCTATTGTTCTTCACGAGTAGAAGGGACCTACAGTTTTTTGCCGATTCCGAACGGCGAGATTTGAGAAGCTTTCCATAGACAATTAATACTCTTTGAGTGTTGTCAGCAACTCGAAAGAGGTGGTGCCGTGAAAAAGTGCTAGGTGTCCCGTCCGGGAATCGAACCCAGGCTTTCTGCGCCGCAGTCGATCCACTTACCACTGCGCCACGGCGACCACAGTAACAGATTATTACAACTTATAAATTATGTTGCACACACATTCACGTTGTTATCTGAAGAATATTTTACTTCGAATTTCCGAACTTTTAAAATACTGCTATTAATATTTATATTCTCAATATTATTATTTAAATAACCAAACTAAAACAAAAAAATTAATAAAACGTTTTTAGATTGTGTTCTGTGGCGCCATCCGATATTGTTGCACACAAAGGATACTATTACTTCACCTTTGTCATCTCTACACTCGGAGATTATACACCCTGAAGCTATCAAATTGTTTAAGGTAAACTTGTGGTTGTTATATATGGCCAATATATAAAATTTAATTCTTATTAAAAAAGTTAATAGTCTTAATTTAAAAAAATATTTGCTTTAAACATTTTCTATAGAGTTGCCAACTGTTTATGTCGGTGGCGGTAAATCAACCGGGAATAGATTACCATGTAATTTTAGCTCAAAACGCCTTGCAACATTGCTTAGATGTTCCGGAATTGCAAACAGAAATGATTTGTATATTAACAAAACAAACATCACGCCATACTGGACAAAAGTTAAGCGTTGGCGTCCAGGTAAACAAGAAACTGGGCAAGCAAACCCGCGTAAGTTTTTAGTTGCAAATGCTTTTTTTTCATTTAGTTTATTTTATTTGCATTAATTTGATTTCGAACCCTGGATGCCTATCCTTATTTAACGCACGTCGTTAAGTCGACAACATTAATTTTTAAATTAACTTAAATAAAGTTTCTCATTATGTTATTTAAGGCATAAAGTATAATTTTTTTTAATTTTTTCTACAAGAAAATAGGTTAAAAAGGAGATTTGTAGATCAAAGGAAAAATCAGAACAATTAAATAGAAACAGTTTTCGCTCATAAAGGAAAGTCATCCAGGATTAATGAAAATTTGTTCTTTCATATAGCTTATATGTATGTACAAAACATTTTAATTTGGTAATTCATGTCCCAGCTTGCTTATTACGTGCTTTAGCTTTTAACCATCTTCAAGATAACGTTCACAAAAATAATATCGACGATAACAGGAAAACTTCACCTTTTATAAAATGTGTTCATTTGCATTAAGTAAAATATTCAGTTGCATGTTGGAAGCATTTTGTGTAAAAAGTATTTTCGTTAAATATTCATGAAAGCAATGTGTGTCAAAACAAATAATATGCGTTACAAGCCCCTTATATACCCTCTCATGGTTGGTCCGTGCGATGTTGAAAATTTGAAGTCGATTGAAAATTAATTCTGTTAATGTCGGAGCTGTTAATTTTTACATTCTGTTAATGTACTTGTACATCTGAAAAATGCGATTGCTCTTCTTTTCTCATGCGTTTCTGAACGCAAACGCCAAATTAATCATTCATTAATACACGCATAGTCTACGACTTTGATTTTTCTCTTCAAACCAAAAAATAAATTTAAAGTAATAAACGAATATGTGATTCTTTTATTGCATGAACGCTGCTTCTGTCTCACTTTTATTCTTTCTGCAGCCAAAAAAAAAAAAAAGACGCCCAAGGAAAAACCTGGCCTCCCTAATCTAATAAATTTATCATTGTTATAAAATTGATATGATATGATATTATATGTATTTTGATATTTTTCCAACAATATCTAAAAAATGAAACACGTAAAAAGATACAGTGGCTGTCCTACAAAAATAAGCCTAAAACACAGATACTAGTCATAGCGAGAGGTCTAAATACGAGTACTTCGAATGTGTATATATATTATATGGACCTTTATAAGTACCATTCACATTTGTGTATGTTCAAACATATATGTATTTTTTTTTTTGTTCGCCAGTATGTTTTTGTGAACCGCTGTCCTGTGGGAATATACGGCCGAAAGCAAATGGTTTTGTAATTAATTAAGGTCCTTTTTCTAATTTCCGGAGTGATTTGCGAATAAAAAAACCTTCATATTTTTAAAGGATTCCTCACTTACCAGGAAACGAAAATTTAATCATCGCCCCACGCTAGGAGGGATTGATTTCCTCAGTAATGTGTTCTGCTTAATTACTAAGGGACTTCTTTTTTCTGTAAGATTTAATAATTCTTCTTAATCAGCAGCAAATCTGTCTTCTATTTTTTTCAATAATATGTAATGTTAATACTAAGATCGCTCCATTCATTGCAAGTATTGCAACAATATATAAATTGTATAAACAAACAAATCCACACTACAAGTCCAAATCACTTATGCTGTCGCATCCTTTCTACATGCACACTCCATAGGTACATTTATAACTAGCCTTACATAAATATCAAAAATCTTATCCGTAATACATACTTACAGTAATCATACACACACAAAGTACACAGAAATTATTCGACTTTGACTCTTTCTAGGTCCTTAACGGTACTTACAAATAAAAAGCCATTCTCGATCGTACCTACCGTTTGATTAAACAATGCATGTGCGTAGTCACGTAGCTGAACAAATTCAACCATAATATGGTCAATGTTCCAATGCGGCATTAAATTTTCTGTGATTAAAGTTCCATGTCTGTGCGCATTAAATCCAATACTGCTTTATACCAAGTCGTACAAGCCTGGATAGTAACGTTCTCTCTGAATATGTGGAATAGAGCATTTGTCCTGACTGTCCCTAAAAACGCAAACCTTCGTCACCCACCTCCTACCGACCCATAATACTTACATCCCTTCTTCTGATTGCACATCTCACCGAAAAGTGGAACCAATGCTCCCACAATGGATATGGATGATAATTTAAAGGCATTTGGCAAAGTCTGTCATTAGATTAACTTGTTGAAAATATGTGCTCATGGCATTGGTGAGTCTATTTTTCTCAAGAATTGAAGTTACCTTTTGAATCTTCAAAGGTCGCCGTGGCGTAGTGGTAAGTGCGTGAAAGTCTGGGTTCCATTCCCGGACGGGACACCTAGCATTTTTCACAAAGAGTATTAATTGTCTATGAAACGCTTCTCAAATCTCGCCGTTCGGAGTCGCAAAAAACTGTAGGTCCCTTCTACTCGTAAAGAACAGTAGCACGCACAACAGTTGTTGTAGAAGCTAGGCCCTAGTCCCTTGTGGGCTGTAGTGCCACTAAATTATTTATTATTATTATTTCGAATCTTTCAATTAAAATTTTTTTTATGCTTTCAATTTCAATATCCACCATATTAATGCTGGTGTTTCCGAGGGATCTGTTTTGTTCCTGGGACTCATTCGCTGATGAACTCTCAACTTCTTCAGTCAGACTTTGAACGATTGCATATGTTTAACATTAAGCATTAAATTCCGACATTGACGGCATAATCAAATATAATACAATAGAGTGGAATTTAATTCATCCAAAATTCCATGTGTTCTAAAAATAATTACTTATTTACTGTGAATGGCGTCCATGAAGCCGACTGACCGTTGAAAAAGTGCGATCTTAACGAATCGACGCGGACAACGTACGAATGAAATAACCCAAATAATTATAGAGGACAATTGAAAACGCCCACGCAAAAAACACACTTAAGAAACAAAAACGACTACAACTGTGCAAGCTAAGTAAATAGAGGGAAACTACAATAGTTTCACAAAGCAAAAAACTTCCTTAACAACACTCCCCATCTGGATAAAATTCAGTGCGATCATCACGAATCTTGAAGAGAGATCTAGAATGAGCCTCTTCAAACCTCTCTACCCATTTATGGAAATATGGCGTTTAACATGCCTGCGTGCCAATTCATTTGAAATTTGTCGATCTGGTTGAGAGCTGTAGAGTAGTTGTTTAGTTGCCAATCCTTCGTAATGTGATGTTTATACGCTCTTGGATCATTCTCAGGAAATCTGCGGATATATTTGGCACAGTTTCAAATAACTGGAAAGGGATGATATCCATGCCCACCACCATATTATTCAAAATCGATTGATTGCTACTGTTGTTGGTGAGAGATCTAGTACGACATCCGTAGGTTAGCATATGATCTCTCGTCCACTACCTTGGTGATGTTATAAACAGTCATAGTGTCGCACTTATTCGGTGGTTCTACATCCCTTGAAACCAATATGTCGATAGAATTAACTTTTTTTGTTATAAGTTGCCACGTCAAAGATGCAAATGATGACAGGAAATTACTGAACTTGACGTTTTCTTGCCAAAATCTGAAACATACCTAACAAAGGAGTTTTATGTTTAAATTCTTCTTCTTCTTCGGATGGCGCTACAGTCCGGGGTGGGCCTGGGCCTCAACCAACATGCCTCTCCAGCTAGCACGATCTCTTGCCAGCTGCTTCCAGTTGCGCACTCCAAGTTGGTTGAGGTCCTTTTCCACTTGTGTGCGCCATCTCAATCTAGGACGTCCTCTGTTGCGTTGTCCCTGTGGTTCGGATTCGAAGACTCTTCGGGCCGGAGCAGTGCTGTCCATCCGCTCTACATGGCCTAGCCACCTTAAGCGTTGTACCCGTAGACGCTTGACTAGGTTCATGCCACCGTACAGCCCATACAGTTCGTGGTTGAATCTGAAAAAATCGCACGCAGAACTTTTCTCTCGAACAGACCAAGGACTTCTTCATCCGCTTTAAGTAACGTCCAGGTTTCTGCGCCTTAAAGCAGGACAGGGATGATCAAGGTGTTGTACAAAGTTACTTTGGTCGTTCGGGAGAGGGCTTTATTACTCAATTGCCTCTTAAGCCCAAAGAAACAGCGGTTGGCAAGAGTGATTCTGCGCTTGATTTCGGTACTGATGTTATTGTCCCTATTCACCGCGGAGCCGAGATAGACGAAGTCCTTAACTACCTCGAAATATCTGCTGCCCATAGTGACGCTCTGTCCGAGACGTCGATGTTCTGCGTCCTTCTTCGATGACAGCATATACTTAGTTTTGCCCTCGTTTACCACCAGTCCCACTTTAGCCGCTTCCGCTTCGATGCTAGCAAACGCCTCATTGAAGGCTCGCTGAGTTCGGCCGATCACGTCAATGTCATCCGCATAAGCTAGCAGTTGAACGGACTTGTGGAAGATCGTGCCTCTGGTGTTGACGTGTGAGTTACGCACGATCCCCTCAAGAATGATGTTAAAGAAGTCGCATGACAGCGCGTCGCCTTGTCTAAATCCATTTTTGACATCGAAGGTCTCGGTGAGTTCGCTACCGACCTTGACGGAGCAGCGAGAGTTCTCCATCGTCATCCTACACAATCTGACGAGTTTGGTAGGGATGCCAAAACTAGACATGGCACTGTATAGCTCGTCTCTATGCACGCTGTCATACGCGGCCTTGAAATCGACAAATAGATGGTAGGTGTCGATTTGTACTTCTTGGGACTTCTCCAGGATTTGCCGCAGTGTGAAGATCTGGTCGATTGTGGACTTCCCTGGCCTGAAACCACACTGATAAGGACCTATCAGGTTTTTGACGAACGGTTTCAGGCGCTCACACAATACGGCAGAGAGAATCTTATATGCGATATTAAGGAGACTGATCCCTCGATAGTTGGCGCAGTCGAAGGGGTCTCCTTTCTTGTGGACCGGACATACGATGCTGAGATTCCACTCGTCGGGCATGCTTTCCTCCGACCATATCTCACAGATGAGCTGGTGCATGCACCCATGCGTCCGTCCGCGCCAGCAGCTTTGTTCGACTTCAGTCTCGATATTGCTATCTTGACCTCGTCGAGGTCGGGGGGACGGAATTCTTGTCCATCGTCGTCCAAATTGAGTTGAACATTCTGCCTAACAGCGGGATTTGTGTCGTCATCGCCGTTTAGGAGTCTGCAGAAATGATCCTTCCAGATTTTCAGCACCGACTGCGACTCTACCACCAGTTGTCCATTTTGGTCCCGCTTCAGGCTTCAGTCCGAGGCTTGTAACCGCCAGGTAACTGTTTTACCTTGCGGTAAAAATTTCGGACGTCATTCCTGCCATAGCACCTCTCCATTTCCTCGACCGCGCGCTTCTCGTGCTCTTTCTTTTTTCTTCTTGACAACGTTTCCATTTGTCTTCTATTGTTTGTGCAGGTAGCGTCGAACTTTGAGACAGTTTCAGGGAGATTCGATCGGTAAAGGCTCTAGCGATCGGCTGCGATTGTAGCTTTCCGACGTCAAACCGTTTTGGCCTGTCTCGACTCCGTTGCTTTCTCGATATCCGGGTTCTTACCTTGGCTACAACAAGGAAATGATCCGAGTCGATGTTTGCACCTCGGAAGGTTCGGACATCGAGAATACTGGAGGAGTGTCTGACGTCGATCGCAACATGATCAATCTAGTTGACGGTTGATTGATCAGGTGATCGCCAGGTCCCTTTATGAATGTTGAGGTGTGGGAACCGCGTGCTGGCCACAGAGAGATTTCGCCCCGAGGCAAAGTCAACTAGCCTGAGTCCGTTTCCGGAGGTGTTGGCGTGCAGGCTGTGTCTTCCGATGACTTTAGCAAAGACTTCTTCTCTTCCCAGCTGAGCGTTGAAATCTCCTAGAACGATCTTGGTGTCGTAGCTGGGGCAACGATCGTAAGTCCTTTCTAGGAGGTGATAGAAGTCTTCTTTACTGCTGTCATCTTTTTCCTCTGTCGGGGCGTGGGCGCATATGAGACTTATATTCCCGAATTTAGCCTTGATGCGGATTGTTATGAGGCGTTCGCTTATGTGTTGGAAGCTTAAGACTTTTTGCCTAAGTCTGCCTCGAACAACAAAACCGCATCCAAATAAGCGTTTCCCTCTCTCCCTGTAGCAGTCGCCGTGGTATATGTCGCAGTTTCTCATTCTTCTCGGCCCATCCCACCGCATTTCCTGGATTGCGGTAATGTCTGCTTTATAGCAGTCCAGGGCCTCCGCAAGTTCATCGGCTGCACGTGGTCTGTTTAGGGACCTCACATTCCACGTGCAGATCCGTAAATCATTGTCCTTTGTTCGTTTGCGGGGGTCGTCAACAGTGTATCCATCCGTATCCGAGGCATTCGGTTGGTTCGTAACTGGTTCTTTATAATGTGGCCGGGCAGTTACCCCGACGCACACCCCCAACCTGGAGGACCGGGCCCTTTTTTTTATACCTCTTGGGCGGAGGTCGCACTTATAGGTTTAGCAAGTTGAGTTCGGATGAACAACAACCAGTACCCAGTGGCTACCAACGTGGAGGTACTATAAGCACAGTTGATGTGTGGGAAACAGTTACAGCAGCTGGGCATCGCCAGGTTGATACCAATCAGTGCCTACCCTGTTCCCACATCACCCAGCCAAAATACAAGGCTTTTATGAGCGGGCTTTCACCAGCCCGAGAAAGCCCAAAGGGCATCTTTGCTAGTTATTAATACAAGCAGTCTCTAAACTGCTCTATTGCGGTAAGTGAATCTTCCATACCATCAAAAATCTTAAAGCAAGGCTCCTGAATGCTATCTAATTTTAGGACAAGTCCCTAAGAATTTCGCTCCGTTTAAGTTAATACATATTTCAGTCCTCTCAAAGGTAGCAACAGTGATAAAAAAGCCGGATAACTACCAAACAAAAAAAAGTCGGAACAGACTGATATCATAGTTACGAATAATGTTAAAAGTATTCCAAAAATGTATTTGCAAAAAGTTACTGACAAAAATGAACAACAAATGTTTGACTTTTAAGCTAAACCCTCAACAAAAAGTTATAAATAATAACTAAAATGAAAAAGACGTAGAGCAGACAGGAACACTCTTGACATTGCTTGGCACGAAGATTCAAAATGTAAGGCTAGTTGGCTTTATCCGAAACCCTTGTATTCGATCTTACAATCCTATCCCGAAGGTAGGATATTTGCTGTTAAGTAAGTTAAGAACTCTGCTCTACATAATTTAATATTCCAGTCTTCGCCTAGCTCTCATAGAGCAAGAATCGTGGTGACTATTTGACAGTTGGTGCGCTCAAATCGCTCACTCGCCGGCTGTTTTTTTTTTTTTCATAAACCGCGTGTTTATACTTTCCAAGCGTAAGACAATTTTGTCCGCCCCAACATGACCAGTGCCTAACAAAACAAAACCCGGGAACAGATTTAGCGAGTTGGCAGATGTTGACATGCTTCCGTTTGAACCCCGTTCAAAGAAAAATAAAACAACAATTTCTGAAGATTTTCCTGCGCTTCTCTCATGTACTTATATTAAAAACCCGCGATTCGTACTTATATCGTCCAAAGACGAAAAACAACCACTGTCCAAAGTAAGCATTATTGTGTTAAACAAAGTCATAGGCGCTATTTTAGTAATTTTTTGAACCTATGATCTCTATCAACCCCTTAATACTGTAAGTATCGGTTGGTACGAACAAAAAATGCAGGAATACATCCCTAAACCGATGAGATGTCGTAACTGCAGCCTCTCCTTCACCCGACAAAAAGATGCTCCAAAAGCAAGGTCTGTCTTTCCCCATGAAGCGAAAGTACGTCCGCTTACTATGTGCGCTTATTGTGTAGAAGCTCATCCATCTTCATCCACTTCCTGCCTAAAATATTTGCAAATTACATAAATCTTTGAAAATCACGGCCAGAAATAAAGGTAGCATTGCCGATGCTAAAAGAACATACAACCAAACACACCCTACTGTCTCTAACCAATCATACACTGAGAAAACAAAGCAAATCATTAGTAGACATAAACCGGCCATCTAACGGCGCAATCTCCAGCGCGCCTTATCTCCGTCATAATTAATCCAATAGCTAACAAAAACGCAACATCCACATGCCTCAACCCATCACTACCAACATTAACTTTAGCAATTTCTTAACAAACTTCAACTTCTTCAATATCAAAAATTAAAACAACCACACCCAAACCCTCTTTTTTCGATTCCACTCTTAGCTCTATTACCAAAAATTTAATATACAGCAATTCCTACTTTAGTACCTCCTCAACCACAGATGACAACCAATAATCCAACTCACAATGCTCCAGCTATTGGGTCGCAGTCCATACTGGTCGAGTTGCGGATGGAATCGCCTAATTCGGCGTTCCAGTCCTTACCCTGACCGATCTGTGCTGCAACCCCGGTCTCATACAACCATAAATCAAACAGCACAAAATAACAGCAGTTTCAAAATCCTTCTACGACAAATTAAACCTTTTAACCAAAGAGCAAAGACCATGTGGTGTGTCTCTTCAAGAGACCCACTGTGCGTATTCTTTTACACCACAGAAACCTTGTGGCTTCACAGGGTGTTTCCACAACTACTCTCATAACACCTCTTCAAAACAAGGCATAGCGGTTTTAATCAAAAACAACATACCTAATAAAAAATCTATTAACTCTCATATATTAACTCTCGCTTTCGAATTTGCACTTAAAATCAAATTTACACTGGTGTCAATATACATCCTGAAAAATATTTCTCTTCAAATCCACTCCCCTTTTATTCTAGTGGTTGATGTCAACGCCTGGAGTGTTCTATGGGGCTCAATTATCACCAATACCAGGGGGGTTTAATCTTTTATAAGTAACTCTAATCTAATAATCCTAAATCATGATTCCCCAACACACCTCTCAACTCATGGAACTCTGATAAACGTGGATATTAGGTGTTGTTCTCCTGAACTATACATAGCAGTCTCTTGAGAAATACAGGGTGATCTCTATAAAAGCGACCACCCTCCAATTATTTCCACTACTGTTCTTGGCCCTGGTAATGACAAACTACCTTTTAACCCGAAATTTAAAACTGACAATGCTAACTGGGCTTGTTACAACGAGCACATTTTATTTCAGCCAATATTAATAAAGAGGCCGCTCCGCTTTACAAGGCCATAACAACAGCTGTCCATCCCACAAAGCTCTTCACACCCTCAAAACAGCACAAGGTAATGGTGGAGCCATTGGCTACTCTAAGAAATTAAAAGCAGCCAGCGTGGAAAATTTTTAAAAGACATCCCAGCACCAGTAAATTAATATGTTATAAAAAAACCTAATGGATAGTTTCGAAGAGCAGTTAAGGAGAGCAAAGGGAATAACCGCATAATCTTACTTCCACCATAAACCCTAAATCGGCACCAGAAAAACTGTGGCATACCATCCGTTGCCTTACTGCCAACACTGTATCGTTTCACAGTAATGTAACAAAAGGTTTCCGCCCAATATCCCTTTTGGCTTGTATTTCCAAGGTCTTAGAAAATTTTAATGTAGTTCATTGAATCCAAAAAAAATTCTTGGCTAAAATCAAGTTGCGTTCAGAGAGAACAAGGGTTATGCCGATGCACTCACCCACTTAGACTTCTACATAACCAAGGCATTCTCCGCCCGATTTTGAAAAGTCTTTTGAATTGAGTTTCACTTGGTTCTAACAAAACTCAAAGCCTGGGGTAAGAATTCGCTCCTTTCTATCCCATTGGAAAATTTGTGTGAGAGTCAACAGCAGCTACTCTTCAATCCTCCGTCTCTTTAACAGCATACCCCAAGGCTCCCCACTTTCGGTAGTTTTATTCATAATCGTTTTTGACGAACTATCAAGCATAATCAGTAAGCACAAACACCTCGATCATTGCATTTACGCAAACGAGGTATTTGTGCTTTGCAAATACAATTATATGAGAAAAACAAAAAGTATATTTACAACATTACTAGAAGATATCTTAAGATGATCTAATTCCTCTCTTGCAAATCTCTATCTCTCGACAAATGCAAAACTTTATACATCTGTCGCAAAAAGAGTTGCAGCAGCGATATATCTCTTAGAATTAATAATGTAGTTATCACTGGTGTAAATAACCTAAGTATTCTTAGCCTAGTTGTTAACAATAAATATAATTGGAGTACTCATTGTCTTCGTCTTAAGAAAAGTCTAGCTGCCAGGGCAAATGTTATTAACTTCTTACCAAAACCACCCACTCTAACACATTATGTAAGATTTTTAAATTACTATTACTTAGCAGGATTGACTACGGCTTGCGTATCGACGGTAATGCACCTAAATCAAGACTCCGTACCATCAAGCTGCCCGTCGTAGTATCAATTCCTTTCGTACCACCCCTATCAAGAACGTCCTTGTTGAAGCAGGTCCACCCTTTACATAAAACTCCTAAATACTAAGAACGCCACCACAACTAGAGATTTTGCTACAGCTAAAAACAAGATATACTCAAAACGAGTGCAGCCCTCTATATCAACATCCCTGATAACTGCCAAAAATCTGGACCTTCCGAAGAAAATGTTAACCCAACGCACTCCTACCTTGTCACCATGGGCCTTTAAGCCAACTTCACTAATTCTGGACTTAACGCTGTTCAACAAAAACAACACACTGAAAGAAACTTGGCTTGGTGTATTTCGTCGCATTTCCTCATCCCTAAAAACAAAGGTCTAACAATTTATCTTTACAGACGGTTCTAAAATCAATAACAGTACCTCTCTTGTCGTCACAGCGGAAAATGGATCTCTGATCATCGGAGGTTTACTACCGACTCATGCCCCCATCTTCAAAGCAGAAGCACTAGCTATATATAAAGTTACGATCATCTCTACTAAGCAGGGTGGTAAATTTGTGATCTGCTGGGACAGCTTGTCCACAATTAATGCGTTAGGGAATCTCAATCAAGACACAGCAATCATCTCGGATATTCGCAATTGCATCGCTAAGTCCCCAAATAAAACAAAAATTATGTGCCACATAGAGGGATAAAGGGTAACGAATTAGCAGACCTTGAAACAGGACCAGCTCACTGTGCTGCCATGTACCAATTTGATGTGACTACCAATTTAGATGTGGTACGGTTACAGCCCATACTCACAAAAATCTTCTCAAAGGCACCCCTCCACCTATATGCAACACCTGCCACGGATGGCACGACGTCAACCACATATTGGGCACTCCTTAACTGCTAAACTGTTGGGTCACACTTGCATACAAAAAGAAATTCTGTCAATAGGAAGTTCAGTCAATAAAAAGTTGAGATCAAGCCGACGTATGTATATATTTTGTTTAAAGTATTCATTAAAATAGTATAAATAGCGAATGCTAATGACACAAAATGATATTGTGTGCTCTATATCAACCTAAACCGGTTTCTATTGCGTTGTCCCGATGGCTCGGATTTGAAAATTCGTGATGGTGTCCATACGCCATACGTTGTATTCGAGGACGCTTGACTAGGCGCATACCGCCAAAAAGGCCATAAAGTTCGTCGTTAAATCTTTTCCATCAATCGCAAACAGGACTTTTCTTGTTGATATGTACTTTGTTATACCGCCAGACCCATTTTAGCCGCTTTCGCTTCAATGCTAGCAAAAGCTTCAATAACGGTTCGTTGTTTATGTCCAATCACACCAATGTCGTCCACATAAACTAGCAGCCGAAACTAGTTATGGCACTGTATGGAGGTGAGTGACGAACTGGTATTCTATATCTTCTGTCTTTTCCAGGATCAGAAGTAAAGTGTGGATCTGGTCTATTGTGGACTGCCTTCGCCTGAAACGACACTGATAATGCCCTCAGGTTGTTAACTAACGGTTTCACGTACTACGGCAGAGAGGATCTTATAGGCGATGTTGAGGAAGCTGATCCCTCGATGGTTAGTGCAGTCAAAGGATGGATATATGACATTCAATTCCACCCATAGACATGCTTTCCTCCGATCCTATCTCACAAGTGAGCTGGTGCATCCGCCCAATCAAGTAATCTCGTCTTAAACAGCTTTGTTCGGCTTTAATATCGATATTGCTATCTTGACCTCATCTAAGTCGGAGCGTCGGAATTCTTCTCTATCACCAGATTGAGTGACACATTTTACCTAAAAGGAAATTTGGATCATCATCGCCGTTGCAGCATCGATTGGGACTCTACCTCCAGTTGTGCATTTTGGTCTTTCAGGCTTCGATCCGTACTCTATATACACCGGATAGTTGTCTATGTAAAACATTCGGCCTTTATTTATAACATCTCTCCATCTTCATCCTAACCGCGTGCTCCTCATGCTCTTTCTTAAACTGTCTGAGGTGCTCGTTCTCTTTCATTCTTTTCTGTTCGTACAGCTCACGATCAGCTCTCTTCGTTCGATGCAGCGTTGCCTTATTGGCAACCTATTTGCTTGTTTTCCTTATCGACCCCGTTGCTTTCTCGATATCCGGGTTCTTACTTCGACTACAATAAGGAAATGATTTGGATTTGGAAGACTACAGGAGGAGTGTCTGACGTCAATCACGACGTTATCAATCTGATTGACGGTTGATTAATCAGCGGATCGGGATTACGGATGTAAAGGTGTAAGAACCGCGTGCGCGCAGAGCTTCCGTCCAGCAAAGATACTCTCTTTGAACGATCTTGGTCTAGGATTTGAGTGTTGTTTCAATGAATTTTACAGAATAATTCGTTGAAGTAGTTTTCTGTTATAATTAGGTTATTGAAATTATTGGGAAAAAGAAAAGATTAATTGTTATTTAATATAAATTTGAGTGCATGACACTTGTTGTTGATAGCTGACGACGGAAAAAAAAAAGAGAGAAGAACAATTAAGAAGTAGAAAAGAAACTCTACAAAAGAAGATAATCTGCAGTCGTCGCAAGTAGTAAGAAGGGTCATTACCATAAGTTGGGGTTGCCATCACCTCCCCTAAACTTCACGATATCTTCCTTTTGCAAAGGGCTTGATTTAATAAAAAATAATTAGGAAATTAATTCTGTAAATCATTTAAAAGAGCATGCCCATATTTCGATAACAAATTATATGCTTCTTCAGTCGTATCTAAGAAGCATATCATCACGTTCTTGTTTCTGGGTCTATCCTTTTGCAAAGGGCTTGATTTAATAAAAAATAATTAGGAAATTAATTCTGTAAATCATTTAAAAGAGCATGCCCATATTTCGATAACAAATTATATGCTTCTTCAGTCGTATCTAAGAAGCATATCATCACGTTCTTGTTTCTGGGTCTATCCACAAGTTCACAAGTTCCATTTTTCATCGATGACTGGTATTCTACTTCCATAACCAACATCTACACTTTGTGCTCTCGGCATCCGCGACTTGCTGCATATCCCGTGGGTTCCCACCTACAGCGATATTGATCTCTTTCATCTGAAAGTTCTTTGGTAGTTATTCCACAAAGTCTTCATTCTGTCATAAATTGTTTTGATTAGTTTTAATATTTTTGTGAACCTTTTTTGGTCCTCTTAGTACATCAATTGTGGACTTTTTTCCTTTCGCTGAAGGACATGAGAAATGCGTAGTAGTTGGATCTTCCTTTACTCTTACGATTTCTTTCATTAAAGTGTATGCCTGTGTATTACTCATTCATGAACTACAGTTGTGTTCATAAAAATAGCAGTGCTCCTCAAAAATGACAAATAATTTTCTATTAATTCAAATTGTTTTATTATATTTTTAAAAAACGTATACAAAAGTAAAGTATTTCAGTCTTAACAGGTGTATCACAAAAAAAAAAACATTGTTCATAACTTTTAACTATTTTTTTGGTCGTAGTAATATTTCGCAGTTGTTCATAAAAATAGCAGTGTTAAGAATTATGCTGTGCCTAGACAACAGAAATTAATGAAACAATATGAAAATCATTATTATTTACAGCCTTTGGTTTTTATAACTGCGCTGCATCTTCGTGGCATTGAGTCCACCAAACTCTGACATCTCTCAACTGGTATAGCTTCATATGAGTCTCGCACTACCTCCCACAATTCCTTGGCGTGTTTTGTTTTGGCCTCATGGACAGAATTTTTAACATCGCCCCACAAGTTCTCAATGGGGTTTAGGTCAGGGGATTGTGCTGGCCACTCCATAACGGTTATTCTTTTTTCAACAAACCAAGATTTTTTTGACGTATGTTTTGGATCATTATCTTGTTGATATACCCAAACTAGTGGTATTTCCTCCTCGGCATATGGCAGAATAACCTCTTTAAAAAATTAAAACGTACTCAGCACCGTCCATTATACCCTTGATAGGATATAAAGGTCCAACCCCATTATATGAGAAACAGGCCCAAATCATTAGTTTTGCTACTCCGTGTTTAACAGTTTTAACTGTATACCGGGGATTATTTTCTTCATTCTTTGGTTTTGTTACATATTCCCGACGACCCTTGGACCCAAATAAGACTATTTTGATTTCATCGCTCCACAGAATATTCCTTCATTTCTCCTTAGACCAATCTTTGTGAAACTTTGCAAATGCCAATCTTTCTTGCACATGCTTTTTTGTCAAAAGCCGTACTTTTCGTGGGCTTCGAACTGATAATTTAGCCTCTAGACGACGTCTTCTAACCGTCACAGCACTCACCCGAAGTTGGAGTCCATCCCTTATCTGTCTGGCGCTAATTGAAGGGTTCTCCTTTGCCATGTTGATAACTTTTCGGTCAGTTCGCTTAGCCGTCACTCTTTTGGGACCGCGTGGGGCCTAGCTCATGCTTTTGGGCCTAGCTTTCCAGTTTAGCGCATTGCTGACCATTTTCGCTGAACATCCTATGATTTCCTGGATTGAAGCATATAATTTTGCCTCCGAACGCAATTTTTTGATCAAATTCCGCATATCTTCGCTACAATGTTTTGATCGACCCATATTTCTAACTTTAAAGTATGTTAATAAAGGACAACATATACAAAAACATTCACTTCACAAGAATACACAAAAAAAATTCTGAGACACTTTATGGTAAAACCAAAAAACACTGTTATTTTTATGAACAGCAGATTTCAATGAATGAGTGAAAAAGGAGAAAGTAAGCCTTTGTTGTTTATTTTTCATTTCTGGTATGGTATCTAAGTTACCGGAAAATACAAAAAAACCGGATATACATTTGGAAAAAGGATCTTCTTAAAAATATGTTGCTAATTATCTAAGTCGTATAACTACTGCTATTTTTATGAGCACAACTGTATATTTCCCTGCTATTGATTATGATTATCGTTTCCAGCTTTCATACTCTGTAAGTGCAAATACTATTTGTATAACCGATCAGCGTGCTCTTTACTTTTTGGGACAAATATTCCGTGTGTGGCTTCATTGTTCAAGGCGTAGTCTATAGTTTCAGTTTCCAAGAGATGTTTCACAGATAGGACGTTTCCTTTCCTGTTCGGCAATTGGTCAATTTCGTTAAACAACGATTTCTAACTCATGCTGCCGTGCAGACGATTTCGCCCATAAGATGTCCGGTGAATTAATATCAATCCATACAAATCTTACCATTTCCACAAGTGTTCTTTTTTCCCTTCACCTATTCCATTTTCTTCCGGGGTGTAGAGTGTTCTAAGTTCACGAGTTAAGTCATGTTGCTCCAGAAATTGTTACATTTTAGGTTCGGACTGTCTTTATTTTTATTTACGACACTCGCTTTATTAATATTAAACTCTTCCAGTGCATCACTGGATTGCAATAATTCATGTCACAATCAAATCTATGCAATAACCCTTTGATTAAATGTCCCATGCGTTTATGGATAGTGACGAATTTGGTTGTTTGGCACTATAAGATAATGTATTACAATTGATTTTCATAGCCTTTCGATGTGCGCTCTCATGATATGCATCGTTTGGGTAGTAAGTTCCGAATATCAGCTCGTTTTCCGAAAAAAAATTACTCCTCCAATATGCCTTAAAATCAGCTTAATAACAAAATTTTCCAGCCAATTAATGTTTGCTTAGTTGTACAAGATTAATCATATGACTTTTTATACTCAGAGTCTGTGGTTTTGTCATGAGTCTAAATCGAAGAAATTGCCTCTCGACCGCCCTTATTTTGCCATCTGGGAACGACTCAAAATGATATACCATGATTAGCCGGACTAGGGCCGTGTAGCAAATTATCTTCACTGTGGATTGAAGTTGGAATAAACCTACAAGCCATAGCGAAGGCTCTTCTAGCTTTCGCCAGACCCGTAGCTGCATCGATGTTATCATACAGAAAACCAGATATCGCACTACATTTCTCGCGGATAATTGGCGCTCTATGGGATCCAATATCTCGAACTTACGCCGGAATCAGGTACTGTATGTATTCCAAACAAATCAGTTTGGAATATTTAAAAATATTAAAAAGAATTGGTGAGCTTTTGCCTACTGCTTGGGCCCATTACTTATTTTGAAAACGTTGACAATGTTGGTTGACAAAACAAAAAACGTACCTTATCATAGCCCAGCCGAAATTCACATTGGTTGTTCACGTATTATATTTTTTCTCGTATCAGGACTCTATTGAAAACCGATTTGCAGAATATCTTTTTGGAATTGTTCCTTCTGGGCCTTCATCGAGGCCATCATGGTAAACAAGATGCACTGTGTGTTGTGTGTCTATTAGACGCCATTTGGGATTTGACACCTTGCGCAGAGCAGCATCCGTCTTGTAATCCGCAATTTCTCCACGGAAATCATATGGGTGATGAGGAGCTTCATCCTCTTTAAACTTTCAACCTCTTTTCTTCGTCATCTGCTTTCAGTTTGACTGATATTGCTGTAGGTATTTTTTTTTTTGCTGCTCTTCCTGTTCCTGTGTTCTTTGAATTTCGCATTTACATTCTTCAGTAAATAATTATTATTGTCTAAATATATTGTGAAGCATTTGCTACTTGTTATTTCAAATTAATATTGAACTTATTCAAACACTTAATACCCAATACACATGCATTGCAAAAAGATGCATTCTTTACACGTTCAACCCCAGAAACCTTGGTCTTTGGTCAAGAGCAACGAAATGATGAAATAATTCGCTCCGATTGCGGTTAACATTGCAAAAAAACGCGGTAGGCGAAATCCGCGTAAGACTTTTAAATTGTTACTTGACCTGTTGTTTTGCTAACTTTTCGGATAAGTTACTTACTGTCATTAAATGTGAATTTATGTAAACTGAATTATATTTTTGGAAATTATTTATTATAAAATTACCATTTTAGTGTTTTACTTATGTAGTGTGCATGTAGTACTGTCTTTGAAAAGCAATTTCACAATTTCATCTCCATGCCCCTTAAAACAACACTTCATTACATATACAAATAATCATAAACAATTGCATTATTTGATAAAAGAAAGCAAATGCAAAAACATTATGAATGGAATTTTTACAGCAATTGCTATTATGTGCTACCCAGAGTCTGTTCACTTGTGACACACAACAAGGGAGTGCAACTCAAGCCAATGGAAGCTCTCCTACATCGATTCAGGTATGGGAAGGGTACATCTCCATTCATATTATACACACGAAAATTGCTTTTAGTTGTAATTTCCTTAATCTCACAATATCCATTTTATATTAATGAAACGCTTTTTTTTTAGGCTCCAATCCTTCCACCTATCATTGACTGCAAATCGAATCCACCTACGTACACATTTGTTCAAGGCTGGCAATTACTTTCATTAGCTGTATCCTTATTTGTTCCAAAATCGAGTCGCCTTCTCTGGTATCTTAAACTACATTTATCACGAAATGCGGACACAAAAACAGAAACTGGCAAATATGCAGCATATTGTGAACGCGCTTTAGATCGGACACTTAAGAATGGCGGACGAGAGACAAAGCCGTCTCGAATGGAAGTGCTATCAATTCTTATGAAGAATCCATATCACCACTCATTACCGCACGCGATTCCAGTTCACATGATGAATTCTACTTACCAAGTTATATCCTTTGACGGATCAACAACCATTGAAGAATTTCAATCAACTCTTGCCCAGGAGATTGGTACCCGAGACTCTACAAATGGCTTTTGCTTATTTAGTGATGACCCTATTGAAAAAGATCTAGAGCATTATTTGGACCCACAAGCAAAGCTGTGTGATGTCATTTCAAAATGGGAAACTGCTTTGAGAGAAAAAGGTTCTGGAAAATTTGAAAATTCCCGTGTTATACAGTTAACATATAAAAGTAGGCTTTATTGGAAACATACAATAAAATTTGAAACAGACAAAGAAAAGTTACTGCTTTGCTATCAGACGAACCAACAAATCGTGCAAGGTCGATTTCCATTGTCAAGGGACTTAGCATTAGAACTCGCTTCTCTTATGTCACAAATTGATATGGGCGATTATTCCCTTGAAAAGTCAAAAGGGTCTGGAACATTAAATAATTCAGGATTAAAGGCGTTAGACAAATTTTACCCTTATAGATACAGAGATGCCATGTCTTCTGAGCAACTAAAAGAAATACAAGATGTTTTGATTGCTAAGTGGGTGTTATTAAGAGGTCGATCAACATTAGACTGCGTGCGCATTTACTTAACTTGTTGTCGAAAATGGCCATTTTTTGGAGCTGCCCTTTTTCAAGCGAAACCGAGACATTCTGATCAAGCAATGGCATGGCTTGCAGTATCAGAGGATGCCTTAAATGTACTGGAACTATCCTCAATGACACCTCTTGGAAGATATCCATATACTTCAGTTATGACATTTGGTGGATGTCAAGATGACTTTATGCTAGTGGTAGGAAGCGAAGAAAATTTAGTTACAATGGGAAGCTCAAGTGAGCAGAAATTACTCTTTGCTATGAGCAAACCTAAAATTTTAGAAATTACGCTTCTGATTGCCGATTATATGAATGCACTAGGACACACATTGCCAGGAACTCCACAAATGAATACTCTAACAAGAAACGGATCGCATCGTTCACTTCGATCAAGACCCACACATGGACTATGTCCAGCGACCAGCGGTGGAGCTTCAACAAATGCTACAACAACCGCTCATAATACATTAAACTCTCACGCTACACACACTTTAAATTCAAATCAATCTCACACATTAAACTCGGCGCATTACAGCGGAATGGGTGGTGGGAGTCATCAGAATACAATAAGTTCATCTCATGGCGGACAACCAGATATACTTAAAAGTACACCGGATCATCAGCGAATGCAGAAGTAGTGATCTATGGATATATACATTTTTTTCAATATCATTTATTTGTAAGACCAATGTAGCTGTTTATGATTCCAAAGGTATTTGTTACAGAGTTTTGATTTTCTAGTATTTTCAGGACTGTAGTGTTTAAACACTTACAAAAATATTTTTAAATCTTTGTAGAACTAAAATGTTGGCCATTAATTACATTTAAATTTGTAATATTAATGTTCGTGGGCTTAATTATTCACCTTTTGTTAATAAAACTGAGAATATAGTCAAATTCAAAAAACTTATATGGTTGTCATTCAGTACATAATATTCGCAAGTGAAAGAATGATTCATTTCATTACTGTATGAACAATTACATTATACAATTTTATTTACAATATAATTGTAAGCAATCCCGAAGTTTAGAAAACGACAAATTTACTTTATTGGCAACGAAAGAAAGGGGATAAAAACAGATCAATGAATTTCTGTCTATTACAAAACAAAAATTGTTATGCTAAAATTTTGAATGCCTATAGTGACGATTAAGCCAATGGTATCAATAATTTCATTTATAAATTACAAGTAATTTAATTTGTGAACTATTAAATGTTTTAATGAACTAAAAAAAACAGATTTGACATTCTGAAATTCTCCGACTTAAGTTAGATTGCGTAGGTGGGTAAGCAGGTGATTGTCTTTGTTTGTTTTAATCCGTTTGAAACCTTTCATGGTCAAGGAACTCAAAATTCTAGTCCGAGAACTTTTCGAATCCGCTGAAACTTGGTAAAACACAACTGACCTTTGCACAGACAATAAATAAGAACCTTAACCAACTTCGTGTGCAAAATTGAAGACAGATGGCAAGAGAATGTGCCTTATGGAAAAGCATACTGATAGGGGAGTAGGACCACCCTAGACTGTTTCGTCGACCTTAGAAGAAAAAGATCCGTGAAGAAGACATTAACTAGAAGTAGTAGAATAACGGGTGCCTGCTTCTTAAATAATTTAGTGGAGCTAGCGTGTGCAAAATTTAAATCATCGATTTTGAACATTTCTTAACAGTGGCTTCGGCCTGTCTGTTGTTAAAATACAGTTAAAATCATTCATTTAGTGGCGGTGGCGACTTCTATAAAGCTATGATAGGTGTTGGGATTGCATTGTTCTCTATCACTCTTTCCTGGTCAGACCCGCAGTTTGGTAGAGTCAGTTGCATGTTTCTGCTGCTTACATTTGCCATAATAAAGTGTTGTTTTATTTGTCCTTATTCCGGTCGCAAGGTCAGTGACTAGGAACCCGTTATCTGCTGTGGTGTCGTGCAGGCTGCGCTTTCTGACCACTCTGCCAAATATGTTGTAATTACCGATCTTGACAAATATTTTCTCCTTACTAATCACGGTTTTGATGTTTTACTCTGGACAGGCTCATAAAGCTCTTTCAAAAATGCCGTGATAATCCTCCTTGATAGTCTTCCACCTTGTTTTAAGGCCTTGGATACAAATCACATCCAATCACAGTATTGCACAATGAATTTGCACTTAAATATTTTATGATATATGTATTACTGCTATACTGTTATTCATTTTACTGTCCAGCGTATTTTCTGAATCGCAATAATATTTGGTCTAAGCGGCTCCTGGATGTATGGTGTTATTACATTTCAAAAACAATGTTTTAGGCCCGTTTTGCGGAGACGGCTTACACATAATATTTGAGTTTTTACGTTTACAACGGGTGTTGTGTAGTTGTGTTCTCTCTCTTTTCATCTCATTATTTTGGATTTCGTGGCACCCTCATCAGAATTGCTTTCTTCCTTGCCTGAGGACATTTTATCAGCTCTACTGTAGTGGGACAACACAGAGGTGTTCTTCTGTGCTGACAAAATAACTACGTACAATTTTCCAATTCCGACAAAATGACAAGCTTGTTTGTTTTTGGGTCAACATTGAATTGTTTTTTCTCAATCTGATTGGTCTCTGCATACTTTGATAATAATGCTTTAGATGCTATATGACGTCTTCGATCTCCTCTTTAAAATGAGTACAGGTTTCCGTTCTGTACAGTGCAGCATTGTTGATTATATTTTTATTGTTTATTTATATTCCAAATTCTAAAAAAAAATTACTACGGCTACAAGATAACCAAAAGAAATAAACTAACAAAGCAGAAACACGTTATATTTTTGACTAAACGGAAATGATGCTATCAATTGTTTCTCTTTATATAAAACCAAAAGCTTAAAACAAGGTGAATGGTTAAATGTTGACAATTGTTGGTTTTAATGATTAACAGCAATATATGCGAATTTTAAAATGATGTGAATCATTTCATTATTCAATATTCTATTTCCAAAAAATATATTATGCTCGTCTTAGCGTATATTATTAGAATTCAAACCTTCTCAATAAGATAGGATAAAAAAGGAAATACAGAAAAAGAAGTACAAAATACGTTTACGTTTTATTTCTGATATGTTGAAATCAGTTATTTATACTAATTTCTCAAAAAAAGCGAATGATCCCGGAAAATATCTTATACATTTGTACAATACATTAATAATTTGGCGCAATATTTATTTTGTTTTCGTCTTAACTGTTTTAATTGTATTTGCATTTACTAATAAGGGTTTTGTACTGTATAAGTTATTGTAGTGGTTACACCTACATGCATTAACTACCCTCCATAAAGGGAGTATGTGTATCATCTCGAAATAACTGCGTATATACTTATCTTGGTAACACGAAAATATAAAAGAACTCGTTTTTTAATGCACGCAATTCGGAACAGCAAACTATTTTAGTTATTTGTACGACAATATTATAAAATATAATCTTAAAGCAGAAATAATATAATATAATACAATGCATCTACCTACATACATATGATTGTATACAATTTGTATATGTTATTAAAATGTACATTTTTCATAACCTAGATGAAAAATTAAGACTTCAAAGAGAATACATTTATACAATAAATAAACGATTCGCAAGAAAGTGAGTATTAGATTCACAAACTAATTTAATTCTTTAAATATACTAATGCAGAAATCGATGATATTAAGTAATAAGACCACTTTTATACTGAATATAATAGAGGAACCTTAATTTAATAAAAGAAATTGGTATTTAAATAATCCTGAATTTATTTGGCTAAGTTGCATAGAAATTAAATATATAAGGGGTAAGTTTTCAATGTTCTCCGGTCACTATGTTATTTTCGGAAAAAAAACACAAAGTTACAGTCGCGATTCATCTGCTGATGGGCACAAACCACCTAAAGGTGGTTTGTGCTGATGGGTACACTTGTTTTTGCCGTGAATCTGTCAGTGAAGATTTCCCGTAAAAGTGTGCGAACTAATTCTGGTGAAGGCGACTACCGCCCTTCTAAAACTAACTCAGTGAACAATAAATCGAATCATCATATAAACATGGATAATACAAATTATTACGAACTTTTGCGTGATCTCATTGACGAAAAAGATTATGTTGACGATACAATTGATAATGAACGTGCAAACGTCACTAAAGTGTCTGTGCCATCTATTGTTGTTTTAAAAACATCAAATGAAAATGTGCGTAATATTCTTAACAACATTAAAGTTAATAATTATCTAATTAAGAACATTACCATTGGTGTAAAAATAATTCCATCAACACTTGAATTATATGGACAAATAAAAAGAGAACTGTTGCGATTGCATCTTGAATTTTTTTCACATTCGCGGAAGGACACTAGACCCTCTATGTTTGCCTTTGCAGGACTGGATTTGGTCTCTAACAATACACTAAAAGATGAACTAATTTCTCAGGAAATCAAGTGTTTGGATGTGCAAACCATAAATTTGAAATCACCCACAAAATTTTCACACAAACGCTACCTATGTATATGTTGTTTATATAGAACGTGGCACAAAAAAATTAATTGAACTGAAGCGTAAATGTCCCAGGTTATTTAAAACTATAGCTCGATGGGACTATACAAATACACCCAGGTAAGTTGACTCGGTGCTACAATTGCCAATTATATGGACATGACCCGTCTCATTGTCACATGAAAACTGCTCAGGGAATCACAAAACAGCTGACTGTAAAGCTATGGAAAAAGTCCGTTGTGCCAACTGCTACTGTCAGCAAAAATCATCCGATATCAACTGCATTAGCCGAAAACAATACTTGGACATAAAAAATAAGCTCTCTGCAAATCGCCGTCAGAATAATAAAACCCAACCGCCTCCTTCCTCATCGCAACAATTACCGCATTATCGATTTTCTCTTCAACATTTTCCTCCGCTCCCAACACGCAAGAGTATGTAACTCCATTTCTAAATCGTTTGCTCAAACACCGGCACAACCAAATAATCTTCTTCGTCCGATCATCAACACCGCGATCAACAGCCTCCGATGCAACCTATTCCTTCTCAGCACTCCACCATCAACAGATCGCCAACTGGAAATTATGATTTGTTCTCTTAGGAAGAAATAAACACTCTCTCGAATGAAGTTCTCACCAAATTAAATGCTTGTTACCCAAGAGCAGATCTTCTTTTTCTTTTTAATGCATTTTATTTATGTAAATATCAGTGAATTATAATCTTAAAACTAGATAAAATGCTTAACCTAGTGATGTATTAACATATTTTTTATCTGACTTACTGGCTCTGGGCGAGCACTCTAAGCTAAACTTAATCTTAATCTATGTCTTTCGACCTAATCTAACGAGTATAGCAGAACTTTATTTATACAATTTTTTTATTAAGAAAATTTAAAAAAACTTAATGACAGAACATATTACCCAAGAGCAGATTAATTCAAAGTTATTACATTAACCATTATGTATGTTTATTCTCAAAACCATGTCATGTAACTCTCTTAATATTATACTTTGGAATGCCAGAGGCATCAAAAAACAACAAGAATTTTTTAGCTACATTATAAGCCAGAGAGTCGACATTGAGCTCATTGCGGAAACTTGGCTAAAGACCGACAGATCTCTTTCTCACTCGGACTACATGTGCTATAGTCTAGATAGGGTACATACAGGCGGTGGTGTTGCCATTGAAATAAGGAAAGGTATTATACATACCCTACGTCCTAGTGTACAACTTCGATTGATTTGATATTTTCCTTGCTGATAATTCGGATAATGTTAATTAATTTATTAAAAAAAAATTTATTCTTAAATTCCAGTTTTCAGCGTAGGGAGAATTACTCACTTTACGAGTGATATAAACACATTACTCTGATTTAATACTAAGGTAGTTCTTGGAGGTGATCTAAACCGTTTCTTAAGGTCTAATTGCTGGGGTAATATGCTCCACAACGTTGTGGACGCAAATCCTGCTTTTACTCTTTTACGCTCGAACACTTCCACTTATGTCCCGACGTCATCATCTAAAAATCCTTCATTAATTTTTTGAAAACATTTAAATTCTTCTTCACAGCAGAAAATAATAGTATTCCCAATATAAAATTAGGTCACAGCTTATTTGATGTAAATCCTTTGGAAGAGGTATAGTATATTCCTAATGCCAGTATAGTGAAGTAGATTGCCAATTCTTGACTATAAAGTGAATTTAAAGTATCCCGAAGTTCTTTTTGATTAAAAAAAAATAAATTCCAGAAATAAGTAAAAAAACAAAATGGGTAAACGAACATCAGTAGAACAACGCGAACTATATTTAATTTTGAAAATGGCAAAACTAAAAAAAAAATTACGTCAATTGTGAACTTAAGTTCTAGCACGGTCCAACACATTATTGAGCGATTTATTCATGAAAATCGAGTTACGGATAAGGATCGTAAAGCTCCAAACAACATTTTAACGGAAGCGGATGAACGGTTTATCATACGCAAAATTAAGGTGGCTATTCTGGTAGAGGAGGAATTGAAGAAGAAATGCAGTGCCGAAACCATCCGCCGACTACTCCGCAACCATGGGTTTAATGGTCGAGTTGCTCGAAAAAACCATTTATCAGCAATAAAAACCGTATCTCCCGTTTGAATTTCGCAAAAGAACACGTTTCTAAGCCAAGAACATTTTGGAATGATGTGATCTTCGCAGATGAGTCCAAGTTCAACATCTTTGGATCAGACGGGATGCAATATGTATGGCGAAAGGCAAACAGTGAGCTTGATAAAAAAAACACCTCAGGGCAACTGTTAAGCATGGCGGTGGTGGTGTTATGGCTTGGGCCTGCATGTCTGCCTCCGGGGTGAGAAACCTTGTTTTTATTGAAGAAACTATGGACAAGACAGTTTATTTAAACATATTAAAAGAAAATTTGATTTAAAGTGCTGTAGCATTGGGAATACGGGAAAGTTTTCGCTACTACCAAGATAACGATCCCAAGCACAAATCTGCTTTGGTTCCATCTTGGTTAATATGGAACTGTCCACATGTGGTTAACACGCCGGCGCAGTCACCGGACCTTAATATAATTGAAAATTTGTGGGCTATTTTGGAAACAGGCATCAGGAAACATAAAATTTCGAATAAGAATGGCCTTAAACTGGCCCTTTTGGAAGAATAGAAAAAAATCTCCAGTGAAACGACTTCTAAATTATTGGATTATATGGAAAATCGCCTAAAAGAAGTAATTAAACAAAAAGGTGGCCACACAAAATATTAATTTGTGTTAAAATTATTTTTTTCTTGTCACATAAGTGCATTACATCAAATAAGGTGTGACATGAATTGCTACCTTTTTTAAGTGTTTTTTGCAATATTTTTTATTTTTGTTATGCCAAATCTGGTTCCTACTACCCATTATCCAGTACTGTTTTCTTACAAGTGCAAATGTCTCAGACACCTTTGTGTGCAAATAGCGTGGATGTACCTCTGTAAATATGAGGGTAGAAACTAAAGACAATTTGGGTAAAATTACAGGATTTTTTATGTTAACTGATACACAGGCGTGTGTGATGCGTTCACCAATCCGAAGAATTCCCTGGCTGTCGAAAAAAGCTGAATACTTTCAAAGGCTATATTTAGCATATAGATGATTGTACGATTTTAAGGATTGGATGGCATCTTTATATTAAACCATTTGCCCATATTTTAAAACTACAAGTCTAGCTTGCTTTATGTCTGCATAAGTAATTCCGTAATGTATACAACTGTTAATTCCGGCACAGTACATACAACAGGCGGTGGTGTTGCCATTGAAGTAAGGAAAGGTATTATACGAGGGCTGTCTGATAAATAACCGACCTAACCATGATGCACGCGACTTTTTAAATTTTTTTTTTTTATCAATCGGCGCCAAAACTCGGTCTTATTGCCTCTAAACTGAGCCAACAGAGCGCTGGAAATGTTCATGCGCGCACGTTTGTGGTCTAGCGTAAGCAAACGGCACCCAACGCGCGGACAGCTTTCTCATGCCCAAATCTTGGATTAATATATGGCAAACACGTTCTTTTGACATCTTCATAATCTCAGCTATTTCTCTAACTTTAATCCGGCGGTCGTCTAGTACCAATTGATGAACTTTAGCGATGTTATCGTTAGTGGTTACAGTTTTTGGACGCCCAGGACGTTCATCATCTTCCAAGCTCCTGCAACCACGTTTAAATTCAGCTGCCCAAAATTTTACGGTGGTAAACGATGGTGCAGAGTCACCACACACAGAGTCCAACTCATCTTTGATTTGTGAAGGCGTATTGCCTTTCAAAAATAAAAATTTAATTACAGCTCGATATTCAATTTTTTCCATTTTGGGGGAATCGCCGAAATACACTCACAAAAACGACTGTCAACAGATAATGGTGCAAGATAAATTTTGGCGAGTAGCTATTATAATATGCACAATTTGAAGTAGAAACTGTTTTCACTTGTGCCGCTAGCTTCACGTTGAGGTCGGTTATTTATCAGACAGCCCTCGTACATACCCTACGTCCTAGTGTACAACTTCGATTGATTGAAGTACTCGGGGTTGATATTTTCCTAGTTGATAATTCGGATAATGTTAATTAATTAATTAAAAAAATTAATTCGTAAATTCCTGTTTTCAGCCTAGGGAGAACTACTCACTTTACACATTACTCTGATTTAATACTTAGGTAGTTCTTGGAGGTGATCTAAACTGTTTCTTAAGGCCTAATTTCTGGGGTAATATACTCCACAACGTTGTGGACGCAAATCCTGCTTTTACTCTATTATGCCCGAACACTTCCACTTATGTCCCGACGTCATCATCTAAAAATCCTTCAACACGATCCTTTTCTAACAAATGTTCCAAATTTTGTACCTCTCAAGAACACATACTCGTCACACAGTCTAGGATCCGATCGTCTTCCAGTTTTTATTTCAAATTTTGTATCCAAAGTTAAAAATTAAGTTGATTTTGCAATGCCAAAGTGTATTATCAAGAATAAATACCCCGCTTCTAGATAATATAACTTATTTGATAAGTTTACGAAGAAAATGGCTTCGTCACCGCGTAGACTCATTTCTTGAAACCGGAGGAGCACCCTTTAAACAAACATTTTAACGGAGCTGGACGAAACGGTGGCCAAACTTCTATCAATGCATGAGACAGTGGACTCACCTGGAAGAGTTTTCGGCTTTAAAGAAACTCATCAACGTGGAGTCAACAATGCATTATTAGACAATCCGTCTACATCTACATCTACAAACAGAATTAGATAAAAAATAAAAAAAATGCCTTTTAAACTAAACTAAACTAAACATCTACAAACAGAGCTATGCTGTCCATGTTTTCAAATAAAACACTTAAAGATTATTTAAAAGTTATTTTATTGAAGAATTCAAAATATAAACAAAGTGTAAGCATATGACATTTTGCATTTGACAGGCGGCTTTTGTTGTGGAACATATTCCACAAGTCATTTTAGTTTCGGAATATCGATGAAAAAATGAGATGACTTTCAAAATGACAATAGTCACTAAAATGAGATGACTCCCGGAATAGGGGTGAATATCGTTAATTATAATACTCATAAAAACTTAATTTTTGCGATCTGTGAAAACGCTTGCAGCCTGATATAATAATTTTAAAATTAAATCAATTCATATAATTAGAAAAGAACTAAACCGTCCCCCAAAATTAACAACTATCAAACTACCAAGCCTAAATAGTATTTTAAAGAAGGCTTATTTCTTGACCTGAAAGTGGTTGTAAGATTTCCAAATTTGTTTGTCCTCTTAAAAGCTTTCTTGATTACATTCTTCCTCCCACTGCTAAGATAACGAAACCGCTCTTCTCGCCTTTTTCTAATGCTGATTACCGACATGAAATGGTGCTTTTAATAGACCGAAATCTATATGAAATATAAAATATTTGTAATGTATGTATGATTCGTTTTTAATTTGCATTGACGTCAAATTGAACCCGAACAGAAATATCCCAAGAAAGTCAGCCTCCTGTTGTTGAAGCATTAATAAAACGTTATACAGCTTAAATTTTTGTAAAACTAAAAACTGAGAAACTGAAAACTCCAGCTACCAATATCCAAAAAACCTTGAAGAAAATGTTTAGCACTTTAAGTTTCAACATGCTAAGAACGATCATGTGTTTGAAATTTAACCCATTACAGAAGCCAATCAATGCTTTTCTATAAAAAAAAATTAACGCAACCATCATTCATTAGCTCAATCAAAAGCCAAGTTTTTTACTCGAAGGCCCAGACCTTCGTCATTGCACAAAATTTAAAATTAAATTATACACCCCTATTCCGGGAGTCGTTTAGTGACATGTCACTTTATGAGTATGAGAAATCGGTATTCCCATAGTCATTTAAGAATTCATAAAATGACACTAGTCACTTTGCTCCTGTCAGCTTCTGTGGAACGTATTTACCACTCGACATGTGTCATTTTTTGGTATTCCCGGAGTCACTAAACGACAGGAAAAGTGACAAAAACAGTCGATTTCAAATTAAAAATGTCTAAAGAGTAAGTTTCTTTTGCTTTTTTTGTTATTTTTGTGTTTCTTGATATATATTTGCTTATAATTTGTGGTTTCCAAAGGTTAAAGGTATCAACACCTTCGCAAATCACTAGATTGGTTGAACTCATGGAAGAGAACGTGACTCTTGCCAAAAATTTTGAAAGAGGCGTTACTCAAAGTGAGGACATAAGAATTGGCTGGAAGGAGGTTGCGGCAATTTTAAACAATTTAGGACCACCTGTGCGTAATGAGAAAGAATGGCACAAGGTATATGCAATTGACTATACATATATGTACATACGAACATAAAGTCAAAACTTAAAAAAACGCATAACAAAAGGGAATCTGAGGCAACCGGAGGAGGACCCTTTAAACAAATATTTTAACGGAGCTGGACGAAACGGTGGCCAAACTTCTATCAATGCATGAGAAAGTGGACCCAACTGGAAGAGTTTTCGGCTTTAAAGAAACTCATAAACGTGGAGTCAACAATGCATTATTAGACAACCCGTCTACATCAGGTGTGGTTCATACACCAAAGAAGTCTACCTGTCAAGTTGAGGATATGCTTTTTACGGAGGAGGGAAATTGCCGCATACCAACAGAAACGCTTTTGAGATCAGTGAGATCTACCGGATCCCAAAACGCTAAAGACGAAATGAAGTCGTTATTAAGAAAACAAATGGACGTCCAAGAAAGTTTACACAAACATGTGAAGGAGTCTCTCAGAAATATTTAGATGGTTTTAAAAGACGGTTTAAAATACCTCCTTTGACATTTTGCATTTGACAGGCGGTTTTTGTTGTGGAACATATTCCATAAGTCATTTTAGTTTCGGAATACCGATGAAAAAATGAGATGACTTTCAAAATGACAACAGTCACTAAAATGAGATGACTCCCGGAATAGGGGTGAATATGACGCATGCCATCATGCATGTCAATATTTATGTAAACCCTCACTGTACAATGAAGATTAGCAACGCCAAGTATATTCACCCCTATTCCGGCAGTCGTTTAGTGGCATGTCAGTTTATGAGTGTGAGAAATCGGTATTCCCATAGTCATTTAAGAATTCATAAAATGACACTAGTCATTTTGCTCCTGTCAGCTCCTGTGGAATGCATTTATCATTCGACATGTCTCATTTTTTGGTATTCCCGGAGTCACTAAACGACAGGAAAAGTGACAAAAACAGTCGATTTGAAATTAGTACACGACATAAAACTAAAAATGTCTAAAGAGTAAGTTTCTTTTGTTTTTTTTTTCTTATTTTGGTGTTTCTTGATATATATTTGCTTATTATTTGTGGTTTCCAAAGGTCACATTCGCAAATCATTCGCTTAGTGGGACTCATGGAAGAGAACGTGACTCTTGCCAAAAATTTCAAAGGAGGCGTTACTCAAAGTGTGGACATAAGAATTGGCTTAAAGGAGGTTGCGGCAATATTAAACAGGTTAGGACCACCTGTACGTAATGAGAAAGAATGGCACAAGGTATGTGCAATTGACTATACATGTGTATATCTCTACATCTACAAACAGAGCTATGCTGTCCATGTTTTCAAATAAAACACTTAAAGATTATTTAAAAGTTATTTTATTGAAGAATTCAAAATATAAAAAAAAGTGTAAGCATATGACATTTTGCATTTGACAGGCGGCTTTTGTTATGGAACATATTCCACAAGTCATTTTAGTTTCGGAATACCGATGAAAAAATGAGATGACTTTAAAAATGACAATAGTCACTAAAATGAGATGACTCCCGGAATAGGGGTGATAGTTTACATAAAATGCAAAACCAGTGTTGAATAATATGCACGACAATTAAGAGTGCACCGAATGTAGAATAAAAAATCCCAGGTAAAAAAAAAGCAAACATACATATATGTGCTATGGACAAATACACATTTATGTTCACAAATAATATACATATGGTACTAAGCTGTGGAGTGGGTGACGATCGAAATCTAAGTAGCAGAGAGATGATCGAATTTGCCGGTCGATGCCTAATCTCAACATTTGGATTAAATATGAACATAGAGAGAAAGAGATACAGTTAGTTTAATTCTATGTTATAACAAAGCAATTATGTTGAGAGCATGTGGTGAACAAAAGTACAGTGAATAACAGCAATATTTAAATGACTATAACAATGTTGAAAAAAGTGAGTAATGGAACATTTTTGAATTACAGATAAATATAACAATTTTAAGGCAAAGCGTTAAGCAAATTGCATATAAAAAAAGGAAGAAAGTTAACGATAATTAATAATTGTTAATCCTCAACATCCCTGCCCCTCTGGAAAAAACAGGCTACGACACGCAAACTTTGAAATAGGTCGTGTGAATATTCCCGATGCAGAACGTATTGTTGCGACCCTTGCACGATCATCAGCACCAGGGTGTACAGCTTGAACGCGACACTATATCAATTTGGTAGGCGGAAGGTTGGGTTCCTTCAGGATCACTAAATCGCCATCATTTATGTTCCTTGTCAGGTTTTTCCATTTTGGACGTTCCTGAAGTTTCATCAGGTACTCGGAGTGCCATCGCTTCCAGAAACCTTGCACCGCACTCTGAATGTGTTGCCAATGCGAGAGACTTTAACTAGAAAGAGTTGAATAACTGGCTTAAGTAACAGCTTTCAATGGCTTACCTATAAGAAAATGGGCGGGGGTTAATGAATCACAATCGGACATAGAACACAGAGGACTAGAATTCAACACGGCTTCTATTTGCTATTTGCATTAGCACAGTGGTCGCCGTGGCGCAGTGGTAAATGCATCGACTGCGGCGCAGAAAGTCTGGGTTCGATTCCCGGCGGGACACCTAGCATTTTTTTACGGCACCACCTCTTTCGAGTTGCTGACAACACTCAAAGAGTATTAATTGTCTATGGAGAGCTTCTCAAATCTCGCTGTTCGGAATCGGCAAAAAACTGTAGGTCCCTTCTACTCGTGAAGAATAATAGCATGCACAACACGAGTAGTTGTTGTAGAAAATAGGCCCTGGTCCGTTATGGGCTGTAGTGCCAATCAATTATTATTATTATTAGCACAGTACACAATTCTTCAAATGTCAATATGGAAATCCCTATAACGCGTCGTAAATGAGTCTTAACCAATTTCACGCCAGCTTCCCATAGTCCACCATAGTGTGGGGGCGGACGGAAGAATGAATGTCATTGTGTGATTTGCTCAAGACTAATTGATGCATCCCGGTAAGAGATCGACGGGCTCCATTGAAGTTAGTAACACTGTTGCTGCATATAAATATTTAAACATTTCCCTCGACGAGGGACGAAGAGTCGTAGTGCAGTGGTGAGATAGCTCACCAATTCAAGGTGCAGCGCTTTCGTGCACATACACAAGTAGTGCGATATAAACTTTCGATGTTTTTAGTTTACGGTACCGTGAGAGCTTGATGGTAAATGGCCCGGCGTAGTCACATCCAGTATTGGTGAAAGGGCGACTGGGCTGGATACAATGAAGCGGAAGATCGCCCATTATCTGTTGGGTGGTAAATTTTCACTACATGAAACACTGCTTGCAATTGTATATGATTTTTCAAATCTGGTTTCTACTAGCCATTATCCAGTACTGTTATCGTACCAGTGCAAATGTCTCAGACACCTCTGTGTACAAATAGCGTGGATGTACCTCTGTAAATATAAGGGTAGAAACTAAAGACAATTTGGCGTGTGTGATGCGTTCGCCAATCCGAATAATTCCCTCACTGTCCAAAAAAGCCGAATACTTTCAAAGGCTAGATTTTGCATATAGATGATTGTACGATTTTAAGGATTGGATGTAATCTTTGTAGGAAACCATTTGCCCAAATTTTAAAACTACAAGTCTAGCTTGAGTTCGTTTCGGTCATCACATCATCCACGTAGACATCGTTGAGTAAAACACGAGCACCGTTAGGATAAACTGATTCGCAGTCGACTGCGGAATAAGATTTACGCTATTGTACAGATTGTCAAGCCTTTCCCAAACCTCAAGGTAGTTGGCGTCCGATATTGGGATATTCGATATTGGGATATGTTTAATAAGATTGGCCGCATCGTCACGCAAGAACGATTTCAAATAATGAAATTTTTGTGTTGCCGTCAACTCAGGCTTATTGTCCACCGCACCCATGTACAAGCAAAAGAGGGCCAATCTTTGTAATTTCCAATTGATCCCTTTACATAATAATTACAACCGAGAAAAAGAGTATACTCCTAATATGCATAAAGAAAACGTATATGTAGGTACTATACATGTGTTCCCCTGATTTTGCATAAATTAGATTTTACATTTTCTGTTACGTGATCTGTGTTCTTAACAATTTCTAAAATAACTTTGCTATTATCATTATTTATGCAATTAATTAGCAACAAAAAATTTTCGAAATTACAGAAATCATTTTCCAAGCAATAATTTTCGAAGCAATCATTTTTTAAACAAACCCTTTTTTAAATTACAAATTCGATTTCACACTTACATTTGCTCAAACATTATCAATCATTTGTCCACTACCTTCTGCTGGCTTTTGGCTGTCGTGGCGCGCTATTATTTTTGATGGACTTTAGAGAACGCCTTCAGCGGCTAGCTCTTGGTCGTGAAGCATTGAATAAGCGCTTGTGAACTTATAATTTCGTCAGCTGTGCCGTCTACTTCATATTCAACGAACTCGCTCTCTTCGAAGCCCAAACCCATTGTCCGCGAAACTTTAATTTGCCTTCCATCTTCCCGCCTCAAAATTCTGTCTAACCTCCATTTTATTCCTACTGGTCCCAAACAGCTCTTGCAGTTCGTCGATCATTAGATGTACCGGTTTTGATAAAAAGTTTGACTTCGAATGCAACCAATGCAGTACTTTACCGTCATCCTGGAGATCATCAATATGCGCAGTACGTGGTCATATACTTTGAATACATCTTTTATATTCTTGACTTGGGCCAACCACATGTTCAACCCCGGGCCTCCATCGTATTCGGGCAGCATTTACTTCAACAGACACGTTATGGCCGCAGCATCCTCTTGTCCTATCTCGCTATCATTGTTCACCTTCATCTATTATTTGGACGATCGAATTTGCTCGACCGTTATCATCTGCAAGTCCACTAGCCTTTGTTGTTGGGTCCCGTTCTCGCGCTCTCTCAACACCTTGCTCTATCGTTCGCAGCTCAGCCATCCTCCGTAGCATCTCGTTTTCCCTCTGAAGCAGCACTTTCTCACGCCGCAACAAGTCTGCCTCGCGCTTGAAGAACTGCAGATCCCTTTGTTCGGTTCCAACGGCGTCTTCCTCGTCACCGGTTTCATTGTCCCCTCGTGGTGGCTCGTCTTGCAAATCAACGGAAATGTCGATCAATCGTATCACTAGTGCACTTTGCGTCCCGTTAGTTGGATTGCCGAGACGTTGAAGCCATCGTTGATTTTACGGGAGCTGCGCAACCGTAAAATCATGAACACCAATTGTGCCCATCCCCTGCTATCTTTTGTCTATTTTATTTTATTACTTCGATCACTTTTTTGCGCACTCGTTTTATCTCTCCTTTGTTTTCTGGACACCCGTTTGTTTTTATCAAACATTTTTTTGTAGGTAGCAAATGGGCTGTATCCCACTTCTGAATGTTAGTAAAATTAAGAGAAAAAAAATCTTACAGCTAGAGAGGCCAACAACACTGTACGAAAGGTAGTTGTTGTTTCCCATCATGTACATCAAATAAAAGTATGTGTAGGTTCTATACATATGTGGCACGCCTTTGCATTGCTACGTTTTTGCTTTGTAGCACTCATTTCTTAAATGTCACTATTAGAAGCATGTATAGTACAAGAATGCGTTTAATTGAATCATGAGCGAGATATCTTTAATAAATATGAATGTTTTTAAATTAATATATGTGTGTGTACATGTGTACATATGTATATAATATTTTCATAGTCTGAAGTCACGTTTAGTATAAATGTATATTTGCAGTTCCATACAAATAAAGTATATCACATGCGAATTGAAAATGACTCGTAAATTAAAAATCCACGCTGAAGGCCCATTTTTTATATGTTGAATAATATGCACGACAATTTAGAGTGCACCGAATGTAGTAATGTAAAAAGAAACATACATTAATGTGCGATGAACAAATACACATTTATTTTCACCAATGATGTATGGTACTTACATAGCTGTGGAGTGGGTGCCAATCGATATGATCCAAGTGGCAGAGAGATGTTTGAATTTCAGAGCATGTGGTGAACATAAATACAGTGAATAACAGCAATATTTCAATGAGTATAACAATGTTGAAAGAAAAGAAAATTATTGAATTACAGATACAACATTATTAAAGCAAGACATTAAGCAAATTGCAAATAGCAAGAGGAAGAAATTGGACGATAATATTTAAATAGTGTTAGTTAATTTGAAAAACGACGCTATGAATGATTAGTTTGGATATTCGGTTCAACAGTTATAGACGTGTAAACATGGAGTTTACTAACGCCGAAATTCGCGTTATTTTAAAGTTTTCCTCCGTTAAAGGCAAATCCGCTAGAGAAACGTTCCGTGAGATTAATGGTGTCTTGGGGGATAGTACTCTATCACTTCGAACCGCGGAGGAATGGTTTCGACGATTCAAAGCCGATGAAAACGACACCATGGATAAGCCAGCCGGCGGAAGACCTGTGACGACGAATACTGATCGAATCATGGAAATCATCGAGTTCTACCGGCATATGGCATCTCGTGACATCGCCTAGGAGATGAGAGTTAGTCATCAAACCATTTTAAACCATCTGCAGGGCTGGATACAAAAAAAGGTTAATATTCGAATCTCGCATGATTTGACGCAAAAAAACCTTCTGAACCGAATATACGCCTGCGATATGCTGCTGAAACGGAACGAACTCGACCCATTTTTGAAGCGGATGGTGACTGGCGACGAAAAATGGATCATATACGACAATATCATGCGAAAAGGGTCTTGGTTGAAGGCCGGTGAATCGTCCCAAACATTGGCCAAGCCGGGATTGACGGCCAGGAAGGTTTTGCTGTGTGTTGGGTGGGATTGGAAGGGAATCATCCACTAGGCGATCGACCAGAAGCGTCCAGACTTGGCCAACAGGAAGGGTGTAGTGTTTGTATGATGATGTCTTTGTGGCAATGAAATGAGAGCTAGAGAACTTCATCACAGTGCAAAAGTACTCAAAAGATTTGCTGAATACTACTTCACCGTCATCTGGAACAGATGCCAGTTTTTTTTTACAAAGCCTAGTTTGTTTTGCAATCGCACACGCCTTTTTTTTAGCATCAGCGTCAGTTTGACAACGGGTGTTCGAATGAATGAATGAATATGAATATTTATTAATACAGTACGAATTTTTAGTTTTACATTGCCATCGGTATTGCCCGTGGATTCAGAATGTCATCTACGTCTTCTGGTGACTATGCGTCGGAGTTGTAAACATCTCTTGTGGAGTGCCGCTATCTCCTCTGTCCACCAGTAAATTGGGTCTCGCTTTCCGGTTGTGCCCCTCGTTCTAGGCATGGAGGAATCACAAGCTAAACGATTTAGTGTCATCGGTCTTTTAACGGTTGCTTCTGCTGGTCCGGATTGTGCAATGTTGCGGTTGCCCCCTCGTTGATAATGGACTTAAAAATCCCAACGTTAAGTTTGTTGATGTTCCACCTTAGATGTCGACTATGGTTTCTATTTGAGGGTCGTTGGTACTCTTCCACGTCAATGATGTACTGGTGGTCGCTGCCTGTGTAGTTTCAATGACTCTCCAGTTTTTAATCCGAGCGGATGTTGAATCGGTCGCAAAGGTTACATCTGGGATTGTGCCAAGATACCCTGGCATCCTGAAAGTTGGGGTGTTACCCACGTTCACTACGTTAAGGCCTCGTCTCGCAGCCATTTCGAGTATTTGCCTTCCTCGAGTGTCTGTAGTTGGCATCCCCCACTCTTGGGCTCTAGCATTGACGTCATCAGCTAACAACATGTCTCCTTCTGTGTTAGAAATGGAAGTCTTCCAGGTCTTCCAGCTTTTGTCGGAACACATCGATCCTATCGTTTGGGCTGAGATAGGTGCTTATTATTGTGAGTCCCTCTGATTTCACCCACACAAAGCCCGTTGCTATGCCTTGGCTTCAGACGGGAAGGATTCTTGTGTTTGGGATCCATATAGCAGCGGTTCCAAGCGAGTCTGATGTCCAGCTTTGTTGGTTTTTATTACGGTATTGTTCGCTGATGATGAGTGCGTCTACTTGCAATTCATCAACGAGTTTAAACAGGAGGTTGTCCGCTGTTTGGCTCCTGTGGACATTCGCTTGCATTATCCTGGTCATTTTGAGGAAGGCTTCTTCGCTAGTGCGATTGCCTGCCGGAACACTTGGCACCGGTCTGACCCTGGCACATGATCTACTTTTTGCGGGGGCGCTTCGAGGTCCGCGCTTAAGCAGCACTTAGGTGGGTTTTCGCAGTCCACATAGCGACATAAAAGCCCTTTTCGCCGCAGTTGTAGCACAATCCTCGTCAATTTCTATCTATGTCACTGCACGTCGCTTATCTATATCCGATGTCCATATCCGAAGCACCTGAAGCAGCGTGTTACTTCAACTCTCTGTCGGATTCTGCATTGAACCCATCCGATTCTGCTCGTTGTAGTTTTCAGTAGTTCGAGAACTGCTCTAAGGTTTACTTTTACAATGGCTATTTTTAGAGCGCGTCTGTTCTTCCCTGTGATTCCAACTTGTATTTCCGTGATGAAGTCTGCAGCAGTCTTTTTATTTCATCCTGGACTTCTTCTGCTGTGGTCAGTTCATTTAGGTCTCTGATTTCCAGCGACATCTTTGGTTCCAAGTATTGGGCGCTTGCCCTGTCACCTAGGATTTCTTAAAGAGAATTCCCGAAAGCCTCTTTGCCCTTTGTTTTTGATCCGAGCTGTAAGAGCACATCTCCAGATTTTGTTTGCCGTACGGTTTTGACGATAGTTTCGGTGTCATCTGGGTTTGCTTTACTTCGAATTTCTCTTAAAATATCGGTGTACTTTTCGTTTCCTCTCGGTTTTATGAGGATAGCGTTGGAGCGCGGCTTACCGTTCCTTCTCAATCTCGTTTTCTTCTTTTTGGCTCTATTTTGGGCTTCCGTGAGCTTACGCTCGGGTTTGCCTTCTAAGGCCTGTCCGTTTTCTTCTCTCTTCTTCAAAGTGTTTGCGAAGGTCTCCGCCGTAGAGCGTACCGGGGCCAAGGTCGCTTCTTCTCGAAGTTCTTCCTGTGAAGAGTTTCTTGTTCTTTTATCACCTCCTTTTACAAGAGGACTCGAAGGTGGTCTCTTGGCGGGTATCGGTTTATTTTTTGATATTCCGGAAGATTTTCCGATTCCTTCTCTGTGGGTCTATTCCGGGATATTAATCTCAGTGGTGTCTGGCTCGAGGGTTTGACAACCTTGATCTACCACTTTTTTGGCCTCTTTTTCCCATTTGAGCTTATCCATAGCCTCTTCTAGGGCTGCTATTCCGTTTTTGATGTCCATAATGATATTTTTTTGTTTAGTGCATGTCAGTTTTATGGACTTAAGAATTTGCATGCATTCTTCTATTACATCGGGAAACAGATCGTTATTTTTCCCGTGTTTATCATCGAAGATATTTCGGCTTACGCTAGTTTTAAGGACTGGTGTTTGATCTTGTCCTGTACTTCCCGTTGGTGGAGGTGTCCGAGTTAGCCTCGAACTTTTCCTAAAAGGATATCTACTATTTTCACTTGTAGCTATACGGTCTGTGAGAGCCAAGTGTGCCACTCCCACAGAAACGTTTTGTTTATTTTTTTCCTTGCAGTCATTGTATATCGACGTCTCGGAACCCGCGCTATCACTCCTGACAGACGCCGGTACTGGGGATCCGACTCCCTGCACCGTAACATTTTTACTCCTCTTTTCTCTATCCATTTTTGATTTATTATTCTGTGTTTTGTAATATTGCAAATAAAAATTGCTTGTAATATTTCACATCACTACTCCTTCTCAAGAAAAATAAACAGATAAGAGAATGAAAAGATCTTCTCTTCGCTGCTTCTCTGGATAGAGTACACTCCTGAAAATACACAACGAATCACACAGTCGTTCACAGACCTTCGCGGAGTATACACGTGTTTCGGCTTCACGAGCAAATCGGAACAATAAGTTATATAGTATCATAAGCAAGTGTTTTACAAGTAAATCAGTAGCTCAAGTGGTAGAGCAGTAGTGCAGTGACCAGTGAGTCCCGGGTTCAAATCCCGGAATTAAAACACGATCAAAGACACAAAGTGTGAGTGAGAAAAGTGCAATGGAGAGTGACGAGCGTCCCGAGCTCAGTAGATCGGGTGACTTTAAAACACCGGTGGCCCGGATTTCAGGCCACCTAACCAGCGACGGTAGTATCCGCGTGGCTAGTCCCACGAGCCTGACTACGGGGGAAAGAAGAGGAGAAAGAGGCTGCAACCGCAGCCGAATCTCACGAAGCGGAGGACGACGACGATGACGTCGGACGAAGAGGCGGTCGCACCGAACAAAGGCAGGTCGGTGGCGACCAAAACAACACCGCCAAAAACAATAACAACAACAACACCGCAAAAAAAATCAGCAACAACAAAAACAATTACGAAACCGGCTGGAGTAATCGACATTGATGCCCTGCAATGTGAATCTGAGGGCAACGAATGTCGATTCTCATACCGAGGGAGCGACAATTCGTTCAAGGTGCTCGCCACATCGGACGCTGACGATGAGGAGGAGGAAATCAGGGAGGAGGAAATAAGGCTCAGGAAACTTGATGAGGAAAGGGCAAAACTAGACGCCCACATCAAGTTCCTCTATGAGCAGTCCACAGCCAGAAAGGCTGCTGAGAAAGCAGCCAAACAAAAGGAACAGCTGAGCGAAATTTTGAAGCTGCAGCAAAAAAGAAAAAACAACAGGAGAAGGAAAACCTGAAAAAACCTCAAGAATCGCTGCCTTCCACATCTAAGGCAGCGCAACGGGTGCAGACAAAACAACAACAGCAGCAAAAGCAGACACGGCCTGTCCTATCGAATGCAGCACAACAAACGGAGCAAAATCAGCAGCCGCAACAGCAACAGAAGCATCAACAGCCACAACAGCAGAGACACCAGCAGCCGAGACAACAGCAGCCGAGACAACAGCAGCAGAAACAGCAGCAGCAGAGACAACAGCAGTCACAGCAACAACAGCAGAAGACCAATGTACGCTGTCCCCCAATCAACGTCTTTGGCATGGGGACTGATGAACTGGAGATCCTTTGTGAGTTGGCCCTAGGGAATAAGCTATTTTATATTAAATACAAGACTCCCCATATTCACACCGTCCACTGCTTAACAATGGACGGTTTTAGATTTTTGAAAGAGAAGTTAGCGGCATCGAACGCTGACTTCTACACTTACACCCCCAGAGGAGAAAGGCCACATACCTTGCTCCTCAAAGGCATAAACCCCTCTACGGATCCGAAGGTCCTCCTCAACAAGCTGCGCCAAGTTGAGAGCGACGAGGTCCAGTTCGTAGGGGTTAGCCTTTCAGCACTGCGGCAGCGAAAGCGAAGAAGAAAGCACTTCCCTTCTTCTTAGTTCAGGTATCCCAGGGCACGAAAATTGACACGCTGACTTCTACACTTACACCCCCAGAGGAGAAAGGCCACATACCTTGCTCCTCAAAGGCATAAACCCCTCTACGGATCCGAAGGTCCTCCTCAACAAGCTGCGCCAAGTTGAGAGCGACGAGGTCCAGTTCGTAGGGGTTAAGCCTTTCAGCACTGCGGCAGCGAAAGCGAAGAAGAAGGCACTTCCCTTCTTCTTAATTTAGGTAGCCCAGGGCACGAAAATTGACAACCTACGAAAAATCCGTTTCGTAGGTGGTCTTAGTGTAAAATGGGAGAGATTAAACAAAACTGACCACGTACTTCAATGTGCGAGGTGCAGAAGGCTGGGGCACGTCGCGGAGAACTGCAATATGGAGTTCCGCTGCGCACGTTGCACATTCAGCCACAACAAAGGGGAATGCCCTTTGGGTACGGATGAAGTCGAGGATAAGACGCTCCTCAAATGTGTACTCTGCGGAGGAAATGGACACCCTGCAACCTATTTGGGGTGTTCACGAATAAAAGAACTCCGGCAGAGAGTAAAAGAAGCAAGGATAAACAAGAAGGTAGAAGCCAGGCCGATTGCCAGTGCTGTAGCTACCACTGTTACGCCGGCCATCTCCTACGCCCAAATGGTGTCAGGCAGAGAACCGACACAACGGACATCGCCGAAGGTTGCCCCGGCTCCAATGGCCAGGCAACCCGCTGTTAATTCGCTGATTAGGATTGAATGAAATTTAACGCTCTCAAACTTGTTGCAAACCCACAATCCTGACGTGCTGATGGCTAGCGCAACTAAGCTAAACCAGACGCGCATTCTCAGGTACAAAAATTATCACATAATCAGAAGAGACCGACCCCAATCCACTCGAGGTGGCGGGGTCGCTTTCTTGATTAAAAAGAACATTGTTCATAAGGTCGTTTATAGCAATGTGGTACGTAGATTTAGTGTGTTAGAAGCATCCATCGCACGCATCTCTCTCCAAAGTGGAAAGAAGCTGTATGTGATCGCTGCTTATGCATCAGAGCCTCAAAACCCTAACTTTCTTTCGGAGCTCGAGGCTCTCTTCACTAGCCTGCGCTTGAACTCGGAAGAAAATTACTATATCCTAGCCGGAGATTTGAACGCCAAACACGGTGAATGGGGTAATAATGTTCCAAATGAGAGAGGAAACGCCCTCTTAGAGTGGATGGAACAGAACAATATCGAGTTCCGGTTAGATTTGCTTGCAACCGATAGACCATCCTTTCCTAGCAGCGGGTCTTATCTGGATGTGATGCTAATCGACAGACGACTGACGATACTTAACGTGGAGCGACGCACGAGGAACTGTTTAACTACGATCGAGTATGACAGTGATCACTGTGGTCTCGCCGCGGTAATACAGCCCCCGAACGAGCTGGAGGAACTAGAAGAATATGTCCAAACGCACCCTTATAATTATAATAAGATGCGCTGGCCACGTTTTTCTAGAGCCTTATCCAGAGAAATAAGTTCGAGTGTGATCAATCCTCCTACAAACAGAAACCTTACGAACGAAGAGGTTGACAGGTACCTCACACAAATGGACGAGGTCATTAAACGTACAATGGACAGGACGATTCCGAAGGTGTTACAAACCGACTATGGAGACATCTATCGGAACTCTGAAATCGATGCACTTCACATGCAAGTAGACTTCTGTCAAGGCTAAAACTCTTGTACAGGCGGTTTACAGATCCACAAAGTGCAACGATTCGCTCTCTGAAGTCACAGATCAAAGTACTCCAACAATTAATAAGACAAAATTACAGTCTACCTGTAAGCTTGCACTGGGGCAATAAGATTCGGGCTGTAAGATCTAACAACCCGAGCATGTTCCCGCAAGTAAATCAAATCTTCCGGAGGAGAGATCATAATGACATTCAGTGCGTTCGACTTGACAGAACAACAGACAACGCGAACTTACTTACGTCAGTTGGCATCGATCCAGATGGGGCAGTGCTTGACAACGACTTCTTCGTAGTGGAAGATCCCCAGGAGGAGGTTAATGCAATTGGTGCTGTTTTCCAGAAAGTGTACACGGTCAACGAGACTCGTAGTCCGAACCACGACCTGGAGAACAGGGCCTTGCTAAACCACTTCTACCTTCGGAACGAAATAAGTCAATGGCGATCCGAGAACCCTGGTTTTACCAGATTCAGTGACGATCTTCTGGCAAATAATGTCGTCGCCGACGATGGAAACAACTCCATCCTTATTTCGAGAGATGAACTCCAAGGTATCTTAAACTCACTGAAGAATAAGAAGTCAGTGGGAATCGATGGGATACCAAATATTGTTCTGCGCCATCTACCCTCTGAGGCTGTGGATGTATACACAACACTGTTTAACAATGCGTTGAGTAATGCATATTACCCGAAGCATTGGAAAACAGCTGTGGTACAGCCAATTCCGAAACGGGACAAAGACACTTCCATCCCGACAAATCTCCGGTCTATAAGTCTTCTTCCTTGCGTAAGCAAGGTATTCGAGAAGATAGTCATTAAAGCTCTGAAAGATTGAGTTGAGGTAAAACAGATAATACCGGAAAACCAATTTGGCTTCAGGGCGGGGCATGACACCAGACACCATTCATGCCGCGTCTAAATTGGTTTCCGACATAACAAGACGACATAAACAAGACCCAGTGTACAGGCGCTTGCCTGATCGACATAGAGAAGGCGTTGGACACCGTATGGTTAGAAGGTCTCTTCCTTAAGTTGGTCAGGCTCGGCATCAATAAAACATTGCTATATATGATCTCTGACATGGTCACAGGTAGGAAGTTTGTTGTGAAAAATGGCAACGAAATTTCTACTACAGTGTTCCATATAAAAAATGGGCTGCAACAAGGAGCTGTTGGTTCGCCGATCTTGTTCAGTATATTCACTAGCGATCTCATAGGTTCTATGCCTAACATCATAGCGTTCGCCGATGATCTAATCGCGTACAGATTAGGTCCGAAGGTAGAAGTAATAAATGTCTTGTTGCAACGCGACTTCGATACAATTCAACGATTTTGCGACGACTGAAAGTTGAAAATCAACTACCAGAAGTGTGAAACTATCCTTTTTAGAACCCCGCTGTCCAGGGCCTCAAGGGACACGAAAATGAACTGGCGCAAGTTCTGCATAGTTGACCCACAAGGACAACCATTAGCTGAAAAAAGTGTAGTCAGATATCTAGGCATCTGGTTGGACCAGTATCTATATGGTGGTATCCACATAGATACAGCTCTGACAATGGCTAAGAAAGCCTTCGCTATGGCAAGAGGACTGTTTTATAGCAGTCAACTTGACACCAGAGTGAAGGTCATCTGCTACATGGCCCTCATCCGGCCAATTATGGTGTATGGTTGTCCTGTGTGGTTCAACGTGAGTCCTTCCCAGATGGAAAAGATGAGGGTGTTCGAGAGGCAGTGTCTTCAGGCCTGTCTTCGCTTATATCGAACACCAGAATCCCAGTACAAGAAATTTTACCCCAACGAGGTTCTGTACAACGAGGCAAACCTTATAAGGATAGATAATTTTATTATCAAGTTGATACGAAGTCACACTGCTCGAGACATGGCTTTAACCAACAGTGTGATCTTTGGGGCTTACTACCCAAATGAAATGTACCATGAACGGGTACGTCTTAACGGCTTCATTCCGCCTGAAACTTTCGTCTATTTGGACGCTTAAGGCCTGATACAAGATAGGGAAGGCTGCCCTATCATCTTCCACGTCACACGCCGAACAGTCGAGAGGCAACTCCAATACGAGGCGGACGTCGCTCGCGGCCATGAGGACGTCCTACAGTTCAGTAGGGCGATTTCTGCCCGCGACAGAGCAGCTTCTGCCAAAGAGCGGTTTTTCTACCGGTGGTTACACCAGAACCAGCGTTCGGTGCCGCTAACTTCACAAACAAATAGACGGGATAGTTGAGTCTACAGGGCCAACTCACATAGGTTAAGGTAGTTTTTAAGCTGTTATTATAAAAAAAATAAAATAAAAAAAAAATTATAAAAACATACAAAAAAAAACAACAAAAATAAAAATGAAAAAAAAAGGAGCATCACGGCGTATTAGATATATATGTAAAGCATGTAAATAACACATACGCCCTGGTGCACGTGTCCGTATAGTTTTTACGGACATAGTTAAGTTTAATATAAGTAGACTTAAGTTTTAGGTTAGTTTTAATTGTATATAGTTATAAGTTTTAGTTTAGTTTTATGTAGTATAGTTTTAGGATGTAGTTCTTTAAGTAGGTTAAGAAGTAAAGATAATGTTGAATTTCAAGTTTTTAAAAAATTTTCTTGTAGGATTTAAAAAAAAAATGTGTAATTAGTTTTTAAGCAAAGAATTAAAAATACAAGAGGCCGAAAAGCAAAAAGAAAAATATAATATATTAGCTTAGAGTACTCGCGAAGAGTCAGTAGGTTAGAATTAAGATCAATGGATTATATTATTAAGCTAGATTAAAGTATTTTTGTCTAGCAATGAATGAATAATAAAAAATGCATTTAAATTCAATTCATTTCACAACGAATCACACTGTTTTGGAATGCATGCTGCTTAAAAAAGGTGTTGAAGCAACAAGAAGTAACAGAAGAAAAGAAATTGATGTCTTCGTTTGGACGGTAGTATTGCGTAGATGAGTTAAGTGTTGATGAAAGCGCCGTGGGAGGTTGGTTAGTAGCGCTCTGGATATGATTCCCCTAGCACTAATAACCCCGTACGAAGAAACAGGCACGCAACCTGTACATCAGATGTTCTCTATTTTGCAACGTGGGCTTCAGCCGAACGTACGATCGATGAACCAGCAAAAGCTATTCCAAACAAAAGAAAAGAGAGAAATAAAAGAGAAACACCACCACAACATGAGATGCTGGTCAGCGGGAAGTGTAACAGCGATGAGTAGAAGAGAAATTTCTCCAGCACGACAGGCGTTACACGAGTGCAACACACAAGTTCCGTTCTTTTTTGCACACGATCGTACGTGCGTGGGTGAGTTGGGTGATGGGAAATCTGGTGATTCCGCATGGGTAAAACGTGAAGTAATTTAAATTGTTGTTGTTGTTGATGTGTGGTAGAGAATATAAGCAGTTCGCCGGTTCAATGGGATTATTGCCCACCGGACGAATGATTATCTGATTAGACATTAAGGGAGGCGCTCTCCCACTAGAACATTTTTCTCTTGTAAATAAATGTAAAACGTCTTTTCGTTAATATCTGCAGGTCTCTTTTAATTGGGTTTCGATACTTCCTAATGACCAGTTTATTTTTTTGCATAAACTCTCTTAAATTTGTACTTGCTTTTACACAAAACCTAGCACTTTAATTTTTGAACCGGAAGTTTTCTTTCACTGTGTAAATCAATATAATAATTGTTTTTGACGGTAAAAGTTCTACAGTTCGAAGACGTTCAATTTCTATTGCGTTCGCAACATTCGCATTACAAGTTGATGGAATAGCATGAAATGAAATGCCCGATGATGTTTTCAGGTTAACCTTTTGTTTCACAGGAATTTGATGGTATCCGAAAAAGCTTTCTTTCTTAGAAAGAAGAAAACTTTGACACCAATTCATCAATATCATTTAATTACTTTTACCATGTGTCCCCCTCCAGTAGCTTCGCATTTCTTCTTGTTATGCACTTTAGATTTTTAGATTTGAGATCGTACCAAAACTACATATGTATGTATATATATATCCCAACTATGTTTTACGATATTTTGCGGGCACTTCAAATCATACTTTAATCACCTCATGCTTAACAGGTGGACCAAAATTATTAAAGACTGCGGAAACTTTTTTTTGCTTGAAACCGCATAAGGAACACCTCTTTTAAAATTTGTGGCTAAATTTATATTTACTTCCTGAATCAACCGCTTCATTTGTTTGAGACTGACAACTTCCAAAATAAAAGTGCTATAAAATACACTTTCACATTAATTCATTTAAAATGCAAGGAAAACTGACCTTTTTTTATTGATTTTTTCTTAAGGCGATCACGAAAACTGTTTTTGCAGGCTCTTAACCAGAATGCAAATCTGTTTAAGACCAAGCCAGTAGCCCATGCTACAACTACCGTCGTTACGCCGACTTTCACCTACGTCCAAATAGTGTCAGGCAGTAGGCCAGCAGTGACTGTCCCAAAGGTTACCCCGACCCCAGTGCCCAAGCAACTCATTGCAGATCCTATAATAAAGGATATGTTTAATCTATGCAAGTGCAAATAATCTCCGAAGAAGCAGATGGAGGAATTACAAACCAGCTTCCTACAGAAAACGAACCGTGTAGAAGTTGTCGGCACGGCGGGGGTTTATCTCTCGATAGTTGGCGTAGTCGAAGGGGTCTCCTCTCTTATGGGTCAGACAAACCACGCTTGGATTCCACTCATCAGGCAAATTTTTCTCCGAGTGGGGATGGCGCATGTGCCCAACCAGTTCATCTCGAGCTGCGTCAAACAATTTTTTTCGACTTTAGTCTCGATATTGTTATCTTGACCTCGTCTAAGACGGGGGACGGAATTCTCGCCTATCATCGTTTAAATTGAGAGGAACATTCTGCCTAACAGCGGGATTGGGGCCGTCATTACCGTTTAAAAGTTTGCAGCCCTGATTATTCCAGATTCTCAGCATCGATTGCAACTCTACTACTAGTTATCCGTTATGGATACGGCAGGCTTCGATCTGGTTGACGGTTGATTGATCACGAGATCGGCAGGTTCCTTTATGGATGTTGAGATGTGGGAACCGCGTACGGCAGAGATGTTCCGCCCCGCAGGGAATTATAACAGCCTGAGTCCGTATCCGGAAGTGGTGACGCGCAGGCTATGTTTCCCGATGATGCCAGCAAAGATGTTTTCTTTTCCCAGCTGAACATTGAAATCTCCTACAACGATCGTAGTGTCATAGCTGGGGCATCGATCGTATGTTCTTTCTAGGAGATTATAGAACTCATCCTTGCTGTTGGGGCACGAGCGCAAATCAGGCTGATGTTCTTGAATTTAGCCTTAATGGGAATTGTCATGAGGCGTTCACTTACAGGATCGTAGCTTAAAACTGTTTGCCTAAGTCTCCCTCGAACAACAAATTCGCATGCGAATAAGCGCTGCCTTCTCTCCCTGTAGCAGTCGCTGTAGAAGATGTCGCAGTTCTTCATCTTCTTTCTGCCCGGCCCATCCCACCGCACTTCCTGGATGGCGGTGATATCTGCTTTTTAGCAGTCAAGGGCCTTCGCAAGTCGTTCGGCTGCAAGTGGCCTGTTAAGGGACCTCACATCCCACGTGCAAACCCGAAAATTGTTGTCCCGTTTGCATGGATCGTCAACAGTTAATCCTTCCTTATCCGACGCATATCAGTTCTTCTAGACTAGGTATTTTTTACGTGGTAGGGAAGTTATCCTCACGCACAACCCACAGACTGGTAGGCCAGGACCATTATTTAACTCACGGGCAGAGGGGTTCGCTGCATACTTAACTGCATTTATTTAATTTTTCATTCCTGGGCATTGTCACTTTAATGGGTCAACTTAACTAATGTCAACTTTTTATTTTGAACTGAGTGCATTAGCCACAATAATGAATCAATTACGAAATGTGTAAACACAAGCAATATAGTATTAAGACCAATACCTAACTCTTCCTTCCTCAGACAATTTTTTTCTTTTTGGGTTAATTTTTATTAATTAATACGGTCTGTTCTTTTAACACTCTTACAAATTGTTTATAATTATTACAAATATAGTTGAAATTACATATGTTTTAATCTTATGGTATTGAAGCACATCTAGTACATGTCTTTTATCGATTTTTGTAACTCTTTAACATTTCGAAGATTGCATTTATTGCTACACATTCTTTAGGAATTTCTTCATAATAGAGCTTAAAAAATTTTAAAAACTTTGGATATTAATAATATAATTTAATTGAAGAGTTATGTTTCTTGAGTCGCAATAATTCTGAATTGGTAAATTTTCCAAATTTTTGACAACAAATATTCGTTCATGTTTTGTAATACAATATGTTCTTTCCTCTAATTTATTAATATTATTCCTACGAATATCAAGTTACTATCACGAAGGGTTGTAAATTAATTTCTTGATTTTCCAAATTTGGAATAGGCAAAACTATTTTTGTAGGAAGCCTTATGATCTGCTCGGGTACTTTTAAGGCTAAAATTATAGAGTTCTTTTGATACTGCATAACACCTGATGTAATATTTTTCAATTAACCAAAGCTCATTTCGGTCATTACAAATTCTTCTTTTGTTAATAAACTAGGGTGGGTGATTCTTACTTTGATTCAGGCTTAGATACAATATATAATATATTGTCACATCTGAATTTTGTTTAGGATTGCTAATCGTTAGTAAACGATTAATTATTGTCTTCTTTAGTTTTTGACTTTCATTCTGATATCGTTCTATGTGTTTTATTACTAACTTTTGAATATTTTTAAAATTTTCCTCTAATTGTATATTAATTTGAATTTGTTTATTCATGTCCTGTACCGAATTTTAATTATTATTGTCGATGACCCTTAGATAATCTTCGATTTCTACTAGATCTTGATTATCCATTGTAACCAAATAACAATTTTTCAGCAGTGCCAACTATATTTATAAGTCCCCGTTCAGACCGCTTTTTCAAAGGCGATGCCCGGGAAGGAAAATGCTGGAGGCTTGTATAGCAAGTACTCGTCTCCAAGTTGAAAAACTGAGCCTCGAAACTAAATTTTCTTATTTCACTAGCCTTTGCTTATACTCTGAGAAAAATTTGTGCTTCAATACCGGTAATTTGAATGCAAAGGAAGGGTAATGGGACAATGGAGTTCCAAACGAAACGAGAAACGCTGTTCTAGAGTGGATGGAACAGAATTGTAGAATTGAGGTTAGGGTTTTTCCGAAGCGGATCGTATTTGAATGAAATGCTAACAGACAGACGACACGGTCGAGTACGACAGTGATCACTGTTGCTCGCCGCGATTACTTAACTCCTGAACGAGTTGGAGGAACTGGGGAAATCGGCCTTATCGGGAATAAAATTTCTCCGGATTTTTTTTTCCAAAATGTCATGTCTTATCGTAAACGACTTCGAAAACATTTTCCTTGGAGAAAAGTAGGCATCGGCAATATATTTTCCGGAGTAAAAATAATGACATTTCTTCTTAAAAACTTCTCCAATATTTGATTGGAGGATTTCCTTTTATTTTGTTGTGTTTAAGAGAAATTTTAAAATGTGAGTTGGTTATCGTTTTGTTTGACTTTAAATTTACCGATTCATATTCATAATTAGGTCCACTACATCTAACAAGCAGCAAATAAATAAAATTGTATGATAATCCTGACGAAGCAAGGGGATACCGCAAGAGAAATCAAGAGGATATCCCTCGGAATTACCGATAAGGCTGAATATAACCACACGTAGGTGTAATAAATCCACTAAAACCAGAAACCCGACGAATTAATAGGCTGACAGGTACCTCAGAACGAAGCAATTAAAAACAGGATGTTGGCGATATCTACAGGAACGCGGAGATAGACGCACTCCACGTGCAGATCTTTCGCCAGCGCACTTCGACAAGTTGCGCACTCCAAGTTGGTTGAGGTCCTTCTCCACTTGTGTGCGCCACCTTAGCCTAGGCCGTCCTCTGTTGCGTTGCCCCAAAGTCTCAGATTCGAAAACTTTCCGGGCCGGAGCAGTGGTGTCCGTACGCTCTACATGGCCTGGCCATCCTAAGCGTTGTATCTGAAGACCCTTGACTAGGACGTTTTGCCCTGATTTACCACCAGACCCATTTTAGCCGCTTTTGCTTCAATGTCAACAAACACTTAACTGACGGCTCGCTGTGTTCGTCCAATCGCGTCAATGTTGTCGGCGTAAGTTAGCAATTGAACTGACTTATGAAAGATCGTTCAATTACTTGTGAATTACGCACGATCTTCTCAAGGATGATGTTAGAGCAGTCAGTGCCTAACAGTGAGATTTGGGCCGTCATTGCCGTTTAAAAGTTTGCATAACTGATAATTCCAGATTCTCAGCATGAATTGCAACTCTACTACTAGTTGTCCGTTATGGACACGGCAGGCTTTGGTCCTAACCCTATACCAACCGGATAGCTGTCTGTCTGGACTTCATTTCTATTATAGATAATCTACATTTTTCTCATCGCGCTTCTCATGATTTGTCTTTTTACTTCCGAGAAGCCGGTTCTCTTCCCCTCTTTTCTGTTCGAAGAGCTTAAGAACAGCTCTCGTTGTTCGATGCAGTGTTGTCTAAAAGGCCACCTGTCTAGCTGTGACTGCCTGCACTCATCGTCAAACCATGGGTGGTGGCGTGAAACCCAGCACACCAGTGGCAGTTTTCCTTCCTATTCTTCTTCTATTGTCAGTGCAGGCAGCGTCAAACTTTGTGAGAGTATCAGGGAGATTCGTTCAGCAAGCATACCAGCGATCTGTTGCGATTGTAGTTCCCGACGTCAAACCATTGAAATCTCCTAGAACGATTGTGGTGTCATAGCTGGGGCATCGATCGTATGTTCATACGAGCTCATAGAAATCATCCTTGCTTTTGACATTCTTCTCCTCTGTCGGGGCGTGAGCGCAAATCAGGCTGATGTTCCCGAATCTAGCCTTAATGGGAATTGTCATGAGGCGTTCACTTACAGGATCGTAGCTTAAAACTGCTTGCCTAAGTCTCCCTCGAACAACAAATCCGCAAGCGAATAAGCGCTGTCTTCTCTCCCTGTAGCAGTCGCTGTAGTCCATGTCCCAGTTCTTTATCTTCTTTTTGCCCGGCCCATCAAACCTCACTTCCAGGATGGCGCCGATATCTGCTTTGTAGCAATCAAGGGCCTCGGCAAGTTGTTCGGCTGCACGAAGTCTGTTAAGGGACCTCACATTCTACGTGCAGAACCGAAAATCGTTGTCCTTTATTCGTTTTCTTGCGTCGTCAACATTAGATCCGTCCATATTCATGTTGCTATCTCTAAACTCGTTTTCTTTTTTATGTGGTGAGGGAGTTAGCCTCACGCACAACCTACAGACTGGTAGGTCAGACCCATTGTTTAACCCTCGTTAGGGAAAGGTTAAACAATATGCACAGTTCAGTGCGATCAACGACGTTGCCTCGTGTGCACAGGTCCTTGCCCCCCAGCCTGGCTGTAAGCTTGTACTTAGGCAATAAGATTCCATAAACATGTTCACACAAGTAAATTAAATTTTCCAGATTAAAGGACGGAACGACATACAAACCGTCCGACTAGCCAGAATGACACACAGTGCCAACTTACTGAGAACATTCGACATCGATCCAGATGGGGCAGTGCTTCACAAAGACTTCTACATAAATAAATAAACACACATAAATAAATAAAACACAGCTGTATATGATTACAGGTAAAACGTTCGTTGTGAAAAATGGCAATGCAATTTCAGCCAAAGTATTTCACATATATGCCGATTCATTGCGGAGAGAGTAACTCGCAACCGCAAATGAAGTTCGACCCTATTGTCGAATCCGGCGGATGGATTACTTTATCGGTTAGCAAAATACTTTTCCTGATCAGATGTTTTCTGTCAATAATCAACTGTTGTCCTTAAAATCATTTTGAATTGTAGTAACAGCAATAGTATAAAACGTGAAATAAAGAGAATCATGGACAAAATTGTTTTTTTTTATGCAATCAGAATGGATTGCATAAGTGCATCAGTGCATGGGCCTATTCACACGGGGCAATGTCCTTGATCGCACTCAACATGGCGAGCTATCAAGGCTATGCTCGTCCGGGCAAAGGTCAAGTTGACATACAGCCTCCCCGTGGCGCCCCCTGGATAGCCAACACAACATCTGTTGTTGGGTGAACCAATGTATGCAGCGACTGGCCTACCAGTCTGTAGGTTATGCGTGAGGCCTATTTCCTTACCAAACAAAAATAACCGAGTTCTGTAACAACAACATGCCTCGTATATGGACGGATCCATTGTTGACGACCCCAGTAGACGAATAAAGGATAACGATTTTCGGTTCTGCACGTGGAATGTGAGGTCCCTTAACAGACCACGTGCAGCCGAACAACTTGCGGAGGCCCTTGACTGCTATATAGCAGATATCACCGCCATCCAGGAAGTGCGGTGGGATAAGCCGGCCAGAAAGAAGATGAAGACCTGCGACATATACTACAACCACTGCTACAGGGAGAGAAGGCAGCGCCTATTCGGATGCGGATTTGTTGTTCGAGGCAGACTTAGGCAAAAAGTCTTAAGCTACGAGTCCGTAAGCGAACGCCTCATAACAATCAGCATTAAGGCTACATTCTGGAACATCAGCCTGATTTGCGCTCACTCCCCGACAGAAGAGAAGGATGACAACAGCAAGGATGAGTTCTATGATCTCCTAGAAAGAACATACAATCGATGCCATAGCTGTGACTCTGTGAAAAAAATATCTTTCCTGGCGTTCCACGGGGCGGAACTTCTCTGTGAGTAGTACGCGGTTCCCACATCTCAACATCCATAAAGGAACTCAATTAACCGTCAACATGCGGTCGACGTTAGACACTCCTCCAATATTCTCGATGTCCGAACATTCCGAGGCGCCAACATCGACTCGGATCATCACCTTGTTGTAGCCAAGGTAAGAACCCGGATATCGAGATAGCAACGGAGTCAGAAAGCTACAATCGCAACAGATTGCTGGGACCTAGTCTCTCTGAAATTCTCCCAAAGTTCGACGCTGCCTGCACTGACAGTACAAGAAGAATGGAAACGTTGTCAAAGAGCCATCGAAGAAGCTTCCACTGATGTGCTGGGTTTCACGCCATCACCCAGAAGGAACACATGATTTGAGGCCGAGTGCACGCAGGCACATGCAGCTAAACAGGAGGTGTACCAGGCAACGCTGCATCGGACAACGAGAACTATTCGTGAGCTCTACGAACAGAAAAGAAGGGAAGAGAACCTGTTTCTCAGAAGGAAGAAGAAAGAGCATGAGAAGCGCGCGGTCGAAGAGTAGTGGTAGTAGTATTTTATTGCTTCTGATTGTATAATGTCTATTTTCACATAAAGTTATTAACACAGCTTGCACAGAGATAAGATATTTGAATATCTTACTACTGTAGTAATTACATCAGTCTTACTACTGTAATAATTACATCAATATTTAAGATTCATTTTTATACAATAATACTACTAAAGGAAAACAATGAAAAAACCTTCATGTAATCAATTAATATGTAACTGACTAGAAAAATGCTATGGGAAGATATATAAAAATTATATCTAGATCCATGATATTAATTATAAAATTATTTTAATTGAATAAATAAATAAATAAATAAAGAGATAAGTAAATAAAAAGATAATTAAATATATAAATTAATAAACAAATAAATAAACAATGTGAATTGATACATAACTACTTTAAATATAAATAAACAAACAGTCTGTTCGTGGAGTATACGTGTAGAGTGGAGCCAGGGGAGGTTGAGCATAATTTTTAAAGTTTTGTTCTGTGCAATTTGAAGTTTTTTGATATGCATTTTAGTTTAATTACCCCAAACTGGACATGCATACAATATCATCGCTTGAAAAATTACTTTAAAGAGTAATATTTTATTGCACATACTAAGTGATGATCGCCGGTTAATTAGTGGAGAAAGCATTTTTGTTGCTAGACTGACTTTATTTACTATATTATTGATGTGATCTCCATAGGTTAGTCTCTGATCTAAGTATACACCAAAATACTTAACAGAACTAACCCATGGTATGTAATTGTTGTTTTTAGTTAGCTGACTATTTGGCAATTACCAACCTTTTCCGCGTGAAAAAGATAGCTTCAGTTTAATCAGCATTGATATACGCGGTCGAAAAGATGGAGAGGTGTTGTGGCAGGTATGAAGTCCGAAAGTTTTACGAAAAGGTGCAACAGCGATACGCTGGATATAGGGTTCGGACCGACGATGGGTAGCCCCCTTTTTAATTCAATCGAGTATCCTCGATTGCATCGTCAAATTTGGCAGCATTCAAATTCGAATATGACGTTTAAAACAGTCGATTGCAGAAATCCGTCAAGGAAAGACGTACATCGGCTGTAGTGCGAGGTTGCCTAGGCAACAAAATAAACAAACGTGAAAAATTCTGATAAAAAAAAAAAATTAAATCTGTAGTTCCCCCCCCCCCCAGAGGGAATCAATAATTTAAAAATAATAATAATAATAATTTAATAACTAAACAAAAAACATGGATGAAGATCGAATTCTGAGCGAAAATTCGAAAACTAGCATCGATGACGTGCATATGAAAAGAAGAAAGAAAGCCTTTAAGCATGAAGCAACTTTAGTGAAGCGACGAGCAATGGTGCCAAACAATACCACCAAAAAAAGGGAGGAAAACGAAAACAGGTACAGAGGAAGGGGAAACCTTTTTACAGAACTGGCTTCATCTGAAACAGCTGATAGGGCCGAAGATGAGAGGGAGTTAGCCCAGAAATTAAAAGAAAAGGAGGAGTTGGAGGAGTTTATAAAAGCTCTCGAGCTCAAACTCGACAAGCGAAAAATAGAGGAAAAAACCCGAAAGTTGTCTTTGTTGAATGAACAAAAACAACAGCAACAAAAGCAGCAGGAGCAACAACAACTTAAGCAGCAGCAATTGGGCAAGCAGGAGCAGACCAAGCAACAGCAAAAGCCGAAGCAAATACAACAGGAACTGTCCAAGAAGCAGCAGCAAACTAAGCTGATGGATCAACAAAGAAACTAACAGCAGCAGCATCAGCAACAACAAAAACTCAAAAGCCAGAAGAAAGTTCGATGCGAATGTGTCTGGAATGGATGCAGAAGATACCATTCAGGTATGTAAGTTGGTCGTAGGTGACCAATTTAATATTAAAAATAAAGGTTTTCGCAAGCAGGCCGTCAACTGCTTAACAGTTGATGGTTTTAAGCTTGTTAAAGATAGGTTGACGTCAGCTGGGGCTGATTTTTATTCTTTTACCCCCAAGGGAGAAAAAATGCAAACCGTTCTCCTGAAAGGATTGCACGTATCTGCTGAACCGGAGGACGTCTTGCAGATGTTACAGCAATTAGATATTCCCAACGTACAATTTCTAGCGGTAAAGCGTTTTTCCACCGTTCGCTCCAGAACCACACCGGGACGTGTTCTTCCTATACTCTTGGTGCAGTTATCGCCAGATAGCAGACTTGAAACTCTTAAGACTATTAAGTTTATAGATTTTCAGGCCGTATCTTGGGAGAGGATTAGAAAAAGCAAGCAGGTTCTCCTCTGCGCAAGATGCCTGACTTTCGGTCATGCTGCAAGCAACTGTAACATGACGCCCCGATGCGGCAAATGCGCGGGGGAACATCTGTCGGCGAAGTGTCCTCTGGGAGAGGGAAAAATTGAAGATAGATCTCGTTTAAAATGCGTTCATTGCGGCGCTAGTGGACATCCCTCCAGCTATCGGGTTTGTTTAAAAAATCACGCAAAAAATGCTAAAAACAACAAAAAAGGTGGATTCGAGGCTAATGATTCGAACTCCAGTCACACCTGTTACGCCGGTCGTTTCCTACGCCCAGATGGCGTCTGGTAGGCGACCGGCACAACAGACAGTGCCAAAAGTGGCACCAATACCGGTGGAGGCTCCGAATATGGGCTTCGCGGAACTGTTCTCCATGATGGTCTCAATGAAGGCACAAATGGAACAGTTTGAGAAAAATCTGCTACGAATGGATCGAATCCTTACGTCAAGGCCCACTGGGTACATTCTCGATCGATGGATCGTGAATGTAAATTCACTCGTCAGGATCGAAAGAAGGTTGACTTTACTTAACCTGTTGGAGTCCCATAAGCCTGATGTGTTGATGGTTAGCGAAACTAAGCTAAACCGGAAGCACACACTCAGGTACAAAGACTATTCTATTATTAGAAGGGACCGTCCCCACTCCACACAAGGGGGTGGGGTTGCTCTCTTCATTAAAAAAGGTATTCGACATAAGGTCGAATATTGCAGTGAGATGCGAAGTTTCGGTGTGCTGGAAGCGTGTGTTGCGTACATTTCTCTCCAAGGTGGGAAGAAATTGTACGTAGTAGCGGTCTATGCACCAGATGCACCTCGGTCCACGAACTTCATTTCAGAGCTCGAATCTCTTTTTCGAGAACTTCGTTTATGCTCAGAGAATAATTTTTTTTATTGTCGTCGGCGATTTGAACGCGAAGCATGAGGAATGGGGTAATTCTGTGTCAAATCCCAGGGGAAACTCACTCCATGATTGGATGACGCAGCACTGTATTGAATTCAAGCTGAATTTGCTTGCAACCGATAGACCGTCATTTCCCAGAAGTGCGTCTTATCTTGATTTGATGCTAATTAACAGACGACTGACGATACGAAACGTAAACATGCAAGTTAGGAACTGGAACAGGGTAGGCACTGATTGGTATCAACCTGGCGATGCCCAGCTGTTGTAACTGTTTTCCACACATCAACTGTGCTTATAGTACCTCCACATCGGTAGCCACCGGATACTGGTTGTTGTTCATCCGAACTCAACTTGCTAAACCTATAAGTGCGACCTCCGCTCAAGAGGTATCAAACAGGGTCCGGTCCTCCAGGTTGGGGGTGTGCGTCGGGGTAACTGCCGGGCCACTTTCAAAAATTCCCAGTTACGAACCAACCGAATGCCTCGGATACGGATGGATACACTGTTGACGACCCCCGCAAACGAACAAAGGACAATGATTTACGGATCTGCACGTGGAATGTGAGGTCCCTAAACAGACCACGTGCAGCCGATGAACTTGCGGAATGGGCCGGGCAAGAGAAGAGTGAGAAACTGCGACATATACCACGGCGACTGCTATAGGGAGAGAGGGAAACGCTTATTTGGATGCGGTTTTGTTGTTCGAGGCAGACTTAGGCAAAAAGTCTTAAGCTTCCAACACGTAAGCGAACGCCTCATAACAATCCGCATCAAGGCTAAATTCGGAAATATAAGCCTCATATGCGCCCACGCCCCGACAGAGGAAAAAGATGACAGCAGTAAAGAAGACTTCTATCACCTCCTAGAAAGGACATACGATCGTTGCCCCAGCTACGACACCAAGATCGTTCTAGGAGATTTCAACGCTCAGCTGGGAAGAGAAGAAGTCTTTGCTAAAGTCATCGGAAGACACAGCCTGCACGCCAACACCTCCGGAAACGGACTCAGGCTAGTTGACTTCGCCTCGGGGCGAAATCTCTCTGTGGCCAGCACGCGGTTCCCACACCTCAACATTCATAAAGGGACCTGGCGATCACCTGATCAATCAACCGTCAACCAGATTGATCATGTTGCGATCGACGTCAGACACTCCTCCAGTATTCTCGATGTCCGAACCTTCCGAGGTGCAAACATCGGCTCGGATCATTTCCTTGTTGTAGCCAAGGTAAGAACCCGGATATCGAGGGAGCAACGGAGTCGAGACAGGCCAAAACGGTTTGACGTCTGAAAGCTACAATCGCAGCCCATCGCTAGAGCCTTTACCGATCGATTCTCCCTGAAACTGTCTCAAAGTTCGACGCTGCCTGCACAAACAATAGAAGACAAATGGAAACGTTGTCAAGAAGCCATCAAAGAGGCCGCCACTGATGTGCTGGGTTTCATGCCACCACCTAAGAGGAACCCATGGTTTGACGACGAGTGCAGGCAGGCGCATGCAGCCAAACAGGAAGCTTACAAGGCCACGCTGCATCGAACGACGAGAGCTGTTTGTGAGCTCTACAAACAGAGAAGAAGGGAAGAGAACCGGCTTCTCAGAAGAAAAAAGAAAGAGCACGAGAAGCGCGCGGTCGAGGAAATGTAGAGGTGCTATGGCAGGAATGGCGTCCGAAATTTTTACCGCAAGGTAAAACAGTTATCTGGCGGTTGCAAGCCTCGGACTGAAACCTGCCGGGACCAAAATGGACAACTGGTGGTAGAGTCGCAGTCGGTGCTGAAAATCTGGAAGGATCATTTCTGCAGACTCCTAAACGGCGATGACGACACAAATCCCGCTGTTAGGCAGAATGTTCCACTAAATTTGGACGACGATGGACAAGAATTCCGTCCCCCCGACCTCGACGAGGTCAAGATAGCAATATCGAGACTGAAGTCGAACAAAGCTGCTGGCGCGGACGGACTATCCGCAGAGCTGTTCAAAGCGGCTGGGGATGAGCTGGTTGGGTGCATGCACCAGCTCATCTGTGAGATATGGTCGGAGGAAAGCATGCCCGACGAGTGGAATCTCAGCATCGTATGTCCGGTCCACAAGAAAGGAGACCCCTTCGACTGCGCCAACTATCGAGGGATCAGTCTCCTTAATATCGCATATAAGATTCTCTCTGCCGTATTGTGTGAGCGCCTGAAACCGTTCGTCAACAATCTGATAGGTCCTTATCAGTGTGGTTTCAGGCCAGGGAAGTCCACAATCGACCAGATCTTCACACTGCGGCAAATCCTGGAGAAGTCCCAAAAAGTACAAATCGACACCCACCTTCTATTTGTCGATTTCAAGGCCGCGTATGACAGCGTGCATAGAGACGAGCTATACAGTGCCATGTCTAGTTTTGGCATCCCTACCAAACTCGTCAGATTGTGTAGGATGACGATGGAGAACTCTCGCTGCTCCGTCAAGGTCGGTAGCGAACTCACCGAGACCTTCGATGTCAAAAAAGGATTTAGACAAGGCGACGCGCTGTCATGCGACTTCTTTAACATCATTCTTGAGGGGATCGTGCGTAACTCACACGTCAACACCAGAGGCACGATCTTCCACAAGTCCGTTCAACTGCTAGCTTATGCGGATGACATTGACGTGATCGGCCGAACTCAGCGAGCCGTTCATGAGGCGTTTGCTAGCATCGAAGCGGAAGCGGCTAAAGTGGGACTGGTGGTAAACGAGGGCAAAACTAAGTATATGCTGTCATCGAAGAAGGACGCAGAACATCGATGTCTCGGACAGAGCGTCACTATGGGCAGCAGACATTTCGAGGTAGTTAAGGACTTCGTCTATCTCGGCTCCGCGGTGAATAGGGACAATAACATCAGTACCGAAATCAAGCGCAGAATCACTCTTGCCAATCGCTGTTTCTTTGGGCTTAAGAGGCAATTGAGTAATAAAGCCCTCTCCCGAACGACCAAAGTAACTTTGTACAACACCTTGATCATCCCAGTCCTGCTTTACGGCGCAGAAACCTGGACGTTTCTAAAAGCGGATGAGTCTGTTCGAGAGAAAAGTTCTGCGTGCGATTTTTGGTCCTGTTTGCGTTGATGGCATCTGGAGGAGAAGATTCAACCACGAACTGTGTGGGCTGTACGGCGGCATGAACCTGACAGAACAACCGACAACGCAAACATACTGACTTCAGTTGGCATCGATCCGGATGGGGCCGTGCTGGACAATGAGTTCTTCATTGTTGAGGACGCCCAAGAGAAGGTTGAAGCAATAGGAGCGGTTTTCCAGGAAGTGTATACGGTCAACGAATCTCGTAGGCCGAATCACAACTTGGAGAACAGAGCCTTGCTTAACCATTTCTACCTTCGAAATGAAATACAGCAATGGCGTTCTGAGAATCATGGTTTCACCAGATTCAATGATGAAAATAAGGCACTTAATGCCGTCGCCCAAGATGGATCTAATGCCATAATCATTTCAAAGGTGGATCTCAAAGACATTTTTCACACTCTGAAGAACAAAAAGTCCACCGGAATAGACGGAATACCGAATATTGTGTTGCGTCATCTCCCCGAAGAGGCGGTAGAGATATACACAATCCTGTTTAACAATGCTCTGAGTAATGCACATTACCCAGAGCATTGGAAAACGTCGGTAGTGCCACCCATCCCCAAAAGGGACAAAGATTCCTCGCTTCCAAAAAATCTTCGATCCATAAGTCTCCTCCCTTACATAAGCAAAGTTTTCGAAAAGATTATTAATAGAGTCCTGATACAGTGGACTGAGGATAAAAAAATTATACCGAATAACCAATTTGGATTTAGGGCGGGGCATGATACTGTACATGCTGCGTCAAAATTGGTTTCGGACATACAATGGAACAAGAATAAAACCCAGTGCACCGGGGCCTGCCTTGTTGACTTGGAAAAGGCATTCGACACCGTCTGGTTAGAAGGCCCCTTCCTTAAGTTGACGAGGTTAGGTATGAGTAAATCACTGCTTTACATGATCTACAACATGATAACTGGTAGAAGATTTGTTTTTAAAAGTTGCAACAAGGTTTCTACTCATGTTTTCAAAATAAATAATGGGCTCGGTGAATGGGGTGCGGTGAACTCACCAATTCTTTTCACTATTTTCACTAGTGAACTGATTGGCTCCATGCAGCATATGATAGCGTTCGCTGACGACTTGGTCGTGTACAGAACAGCACCAGAAATTGACGCCATTAACATACTTTTGCAATGTGACTTCGATAAGATCCAGCGATTTTGCGACGACTGGAAGTTAAAAATTAACTACCAGAAGTGTGAAACCATCCTTTTCCGGACTCCGTTATGCAGAGCCTCTAGGGATACGAAGAAAAACTGGCGTAAGTGCGGCATCTTGGACAGTGCGTGCGATATCTTGGCATTATGTTGGACCAGTTTCTGTATGGTAATATCCATTCAGTTACAGCTTTGATGAAAGCCAAGAAAGCCTTTGCTATGGCAAGTAGGTTGTTTTACAGCAGCCAACTTGACTCCAAAGTTAAGGTGATCTGCTACACGGCCCTAGTTCGGCCAATCATGGTGTATGGCTGTCCGGTGTGGTTCAACGTGAGTCCTTCCCAGATGGAAAAGATAAGAATGTTCGAGAGGCAATACCTTCGGGCTTGTCTCAAAAAATATAGAACAGCCGAGTCTGGGTACAAGAAATTCTATCGCAATGAGGTTTTGTATAACGAAGCCAAAGTGAATAGGGTGGATAATTTCATTATTAAGCTGATTCGAAGGCACGTTGCGCGATCCATGACTTCTAAAAACGAACTTATATTCGGAGCCTACAACCCTAACGATGCATACCACGATAATACGCGCCGAAGTGGATTCATTCCACCGGAAGCATTCTTATATCTTGACCGGAATGGACTGATCCAAAAAAGCGGAGGGATAACCACTTCTTCACCACGTGGTAAGGAGGACGGTAGACAAAAGAATGCTCTACGAGCGTAATGTAGCAAACGAAAATCCGGATGATCTCCGGTTCAGTACATCAATTTCTATTCGCGATAGAACTGATAGTGATAGAGATCGAGGATTTTATTGGTGGTTACAACCCCATCAAGCCCCAGCTGTCGTCAGCTCATGATGCTAACGTTGTTGGCCCCTACGGCCAATTTACACTTAGATTAAGTTAGAATAAGCTAGTTTGTTATAAAAAAAAAAAACTTAAAAATACAAAAAAAAAAAAATAAAAAAAAAAAAAAATTAAGGTTAAGTTAATGTTGGGATAGTTGGGATAGTTGGGATAGTTGGGATAGTTAGATTAGTTGTAGTTTAAGATATACTTAGTTTTTTTTTTAATAATTAATTAAATAACTAAGTTTTTTTTTTAACAATTTTCTTAGTTTTAGTAATTTTTATAAGTACATTGTTTAAGTACATTGTTTAATAATAAAATAAAAGAAAATACGCTGAAAGGCACGAAAATAAAATATTAAGATTATCTTAGAGAGCCCGCATAGGGCCAGTAAGGTAGTTTTTATAATCACATCGAAATTTATAGCTAGTTTAAGTATTTTTATATCTAGATATAAGAAATCAGAAAAAAGGAACAATAAAACATACATTTAAAAACGTTAAAAAAATGACGTTTGAAACAACATTTTTAAGTAGTCATTTGGTATGTATTTTAATGAATCGAATGTTATCCATTGAGGACAAAATTTGTGTAACCGATGTGCTTCTAACGCTGTCTGTGAGATTTAAGTAACTAACACGCAACATTCCATATTCACTCTAAACTGCTGTACAAAACTAAACAACAAATGGTTTTGTTTTGTTTTTTTAAATATATGAATACTTACTCATTTTCACACAATTCTAATGGAATACTATTATCCCTAAGGTATTTTCTTTTGATTTTGGCATTAAGTAATTCTTCATCTTCGCTTTCCGAATTAAAAAATATAATTCTAAATGCAACTTTACTCTAAAGAACGAAGTTTATTTTGAAAATAACAAATTTGACATTTCACTTTATAGTTCACAATGACATTTTTAAGTAAAAGTCACAATGAAACTCATTTCATGTTACATGCTCGAAGAAAATATTTCTTTCGAGTTGAATGGCGATGAACAATGCTCGATTGTTTCAAGTTACTTGCTGTCACCCCAGGGAAGTCCATCATCGACCAAATCTTCACAATACGGCAGAAGGACTCAAAAAGTGCAAATTGACACCTACCACATATTTGTCGATTTCAAGGGCGCATATGATAGTGTGCATAGAGACGAGCTATACAGTGCCATGTCTAGTTTTGGCATTCCTACCAAACTCGTTAGATTGTGTAGGATGACGATGTAGAACTCTCGTTGCTCCGTCAAGGTCGGCAAGGAACTCACCGAGACCTTCAATGTCAAAAAAGGTTTTAGACAAGGCGACGCACTGTCATGTGGCATCTTTAACATCATCCTTGAGAAGATCGTGCGTAACTCACAAGTCAACACCACTTTAAGGCGCGGAAACCTAGACGTTACTAAAAGCGGATGAAGAAGCCCTTAGTCTTTTCGAGAGAAAAGTTTTGCGTATGATTTTTGCTCCTGTTTGCGTTAATGGCATCTGGAGGAGAAGATTAAACGACGAACTCTATGGGCTGTACAGCGACATGCGCCTAGTCAAGCGTCTCCGGATACAACGCCATGTAGAGCGCATGTCAGTGGCAACACTGATTTAAGCAGCTGATGCATGTTTCGTGTTTTGTTATGTGAATGTTTTGTTGTGTAAATAAGCAGAATTGTAGATTTTGGGGTGAATCTCAGCCAGAAATATTGGAGGAGCTACCAAAGCATCCAGAAAAAGTCACAGTTTGGTGCGGCTTATGAGCTGGTGGCATCATTGGACCGTACTTCTTCAAAGATGCGAATCGTAACGTAACTGTGAATAGTGAGCACTACCGTGAGATGATATCCAACTTTTTTTTGCGCAAAATGCAAGAGCTTGACTTGTATGAAATGTGGTTTCAACAAGACGGTGCCACATGCCACACAGCACGCGCAACAATGGACTTATTGAGATGCGAGTTCGGTGAACATTTTATTTCACGTTCGGGGCTGGTCAATTGTGATAATGTGAGCGGATGCCGGAATGGTTATAATAATAATAATTAAGTGGCACTACAGCCCACAACGGACCAGGGCCTAGCTTCTACAACAACTACTCGTGTTGTGCATGCTATTGTTCTTCACGAGTAGAAGGGACCTACAGTTTTTTGCCGACTCCGAACGGCGAGATTTGAAAAGCTTTTCATAGACAATTAGTAATCTTTGAGTGTTGTCAGCAATTCGAAAGAGGTGGAGCCGTGAACAACATTCGAGATGTACCGTCCAGGAATCGAACCCAGACTTTCTGCGCCGCGGTCGATGCACTTACCACTACGCCACGGCAACCACCAACCTAATTAGGATAGATAATTTTTTAATCAAGCTAACTCGAGTTGTCCCGTGGCGTAGTGGGTAAGTGCATCGACCTACACGCCGAAGGTCTAGGTTCGATTCCTGGACGGTACATCTCGAATGTTTTTCACGGCTCCACCTCTTTCGAATTGCTGACAACACTCAAAGATTACTAATTGTCTATGAAAAACTTTTCAAATCTCGCCGTTCGGAGTCGGCAAACAATCTTCCACTCGTGAGAGAACAATAGCAAGCACAACATGGGTAGTTGTTGTACAAGCTAGGCTCTGGTCCCTTGTGGGCTGCAGTACCACCCAACTATTATTAACTCTAGCGCACATTGCACGAACGATGACTTCGTCCAACTGTCTGATTTTGGACACGGACGTCCCTCGTAGTCCCGAGGAACTTCTTCAGTTGAGTACAGCGATATCTTCTTTAGATAGGATACAGTCCGCCAGCGAACGTCACTTCTACTGGTGACTGGATCCAAACCAGCCCTCAGACGTAGTTAAGTGTTGTAGCTTTTTAAGAATTTTACGAAACTATATTATAAAACATAAAGACAATTTTTAACTAGACTAGATTAGCTTTAAGCATCTGCTAAGGGTCGGTAAGTAAGACGAAGTAAACTAGTTTTAAGTATGTTAATTGTCTTTTTAGCCAATAAAAAATAGCGGTTTGCGACTTTTCTGCGTTTAATCTCAATACTAAAGTTGTAGGTAGATGAATGCTTTCGAATTTATAGCTGCTCATTGTGGTGTTCTGACCGAGTCATCGATGTTGTACGTTCCTTTTGACAACAGCATGTGTATACTTCATTTTGTTCTTATTCATTCTTCATATTCTTAATGTGAAATAATCTAGTGGGGCTTTCCTGTTAGGTGTTTATTTTTACAAATCGCGCGAACATATACACAAAAATACATACGAGTATCTAGCAAAATGTTAATAGCAAATAAATTTTGTTATTATTTTTCTTTATTTTCAAGTTCTTCTATTCTTTTTTCCAATTCCTCTTCTTCCTCCTTCATTTCTGAACACCCAAATTATTAAAAAATGCATAATATGATGATGGATACAGCTCAAAAGTTAAGTGAAACAGTTATCCGGTGGATATTGGGTTTGGACTAAAGCCTGCCGGGTCCAAAATGGAGAACTAGTAGCAGAGTCGCAGTCTATGCTGTGAATCTAGAAAGGCCATTTAAACAGACTCCTAAACAGGTATGATGGCCCAAATCCTGCTATTATGCGGAATATTCCACTCAATTTGGATGGTGATAGACAAGAATTCTGCCCTCGACTTCGACGAGGTCACGATAGCAATATCGAGAGTTTGCGTTGATGGCATCTGGAGGAGAAGATTCAACCACGAACTGTGTGGGCTGTACGGCGGCATGAACCTGACAGAACAACCGACAACGCAAACATACTGACTTCAGTTGGCATCGATCCGGATGGGGCCGTGCTGGACAATGAGTTCTTCATTGTTGAGGACGCCCAAGAGAAGGTTGAAGCAATAGGAGCGGTTTTCCAGGAAGTGTATACGGTCAACGAATCTCGTAGGCCGAATCACAACTTGGAGAACAGAGCCTTGCTTAACCATTTCTACCTTCGAAATGAAATACAGCAATGGCGTTCTGAGAATCATGGTTTCACCAGATTCAATGATGAAAATAAGGCACTTAATGCCGTCGCCCAAGATGGATCTAATGCCATAATCATTTCAAAGGTGGATCTCAAAGACATTTTTCACACTCTGAAGAACAAAAAGTCCACCGGAATAGACGGAATACCGAATATTGTGTTGCGTCATCTCCCCGAAGAGGCGGTAGAGATATACACAATCCTGTTTAACAATGCTCTGAGTAATGCACATTACCCAGAGCATTGGAAAACGTCGGTAGTGCCACCCATCCCCAAAAGGGACAAAGATTCCTCGCTTCCAAAAAATCTTCGATCCATAAGTCTCCTCCCTTACATAAGCAAAGTTTTCGAAAAGATTATTAATAGAGTCCTGATACAGTGGACTGAGGATAAAAAAATTATACCGAATAACCAATTTGGATTTAGGGCGGGGCATGATACTGTACATGCTGCGTCAAAATTGGTTTCGGACATACAATGGAACAAGAATAAAACCCAGTGCACCGGGGCCTGCCTTGTTGACTTGGAAAAGGCATTCGACACCGTCTGGTTAGAAGGCCCCTTCCTTAAGTTGACGAGGTTAGGTATGAGTAAATCACTGCTTTACATGATCTACAACATGATAACTGGTAGAAGATTTGTTTTTAAAAGTTGCAACAAGGTTTCTACTCATGTTTTCAAAATAAATAATGGGCTCGGTGAATGGGGTGCGGTGAACTCACCAATTCTTTTCACTATTTTCACTAGTGAACTGATTGGCTCCATGCAGCATATGATAGCGTTCGCTGACGACTTGGTCGTGTACAGAACAGCACCAGAAATTGACGCCATTAACATACTTTTGCAATGTGACTTCGATAAGATCCAGCGATTTTGCGACGACTGGAAGTTAAAAATTAACTACCAGAAGTGTGAAACCATCCTTTTCCGGACTCCGTTATGCAGAGCCTCTAGGGATACGAAGAAAAACTGGCGTAAGTGCGGCATCTTGGACAGTGCGTGCGATATCTTGGCATTATGTTGGACCAGTTTCTGTATGGTAATATCCATTCAGTTACAGCTTTGATGAAAGCCAAGAAAGCCTTTGCTATGGCAAGTAGGTTGTTTTACAGCAGCCAACTTGACTCCAAAGTTAAGGTGATCTGCTACACGGCCCTAGTTCGGCCAATCATGGTGTATGGCTGTCCGGTGTGGTTCAACGTGAGTCCTTCCCAGATGGAAAAGATAAGAATGTTCGAGAGGCAATACCTTCGGGCTTGTCTCAAAAAATATAGAACAGCCGAGTCTGGGTACAAGAAATTCTATCGCAATGAGGTTTTGTATAACGAAGCCAAAGTGAATAGGGTGGATAATTTCATTATTAAGCTGATTCGAAGGCACGTTGCGCGATCCATGACTTCTAAAAACGAACTTATATTCGGAGCCTACAACCCTAACGATGCATACCACGATAATACGCGCCGAAGTGGATTCATTCCACCGGAAGCATTCTTATATCTTGACCGGAATGGACTGATCCAAAAAAGCGGAGGGATAACCACTTCTTCACCACGTGGTAAGGAGGACGGTAGACAAAAGAATGCTCTACGAGCGTAATGTAGCAAACGAAAATCCGGATGATCTCCGGTTCAGTACATCAATTTCTATTCGCGATAGAACTGATAGTGATAGAGATCGAGGATTTTATTGGTGGTTACAACCCCATCAAGCCCCAGCTGTCGTCAGCTCATGATGCTAACGTTGTTGGCCCCTACGGCCAATTTACACTTAGATTAAGTTAGAATAAGCTAGTTTGTTATAAAAAAAAAAAACTTAAAAATACAAAAAAAAAAAAAATAAAAAAAAAAAAAAAAATTAAGGTTAAGTTAATGTTGGGATAGTTGGGATAGTTGGGATAGTTGGGATAGTTAGATTAGTTGTAGTTTAAGATATACTTAGTTTTTTTTTTAATAATTAATTAAATAACTAAGTTTTTTTTTTAACAATTTTCTTAGTTTTAGTAATTTTTATAAGTACATTGTTTAAGTACATTGTTTAATAATAAAATAAAAGAAAATACGCTGAAAGGCACGAAAATAAAATATTAAGATTATCTTAGAGAGCCCGCATAGGGCCAGTAAGGTAGTTTTTATAATCACATCGAAATTTATAGCTAGTTTAAGTATTTTTATATCTAGATATAAGAAATCAGAAAAAAGGAACAATAAAACATACATTTAAAAACGTTAAAAAAATGACGTTTGAAACAACATTTTTAAGTAGTCATTTGGTATGTATTTTAATGAATCGAATGTTATCCATTGAGGACAAAATTTGTGTAACCGATGTGCTTCTAACGCTGTCTGTGAGATTTAAGTAACTAACACGCAACATTCCATATTCACTCTAAACTGCTGTACAAAACTAAACAACAAATGGTTTTGTTTTGTTTTTTTAAATATATGAATACTTACTCATTTTCACACAATTCTAATGGAATACTATTATCCCTAAGGTATTTTCTTTTGATTTTGGCATTAAGTAATTCTTCATCTTCGCTTTCCGAATTAAAAAATATAATTCTAAATGCAACTTTACTCTAAAGAACGAAGTTTATTTTGAAAATAACAAATTTGACATTTCACTTTATAGTTCACAATGACATTTTTAAGTAAAAGTCACAATGAAACTCATTTCATGTTACATGCTCGAAGAAAATATTTCTTTCGAGTTGAATGGCGATGAACAATGCTCGATTGTTTCAAGTTACTTGCTGTCACCCCAGGGAAGTCCATCATCGACCAAATCTTCACAATACGGCAGAAGGACTCAAAAAGTGCAAATTGACACCTACCACATATTTGTCGATTTCAAGGGCGCATATGATAGTGTGCATAGAGACGAGCTATACAGTGCCATGTCTAGTTTTGGCATTCCTACCAAACTCGTTAGATTGTGTAGGATGACGATGTAGAACTCTCGTTGCTCCGTCAAGGTCGGCAAGGAACTCACCGAGACCTTCAATGTCAAAAAAGGTTTTAGACAAGGCGACGCACTGTCATGTGGCATCTTTAACATCATCCTTGAGAAGATCGTGCGTAACTCACAAGTCAACACCACTTTAAGGCGCGGAAACCTAGACGTTACTAAAAGCGGATGAAGAAGCCCTTAGTCTTTTCGAGAGAAAAGTTTTGCGTATGATTTTTGCTCCTGTTTGCGTTAATGGCATCTGGAGGAGAAGATTAAACGACGAACTCTATGGGCTGTACAGCGACATGCGCCTAGTCAAGCGTCTCCGGATACAACGCCATGTAGAGCGCATGTCAGTGGCAACACTGATTTAAGCAGCTGATGCATGTTTCGTGTTTTGTTATGTGAATGCTTTGTTGTGTAAATAAGCAGAATTGTAGATTTTGGGGTGAATCTCAGCCAGAAATATTGGAGGAGCTACCAAAGCATCCAGAAAAAGTCACAGTTTGGTGCGGCTTATGAGCTGGTGGCATCATTGGACCGTACTTCTTCAAAGATGCGAATCGTAACGTAACTGTGAATAGTGAGCACTACCGTGAGATGATATCCAACTTTTTTTTGCGCAAAATGCAAGAGCTTGACTTGTATGAAATGTGGTTTCAACAAGACGGTGCCACATGCCACACAGCACGCGCAACAATGGACTTATTGAGATGCGAGTTCGGTGAACATTTTATTTCACGTTCGGGACTGGTCAATTGTGATAATGTGAGCGGATGCCGGAATGGTTATAATAATAATAATTAAGTGGCACTACAGCCCACAACGGACCAGGGCCTAGCTTCTACAACAACTACTCGTGTTGTGCATGCTATTGTTCTTCACGAGTAGAAGGGACCTACAGTTTTTTGCCGACTCCGAACGGCGAGATTTGAAAAGCTTTTCATAGACAATTAGTAATCTTTGAGTGTTGTCAGCAATTCGAAAGAGGTGGAGCCGTGAAAAACATTCGAGATGTACCGTCCAGGAATCGAACCCAGACTTTCTGCGCCGCGGTCGATGCACTTACCACTACGCCACGGCAACCACCAACCTAATTAGGATAGATAATTTTTTAATCAAGCTAACTCGAGTTGTCCCGTGGCGTAGTGGGTAAGTGCATCGACCTACACGCCGAAGGTCTAGGTTCGATTCCTGGACGGTACATCTCGAATGTTTTTCACGGCTCCACCTCTTTCGAATTGCTGACAACACTCAAAGATTACTAATTGTCTATGAAAAACTTTTCAAATCTCGCCGTTCGGAGTCGGCAAACAATCTTCCACTCGTGAGAGAACAATAGCAAGCACAACATGGGTAGTTGTTGTACAAGCTAGGCTCTGGTCCCTTGTGGGCTGCAGTACCACCCAACTATTATTAACTCTAGCGCACATTGCACGAACGATGACTTCGTCCAACTGTCTGATTTTGGACACGGACGTCCCTCGTAGTCCCGAGGAACTTCTTCAGTTGAGTACAGCGATATCTTCTTTAGATAGGATACAGTCCGCCAGCGAACGTCACTTCTACTGGTGACTGGATCCAAACCAGCCCTCAGACGTAGTTAAGTGTTGTAGCTTTTTAAGAATTTTACGAAACTATTTTATAAAACATAAAGACAATTTTTAACTAGACTAGATTAGCTTTAAGCATCTGCTAAGGGTCGGTAAGTAAGACGAAGTAAACTAGTTTTAAGTATGTTAATTGTCTTTTTAGCCAATAAAAAATAGCGGTTTGCGACTTTTCTGCGTTTAATCTCAATACTAAAGTTGTAGGTAGATGAATGCTTTCGAATTTATAGCTGCTCATTGTGGTGTTCTGACCGAGTCATCGATGTTGTACGTTCCTTTTGACAACAGCATGTGTATACTTCATTTTGTTCTTATTCATTCTTCATATTCTTAATGTGAAATAATCTAGTGGGGCTTTCCTGTTAGGTGTTTATTTTTACAAATCGCGCGAACATATACACAAAAATACATACGAGTATCTAGCAAAATGTTAATAGCAAATAAATTTTGTTATTATTTTTCTTTATTTTCAAGTTCTTCTATTCTTTTTTCCAATTCCTCTTCTTCCTCCTTCATTTCTGAACACCCAAATTATTAAAAAATGCATAATATGATGATGGATACAGCTCAAAAGTTAAGTGAAACAGTTATCCGGTGGATATTGGGTTTGGACTAAAGCCTGCCGGGTCCAAAATGGAGAACTAGTAGCAGAGTCGCAGTCTATGCTGTGAATCTAGAAAGGCCATTTAAACAGACTCCTAAACAGGTATGATGGCCCAAATCCTGCTATTATGCGGAATATTCCACTCAATTTGGATGGTGATAGACAAGAATTCTGCCCTCGACTTCGACGAGGTCACGATAGCAATATCGAGAGTTTGCGTTGATGGCATCTGGAGGAGAAGATTCAACCACGAACTGTGTGGGCTGTACGGCGGCATGAACCTGACAGAACAACCGACAACGCAAACATACTGACTTCAGTTGGCATCGATCCGGATGGGGCCGTGCTGGACAATGAGTTCTTCATTGTTGAGGACGCCCAAGAGAAGGTTGAAGCAATAGGAGCGGTTTTCCAGGAAGTGTATACGGTCAACGAATCTCGTAGGCCGAATCACAACTTGGAGAACAGAGCCTTGCTTAACCATTTCTACCTTCGAAATGAAATACAGCAATGGCGTTCTGAGAATCATGGTTTCACCAGATTCAATGATGAAAATAAGGCACTTAATGCCGTCGCCCAAGATGGATCTAATGCCATAATCATTTCAAAGGTGGATCTCAAAGACATTTTTCACACTCTGAAGAACAAAAAGTCCACCGGAATAGACGGAATACCGAATATTGTGTTGCGTCATCTCCCCGAAGAGGCGGTAGAGATATACACAATCCTGTTTAACAATGCTCTGAGTAATGCACATTACCCAGAGCATTGGAAAACGTCGGTAGTGCCACCCATCCCCAAAAGGGACAAAGATTCCTCGCTTCCAAAAAATCTTCGATCCATAAGTCTCCTCCCTTACATAAGCAAAGTTTTCGAAAAGATTATTAATAGAGTCCTGATACAGTGGACTGAGGATAAAAAAATTATACCGAATAACCAATTTGGATTTAGGGCGGGGCATGATACTGTACATGCTGCGTCAAAATTGGTTTCGGACATACAATGGAACAAGAATAAAACCCAGTGCACCGGGGCCTGCCTTGTTGACTTGGAAAAGGCATTCGACACCGTCTGGTTAGAAGGCCCCTTCCTTAAGTTGACGAGGTTAGGTATGAGTAAATCACTGCTTTACATGATCTACAACATGATAACTGGTAGAAGATTTGTTTTTAAAAGTTGCAACAAGGTTTCTACTCATGTTTTCAAAATAAATAATGGGCTCGGTGAATGGGGTGCGGTGAACTCACCAATTCTTTTCACTATTTTCACTAGTGAACTGATTGGCTCCATGCAGCATATGATAGCGTTCGCTGACGACTTGGTCGTGTACAGAACAGCACCAGAAATTGACGCCATTAACATACTTTTGCAATGTGACTTCGATAAGATCCAGCGATTTTGCGACGACTGGAAGTTAAAAATTAACTACCAGAAGTGTGAAACCATCCTTTTCCGGACTCCGTTATGCAGAGCCTCTAGGGATACGAAGAAAAACTGGCGTAAGTGCGGCATCTTGGACAGTGCGTGCGATATCTTGGCATTATGTTGGACCAGTTTCTGTATGGTAATATCCATTCAGTTACAGCTTTGATGAAAGCCAAGAAAGCCTTTGCTATGGCAAGTAGGTTGTTTTACAGCAGCCAACTTGACTCCAAAGTTAAGGTGATCTGCTACACGGCCCTAGTTCGGCCAATCATGGTGTATGGCTGTCCGGTGTGGTTCAACGTGAGTCCTTCCCAGATGGAAAAGATAAGAATGTTCGAGAGGCAATACCTTCGGGCTTGTCTCAAAAAATATAGAACAGCCGAGTCTGGGTACAAGAAATTCTATCGCAATGAGGTTTTGTATAACGAAGCCAAAGTGAATAGGGTGGATAATTTCATTATTAAGCTGATTCGAAGGCACGTTGCGCGATCCATGACTTCTAAAAACGAACTTATATTCGGAGCCTACAACCCTAACGATGCATACCACGATAATACGCGCCGAAGTGGATTCATTCCACCGGAAGCATTCTTATATCTTGACCGGAATGGACTGATCCAAAAAAGCGGAGGGATAACCACTTCTTCACCACGTGGTAAGGAGGACGGTAGACAAAAGAATGCTCTACGAGCGTAATGTAGCAAACGAAAATCCGGATGATCTCCGGTTCAGTACATCAATTTCTATTCGCGATAGAACTGATAGTGATAGAGATCGAGGATTTTATTGGTGGTTACAACCCCATCAAGCCCCAGCTGTCGTCAGCTCATGATGCTAACGTTGTTGGCCCCTACGGCCAATTTACACTTAGATTAAGTTAGAATAAGCTAGTTTGTTATAAAAAAAAAAAACTTAAAAATACAAAAAAAAAAAAAATAAAAAAAAAAAAAAAAATTAAGGTTAAGTTAATGTTGGGATAGTTGGGATAGTTGGGATAGTTAGATTAGTTGTAGTTTAAGATATACTTAGTTTTTTTTTTAATAATTAATTAAATAACTAAGTTTTTTTTTTAACAATTTTCTTAGTTTTAGTAATTTTTATAAGTACATTGTTTAAGTACATTGTTTAATAATAAAATAAAAGAAAATACGCTGAAAGGCACGAAAATAAAATATTAAGATTATCTTAGAGAGCCCGCATAGGGCCAGTAAGGTAGTTTTTATAATCACATCGAAATTTATAGCTAGTTTAAGTATTTTTATATCTAGATATAAGAAATCAGAAAAAAGGAACAATAAAACATACATTTAAAAACGTTAAAAAAATGACGTTTGAAACAACATTTTTAAGTAGTCATTTGGTATGTATTTTAATGAATCGAATGTTATCCATTGAGGACAAAATTTGTGTAACCGATGTGCTTCTAACGCTGTCTGTGAGATTTAAGTAACTAACACGCAACATTCCATATTCACTCTAAACTGCTGTACAAAACTAAACAACAAATGGTTTTGTTTTGTTTTTTTAAATATATGAATACTTACTCATTTTCACACAATTCTAATGGAATACTATTATCCCTAAGGTATTTTCTTTTGATTTTGGCATTAAGTAATTCTTCATCTTCGCTTTCCGAATTAAAAAATATAATTCTAAATGCAACTTTACTCTAAAGAACGAAGTTTATTTTGAAAATAACAAATTTGACATTTCACTTTATAGTTCACAATGACATTTTTAAGTAAAAGTCACAATGAAACTCATTTCATGTTACATGCTCGAAGAAAATATTTCTTTCGAGTTGAATGGCGATGAACAATGCTCGATTGTTTCAAGTTACTTGCTGTCACCCCAGGGAAGTCCATCATCGACCAAATCTTCACAATACGGCAGAAGGACTCAAAAAGTGCAAATTGACACCTACCACATATTTGTCGATTTCAAGGGCGCATATGATAGTGTGCATAGAGACGAGCTATACAGTGCCATGTCTAGTTTTGGCATTCCTACCAAACTCGTTAGATTGTGTAGGATGACGATGTAGAACTCTCGTTGCTCCGTCAAGGTCGGCAAGGAACTCACCGAGACCTTCAATGTCAAAAAAGGTTTTAGACAAGGCGACGCACTGTCATGTGGCATCTTTAACATCATCCTTGAGAAGATCGTGCGTAACTCACAAGTCAACACCACTTTAAGGCGCGGAAACCTAGACGTTACTAAAAGCGGATGAAGAAGCCCTTAGTCTTTTCGAGAGAAAAGTTTTGCGTATGATTTTTGCTCCTGTTTGCGTTAATGGCATCTGGAGGAGAAGATTAAACGACGAACTCTATGGGCTGTACAGCGACATGCGCCTAGTCAAGCGTCTCCGGATACAACGCCATGTAGAGCGCATGTCAGTGGCAACACTGATTTAAGCAGCTGATGCATGTTTCGTGTTTTGTTATGTGAATGCTTTGTTGTGTAAATAAGCAGAATTGTAGATTTTGGGGTGAATCTCAGCCAGAAATATTGGAGGAGCTACCAAAGCATCCAGAAAAAGTCACAGTTTGGTGCGGCTTATGAGCTGGTGGCATCATTGGACCGTACTTCTTCAAAGATGCGAATCGTAACGTAACTGTGAATAGTGAGCACTACCGTGAGATGATATCCAACTTTTTTTTGCGCAAAATGCAAGAGCTTGACTTGTATGAAATGTGGTTTCAACAAGACGGTGCCACATGCCACACAGCACGCGCAACAATGGACTTATTGAGATGCGAGTTCGGTGAACATTTTATTTCACGTTCGGGACTGGTCAATTGTGATAATGTGAGCGGATGCCGGAATGGTTATAATAATAATAATTAAGTGGCACTACAGCCCACAACGGACCAGGGCCTAGCTTCTACAACAACTACTCGTGTTGTGCATGCTATTGTTCTTCACGAGTAGAAGGGACCTACAGTTTTTTGCCGACTCCGAACGGCGAGATTTGAAAAGCTTTTCATAGACAATTAGTAATCTTTGAGTGTTGTCAGCAATTCGAAAGAGGTGGAGCCGTGAAAAACATTCGAGATGTACCGTCCAGGAATCGAACCCAGACTTTCTGCGCCGCGGTCGATGCACTTACCACTACGCCACGGCAACCACCAACCTAATTAGGATAGATAATTTTTTAATCAAGCTAACTCGAGTTGTCCCGTGGCGTAGTGGGTAAGTGCATCGACCTACACGCCGAAGGTCTAGGTTCGATTCCTGGACGGTACATCTCGAATGTTTTTCACGGCTCCACCTCTTTCGAATTGCTGACAACACTCAAAGATTACTAATTGTCTATGAAAAACTTTTCAAATCTCGCCGTTCGGAGTCGGCAAACAATCTTCCACTCGTGAGAGAACAATAGCAAGCACAACATGGGTAGTTGTTGTACAAGCTAGGCTCTGGTCCCTTGTGGGCTGCAGTACCACCCAACTATTATTAACTCTAGCGCACATTGCACGAACGATGACTTCGTCCAACTGTCTGATTTTGGACACGGACGTCCCTCGTAGTCCCGAGGAACTTCTTCAGTTGAGTACAGCGATATCTTCTTTAGATAGGATACAGTCCGCCAGCGAACGTCACTTCTACTGGTGACTGGATCCAAACCAGCCCTCAGACGTAGTTAAGTGTTGTAGCTTTTTAAGAATTTTACGAAACTATTTTATAAAACATAAAGACAATTTTTAACTAGACTAGATTAGCTTTAAGCATCTGCTAAGGGTCGGTAAGTAAGACGAAGTAAACTAGTTTTAAGTATGTTAATTGTCTTTTTAGCCAATAAAAAATAGCGGTTTGCGACTTTTCTGCGTTTAATCTCAATACTAAAGTTGTAGGTAGATGAATGCTTTCGAATTTATAGCTGCTCATTGTGGTGTTCTGACCGAGTCATCGATGTTGTACGTTCCTTATGACAACAGCATGTGTATACTTCATTTTGTTCTTATTCATTCTTCATATTCTTAATGTGAAATAATCTAGTGGGGCTTTCCTGTTAGGTGTTTATTTTTACAAATCGCGCGAACATATACACAAAAATACATACGAGTATCTAGCAAAATGTTAATAGCAAATAAATTTTGTTATTATTTTTCTTTATTTTCAAGTTCTTCTATTCTTTTTTCCAATTCCTCTTCTTCCTCCTTCATTTCTGAACACCCAAATTATTAAAAAATGCATAATATGATGATGGATACAGCTCAAAAGTTAAGTGAAACAGTTATCCGGTGGATATTGGGTTTGGACTAAAGCCTGCCGGGTCCAAAATGGAGAACTAGTAGCAGAGTCGCAGTCTTTGCTGTGAATCTAGAAAGGCCATTTAAACAGACTCCTAAACAGGTATGATGGCCCAAATCCTGCTATTATGCGGAATATTCCACTCAATTTGGATGGTGATAGACAAGAATTCTGCCCTCGACTTCGACGAGGTCACGATAGCAATATCGAGACGTCCCAAATATTCGTTGTTTACGGCCGCATATGACATCGTGCATAGAGACGAGAAATACATTTTGTACAGAAATGCAGTGTTCATACTGCCATGTGTATGTGTAATTAAAAAGGTCGATCTTGGAACTGTAACTTACTAGATGAATTAAATTGGCATATTACCTATTATAAATTTAACTATTAAAACTTAAAGTATAACATTATACGTTTATCTCAATGAAGTATAAATACTTCCTGTCGAAACGTCGAGATAAATTAATGTGCAACGAACTCGTTCTTGAACAATGGAATCAAGCAGAGGAAAAAATAGATTATTGACTTAACAAAAATTTACAAATATACGCCTCCAATTTGGAGTATATTTCTGGAAAGCCCTTGCTGTACCAATAAGTGCATATTTCATGACTTTCAAAACTTCGCAGCCCATACAAAACGGCCTTCAAGTGATATTTCACAAGTGTAATAGGAGTGAATAAGCTATCAATTCGTTAAATGCGCCGTCTGACAGTAAAAACTCAGTACAAAATGCTGGAGTTTAAAACCATATCATTTTATAACGTGAAGGTAAAAGATTAATCTTTTGAAAAATTATCTTTCTCGGGTGACAAACTAACTTTCGGCAGTTTTACCGTTACAATTGTATAAAATGCCCGCGACCAGATACAATCACCCCTATTCCGGCAGTCGTATAGTGACATGTCGCTTTATGAGTGTGAGAAATCGGTATTCCCATAGTCATTTAAGAATTCATAAAATGACACTAGTCATTTTGCTCCTGTCAGCTCCTGTGGAACGCATTTACCACTCGACATGTCTCATTTTTTGGTATTCTCGGAGTCACTAAACGACAGGAAAAGTGACAAAAACAGTCGATTTGAAATTAGTACACGACATAAAATTAAAAATGTCTAAAGAGTAAGTTTGTTTTGTTTTTTTTTTTATTTTTGTGTTTCTTGATATATATTTGCTTATTATTTATGGTTTCCAAAGGTTAAAGGTCAACACCTTCACAAATCATTCGTTTGGTGGGACTCATGGAAGAGAACGTGACTCTTGCCAAAAATTTCAAATGAGGCGTTACTCAAAGTATGGACATAAGAATTGGCTTAAAGGAGGTTGCGGCAATATTAAACAGTTTAGGACCACCTGTGCGTAATGAGAAAAAGGTATATGCAATTGACTATACATATATGTACATACGAACATTAAATTATTTGTTTTGAAATACTTCATAGGTTTGGTTCGATTTAAAGTCAAAACTTAAAAAAACGCATAACAAAAGGGAATCTGAGGCAACCGGAGGAGGACCCTTTAAACAAATATTTTAACGGAGCTGGACGAAACGGTGGCCAAACTTCTATCAATGCATGAGACAGTGGACCCAACTGGAAGAGTTTTCGGCTTTAAAGAAACTCATAAACGTGGAGTCAACAATGCATTATTAGACAACCCGTCTACATCAGGTGTGGTTCATACACCAAAGAAGTCTACCTGTCATGTTGAGGATATGCTTTTTACGGAGGAGGGAAATTGCCGCATACCAACAGAAACGCTTTTGAGATCAGTGAGATCTACCGGATCCCAAAACGCTAAAGACGAAATGAAGTCGTTATTAAGAAAACAAATGGACGTCCAAGAAAGTTTACACAAACATGTGAAGGAGTCTCTCAGAAATATTGAGATGGTTTTAAAAGACGGTTTAAAATACCTCCTTTGACATTTTGCATTTGACAGGCGGTTTTTGTTGTGGAACATATTCCATAAGTCATTTTAGTTTCGGAATACCGATGAAAAAATGAGATGACTTTCAAAATGACAACAGTCACTAAAATGAGATGACTCCCGGAATAGGGGTGAATATGACGCATGCCATCATGCATGTCAATATTTATGTAAACCCTCACTGTACAATGAAGATTAGCAACGCCAAGTATATTCACCCCTATTCCGGCAGTCGTTTAGTGGCATGTCAGTTTATGAGTGTGAGAAATCGGTATTCCCATAGTCATTTAAGAATTCATAAAATGACACTAGTCATTTTGCTCCTGTCAGCTCCTGTGGAACGCATTTATCATTCGACATGTCTCATTTTTTGGTATTCCCGGAGTCACTAAACGACAGGAAAAGTGACAAAAACAGTCGATTTGAAATTAGTACACGACATAAAACTAAAAATGTCTAAAGAGTAAGTTTCTTTTGTTTTTTTTTTCTTATTTTTGTGTTTCTTGATATATATTTGCTTATTATTTGTGGTTTCCAAAGGTCACATTCGCAAATCATTCGCTTAGTGGGACTCATGGAAGAGAACGTGACTCTTGCCAAAAATTTCAAAAGAGGCGTTACTCAAAGTGTGGACATAAGAATTGGCTTAAAGGAGGTTGCGGCAATATTAAACAGTTCAGGACCACCTGTACGTAATGAGAAAGAATGGCACAAGGTATGTGCAATTGACTATACATGTGTATATCTCTACATCTACAAACAGAGCTATGCTGTCCATGTTTTCAAATAAAACACTTAAAGATTATTTAAAAGTTATTTTATTGAAGAATTCAAAATATAAAAAAAAAAGTGTAAGCATATGCCATTTTGCATTTGACAGGCGGCTTTTGTTGTGGAACATATTCCACAAGTCATTTTAGTTTCAGAATACCGATGAAAAAATGAGATGACTTTCAAAATGAGAATAGTCACTAAAATGAGATGAATCCCGGAATAGGGGTGAATACAAAAAAAATCAAAATATTCTCAGAATTGAATAAATACTTCTACCTTAAACGCAAGATATAAATATTGCGGTATTGCAATTATTTGTAAATCGTATTGGTTACATTTGGAGGAATGGTTTCGCTACGCAATAAAAATTGTTAACTATAGCCCCAACTTATGACATTGCAAATAGAAGTTTAAATCGCTTGACAGGTACTAGATTTGATACAAAATCGCGAACGCGCCTGTTGCACGAGCCAACAAAAAAAAAAACAACTACGTACTTATCATCTACCTGAAACAAAGTGGCTAGAATAACAATCTTAAAATCGTGATAGTACTTGAGTTTTTTTTTATGATTTGCTTAATGAACATAAAATGGACCACTTTCTTTGTTCCTTCATCTTATTCACATTGCTTCTATTTTTAAAAGATTGATTGATTTTTCCAGCAGATCCATTTGTAGCTGCAGTTCATTGCGATTACTTCTAACTGACTGTTGGCTCCATTCAATCTTCTCCACAACAGATATATAATGCTCTCTTATTTCATTTACTGTTTCCAGCAATTCAAGCAATTTAGGTACGCTCAGCCCTTCAATGAGCATACTCTCAAAGTCACACAGCTCATTGTAGATATTTTCCAACTTTTTGTTGGCTATTGTACCCTTCAGAAAAGAAAACACAGAATTAACATGCAGGCACAAGCAAACAAAAATATCTTTACCCAGTATTTATAATCATCCAACGTCAAGGAATTCATGATGAATATAAATATCGCAACAAGTGAATTAGTAAACTGAGACCATCTGCACCACAGCCAGCAGAAGTATAGACAGAGATAAAGAATAAGGTTTCAATATTTCCAGGCATTTGCATTGGAAAGTCATAGCAAAGATGATGAAATAAAAACACGATGGAAGAATAAAAGAGATACACAGCTGATCGATCAGCTGATTCCCCCTATATAAGTCAAAAGTTTGACAGTTATTTACAAGTTGTGCCGTAAATATGTAGGTTAATTGCTGAAAGTCAGAAACCAATAAGGAAGGAGATGGTCGACTGAACAGCTGATTAAACAGCTGATTTCCCCTTCGTCCATCAACCACTTGAGTGTTATCTACGAATTGTGGTGTGTTTCACACACTTGTTTACGTTTCCCCTCCAAAAAAAAACATTTCCGCTAATTCGTAAATGTTTTCGCTCAATAGTGTCAAACATTCGTAAATTGCCCACAATTCGTGAATTCGTCAGCCATTTTATTATATATTCAACAGATTGCGTTCGTAAATAACTACAGGAAATTGTTTATGATTTTAGTGTCGCCGACACTTTAAATAGTATGTTACTTAAAATTAGTTATTGTGATAGAACTTATATTCGTGATGACTTTGGAAATATGTACAAAATTAAAACAGCAGTGCATGTTTGAAAATCGATCAGTATGGAGGGATTTATTTTCATCTGGTATTCCGAGTTAAGTGTATTTAAATCAAAATAAAGATTATTGTAATTCTAGTGTTACTTACTCGGCAATATGTAGAAAATTAAATTTGTAGTTATAATTTCGATCACTCATTATGAAAAGTGTAATACCGAAAAACAAAAGGAAACCTAGGCTAATACGTCGGTAATAGTTATCCAGGCAATCGTTTTAAAGAATAAAAATTAAATGAAGATAATTTGAAACAAAATTTTTATCCACCATGAAAAACATGATTCGATTATGAATATGGAAACTCAATATAAAGTAATAGCACCAATTAATAAATTAGTCCCTCCAGCATATTTCACTAAAACCGCATGTTGGTTAACCTAACTAAAAACGCCTATGAGTGACAATTATAATATATAATTTTGTAATATAAATAATATATATAACAACTCAATAAAAAGACTGAACTGTTTTTAAAAAAGCGCATAGTTACAAATTGTAATTACCTTCTTAGTGCTCTTTAAAAAAAAAACAAGTATCAAAATATGGAAATTGCTATACCAAACATAATAGTTCTTAACAACAATAAGTGAAAGATATTAATTTTTAGAATACGAGTCTTAGAATTGTGAAAGATAGTGATAGGATTTTAGTAATTATTTGGGAATTCCAAAATACTGTTTGTCTAGCTATTGTGTTCAATATAAATTCGTGTCGTATATTTGTTTCAAACTTAAAGTTTTAACATTACATCCTAACTGATGAAATTACTGCTTTAATGATACAATTTATGAACGCCTTCCATGTCGGCCATTATTTTGTGGTGGAATTTTTAGCAGAAATATTTGAGTAAGGGAGATAGTCAATAACCCCGTCTCCCTTATTCACATAAGTAGTTTGTGCGGGAAACTTATCAGCTGATTACGCAGCTCACACCTATTCTCAGTCAACAGAAAAAAACCCTGTCTGTGAAACTGCCTGGAATCAGCTGTTCAAGGAGGGGAATTGTTGTAAAAAATCACTGTCAAATTTTCCCCACGGGCAGGAGACGAGGGAGTCGACTGTCTCCTTATTGGTCTCTGCTGAAAGTTACTTGCGAATCATCGAACATTTTTTCATGTTACCCACACTTGTTCCCGTTTACCCACAAAAATTTGCAACATGTCGACCATTTCCTGGATTTTTGCCCACAATAGTGTCACAACATTCCTAATTTTCGGTATTCGTCAACCATTATAATATATCATTCGGAGTAGGTTCGAATTGAAATTAGTGTCATCAAAACTTTAAATAGTTTAATAGATATTAAATTATTATAATAAATTTTAGAGAGAACGAATAAAAACACTGCTGCTTATTTTGAACGAGCTTAACAGAATGAGCTTTATTTCAGTTTAAGGAATAACGATGTAAAAGAAAGGTTTAGAATTGTAATAGAATGATTAGAATGAAAAAGGAAAAAGACTTTTGGTTAAGACATCTGTAACCATCTCTGTTGTTGGGATATATTCGACATCTATTTGGCGTTGTTGGAAGACTTCTCGCACATAATGGTGTCGAATGTCAATGTGTTTTGATCTTGAATGGAAGATAGGATTCCGCATCTTCTGTGCCCCTTGGTTGTCGCAAAATAATATAGTTGGTTCTGCTCCAGTATTCATAAATTCAATTTCTTGCAAAAGATTCCGCAGGTAGACAGCCTCTTTTGCTGCTTCCGAGAGGGCCATATATTCGGCTTCTGTGCTTGACAAAGCAACCGATTTCTGCTTCTTCGAACTCCATGTAACAGCAGCATTTGCGAGTTTGAAGACAAAGCCGGTGTATGAAATCCCATCGTCAACGTTTCCTCCGAAGTCTGCATCTACATATCCAACTAAAGTAGAACCGGATTTCTTAAACACAAGTCCGTGGTTGATTGTGCCCTTGAGGTATCTAAGAACTCGCTTAGCCGCATTCCAATGCTGTTTTCCGGTATCACTGTTGTATTGGCTCAATGAACTAACAGCATGAGCAATGTCCGGACGAGTTGACAAAGCTAGGTACATCAATGATCCAATCAACGAGGTATAGGCAGTATTTCTCATTTCGTCTCTCTCCTCTTCAGTCTTCGGCCGCATTTCTTTTGTTAATTTTGAATTCCCGTCCAGTGGTGTTGCTACATCCTTCGCGTTTGTCATACCATACTTTATGAGGATGTCCTGTATGTCTTTCTTTTGACTCATGACGATATTGCCGTTGGCTAAATCTTGATGAAATCCGATGCCCAAACAGTAATGTTATTCACCCAATTCTTTTATCTTAAACTTTTGAAACATTCTTCGCGTTAAAGCTGAATATGCACTCTTGTTATCAGTCGCGATGATGATGTCATCAACGTATGTATATAACGACCAACAAGAAGACGTCAGATGTTCACATCGTGTACATACATTTTTCAGAATTCATGGGTTGAAGACCAGCGTCTATTAACTCTTGCTCGAGTTTTATGAACCACTTTCTGCCAGATTGCTTCAGCCCATAGATAGCCTTTTTTAAAGAATAAACCAAATCTTCCTTATTACCTTGCACAAACCCTTCAGCCTGTTCCATGTATAAATCTTCATCTTGTAAATCGCCATTGATATAAGCCATTTCTACATCCAGTTGATATAATTGAAGATCGTACTCAGCTGAAAGCGCCATAAGAATGGGAATTGAGCTTTGTCTAGCTACTGGTGCAAATGTTTCATCAAAATCAAACCCCGGTTTTTGTGAGCAGCCTTTTGCAACCAAGCGCGCTTTCGCTTTTCAATGCTGCCGTCTGAGTTATATTTCGTTCTCAGAACCCAGCGACAACCAATTACTCTTTTATGGTTTGGACGTTTTACTAATTTCCAGGCTTCAACATTCCTTAATGCTTCGAATTCAGATTTCATTGCTATCATCCATTCGCTAGCGTAGGGTCCTGCCATGGCTTCTTGAACATTTGGATTTGGATCATCGTAGGCTAGGTTGGCTTCTTCTTTGAGATCTGATTCCTGCTTTTCATGCAAAATACTGTTGAACAACTTACGTGGTCTTCCTCTTTTGCCCGTTCGGATTATTTTTGGTCTTCCGGGTCCGCGTCTGTGTGAAGTCAGTGGAGTATCTCCCCCTGCATCAGCCTTTACTTCCGGTTTTGCAACTTCGTGTTCAGTTATCGGTTCTTTAACTGAGTTATTCTTCTCCCTCTGGACTGGGGCGTCATTTCTCTGAAAAACAGGAAGTACATTAACAGGAGGTACTTCAAATTCCATGAACTCGTGCGGTTTTTGTTCGACTTCAACACTTTTGGAATCTTCGAAAAATCTAACGTCACGACTCACAATAATGCGTTTTGCTTTGGGATCCCACAAACGATATCTTTGGACGTGGATGAGTACCCAGTGAAAATACACTCTGCGGGAATTTTGTTAAGGACGAATGCTTTACATCCGAAAGTTCTTAGGCAAGAGACATCTGGCTTGCATCCATACCAGGCTTCAAATGGAGTTATGCCACTTAATGCTTTTGTTGGAGACCGATTTCTTATATAAACCGCCGTCGCGATTGCTTCACCCCAAAGCTCTTAGGGAGATTGGATTGTAACAACATACAACGAGCCATATCCATTAATGTTCTGTTCATCCGTTCAGCGATGCCATATTTTTGAGGTGTGTGGGGAACGGTATACTCTCCTCTTATTCCAACTTCAGCAATCAGTTTTGTAAACTCAGGGCTGCAATGTTCCAGGCCATTGTGGGTGCGTAAAATTTTTATTTTTGAACCAAGTTGGTTTTCAGACAAGGCTTTATTGAAGTACTTTATTTCGAATTTTTCCCTTTTGACTTTGCCCAACAATCAGATGCTTTATGTCCCATTTTATTACAAAAGTTACATTTAAATGGTTTGTATCTTGGATTGTAACCAGAACAGTACGTACCTGCTGTGGTTGTCTCTTTTTCTTTTTCTTTGGGTTTAAAGTTGCGGTTGTTTCTAGGAAAAGATTTTGCGACAAAAGCTTCTTGTGACTGTTTGCTTTGAGCGTCCTTTTAATTCCTGCCGCCGAATTCCTCCAAAAGCTTTATTTTCAAAGCTTCGGGTGCAGGCAAATAATCAATTGCTTCGATGGCGCATCTAAAATTTTCGTAGCTTTCCGGAATGCTATATAACAGTAGAATAGCAAGTAGATCCTCTGCTACGCCGATTTCCCTTTCTGAAAGTTTGTCCACAGTTTCAAAGAAGTTATTCAAGTGATCCATCATGTTCTCCCCCTCTTGCATTTTTGTAAAAAGTAGCTGCTTTAAAAGTGTAGCCTTACGCGCAGGTCCGGTCGAATGGTAAACTTCTTCTTATTTTGCCCAAACGTGATTAGAAGTAGCACAATACTTAATATGGCACAGCTTAGATGGTGCCATCGCTAAAATGATGTCGGCTCTTGCTTTCTGATCTGCTACTTCCCAGGCGTCGATTTGTTCTTGATTTGTAATAACGTCGTCATTAATAATCGCAGCAGGCTTCGCGAATATTCCAGCGACGTATCCCCAAGAATCATTTTTTATTAATATTGCTGCCATCTGCAGCTTCCACGTATCAAAATTTTCTTTGTTCAGTTTTTCAATGTGAAAGATTTGTCCCGACATTTTAAATTACTTCGAATTTTAATACACGCACTATTTAATTATTTTTTATCAGATTGCGCAGTAATGCTGTCTGGGCCCATAACCTCTTGGAGAGAACGAATAAAAACCCGTCTGCTTATTTTGAACGAACTTAAAAGAATGAGCTTTATTTCAGTTTAAGGAATAACGATGTAAAAGAAAGGTTTAGAATAGTAAGAGAATGATTAGAATGAAAAAGGAACCCGTGTTGCCACAACGAAGTTTTTTTAATACGTGACAACAATATATATTCAGTATTATATTATATTTCCAATCGCTTCTGAAATATGTATGTACAAAAAAGGAAAGATCGCATATTTGCAATTTCAAAGTTGAGCATTAGAAGGAATTTAATATTGCATAGGCGGTTTTCGTTTATTGATATTCTGTATTACATAAGAAGAATTTATTATAACCACCTTATATAATTACATTAATAAACAGGAATACAGGATTTCTCTAAACTGATATGTATTTAGTAATGCAAATAGTTTTGTGTAACTAATTATAACCTAAAACAACGATTAAATGCGTATATTTATTTGGAAATCCGATGACTCATGAAATACAGAAATGAATGTACCATTATAGACAGATGTTCGGAATTTTATTTTCTTGTCTTGTGTATTATTGATTTCATTTTAACTAAAATTTCGATTCGATATATTATAAAGCTTATGTTTTAACTAACGAAATAACATATCCACATCGGTTCTTATAAAATCAATATTTTAATGAAATTCAATATATTTCTAATCACATCTACTCAGTACGGCGAGCGCAATTATTAAATATGATATGCATACTTAAAGTAAGAGAGCGATTTATGAGCACGCACTCCCTCCGCCATGTTCTTGAATTTATTTTTTGTTGGGAAATATTGCCGGTATTTCAAATACACTTTGAATTTTCAATTGGTTCGATTGTTTAACATGTTTTTAAATAACAAAAAATAATATACCAGCAGGAAGTGCCGACTCGAACCTCGTTAAAGAACTTAGCATTGCATACCAGAGTGCAAGCATGGCCAAACCGCTTTGAGGTTGTTGAAATCAGGTATCTTATTCCAATAAGTAATGAGTCCATATTATGTTGGCGAGTCAATGTATTGTAAGCGTAGGTCATAAGTTAGATCAAATAATAATAAGTGAGTGGTACTACAGCCCACAAGGGACCAGGGCCGAGCTTCTACAATAACTACTCGTGTCGTGCGTGCTACTATTCTCTCACGAGTAGAAGGGACCTACAGTTTTTTGCTGACTCCGAACGGCGAAATTTTAAAAGCTTTTCATAGACAATTCATACTCTTTGAGTGTTGTCAGCAACTCGAAAGTGGTGGTGCCGTGAAAAATGTGAGGTGTCCCGTCCGGGAATCGAACCTTGACTCTCTGCGCGGCGGTCGAGTTGTGTGTTTTATTACGTTATTCGAGTTACGAATTTAAATGGCGCAGTCGACGGAGACGAAGGCAAAACAAAAAAAAAAAAACATTTACTATATCTAAAAGGAAATCTTGGAAGTATTTTGTAATTGTTTTTGTTGCCGCTATGTTCCAATTTATAAAAAAATGCCTAAACTGGTAAACATAAGAAACCATAAAAGAGAGCAAATATTTGATTCAAACAGAATAACCATCCATCCCCGAGCAATGTCTAGTGATACTAACAGAGCTAATATACATACAGATGGAAACACCATCATTGGGCTCCAACAGAATTTAAAATTTGCACCGACGTTTGATGGGACAAATGGAGCACTCCCTTGATTCACCGCAATATACAAGTTTATTCAAGAATATCCGACAAACCAATCAGCCGACGTTTTTGCTGTTATCTACAACGAAAAGATCACTGAAGCAGCAAAGAATTTTATCTCTATCAACCCACCGAGCAACTTTGAAACAACAAAGGGACAACTGAAGCTACACTACCAGTCAACAAAAACGCAGAGTATGATATTAGAGGAGATTCAGAAATTAAGATTTAAGTGAACGAGTTAGAAAACTGATTGACGATATTTCGGAGTGTGCAGTGTATAGTGAAAAATCGGCAGATTACATCAACAGTTTAGGTTGTGTGTTGATAATAAAAATTAAAGAGGTAACAGTTCATTGTTATCTGAAATATATCAAAAATTTACCCTGGTTGAAATTCGGCCAACTATAAACAAACATATCGGACAAGACGAATTCAACATAAAACGTTTTAAAAGTTTGAGCAATTATTTATCAAGTTGTTATAATACTCAAAGCCAACCGATACAAACTAGAAATTTTAATAATGAAAGAAAAAACAGTGACGGGAACAATTTTAACAGAAATTCGAGTAATAATTCGGGTCAAACTCAAGTAACATATTATCAATCCTAAATATAATAATACTAACAATAATAATGTAAACTATAGTTCTGGTCAATTAGGAAACCAAATAAAACAGTGTAGAAATCCAACAATGACAACACTCAAAGAGTATTAATTGTCTATGGAAAGCTTCTCAAATCTCGCCGTTCGGAGTCGGCAAAAAACTGTAGGTCCCTTCTACTCGTGAAGAACAATAGCATGCACAACACGAGTAGTTGTTGTAGAAGCTAGGCCCTGGTCCGTTATGGGCTGTAGTGCCACTCAATTATTATTATTATATTATTAGAAATCCAAATACCACAAATTTAAAAAACAATCATTCTCAACAATCCAGACAAAGCTCTAACCATATTTCAGTAGATGTTTTAAGCACAGATGAAGTAGATAGTAATTTTTTTTTACAAAATTAGCCTCCGAAACACAAAAAATTTATATAAATCTTATATTTAACCAACAGCATTATGCAACTCTTTTAGACACTGGTTCTACGATTAGTCTTCTAAATTCGAAAAAAGTTTCAAATCAGATTTACGAAAACATATGTACAATAGATGGTAACGTTTACAAAAACGTATCAATACGTTAAAACAAAATGTCGAGACGAATACAAACAGGACATAAATGCTAGAATAAGATGGGTTCAAATGAATTTAGAAAAACACTATGGATCTTTATTAGGAATGGATTGAATTTATAAAAATGTGAAACTTATAGACATACATAATAATGAAATTGTTTTGAATAATATCAAACGAATTCCATTTTTGAATAAGACAATACTTGATGACGTAAATATGTTAGAGGAAAGTCAATTTGAGAATATTAAATTAGATCATTTGGATAAAGAAGAAAAGCTAGGTGTTACTAGTTAATGAATAATTATAAAAAATTGTTTTACAAAGAGTGTGATAAGCTAACGAATACAACAAGTATAGTCCATGAAATCAAAACAACAACCAACGAACAAATTAATTCTAAACTGTGTAGGTATCAACGCCAGCATGAGACTGAAGGAAGAAAACAAATCAGAGACATGGACATAATAAGAAAAGGTAGCGAACACCTTTACCAAAAACGGAAAAAATAATGAAATACTTTTCTTGAAATCACTGGATTCTATAGAAAATATATCAAGAATTAGGATAAAACTGCATATTCACTTGTAAATTAGTAAATTATTCTATATCTAGAACATTGAATAAACACAAAAAAAGCTATAGTGATACCGATAAAGAGTTCCTAGCTATAGTTCATTCAATTACCTATTTTAGGTCATATTTATTATTAAAATAGTGGCAGGCCATGCTCCAATAAAGTATTTAAATTCTAAGTAAAAAGACAAAAAATTTATCAGAGAAATCAGTGATGGATTTTGAAGCTACAGGAGTATAACTTTACAATTGAGTATCTGAAGGGAGAAGAAAATGCAGTTGCAGAATTTTCAAGTAGACAAATCAATAGCCCTCTAATAAATAATAAACAGTAGTGAATCTAATCTAATGGAGCAGAGGAACAGCTCCAATATCATACGTTCATAAAAGAAGAAGTTATAAATAGTACATAGAATAGAGGTACTTCATAGCAGAAGAATAATAGAAATTAACCCACAAACCGAAGAAAACGAAATAAAAGAATTACTTCATAAGCATGTTAAACCAGGGAAAAATGGAATTTTCAAGATAAAGATTATTTATAATAAAACTCAACAGTTGATAATGCAGTTATTTTCAAATGATAAAAGAATAAAATTTATGAAAACTACTAAAAGGACAGAGGAAATGAAAACAGAAGAAGAATGTCATAAGCAAATCTCGCTATATCATACAGTCGATTCATTGCATAGTGGAATAATTAAGACTTATCGAGCTCTTCAAGACAACATTAATTTTTCAAAGTTGCAAGAACACATTCAGCTTATTATAAGTAATTGCGACAAATGTGAACAAATAAAATATGATAGGAATCCTATTAAATCAATTATGAGTGTTACAGAGACGCCAAAGGCTAAGAGCGATATTGTTTATGTAGACATTTTTCACTACTATAAACAAACATTCGTTACTATAATTGATAAGGTTACCAAATTTGCCGTCGGATATTTTACATTAGAAGGATATTTAGCAACTTTTGATAAGCCAACTAAAATGATCATGGACAATGAGTTTTAATCTGAACAACTCATTAAGTTCTTAAAAGATAGAGGTATCGAAGTACATTGGACCAAACCAAAAAGTCATACTGGAAATGCTGACTCCATTTGAAGTTAATAGAAAATATTCAAAGTTTCAGATTCAAGGCTATCAGAAAAACAGATAGTTCATCTATGCAAAAAATGGTGGATCTTGTTAACTTGTTGTTAAAAAAAATTAATAAGAATAGGGAAAATTATATTGAAAATAGAGTTGAGGGTTATAAAAAAAACTATAAAAGAGTATGGCATAAGGACCAACCATATTTTAGAAAGTTTCCATTAAAGAACGTACATTTGGTGAATATCAAAAGAAAACTTAAATTTGCAGGTACTTTTCGTAATAATCCTAATGATGATTACCTCAGTATAAGGATTACTACAGGTTCATAACATACCTGAAGAGAATGGATACACGAAAAATAGGACAAGGGAAGCAAATATAATTAATGAAACAAATACCATCTTACATATAATAGATCCAAGTGAAGTAAATAATATTTTAATCGATTTAGATTCAAATATAGATCTCTTACAATTGAATGATAAGCAAAACCTGTTCCTAAAATTAAAATAAATCAAGAGTAAACTAAGAGCAATCGGTAAATCAAACAGGCAAAAAACAAATTCAAACAGGTTTAATTAATGCCATCGGTAGAGCTAAAAAAATGGTTATTTTTAACTATGGGTGACATAGATCACTAAGAAATTCGAGATCATCTAAAAGTTACTGACCAAAATAATTATCTATTTTTAACATTAACGAACAAATAAAAATTAATAAACACTTCAAGAAATCCTTAACTGATCTGAAACTTACTATAGAAAAAGAAAGGCTTAACATTTTGGAAAGTTACAACATAGAATGATTAAGTTCGTTAGTTAAATTATAAAATATTACTCTTAACAGTCAACTAAGTTAAGATATTTCGAAAATGAAACCAATCAAATTCTTGACAATATAATGGCAGTTAAGAATGACATAATTCATCCAAGTGTGCTGACATTAGAGGAATTAGAAACATACTATACAGATTTTCACTCTGTTCAACTTGTATTTGCAGTTATTACATCTATTCCTAACTCGAGTTACTTAGAAATTAATGAAGAAGAGGACATGATTGTAACAATAAACGAAAGTATATACCAATACAAAGAAAAAAAAACATTGTTTAAACATATGAAGAAGAGTAAAAGTTGTGTTATTACAAGTTTATGTTATTTAAAATAAAATAATGTAACATCAATCGAAGAAATAGATGACAAGTCCATCATTCTTAAAAATATGTAGAATGACCCATTGTGACAAAATTGCCATCAAAGAAATAGTACATTAGACGGGAATTATTTAATTAACTACAATAACTATACAATGAAAATAAAAGAAGAAACAACATATAACAACAAAAAATGTATTGTACCAGATAAATATTTTTACTCTCCAACTAAAAATAATAAGATGTTCTTAAAACCCATACATTTTAACAAGGTAATAATCGCAAATGAAAAAAAAATAGCAGAAATAAAGGAATTAAAATATCATGAAAATGTTATGTACGGTTAGAACATAACTTAAATGTTAATGTGTATACTAAGCATAATTGATCTTAAAATACTTAAAAAAAAAAACAGAAAATTTACAATCCAAATTGTAAGTAAGCCAGAGGCTTCGGATTCAAAGCTGACTCGAACCTATCCAATGAAATTAGCATTGAACACCAAAGTGCAAACACAGCCAAACCGCTTGCTTGATGACCGACTTGAGGTTCGTTCGTTGACATCAGGTATCTTATTGCAATAAGTTGATGATTCAATATTATGTTGGCGAGTCAACGTAATGTAAGCGTAGGTCATAAGTTAGATCAAATAACGAATGAAATTAGTCATAAAGAGACTCGACACCGTTGCTGTTTCAATGTTTCAATTTTGTACATATTTCTAAAATCATCAGGATATAAGCTCTATCACAATAACTTCTTCTTCTTCTTCTTGTAGTGCTACAGTCCGGGGTGGTCCTGGGCCTCAACCAACATGCCTCTCCAGCCAGCAAGGTCTTTCGCCAGCTGCCGCCAGTTGCGCACTCCAAGTTGGTTGAGGTCCTTCTCCACTTGTGTGCGCCACCTAAGCCTAGGCCGTCCTCTGTTGCGTTGTCCCAAAGTCTCAGATTCGAAAACTTTTCGGGCTGGAGCAGTGGTGTCCATACGCTCTACATGGCCTAACTATCTTAAGATGCGAAGACGAAGTCCTTGACTACCTAGAAGTTTCTGCTGCCTTGTGTGACGCTCTGTCCGAGACGTCGATGTTGTGCGTCCATCCTTCAGGACAGCATGTACTTCGTTTTGCCCTCATTAACTACCAGACCCATTTTAGCCGCTTCTACTTCCATACCAGCAAACGCCCCATTGACGGCTAGCTGTGTTCGTCCAATCACGTCAATGTCGTCGGCGTAAGCTAGCAATTGGACTGACTTTTGAAAGATCGTGCCTCTGGTGTTGACTTGTGAGTTACGCACGATCTTCTCGAGGATAATGTTAAAGAAGTCACATGACAGTGCGTCGCCTTGTCTAAAGCCTTTTTTGACATTGAAGGTCACGGTGAGTTCGCTCCCGACCTTGATGGAGTAGCAAGAGTTCTCCATCGTTATCCTACATAATCTGACGAGTTTGGTAGGAATGCCACAACTAGACATGGCACTGTATAGCTCGTCTCAATGCACACTGTCATATGCGGCCTTGAAATCGACGAATAGGTGGTGAGAGTCGATCTGCACTTCTTGGGTTTTTTCCAGGATCTTTTCTGGATCTGTGAAGATTTGGTCGATGGTCGATGATAAGTACCAATCAGGTTGTTGGCAAACGGTTTCAGGCGTTCACACAATACGGCAGAGAGGATCTTGTATGCGACGGTAAGGAAACTAGTCCCTCGATAGTTGGCGCAGTCGAAGAGGTCTCCTTTCTTGTGGACTTCCACTCATCGGGCATGCTTTCCTCCGACCATATCTTACAGACGAGCTGGTGCATGCGCCCAACCAGGTCATCTCCAGCTGCTTTAAGCAGTTCTGCGGACAGTCCATCCGCTCCAGCAGCTTTATTCGTCTTCACTCTCGATATTGCCATCATGACCTGGTCTTAGTCGGGGGGACGGAGTTTTACCTTTCATCGTTCAAATTGAGTGGAACATTCTGCCTAACAACGGGACTTGGGCCGTCATCGCCATTTAAAAGTCTGCAGAAATGATCTTTACAGATTCTCAGCATCAATTGCGACTCTACTGCGAGGTTTCCGTTTTGGTCCAGACAGGCTTCGGTCCGAACCCTATATGCACCGGATAGCTGTTTCACCTTTCGGTAAAACTTTCGGACTTCATTTCTGCCATAAAACCTCTCCATTTCTTCGACCGCGCCCTTCTCATTATCTCTCTTTTTCCTTCTGAGAAGCCGATTCTCTTTCCTTCTTTTCTGTTCGTAGAGCTCACGAACAGCTGTCGTTGTCCGATGCAGCGTTGCCTGGTAGGCCTCCTGTTAAGATACATATGCCTGCACTCGTCGTCAAACCATGGGTTACTTCAGGGTGGTGGAGTGAAACCCAGCACATCAGTGCGTCCTTGATGGCTTTTTGACAACGTTTCCATTCTTCTTCTATTGTCAGTGCAGCCAGCGTCGAACTTTCTGAGAGTTTCATGGAGACTCGGTCGGCAAAGATCCCAGGGACCTGTTGTGATTGTAGCTTTCCGACGTCAAACAGTTTTGGCTTATCTCGACTCCATTACTCTCTCGATATCCGGGTTTTTACCTTGGCTACAACAAGCTGATAATCCGAGTCGATGTTGGCGCCTCGGAATGTTCGGACATGGAGAATGTTGGAGGGGTGTCTGACGTCGATCGCAACGTGATCAATCTGGTTGGCGGTTAATTGAGGGGATTGCCAGGTTCCTTTATGGATGTTGAGATGTGGGAACCGCGTAATACTCACAGAGAAGTTCCGCCCCGTGGCGAAGTCCAACAGCCTGAGTCCGTTTCCGGAGGTGGTGTCGTGAAGCCTGTGTTTCCCGATGACGCCAGGAAAGATGTTTTTTTCCACAGAGTCACAGCTATGGCATCGATTGTATGTTCTTTCTAGGAGATCATAGAACTCATCCTTGCTGTTGTAATCCTTCTTTTCTATCGGGGAGTGAGCGCAAATCAGGCTGATGTTCCCGAATGTAGCCTTAATGCTGATTGTTATGAGGCGTTCGCTTACGGACTCGTAGCTTAAGACTTTTTGCCTAAGTCTGCCTCGAACAACAAATCCGCATCCGAATAGGCGCTGCCTTCTCTCCCTGTAGCAGCCACTGTAGTAGATGTCGCAGTTCTTCATCTTCTTTCTGCCCGGCCCATCCCACCGCACAGCAGTCAAGGGCCTCCGCAAGTTGTTCGGCTGCACGTGGTCTGTTAAGGGACCTCACATTCCACGTGCAGAACCGAAAATCGTTATCCTTTATTCGTCTACTAGGGTCGTCAAAATTAGATCTGTCCATATCCGAGGCATGTTGTTGTTCCAGAACTCGGTTATTTTTGTGTGGTAGGCCAGTCGCTGCATTAATTTGTTCACCACACAACGAATGCTGTGATGGCTATCCAGGGGCGCCACGGGGAGGCTGTATGTCAACTTGACCTATGCACGGACGAGATAGCCTTGGCAGCTCGCCATGTTGAGTGCGATCAAGGACATTGCCTCGTGTGAATAGGCCCATACCCCCCAATATCACATTAACTATTTTTCTTAAATAATACACTATTTAAAGTGACGATGACACTAAAATCATAAACAATTGGCTGACGAATTCAGGAATTATGGGCAATTTACGAGTGTTTGACACTATTGAGGGCAAACATTCACGACTTTCTTATTGATTTCCGGTGTCCGTCAATACGTGGAAGTTGTTTTGATCAGCTGATTTTGATTGATCTAGTTTGTACTAGAACTTAGCAAATCTTGATAGTAATGAATTGATAGTATGAACAGATCGTCGAGAACAAGGGAATGCAAGCGCAGATGATCGCTTTGCAGAAACAGATAGTGGATTTACAGACCAGTTTCCTTCAGTAACCGCCGCGAGTAGACATCATCTACTCTGCGCTGTTTAGCGAGCCAAACGCACAGCAGATATAATGGGCTCGCGTGCAGCAGGAACCCTTAAGATCCTAGCAGTGAATGCAAATTCGCTCATAAGGATCGAACGAAAAATACAGCTTTATCACTTCTTGAAAACCCACAACCCTGACGTGCTGATGGTTAGCGAAACTAAACTAAATCAGACGCCAAATCTCAGGTACAAAAATTATAATATAATCAGAAGAGACCGACCCCAATCCACTCGAGGGGGCGGGGTCGCTCTTTTGATAAAAAAGAACTTATTTCATAGAGTCATATATAGCAATGTTGTACGTAGATTTAGTGTGCTAGAAGCATCCATTGCACGCATCTCTCTCCAAGGTGGAAAGAGGCTGTTTATGATTGCTGTTTATGCATCTGAACCTCGAAACCCTAATTTTCTATCGGAGCTCGAGGCTCTCTTCAGCAGCCTGCGCTTAAGCTTGGAAGAAAATTACTATATCTTAGCCGGGGACTTAAACGCCAAACATGGTGAATGGGGTAACTCAATTCCAAATGAGAGAGGAAACGCTTTCTTAGAGTGGATGGAACAGAACAATTTCGAGTTCAGGCTAGATTTGCTTGCAACCGATAGACCATCCTTTCCTAGAAGCGGGTCCTATCTGGATGTGATGCTAATCGACAGACGACTGACGATACCTAACGTGGAGCGACGAACGAGGAACTGTTTATCTACGGTCGAGTATGACAGTGATCACTGTGGTCTCGCCGCGATAATAAAGCTCCCGAAGGAGCTGGAGGAGCTAGAGGGATATGTCCAAGCGCATCTAATAATTATAATAAGGCGCACTGGCCACGTTTTTCTAGAACCTTAGCCAGAGAAATAAGTTCGAGTGCGATCAATCCTCCTACGAACAGAAACCTAACGAACGAAGAGGTTGACGGGTACCTCACACAAATAGACGAGGTCATTAAACGTACAGTGGACAGGACGATTCCGAAGGGGTCACAAACCGATTATGGCGACATCTATCGAAATTCCGAAATCGATGCACTTCACGTGCAAAAAAGTAGACTCCTATCAAGACTAAAACTCTTGTATAGACGGTTTACGGATCCGCAGAGTCACAGATCAAAGTACTCCAACAGTTAATTCGACAAAATTACAGTCTAGATGTAAGCTTGCATTGGGGCAATAAGATTCGGGCTGAAAGATCTAACAACCCGAGCATGTTCCCGCAAGTAAATGAAATTTTCCGGAGGAGAGATCATAATGACATTCAGTGCGTCCGACTTGACAGAACAACAGACAACGCGAACTTACTTACGTCAGTTGGCATCGATCCAGACGGGGCAGTGCTTAACAACAACTTTTTCGTAGTGGAAGATCCACAGGAGAAGGTTAATGTAATTGGTGCTGTTTTCTAGAAAGTGTACATGGTCAACGAGCCTCGTAGTCCGAACCACGATATGGAGAACAGAGCCTAGCTGAACCATTTCTATCATCGGAACGAAATAAGTCAATGACGATCCGAGAATCCTGGTTTTACCAGATTCAGTGACGATCTTCTGGCAAATAATGCCGTCGCCGAATGGAAACAATTCCATCCTTATTTCGAAAGATGAACTCCAAGGAATCTTCAACTCACTGAAGAATAAGAAGTCTGTGGGAATCGATGGGATACCAAACATTGTTCTGCGTCATCTACCCTCTGAGGCGGTGGATGTATACACAACCCTGTTTAACAACGCGTTGAGTAGTGCATATTACCCGAAGCATTGGAAAACAGCTGTGGTACAGCCAATTCCGAAACGGGACAAAGATACTTCCATCCCGACAAATTTCCGGTCTATAAGTCTTCTTCCGTGCATAAGCAAGGTATTCGAGAAGATAGTCATTAGAGCCCTGAAAGAATGGGTTGAGGAAAAACAAATAATACGGGAAAACCAATTTGGCTTCAGGGCGGGGCATGACACCAGACACCATTCATGCCGCGTCTAAATTGGTTTCCGACATACAATGGAATAGAAACAAAACCCAGTGTACAGGCGCCTGCCTGATCGACGTGGAGCAGGCATTCGACACCGTATGGTTAGAAGGTCTCTTCCTCAAGTTGGTCAGGCTCGGCATCAATAAAACATTGCTATATATGATCTATGACATGGTTACAGGTAGGAAGTTCGTTGTGAAAAATGGCAATGTAACCTCAACCACAGTATTTCACATAAAAAATGGGTTGCAACAAGGAGCGGTGGGCTCGCCGATCCTGTTCGCAATATTCACTAGCGACCTTATAGGTTCCATATCGCATTTAATAGCGTACGCCGATGATCTGCTAGCGTACAGATCAGATCCGAAAGTCGAAGTAATCAACATCTTGTTGCAGCGTGACTTCGACACAATTCAGCGATTTTGCGACGACTGGAAATTGAAAATTAATTTCCGGAAGTGCGAAACTATTCTCTTTAGAACCCCGCTGTCCAGGGTCTCAAGGAACACGAAAGAAACTGGCGCAAGTTCGGTATAGTTGACCCACATGGTCAGCCGTTAGCTGTGAAAAATGTAGTTAGATATCTTGGCATTGGGTTGGACCAGTATCTGTACTGCGCTTAGCATGCAACTACAACTCTGACGAATGCTAAGAAAGCCTTTGCTGCGTCAAGTCGTTTGTTTTACAGCAGCCAACTTGATTCCAGGGTGAAGGTGATCTGCTACATGGCCCTCATCCGGCCAATTATGACGTACGGTTGTCCGGTGTGGTTCAACTTGAGTCCTTCCCAGATGGAAAAGATGAGGGTGTTCGAGGGGCAATGTCTTCGAGCCTGCCTCCGGTTGTATCGTACACCTGAATCCAATTACAAGAAATTCGATCCCAACGAGGTTTTGTACAACGAGGCAAACCTAATCAGGATAAATAATTTTATTATTAAGCTGATCCGAGGGCACATTGCACGAGCGATGACTTCGTCCAACAGTCTGATCTTTGGGGCGTACTACCCTAACTTCATGTACCACGAGAAGGTGCGGCAAAACGGCTTCATCCCGCCCAAAGCATTTCTCTATCTAGACTCCAAAGGGCTGATACAGAACACGGAAGGATGTCCTATCATCTTCCATGTCGTACGCAGAACAGTGGATAGGCGGCTCCAATACGAAGCGGACGTCGCTCGTAGCCACGAAGAACTCCTCCGGTTCAGTAGGGCGATCGCCACCCGAGACAGAACTCAGTCTGCCAAAGAACGGCACTTTTACTGGTGGCTCCACCAAAACCAGCCCCCGTCACCGTTTGTAACTAACCCTGAAAGCTGACCTTGTGGCCAGTTTACATAGTTTCTAAGGTAGTTCCTAAGTTTTTATATATGTAAATATGAAAAAAAAAAACAAAAAGGTGAGCATAGCATATAAAATACATATACATATAAATGCCGTATACGCTATAGTGCACATATCCGTATTCGTACGGATATAGTTAAGTAGTTTTAATAGTACCCCTTAGTTTAGTTTAGGTCAGTCTTACTTTAAGCTAGGTTAAGTTTATCTCAAGCTTGGTATAAAACAGATATAAAACAGTGTTCATAAAGTAAACTTCATACGATAATTAGTTATATAGTATATTAAAATAGTAGGGTTGTGTATTTTTGAATGTAGAAGAAAAAAAAATGCATCAGTAGTAGGACTAAATATAACGAATGAACTGAAATTATTCGTTGATGGCATTGAATTATATGTATCCGTTAATAGTATATCCGACTGCAGAATTGTGTAAATAATGCCTTGCATCTAAATATATTAGAATGTAAATTTTTAACGGCATTAAGAACAAGATTTCCAATTGATATGATTATTTTGTTGATAACCTATTACTTAATCGCCCAGAGGATTGTAATTTTTGAAATTTTTTGATTTTCACTATATTATGATTACAAGATGGCGAGGTCTAACGCAATGTTACGATTTTCCTGAAGAAATGGTAAGGGAAATTCGGGATATATCTTGTCTAAAGTCTATCTACTGTTCGTTAGTTAAACCTTACTTGGAATATTCAACCTCAATTTGGGATTCGCTCTATGATACTCAATAACTCAAACTTAAAAAGAAATTTCACGAGATATGTTTTTCGAAAATTATATTCATATGAAAAACTTTCTAAGTATGACGAAAGATGTGAAACAATTTGCCAGCAAACTTTAAGTTTCAGGCGTAAGGCAATATCAGTCGTGTTTACTTGCGGTGTTATTAACTACCATATAAATTCACCAGAATTACTTTTTCACATGAGTATATGTATATACATATATGCTCTCTAAGGATCTCTCCAGGTGAGAAAAGTACCGCTTAATAAAAGACACAAAACCAATTATGTTTGCAATGAACCCATTACCATGTGCATAAAAACGTTCTATGAACTTTGGAACGAAATTAATGGTAACTTGTCGCGATTTGAGTTTGAGAAGCCTATTAATACATTATTTTTTGATTAATATTGTTTATTTTAAGTAATCTTTAAGATGAAAATCGGCAAATAATCCTAAGTCGTGCAACAAACACACATCTGTGTAAAGCGATACTGGTATAGTTTTTCAGATACTGATAATTTTTTTCCAAATATAATCATTATTCTCGACCCTAAATATATATAAATACTTGGCATATATACACTTTCTTGTTAAGTTTCCCATATAAATGTATTTAGACCATTGCTGCTATCAAATTATCGACTGGCCGTTATTTTTAAGAAACTTCATCGATTTTCCACCATTTGTGTTGGCAATCCGCCAGTTTTTCTAGTTTTAAATAATTTAATTTAGTTGGAGAAATGTTTATTAAGTATGTAGCGGTTAGAACTGCTTCACCCCATACTGATAAACTAGCACCATGCAACATAGTACGAGCCTTTTCTGTAATGTCAAGTGGTAACTTATGCCTTTTGCACGCAATATTTTTTCATATCGCTTTATAAATATTCGCCCCCAGTATCACAATAAATACAACTTTTAAATTAAAATGAGCCTGACTTTTATTAAAAAGTGTTTAAGAACTGCAAACACATCTGACTTATTAGATATCAGATAAGTCAGTGAATTCAGAGAAATACGTAATAATTTCTATTATCTACAGTTGCAGGAGCAACCAACGAATAACGAACAATGGTCTCTTAGTATGGGTTTTAGTTTTTGCCTTTTCAAAAGGCATGTGCTTGCTTTCCATTTATGCACGCTTCACATAAGTCGTCACTAGGTGATACTTCTTCTATTTTATGAATAAATCAATTGTATCATCAAATTTTTACTTATCAGTCAGTTTTCCTTTCTTCGTGACTGATATACGAGTAAATGCACCATTCTTAGCCATATACATATATTTTTGCATGGGGCTGTAAATCAATATAGCCTCCAGTGATTTCTTCCTTGTTGATTAGATGATCGGATGGTCTAGAGTCAAGAGGAAAAGTCAAACTTGGTTCATTTTGTAACATAAAGTAACCTTGTTTTGACGAAAGCTAAGATTAAATTGTCTTTTGATAATGTTTCAATTGCGGTTACAATACCATCATATGAAGCTGTAAGGGAAAGTAGAAGATGTGATGTTTTATCAGCTTCGTGGAATTTTGCACCCGCCGACATCAATTCAACAAACAGCTCATTAATTATAATGAAGTGTTTTGAGAGGGGTGTATCACTATGGAGTTTTAAAGTTAGTAACTTCTTGCGAAGTGCCAACTGAGTGGCTAGACTCTTTTTTAAATACACATTATCTAGACTTTTAATTATAAATATATGTATCTTTTGCAAAAGTCCTGCTTAGCAAGGCATAAAAGGATTCGACAAGTTTTCCACAATTGTACTTTTTACAATGCGTTCAGAGGGCTCACGGTCTATAACTTTAAGAAGTCAAGTCAAATTCGCTCAAAAGAATGAATGTGTATAATTTTCAACACACTATATTTTTCGCCGTTGAAAACTTTGATATTTTAATTTCTTTTTTCATTTTTAAATAAAAAAAATAAATAACAAGCACGTCCCAAGTAGTTATATGTATATTTTTTAAAACCGCTACGATACCAAAGAAACGAAAGAGAACAAGGCAATGCAAGCGCAGATGATCGCTTTGCAGAAACAGATGGTGGATTTACAGACCAGTTTCCTTCAGCAAACGGCGCGAGTAGACGTCATCTACTCTGCGCTGTTTAGCGAGCCAAACGCACAGCAGATATAATGGGCTCGCGTGCAGCAGGAACCCTTAAAATCCTAGCAGTGAATGCCAATTCGCTCATAAGGATCGAACGAAAAATACAGCTTTATCACTTCTTGCAAACCCACAACCCTGACGTGCTGATGGTTAGCGAAACTAAGCTAAATCAGACGCGCAATCCCAGGTACAAAAATTATAATATAATCAGAAGAGACCGACCCCAATCCACTCGAGGGGGCGGTTCGCTCAAAAGAATGAAGGTGTATAATTTTCAACACACTATATTTTTCGCCGTTGAAAACTTTGATATTTTAATTTCTTTTTTCATTTTTAAATAAAAAAAATAAATAACAAGCACGTCCCAAGTAGTTATATGTATATTTTTTAAAACCGCTACGATACCAAAGAAACGAAAGAGAACAAGGCAATGCAAGCGCAGATGATCGCTTTGCAGAAACAGATGGTGGATTTACAGACCAGTTTCCTTCAGCAAACGGCGCGAGTAGACGTCATCTACTCTGCGCTGTTTAGCGAGCCAAACGCACAGCAGATATAATGGGCTCGCGTGCAGCAGGAACCCTTAAAATCCTAGCAGTGAATGCCAATTCGCTCATAAGGATCGAACGAAAAATACAGCTTTATCACTTCTTGCAAACCCACAACCCTGACGTGCTGATGGTTAGCGAAACTAAGCTAAATCAGACGCGCAATCCCAGGTACAAAAATTACGCAAAATCATCCGCGTAAGCCTGGGCGTAGGTGTTAGATTTGTTCAGGGCGGAAGGCAGAATGTCGACTACCATGCACCATAGGAGGGGTGACAGGAAGCCACCTTGGGAGCAACCCCTGTTTACCCCCGACATTACATACTGGTCACAATCCGTTTCCGCGATTATAGTTCTATTCATTAGCATTGCTTTTATCCACAACACCAATGATTCGTCTACGCCATATTCTTTGGCCGTGTTGCACATGCACACAAGTTGCATTGTCGAAAGCATCTTATATATTAATGCAAATGTCTAGCGCGTATTCTTTCCTGTCGAGTGCACTTTTAATTCTACCAACGAGATTTTATAGCGCAGTCTTGCAAGATTTTCCGCGCTGGTAAGCATGTTGCATCTAAAATAGAGGGCGCAGTCGCCTAGCATAGCGCAGATGTAGCATAGCGCAGATGTAGTTCGACCAGTCCCTCCAAGCTTTTCAGCATTAAGGAAGTAAGACTTATCAGCCTGAAGTTTTTGGCGAGAGAGTAATACCCTTTACCAATTTTTGGTACGAAGGATACCCTAACTGTGCGCCAGGAGTTTGGAATATATGTAGCTCAAGGCTGGCATTGAAGATTCTTTTTAGAGCCAAACGAAGGGACAACTGTCATCTCAAACCTCAAGCGAACGGCTAGCAGTTTCCAGGCAAATGCAGGAAAGAGAAGGAAGAACTCTACCGAAACATCCTGTTTGACTCAAGAAAACCATCTGACAGCCAATCGATATTCAGCATTAGATGATATTGATTCTTCAAACACAACTCCAGCGAAACCAATAGTCGAAGATGATATGCAGCTCCCTAAGGTTACTAGACCCCGAAGCCGTAAGAATTCAGTAGAGAATGAGGAAAGTAAGGTGACCTTCTGTCCCCTAATATTTGTATTTGGTGCAAACTGTAGTGAACATTCATAAAGGGACCTGGCTATCACCTGATCAATCAACAGTCAACCAGATTGATCACGTTGCGATCGACGTCAGACACTCCTCCAACATTCTCGATGTCCGAACCTTCCGAGGTGCAAACATCGACTCGGATCATTTCCTTGTTGTAGCCAAGGTAAGAACACGGATATCGAGAGAACAACGGAGTCTAGACAGGCCAAAACGGTTTGACGTCGTAAAGCTACAATAGCAGCATACAAGGCAACGCTGCATCGAACGACGAGAGCTGTTTGTGAGCTCTACAAACAGAGAAGAAGGGAAGAGAACCGGCTTCTCAGAAGAAAAAAGAAAGAGCACGAGAAGCGCGTGGTCGAGGAAATGGAGATTTACTATGGCAGGAATGACGTCCGAAATTTTTACCGCAAGATAAAACAGTTATCTGGCGGTTACAAACCTCGGACTGAAGCCTGCTGGGACCAAAATGGACAACTGGTGGTAGAGTCGCAGTCGGTGCTGAGAATCTGCAGACTCTTAAACGGCGATGACGACACAAATCCCGCTGTTAGGTAGAATGTTCCACTCAATTTGGAAGACGATGGAAAAGAATTCTGTCCCCCCGACTTAGACGAGGTCAAGATAGCAATATCGAGACTGAAGTCGAACAAAGCTGCTGGCGCGGACGGACTATCTGCAGAGCCGTTCAAAGCGGCTGGGGATGAGCTGGTTGGGTGCATGCACCAGCTCATCTGTGAGATATGGTCGGAGGAAAGCATGCCCGACGAATGGAATCTCAGCATCGTATGCCCGGTCCACAAGAAAGGAGACCCCTTCGACTGCGCCAACTACCGAGGGATCAGTCTCCTTAACATCGCGTATAAGATTCTCTCTGCCGTATTGTGTGAACGCCTGAAACCGTTCGTCAACAACCTGATAGGTCCTTATCAGTGTGGTTTCAGGCCAGAGAAGTCCACAATCGACCAGATCTTCACACTGCGGCAAATCCTGGAGAAGTCCCTAGAAGTACAAATCGACACCCACCATCTATTTGTCGATTTCAAGGCCGCGTATGACAGCGTGCATAGAGACGAGCTATACAGTGCAATGTCTAGATTTGGCATGCCTACCAAACTCGTCAGATTGTGTAGGATGACGATGGAGAACTCTCGCTGCTCCGTCAAGGTCGGTAGCGAACTCACCGAGACCTTCGATGTCAAAAAAGGATTTAGACAAGGCGACGCACTATCATGCGACTTCTTTAACATCATTCTTGAGGGGATCGTGCGTAACTCACACGTCAACACTAGAGGCACGATCTTCCACAAGTCCGTTCAACTGCTAACTTATGCGGATGACATTGACGTAATCGGCCGGACGCAGCGAGCCGTCAATGAGGCGTTTGCTAGCATCGAAGCGGAAACGGCTAAAGTGGGACTGGTGGTAAACGAGGGCAAAACTAAGTATATGCTGTCATCGAACTATGGGCAGCAGACATTTCGAGGTAGTTAAGGACTTCGTCCAACTCGGCTCCGCGGTGAATAGGGACAATAACATCAGTACCGAAATCAAGCGCAGAATCACTCTTGCCAATCGCTGTTTCTTTGGGCTTAAGAGGCAATTGAGTAATAAAGCCTTCTCCCGAACGACCAAAGTAACTTTGTACAACACCTTGATCATCCCAGTCCTACTTTACGGCGCAGAAATCTGGATGTTACTAAAAGCGGATGAGGAAGCCCTTAGTCTGTTCGAGAGAAAAGTTCTGAGTGTGATTTTTGGTCCTGTTTACGATGTCCGGCGTATTTAAGGGACAGAGAGAAAAAAGAAACATCCATACAAAATGCTAAGTACATTGCCGACAAGAATAGGTCCATGGTTAGATATTCAATCCTTAACTTTACGGATGCCAGCGTGTCGTTTGCAGATAAGGCTAGAGATTTAAACAATAGAAAAAGCTATGTAGCATCGAACAAAAGAATAATCCCCTCGATATCGACTGATTCAGGAAAAGGTGATCCCCTAACTTCTTAGAAGAATCTAAAAATTTGTTTAATATTCCATTTAAGGATCTTATTACTAAAATAAGGCAATTTTGGCCTCGTTATCAAGCGATACAATCCAAGGAGTAGAAAATGTTCTCTTACCTTGAGTTTGTTGCCTCTATCGTTGTATAATGATGTTAAACGAACTTTATATTATCTCGATAAATTTCAATTCTTTAATTTCGCATGAAAAAAGAGTTGCACTTCTTAATACTTTAAAAGATAGAAATCCGGTCATATGTTTTATGTCTGAAACCCGCTTATCCATTAAATATAAACCAGTATTTGATGGCTATAATATAATTCGAAACGATTCTGGGAGAGGAACAGCAATTATAATTAAAAACTATTACAAGTACACCCCTGTTTCTTTTCACAGTGATATATTTTCGGTCTGTCTGGCTTCTATTACATCCATCAAGCCATCAGGATCTAGTTTCAGATTACTTATTGGAAGTATATACATCCCTTCCAATGTGGGCGTGCGTTAAGCTGTAGAGCTCGATAGACTATATGCTCTTATAGATATTTTTGACGCCGCTATTATAGGTGGTGATTTTAACGCCCGTCACTCAGCTTGGGGAGACAGTGTCCATAACCATAATGGAGAGGTCATAAATAAATGGTTTTACAATGGCCCATATCTAAATCTGGATATCATATCTTCTTCCTTTCTAGACTTTTTTATGATATCGTCATCTTTCAATTCCTCAAACAACGTCGTAAATTCTAAGTGTTCAACCTTTTCAGTTCCATCTGATCATTTTGGTATTTCTATTCAAATAAAAATAAAAGATTTTTTTTCTACTCTTGTACCACCTACCACATACCAAAGCTTTAGTAACACCAACTGGGATGCTTTCAGATTCGATCTTCATACCAGGTTATCTTCCCTGAACCTGGTAAATGATCGAAATGTGTCAAGCTCAGAGATTGATATTATGGTGCACCGCATAAATTCATGCATAACATCTAGCGTAGAAGCTCATTCTTCCACTATAGACGCCAAAAACTATAGGTACCATAATATCACGGTTTTTACCAAAAAGTTACTGGAATTACAAAGCATTTGGTTAAAACAGCTTGAAAGAATATACCTTCGACAATTAAGCAGAATTAATACAGAATACCGTCAACTACATTCAAGAATCCAATGTCTTACTAAAATTATTAATGAAAGGATACGTTTAGATATGAACGAAGAATATAAGCGTAGGTTGAAGCAAATAAAGCCATCTCAACAAGCTTTTCGAGAAATAGACAAAATTACTGGGCGAAAATATTTCGGTACAGGTACGTCAAGGGATAGCTTGATTTATAATGGTCAGTTGCTGACTAGCATACATGAGAAGCTGAATGCTTTTAAAAATGTTTACACAACAACTTATACGGAGCCGGAAGGTGCTTCAGATGTAGAAAACGAAGTATCAGAAACCATTAATGAAACAATTACGACATTTTCTCAAAATATCATTGTCTGTAACCCGCGAATATATTCTTTTACATCTCCAGAAATAGTTAACAGTCTCAGATTAAATTTAAATAATAAAAGATCTTCAGGATTGGACAATATTTCCAATTTTATTATGAAAAAGTGTCCCTACTCTTTAGATGGAGTGCTATCCTTAATCTTTAACCACTGTATCAATAATGGATACTTTCCGGAAATATGGAAAAGATCTAAGTTAATACCGAAAGCGAAGAAAAACTCTGCGAAGGATGTTAATAATTTCCGTCCGATTTCTATGCTCCCTAATATCGGAAAACTGTTTGAGAGAGTACTAGCTGAACACTTGATCGAGCACTGTGATGAAGTACAAGCTTTACCTAAAAACCAATTCGGTTTTAGAAAAGGTGATTCTCCAGAACACGCAATCCTTATGCTTCAAAATATTGTAATCCAAAATCTGCGAGAAAAAAATGTACAGTAAGCTTAGATCTCGACCACGAAAAAGCTTTTGATTCAGTTTGCCATAAGTGCTCATTAAATTGAATATGTCTCCTTGGTTCATGCTGAGTGATGCTGAGTTATTTAACAAACCGATCAGCTTCGATTAGTATAGGCTCTGAGTACTCAGATACATTTAGGGTATGCTCAGGTGTACCGCAAGGCTCAATACTTTGACCGCCTCTTTTTATTATATACATTCATGATTTTCCTCTTTCTGACCCCATGTCGAATGTCCCAGGATCTAATCACTACGCTGACGATACTGTTGTACTAGCAAGTGATTTGCGACCTGGCTTAGCTCTCAACAAAATTAAATCTAAATTACCCGAAACAGAAAATTACTTCAAAAAATTGAGGCTTAAAATCAACGCAAGTAAATGCGGTCTTACTTGCTATAGAAATGCTAGCGGAAAAGGACATTAAGTCGCCGTGAAAGGCAGTAAAACCTTGTCATTAAATATAAATAATAATTCAATTCCTCGGCGTTCAAAATCGAAATATTTAGGAATATGTTTTCACAACCGCTTCCTCTTTAACAAACACGCGAGATATATACTACGTAAAGCAAAAACGACAGCTGCCATTCTTAAACCGCTACTAGATTCTAAATTTGTGTCAGAAAAGACAAAGCTACTGATGTACAAAACGTTGATTAGACCGCTTCTCACGTATGGGTTTGCTTGTTGGTTCACTACATATATCTCCTACGGTTGCTAATGAATTAGAAATGTTTGAGAGAATGATTTTAAGATTTTGCAGCGGTAAATTTATAAAACCGGACAAAAACTGGTTCTCTAACAAAACGTTGTATGATGCAACTAAAATAACTCCACTAATGACATATCAAATTGATCTTCTTTTCAAAAAATTGAATCGAATAAGTTCACACAACAATCCGCTAATTAGATCTTTAATGGACTTAAATATTACCAGTGGTGTTCATGAAAATTACTACCTTTCACCATTCAATCTTATGAATTCAAGTTCGCTTTCATTAGTAAAACACATTGATGAAAATCTCTCGGTTCCGTTTTATATGAAAGCCTCACCCTTAACGTTACGGGGATAATATAGCAATATAATATATAATATAGCAAAAATATATTGTATATATTATAATCATTAAGAAACTTTCAGCGTTACTGAAAACTTGATGCACAAGTATATGTATATGATATATACATATATATATATATATATATATACGGTTTATCCCTTAAGGTTTATCCCTAAGGTTTATCCCTACACTTAAAGTTTAGTTTAACTCTAGTCATTCATTTTAAGAAAGCCTTAGGAGCGACTTTGAGTGTGTATGCCGGGCGCAAGCGTGCACAATAATTATAAATGGAAATTAATAATATTAGATATCCTGATTTAGATATCAAAATAGAAATTCCTTATATAAATGATAAAGCTAGACATATCTTAAGTCAGCCACCATAATAATGCTTTGTATTGTAATTGAATTTCAGTTGTAAATATTTGTCTCAATAAACTTCAAAAACAACTTGTGGTCGCCGTGGCGCATAGGTAAGTGCATCGACTGCAGCGCAGAAAGTCTGGGTTCGATTCCCGGGCGAGACACCTTGCATTTTTTCACGGCACCACCTCTTTCGAGTTGCTGACAACACTCAAAGGGTATTACTTGTCTATGGAAAGCTTCTCAAATCTCGCCGTTCAGAATCGGCAAAAAACTGTAGGTCCCTTCTACTCGTGAAGAACAATAGCATGCACACCACGAGTACTTGTTGTAGAAGCTAGGCCCTGGTCCGTTATGGGCTGTAGTGCCACTCAATTGTTACTATTAAACTTCAACTTCAACTTCATTGCAATATGCGTCCTTCCCTTTTTTGTACATATTTCACAATTCATTGGAAATATAATATAATACTAAGTATCTATTTAATAATAATTGTATATCTATTTATTTTAATATTTAAAGTTTTAATAACACTAATTTCAAGGAAAATTTTTTTTTGGTTGTATACGAACCTACTCCGAATGGTATTTCTTAATGGTTGACGAATACAGGAAATTCATGTGCAATTTAAGCATGTTTGACACTATTGTGGGTAAAATTCAGGAAATGGTCGACATGCTGCAATTTTCGAAGGGGAAGCGTAAACAAGTGTGGGTAACATGAAAAAATGTTCGATGGTTCGTAAATAAGTTTTTATAAATTAACCTATATCCACCATATTTTGTAAATAACTGTCAAACTTTTGAAGGATATAAGAGAAATCAACTGATCGATCAGCTGTGAAGTTGTGCATCCCCTTCATTCTTCATTCATCCGTGTTCGAAACACACCACATGAGTAAGGATGCGTGAAGTATAACTTTTGGAATATGATAGTATGTGTGTTTTTATATAATAATGTTACAGGTTGGCAACCTTCCGTCCTTGTTTAGTGGTAAGGGCATATGCCTAGGACACTCTTCTTCTCCATTCGTCCTCCCTTTTTCTCTCCTACGTTAGATGTCCGGTTAGAGTAATCTAATTCTTCACAATCTTTTCTTCCTCTTCCCTTCTATCTTTCTTTAGCTAGTTAAGGCACGAATTTTTTTGTGTGTAATGGGTGATGTGCTTGTGAGGGGGACAAGGACCACCCCGTCCGACGAGCTGAGCCGAGCAACCACAAGCGTGATGCCGTCTTCCTCCACCTCATCGAAGCTACCCGCGAGGCGAACCCTCCTGCAACAAATATTCACTAATATTATAGGCAGTCAGATGACTATATAAAGACTGGAATTCTGCTAATCGTGATAATAAGTAATAATTAAATACTTAAAATACGTGTAACACACCACTGTCCAACTTTAAAACAACCTCAATGGTGATGACTGATTACAAAAATTTTAACACGAAAAACAACAAAGGCGCGCTCCTGTAAACCGAAATGGGATGGTCGCGCCGAGAGCTTTCACAGACCGTGATATCCTAGGCACGTTCAGTGCTTACAGTTCGAATAATGACTTTTGCTTTATATTGTTAAATAGTTTCTATTAAGACAAGTAAGTGTCTGCACAAATCTGAGAACTGTGCACAGAATTGTAATAAATAAAATTAAATTAAATTTTATAATTTCTTGTTTTCACATGTTCGTCATTATATGTGAGAATAATAAATTTTAAACATATAATAACATATAAAGAACTATGACCAGATGCAAAATGTTGCACCACAAAATGAAGGGCAAATCACAACGGCGCGCTCGCGCTGTCGGCCTTTGACAGGCAATGGTTCGCTTGTCATCGATATTACGAGAATGTAATGTCAAGGCGCTAACATCGACTCGGATCATCACCTTGTTGTAGCCAAGGTAAGAACCCGGATATCGAGAGAGCAACGGAGTCGAGATAAGCCAAAACGGTTCGACGTCGGAAAGCTACAATCGCAACAGGTCGCTGGGATCTTTGCCGACCGAGTCTCCCTGAAACTCTCAGAAAGTTCGACGCTGCCTGCACTGACAATAGAAGAAGAATGGAAACGTTGTCGAAAAGCCATCAAAGAAGCTGCCACTGATGTGCTGGGTTTCACGCCACCGCCTGGAAGGAACCCATGGTTTGACGACGAGTGCAGGCAGGCACACGCAGCTAAACAGGAAGCCTAAGGGGCAACGCTGCATCGGACAACGAGAGCTCTTCGTGAGCTCAACGAACAGCAAAGAAGGGAAGAGAACCGGCTTCTCAGAAGGAAAAAGAGAGAGCATGAGAAGCGCGCGGTCGAAGAAATGGATAGGTGTTATGGCAGGAATGAAGTTCGCAAGTTTTACCGAATGGTGAAACAGCTATTCGGTGGATATAGGGTTCGGACCGAAGCCTGTCTGGACCAAAATGGAAACCTTGTAGTAGAGTCGTAATCGATGCTGAGAATCTGAAAAGATCATTTCCGCAGACTTTTGAACGACGATGACGGCCCAAATCCCGCTGTTAGGCAGAATGTTCCACTTAATTTGGACGATGATAGACAAGAATTCCGTCCCCCCAACTAAGAGGAGTTCAAGATAGCAATATCGAGACTGAAGTCGAATAAAGCTGCTGGAGCGGATGGACTGTCCGCAGAACTGTTTAAAGCAGCTGGAGATGACCTGGTTGGGTGCATGCATCAGCTCATCTGTAAGATATGGTCGAAGGAAAGCATGCCCGATGAGTGGAATCTCAGCGTCATCTGTCCGGTCCACAAGAAAGAAGACCCCTTCGACTGCGCCAACTATCGAGGGATAAGTCTCCTTAACATCGCATACAAGATCCTTTCTGCCGTACTGTGTGAACGCCTGAAACCGTTTGTCAACAACCTGATCGGTCCTTATCAGTGTGGTTTGAGGCCAGGGAAGTCCACCATCGACCAAATCTGCACACTACGGCAGATCCTGGAAAAGGCCCAAGAAATGCAAATCGACACTCACCACCTATTCGTAGATTTCAAGGCCGCATATTACAGTGTGCATAGAGACGAGCTATAGAGCTATATATATGCCAAAACTATACTATGTCTAGTTTTGGCATTCCTACCAAACTCGTCAGATTATGTAGGATGACGATGTAGAACTCTCGCTGCTCCGTCAAGGTCGGCAACGAACTCACCGAGACCTTCAATATCAAAAAACGAACACAGCGAGCCGTAAACGACGCGTTTGCTGGCATTAAAGCGGAAGCGGCTAAAATGGGTCTGGTGGTAAATGAGGGCAAAACGAAGTACATGCTGTCATCAAGAAAGGACACACAACATCGGCGTCTCGGACAGAGCGTCACACTAGGCAGCAGAAACTTCGAGGTAGTCAATGACTTCGTCTATCTCGGCTCCGCAGTAAACAGGGACAATAACACCAGTACCGAAATCAAACGCAGAATCACTCTTGCCAATCGCTGTTTCTTTGGGCTCAAGAGGCAGTTGAGTAATAAAACCCTCTCTCGAAAGACTAAGCTTGCTTTATATAACACCTTAATCATCCCAGTCCTACTTTATGGCGCGGAAACTTGGACACCACTAAAAGCGGATAAGGATGCCCTTGGTTTCTTTGAGAGAAAAGTTCTGCGTGAGATTTTTGGTCCTGTTTGCGTTGATGGCATCTGGAGGAGAATATTCAACCACGAACTGTATGGGCTGTACAGCGGCATGAGCCTAGTCAAGCGTCTACGGATACAACGCTTAAGACGTCTGGGCCATGTAGAGCGTATGGACACCACTGCTCCGGCCCGAAAAGTCTTCTAATCTGAGCCATTGGGACAACACAACAGAGAATGGCCCAGGATAAGGTGGCGCACACAAGTGGAGAAGAAGAAGAAGAATTATAGCTGTTGCCTGGACAACTACCACCCATGTATTTAGTTATTTTTCCTTATTCAATTACTCTTTTCATAAAGGGTTATCGAAATAATAACAGTATAAATTACATTTTCTATTAATACATATTGCCAAATAAGTAACACAAGAAATTAAATAATCCTTATTTTGGTCTTAATACTTTTACCTAACTCGGAATACCAAATTAAAAGAAATCTCTGCGTAATTTTTGATTTTCAAACATGCGTTGCTGTTTTAATTTTGTATATATTTCTAAAGTTATCAGAAATATAGGTTCTGCCATAATAACTATTTTTGTAAAATAACATCGTATTTAAATTGTCGATGACACTAAAATCATACACAATTTTCTGTAGTTACTTACGCACGAAAACTGTTGAATTAAGATGACTGAGGAATTCAAGAACTGTGGGTAACAGAAACCAATAAGAAAAAGATGGTCAACTGAACAGCTGATTTCCCCTTCGTCCGTCAACCGCTTGAGTGTTATCTACGAATTGTGGTGGATATAGCCCTAATTTTCCGGAACTCATTTACGGAGCATCAAACATTTTCTCATTTTACTCACACTTGTTTACGTTTCCCCTCCAAAAAAACAACATGGCTGCTAATTCGTGAATGTTTGCCTTCAATAGTGTCAAACATTCGTAAATTGCCCACAATTCGTGAATTCGTCAGCCATTTTGTTATATATTCAACAGATTGCGTTCGTAATTAACTACAGAAAATTGTTTATGATTTTAGTGTCGTCGACACTTTTAACAGAATGTTACTTAAAAATGTGTTATTGTGCTAGAACTTATATTCCTGATGACTTTAGAAATATATACAAAATTAAAACAGCAATGAATGTTTGAAAATCGAGCAGTACGGAGGGATTTATTTTCATACCAGATGAAAAGTATGCGTATTTATATCAAAATAAAGACTACTGTAATTCTGGTGTTACTTATTCGGCAATATGTAAGTAATAGAAAATAAAAGTTGTAGTTATAATTTCGATCACTCATTATGAAAAATGTAATACTGAAAATCATAAGGAAACCTAACCTAATACGTCGGTGATAGTTGTCCAGGCAATCGTTTTGAAGAATAAAAATTAAATGAAGATAATTTGAAACAAAATTTTTATCCAGCTAAATACAAGCCTTCACCTTGAAAAACATATGATTCGATCATGCATATGGAATCTCAATATAAAATAATAGCACGAATTAATCAATTAGTCCCTCCAGCATATTTCACTAAAACTTTACGTTGGTTAACCTAACTAAAAAAGGGCTATGAGTGACAATTATAATTTATAATTTTGTAATATAAATAATATATATAACAACTCGATAAAAGACTGAACTGTTTCGGAAAAAGCGCATAGTTACAAATTCTAGTTACTTTCTTAGTATTCTTTAAAAAAAAAGTATCGAAATATGGAGATTGCTATACCAGACATAATAGTTGTTAACAACAATAAGTGAAAGATATTAGTTTTTAGAATACGAGTCTTAGAATAGTGAAAGATAGTGACAGGAGTTTAGTAATTATTTGGGAATTCCAAAATACTATTTGTCTAGTTATTGTGTTCAATATAAATTCGTGTTGTATATTTGTTTCAAAATTTATTATAAAGTTTTAACATTATAGCCTAACTGATGAAAATACTGCCCTAATGATACAATTTATGAACGCCTCCAATGTCGGCCATTAGTTCGTAGTGGAATTTTTAGCAGAAATCTCTGAGTAAGGGAGACAGTCAACGTCCCCGTTTCCCTCACTCACATTAGCAGTTTGCGCGGGAAACTAATCAGCCGATTACGCAGCTCACATTCTCAGTTAAGAGAAAAAAACCCTGTCTGTGAAACTGCCTCGAATCAGCTGTTCAAAGAGGGGAAATGTTATAAAAAACGCTGTCAAATTTTCCCCACGGGCGGAAGACGAGGGAGTCGGCTGTATCCTTATTGGTCTCCGCTTAATAGTTCGTAAATTGACCACAATTCCTGAACTCGTCAGCCATTTTATTATATATTCAACAGATTGCGTTCGTAAATAACTACAGGAAATTGTTTATGATTTTAGTGTCGCCGACACTTTAAATAGTATGTTACTTAAAATTAGTTATTGTGATAGAACTTATTTTCCTGATGACTTTAGAAATATGTACAAAATTAACACAGCAGTGCATGTTTGAAAATCGATCAGTACGGAGGGATTTATTTTCATCTGGTATTCCGAGTTAAGTGTATTTAAATCAAAATCAAGAAAGAAGAGAGAAGGAGCTCGCGGTTGAATTCACGGACTTTGACATACGTCAGGAGTGTGGTGAAAAGGTGCAACCTCGCGGGTATGTTCGCGAATGATGTTTGCTGTGGATCACCACAACTGCAAACATTCGCGAATTAACCGCTGTTCAGTCGACCATCTCTTTCCTTATTGGTTTCTGCTGCCAAGAATTCGTAAATTGCATACGCCTTAAACTTACTGAAAATTATATGCCAAAAACAAAGAGGACCCCACCACAATACTGCTGTACAAATAGCTCAAGCCTTCATAAGAGGTGCTACACAATATGTACTTGCCATATATTGTAACTCGACCAAAGGAGATGAAAAAACTGTTCAAACGAAAATCAACTCCCTACTTCACCATTAGGAGCGCTATTAGCTGAAACAGACACCACTGACTTTGTACAGATGAAAAGAAAAGCACAATTAAAGTTAATAGCAAAAGCCATCATAGACTGCCACCATCCACCATCCAAATGTTTGCCGAAATCCTATTCACAGGACAATTTGACCGTATCCTGTACACTGACGCCTCCACAACGGATGAATTTACTGGATACTGTGTATACAGACATGACAACAACTGCGACAGAGTCATTACACAACAACTTTTAACACCAAATGACAGTCCATTTGCATGGCACTAATAGATGCAATCAAAATTACCACTACAGCCGTAGGAAAAATAGCCATTTGCAGTGACACATGGAGTTCACTACACAGTATCTGCAACAACAAAACCAGAACACTTGCTTTTCTGTTCATGCAGTCCATAATAATGCTTCACTTTCCAAAAATTCAAATAATATAGTCTCCAGGGCACGTGGATATTGTACGGAACGAAAAAGCTGATGCCGCTGCACGGGAAGCCATAAAAATACCATTGTATTTTACTCCACCTCCATTCACCTCGTCAATCCTTAAACCTACATCAAGAGAGCTGAAATAGGAAGCAGAAACACGTTGGAACCAATCAAATACTTTTTTTAGAAGGCACAAGGAGAACCTAAAAAGAGTGACATACATCACTGATCTCAATCGCTTGCAATGTGTACAACTCTGTCGCATACGGACACGGACACAGGACACGCGCTGTTCAACAAAATACATATTCTTAACAAGAATGAACGCCCTCCGCTTTGTAATATTTGTCAAGAACCACTAGCAATTGACCATTTCCTACAGAGTTGCAGATTAACTGTTTGCTTTACACCACCATTCCTCCAGATAAATCTTTCCTTTTTAAACTGATAAATAAACATAAACTAAATCTAATTTAATAATTTCAAATATATCTTTTATGTTTAACGGATAATATAAATTCATTTTTAATACCTGTGATAAAATAAAATAAAGTATTTTTATTTAACCGACGGTGGCGATTATGTGTTTTCGGAAGGTTAGCTTTTTATCGACAATGATAACTATTTGCAGGAGTCAGACCAATCTACATCGTGACCACACAGTTTGAGTTTAGTGCAGAAAGCAATTTTTTCTACGACTGGAAATCCAGACAGCTTGCATATTTTGTGGATTTTCCATTTAGAACAGCACTTTTCCAGATTGTTAAGAGCGTTTTGGAGATCTGGACAAACTTCAACATATGAAATGCCGGAAGCGAAAACAGCGGTGTCATCGGCAAACATAGCCAGATGTGGAGCCAAGAACACATCCTTGAGGAATACCATATTGAATTCTTCTTACCGAAGAACCTTAGAGTCGGATAAATCTATTGTAAGAAGACTCAACGAACGACGCCCTTGAGACAATGACCAACAGAAACCAATTAGGGAGGAGATGCTCGACTGAGAAGCAGAAACCATTAAGGAAGGAGACGGTCGACTGAACAGCTGATAACAAACAGTAGCATCGAACATGTTCTCATTTTACTCACACTTGCTTAGGTTTCCCCTCCAAAAAAAGCAACATGGTGGCCAATTCGTGAATGTTTGCCCTCAATAGTGTCAAACATTCGTAAATTGCCCACAATTTCTGAATTCGTCAGCCATTTTGATATATATTCAACAGAATGCGTTCGTAAATAACTACAGGAAATTGTTTATGATTTTAGTGTCATCGTCACTTTAAATAGTTTGTTACTTTTATTTCTGATGACTTAAGAAATATGTACAAAATTAAAACAGTAACGCATGTTTGAAAATCGAGCATTACAGAGGGATTTCTTTTCATCTGGTATTCCGAGTTAAGAAAATAATAGAAAATGAAATTTGTAGTTATAATTTTGATCACTCATTATAAAAAGTGTGAGACTGAAAAACATAAGGAAACCTAACCTAATACATCGGTGATAGTTTTAAAGAATAAAAATTAAATGAAGATACATAATTTGAAAAACATTTTTTATCTAGCTAAATACAAACTTTCGCCTTGAAAAACGTATTATTCGACTATGAATATGGTCTCCCCAGCATATTTTACTAAAACTTCACGTTGGTTAACCTAACTAAAAACGCTTATGAGTGACAATTATAATATAGAATATTGTAATATAAATATAACGACTCAATAAAACAACAACTGTTTCCGAAAAGGGCATATTTTCAATTTTGAGTATCAAAATGTGGGGATTACTTTACCAAACATGATATGAATATGAAGGATATCGGTTTTTAGAATACGAGTCTTGATGAATATGAAGGATATCGGTTTTTAGAATACGAGTCTTAGAATTCGAAGATAGTGATAGGAGCTTAGTAATTATTTGGCAATTCCAAAATACTATTTGTCTAGTTATTGTGTTCAATATAAATTCGTGTCGTATTATTATTCAGAATTTATTATAAAGTTTTAAAATTATAGCCTAACTGATGAAACTACTGCCTTAATGATACAATTTATGAACGCCTCCAATGTCGGCCATTATTTCGTGGTGGAACTTTTAGCAGAAATCTCTGAGAAAGGGAGACAGTCAACGTCCCCGTCTCCCTCACTCACATAAGTAATTTGCGCGGGAAACTAATCAGCTGATTACGCAGCGCACACGTGAAACTGCCTCGAATCAGCTGTTCAAGGAGGGGAAATGTTATAAAAAAACGCTGTCAAATTTTCCCCTGTCCGGTAGACGAGGGAGTCACCTGTCTTCTTATTGGTCTCTGCTGAGAAGTCAATTTCCCTTTCGATCTTCAAAAGTTTGACTGTTATTTACGAATTGTGGTGGATATAACTAAATTCTTGAAAGTTCAGATCGAACATTTTTTTTTTCAATTTACTCACACTTATTTACGTTTCACCTCCAAAAAGTTAATAAGGCCCACAATTCGCCTTACGAATTATTGGAATATTACCCACAATTCGTCAATTCGTCATATTTGAGTTCGGCATATTTGACTATTACATTATAGAGTTATGTAATAAAACCATTACGTCGACTTGGAAAAAAACATTTTAACAGATTTAAAATACATTTACAGTATTAATTTAGACAGTAAGTATCAAAATACGGGAATTGCCTTACCAGACATTATACTTGTTAGCAACAATTATATGAAAGATAGGAGTTCTTCGAATACGATTTTAAAAAGCGTTGAATCATTTTTGGGAATTCAAAAAATGCTATTTGGTTAATTATTTTGTAAATGTGTGTTAAATGTTTGTTTTTGAATTGATTAATTACAAATATTTTTAAAACAACTGTCTCCCTTTTGTAGGGTTGACTATTATGCGCATACAATATACACCGACCCCTATGAGCCAAACTATAATTGTCGTCGACGAATGATTGTGAAAATTTCGTTAAGCATGAGGAAGTACGCTCTAGATCGCACTCGCCCATTCAAATGTGACAGATGGGACACAAAAACAAATTAAGGAATATATAGACGGACTCATCCGAGTATAAATGAAGAATTGGTCTCTAACATGTTCCTTTATTTTTTAGGAATGTTACTTTAAAGAAACCTTTTCTTTTGCGGTCCCTATTTATTCGCCGAACACAGCAACTACGTTTTTATCTCTTGAATAACAAATCTTTAATTTTTTTAAGAACACAAACTACCGTAAGCGAGCGTTCTTTGTTCCAATAACACTAACGCATTTCGTTAAAATTTGACTCTATCTCATGTCTCTTCTTGCGCATTATAGTCAACCCTTTAGAGCTATTCAACACTAATTTAAAACTATTATGGTTTTTTAACTTTGGGAAGTAATCAGCTGATCGAAACACACCACATGAGGAAGCATGCGTGAAATATGGCTCACAAATTTAATAGTGTGTTTTGTTTTATATTGGAAGGGGCACAAACCGCCTAAAGTAGACATGTGTCTCTAACCCTCTTTGCCGCGGAGGATTTTTTGACAGCTTGTTGTTGTTCAAAATCAGTGTTGGAATATCTTATCGTTTATCATTGCCATAGACATACATATGCAAGCACATGTATGTATGCATGTGTGTATATAGTTCGGATCGATAGAATATAAAACTACCAAGGAAAGTTATCTCTATCCAAGGTATATACATAGGTAATGTTGATGTGCAAGCATGGCTTTCTCGACATTTGCTAATAAGCCATTCATAACATCCATCCACATAAACACACATCTGTCCACGTTAATGTTCAATTTTAATGGGATTTTATATGTAAAAATAAAGTTATTCAAATTTAAGTTATCAATTATCCAAGATGTACAGGTGATAAGATGTTGCTTGCTAATGGCATGAAATTTCTCATATTCTACATGTTGGGAATTTAATGCTCTAACAACTTTTTGTTTTCAGGTACTTTTTAAATTTCAAAATTTCAAATTTCACTGTCCTTCCTACCACAGAAAGTAGGGGAAATCGAACACTTGATGTCTAAAAGAAAAGCGATCGATAGGTGCACTCATTTTCGTGGTAGTTGGATAATTGGAAATGGACTGGAAACTTGCTAAAAGTGATTATCAAATCTAATCAAACTTACTTTTACAATCTTTAAACTACAAATTATTTTCACAATACTTATATATTTAATTTTATTTAGTGTAAGCAAACAATATTAAAATGCATAAATACGTTTCTTTCACATAACAAAATGAAAAAATCTTATCGTGTAAACACAAAACTGAACAAATACAAATTCAAATACACCTCAGTGGTGATAATTGTTTTCAAACTATTAAATATTAAATATTTTCGACTTCTAAACGAGTTTTGGTACATAACATATATATTTTATTGGCTTGAGTGGTTGTCCGTCCATATCCGGCTATATTCAGTACAAGGAATTATAGTTTTCCTTCGGGGTAAAATTTGTATGTTAATATTATTAAATTATTTCTCATAAGACTAGCTACTATTTGCCCAAATCTTAGAACTATTAACAAAATTGAAGAAGGAACTTTAAATTGAATTAAACTTTGTAATTCCCTGTTTTCGCAAATGATTAGATACACGTTTTGAAATTATGATATACATACATACAATTATGGATATTCCTAACACTAAGGAATATTCATTGCATATTCCTGAAAAGTTATGAAAATCCGGTTTATATATAATATATAGAACAAAACATACATCCCACTATTTGATAAGAATCGGATGAAGCTAACGTAAGAGAACTCGGACACTGCCTTTGAGGCACATCCAAAGGCTTTCCAATTTGGTACTTTTCGTCTGAAGTTGGGTGCTTTTCGCCATTATTTTGATACTATCATGGCCGAATTTGATTTTTGGAAGTAATCAGCTGTTCGATACACACCATATGAGTAAGTATGCGTGAAAAACAGCTTGGGAATAAGATAGTATGGGTGGTTTCTATATGATAAGGGTTTTTCCAGTCGAAGACGCATGGCTTCTAAAGGTGGTTTGTGGTCTCTGGCAGAGTTTGATGTGATAGTAAACAATACTAGATTAATGTAAAAATGTTCGGATTTATCTTTTTTATCGTTTCCACCCTTATTTTAAGTTGTAAGTGTGGCAACCCAGAGGTTAGATAATTTCACAAATTCGCGTTCCTATTTAGTGTATATATATATGCATACAATTCTAGCTTCCTGCAAAGTATGTGAAATCCATTGAAACATCAACACATAGCAATAACTGGGCAGTTCTTGTGGACGCATCACGATTTTGGTTTAATTATCGTCATGTTGCAAATGTTCTTTCAATCTACAGATCTGTAAAGAGACTTGGGATTCCAGATAGTCAAATAATTCTGATGATAGCTGATGATATGGCATGCAACCCGAGAAATCCACGACCAGGTCATGTGTACAACAACGCCAACCAGCATATTAATGTTTATGGCGATGACGTTGAAGTTGACTACCGCGGATATGAAGTGACTGTGGAGAACTTTGTTCGGCTGTTGACAGGAAGAAGTCAAAATAACACGGCACGTTCGAAAAAACTTCTTACAGACTCAGGAAGCAATGTATTGATATACTTAACCGGGCATGGTGGTGATGGCTTCTTGAAGTTCCAGGACTCGGAAGAAATTACTAGTCAGGAACTTGCCGATGCTATCGAACAAATGTGGCAAAAAGAAAGGTACAATGAGTTATTGTTTATGGTTGATACCTGCCAGGCAGCTTCATTGTATGAGAAATTCCAATCACCAAACGTTTTAGCTATTGCTAGTAGCTTAGTAGGGGAGGATTCTCTATCGGTGAGCCTACATTAAATAAAAAGTGTATTTACTAACGGAGAAACATTTATATTTAAGCACCATGTTGATCCTTCGATAGGTGTTTATATGATTGACAGATATACCTTTTATGCGCTAGAGTTTTTGGAAAAGGTGCAACCAAATAGCCATAGAACAATGGGAGAGTTTGTGAGTAAATAAGCAAAATTAATTGAATTTATATATATATACTGAAAACTTTTTAGCTGCAAGTATGTCCGAAACGTGTTTGCATTTCCACAGTAAGTGTGAGAAAGGACCTTTATAATCGAGATCCAAACAAAGTCCCAATAACAGACTTTTTTGGATCAATTCGTCCTACCGAGATCTCTACTGGAAGAATAAACATAACTTTAGCTGATGAGGAGTAAATATTGCATTTAGTTTTCTGAAGACATATAATTTTCTACCTTATCTTTACAGAGACTTCTTTGAACAACCAGAGAGAAGTAAAATACAACCGGACTCAGCTAACTATAAATTTGTTTCCCAATTTCCATTGCATCTATTCGACTAGTTACCAACGTTTATAGTATATTCAATTTATATTTAAATTAATTAAAATTAAGATCTGTTCCTTCAGATACTTAAGAAGAAATGTACTAACATAGTTGTTTATTTTTACTATGTAGATAATGCCGAAATTGCATAACGTATATAACACGTTAAAAAGGTACAAGGCATGCTGCATTTCATGAGTAGAATAGTTATGTATATCTAGTCAGAATTTCATCCCGTAGATCATGTTTTTAAGCAAATGACACTTGTTTCCACAAACCACCTTCTCCATTTTAGTATCTATCGAATGTGCATATTGATACTTGACGAAAAAGGAATAAATTTTAAATAACGACATCAATTGTACAGTATACTCGCAATAAAAATAAATTTATTTCTTAGGCATGTATCTTACCTTGACAAAACACATTTTATTTAGTTTTCTCTAAACCATTGAAATACATTTTTTTTAGTAAACGCATTCGTATTTTGTTGCATGTTGATAAAAAACATAAATTTTGACTTATTATTCATTTATCACGTTTAATCCTATTCCTGAATGTATAAAATTAATTTTAATTTTTCTTGAAGTCCTAATATTTAAATATAATTGGCCATGACATATGCCAATATTCGGGTACTTCACCCTATCCTGTACCGAGATTGGACCGGTGATTACTTTGGCACTGCCTGTAACAATTACAAAGAGACGAGAGGATAGCCACCGACAGTGAACATAAACTTAGATAAGTAATTTTCGTATAATGCGTACGAACGAGCATGCAACATTTTGCAATTACTTAAACCAATATTACTACTACTTAAATTTGTTTTCTCTGAAATTCCATGGTTTGACGATGAGTCTAGATACTAATGTATGTAAGAACTAAAATAAATCAAAGCTACTGTAGCGGACGTACATATTATCTGCTGAACTTCCCTAGGCAACTGGAGATGCTCTGATTGATCGTAAGCATCAACTCATCTGTAAGATATAATCAAAGAAATGTATGCCCAACTAGTGGAAATACACATCCCACATAAAGGAGACGAGCGTCTTCCACCAAGAAATTTCCTTACAGTACTGTAGTCTGTCATATATACATACATACAATATGTAATATAATACATTATATTTAAAATTCCTCCTAACAACGATGATCTTCAATGCGACAGTAATGTCAACAAATGCAGTATGCCACTTCTCTAACAGATGACTGACGACAGTTCAGTAGTAACCAGGGTAGAACCATGGATGAACGAAGAAGGAGATACACAGCTTCACAGCTGATCGATCAGCTGATTTCCCCTACATTATACAAACGTTTGACATCTATTGACGAATTGTGGTGGATTTAGGTTTATTTCTGAAAGTTATTTACGAACCATCGAACATTTTTTCATGTTACCCACACTTGTTTACGTTTCCCCTCCAAAATTTGCAGCATGTCGACCATTTCCTGAATTTTTGCCCACAATAGTGTCAAACATTCGTAAATTGCCCACGTATTTCCTGTATTCGTCAACCATTATGAGATTTTATTCGGAGTAGGTTCGTAAGTAACCAAATAAATTTTTCTTGAAATTAGTGTCATCTAAACTTTAATTAATTAATATATAAAGATTTTAAATTATTATTAAATAGATATTCCGTATTATATTATACATCCAATGGCTTGTGATATATGTACAAAAAAGGAAAGGATGCATATTTGCAATTTCAAAGTTGAGCATAAGAAGGAATTTTGTATTTTTTTTGCGGCTTTCGTTTCTACCGATATTTTGAATTACATATTCTACTAAGAAGAATTTTATTATTAGCACCTTATTTAATTACAGAAATAAAGGGGAATTCAGTATTTTACTGTAAGGATTCACGTCCACTCTTTTTTAATTATGGGCTATAAATTATAAAAAATAACTTACTCTTTTTGATTTTATACCACTACATTACATTTATTAAAATGTATATAGTAATGCCAATGTGTAACTAATTACAACCTAAAACAACGATGTAAATTTTATATTTATTTGTATATCACATGACTTATGAAAACAGAAATGAATGTACGATTAAAGACATTTACGCATGTTCGGAATTTCATGTTCGTATCTACGTATCTACATCGATTCTTATAAAATCAATTATTTAGTGGAATTCAATATTTTTCTAATCACATCTTCAATATGACGAACACAATTATTAAATAACATTTTTATACCTTAAGTCATAGAGCGATTTATGATAATTTTTCATTTTAAACATAAATCTGTAGTAGCGTTTTGTATTCATTTTATAAGGGAAGCATTGTAATATTGTATGTATAAAATTATGTATGCAATTTTAATTTATAATTTAGCAACAAGGTCTATTGATATGTTAATAAATTCAAAATTATTTACACACATATAATATGTTAAAACATTTCTTAAAAGTATGCCTGAAGTGCAACTGCTGCGTTACTGGTGCACCTTCTGAACACGCACTCCCTCCGCCATGTTCTTGAATTTTTTGGTGGTGAGAAATATTGCCGGTATTTTAAATTCACTTTAAATTTTTAATCAGTTCAACTGTGTAAAATGTCTTAAAACAACAAAAGATAACAAAAAAAATTATGTTTCCACATTCCGCAGAATTTATCACAGGAATCAGCATTCTATGACATTAAATCAGATTGGCAAAAAATAACGACTTTTTTTCATATTAAAACCCACCCTAATAGTTTGAGCGGGAAGGTAATCGGCAGATTGAGTAGCTCACACGTATTCTCATTTCGGAAAGAAACCCTGTCTGTGAATTTGGCTCTCCGATCAGCTGTTCAAGAAGGGGAAATGTTATAAAAAACGCTGTCAAATTTTCCCCAAGGGCGGGAGACGAAGAAGCTGTGTATCTCCTTCCTTGTTCATCCATGGGTAGAACATTCTTCATTCATGCCTGGTAGTAACAGATTCTCCTTCCAAAAATGAGAATGTCGAAGGTGGAAATGCAATGGGTGGTAGGAGTTTAAGTCCGAACTTCAGCATTAGTCCTCAATCTGTGGACTCCGAGATATATAAATAATAAGATAATTGAAATATTAGCATATAAGGTTGCAGCATTTAACACTAAATTGCTGTTTACTTATTTTTTTTATTTTACACACAACCATGATGTTGTATTTTTATTTAAACATATGTAACCGAAGAGTATTTGAATATGTTCGAGAGCAAATTTGATTATTATGTGTTCAAGTAGATTTCACGTGTTAGGCAAACAACAAAAGAGGTAGGCGTCAGGTTGTTCTTAATCTAGTTAGAAAAGCTTCTAAGCATTAACGTTGATGATATGTATATGAGACAATATTCTTTAAACTGTAACTAAATAACCAAATCTCTTGCATAATACTAACATGTTTAAATTACAACCGATGGGAAAGTGAATGATCTGCCAAATGTGCTTTGTTACTCTTTACGCTTTATTTTTATTGAAAAAAGTGGTATAAATACAAAAATCTAAGAAAAAATCTAAACTTGAACAACGCGGATTCAATTGTGAATAAAATGTCTGCGTAATTTTCATTAATTTTCTATAAATTACAAATATCAAATCTGTGTTTACTTTTTGTGTTTTTGGCTTAATTTTTCTTCTGTTTTGACAACCAAGTGTTTTATTGGCTCTTAAGTAGCCAAAAGTTTGTGGATGTGATGCTGAATAAAACGCAGTTGATTCCAGAATGATTTATTTGATTTTTTATTAGGAATGCCAATATAAAATTTTAGAAATTTAAACATAGTTATTAATTCTATGCCGTAGGGGCGCTGCATATGTGTGGATTGTTGTATAGGGTGATGACTGGTGCTGACATCTTTAATAATAATAATAATAATTGAGTGGCACTACAGCCCATAACGGACCAGGGCCTAGCTTCTACAACAACTACTCGTGTTGTGCATGCTATTGTTCTTCACGAGTAGAAGGGACCTACAGTTTTTTGCCGATTCCGAACGGCGAGACTTGAGAAGCTTTCCATAGACAATTAATACTCTTTGAGTGTTGTCAGCAACTCGAAAGAGGTGGTGCCGTGAAAAAAATGCTAGGTGTCCCGTCCGGGAATCGAACCCAGACTTTCTGCGCCGCAGTCGATGCACTTACCACTGCGCCACGGCGACCACCTGAGATCTTTAAGTCGGTAGTAATTTTGATTGAGCTGCCACATTCCTCGCCTTCCAGACTTTAAGTGAATTGAACTGGAAGGCGAATATTGCGGCATTTGCGATTTGTTACTGATGTTGACTAGGTTTTTCTTTTGAAATATTGCAATGTTGACTGGAGTTATCTGGATACGGTGTGTGTTGTGTGATTTCAAATGCTAATGAGTCGCTTGGTGTATAATTGAGATTGGTATTAAGGATGTGTGCTGGTTTGATGCGGTCTATAGATATGTTTACTAATTTATTGTTAATCCAAAGTTTTATTGTTTTTTTTAGTTTTTTCCTCGATCTTGAACGGTCCGTCATATGGTGAATTAGGTGCTGGTCTGACGGTATCATTGCGGACGAAAACGTGTGTTGAATTTTCCATTTGGGGTGAATGAATATTTTGTTACTGCTACAGTTTGCTGTTTCTGTAGGTTTAAGATTGTGCATGACATCGGTTAATTCCTTTGAACGCTGGCAAGGGATACAGCTTTCAACAAATTTGCCCATGTCTCTGTCCATTTTGTTCCATACAAAGCGCTGCTTCACCATGTGGGATGTGGCTTTTTTTCCGGGATGGGCGATGTCTTGGAATTTGGCTATTATTTGTCACAATGTCACAGATAATTGTTGAATGACATTGGGGAAGCTGGACACTTTTGAGTTGCAGTGAGGTTTTTCAATTTAGAAATTGTTTTAAGTCGGGACAAGAGTTTTATTCGAGAGCGATTTTTTCGTAGTCTATTGCTGTATTTGAATTAATGTGAAGGGAATTTATTCGTGAAAGTGCATCTGCTGTGATATTTTCGTTGCCGGATACATGAATTCGTGTGGAGAACTGGGCTATGTAGTTGAGGTGATGTATTTGCCTAGGTGATGCGTTGTCGTATTTGGTTGTGAAAGCGAAAATTAGCGGTTTGTGATATGTGGCTATGTGCAGTATTTCCGTTGACTTTCGTTGAATTTCCTCGAGAAAAATGCAAGAGGTTGGAGAGTGTTGCTGAACAGTTGGTGCATTACTGCTCCCATTGCGGTGTCACTTGCATCTGTGGAAAAGATAATATTTGCATCCGGTGCTGGATGGGCGAGTGCAGTAGCGTTGATGTTGTCTTCTTTGCACTTGTTGAAAAAATTGATGTTATTTTCTTTCTAGATGATTGGTGTTCTGTCATTTTTCTTGTTCTTCTTCTTCTTCAGATGGCGCTACAGTCCGGGGTGGACCTGGGCCTCAACCAGCATGCCTCTCCAGCTAGCCCGATCTTTTGCCAGCTGCTTCCAATTGCGCACTCCAAGTTGGTTGAGGTCCTTTTCCACTTGTGTGCGCCATCTCAGCCTGGGACGTCCTCTGTTGCGTTGTCCCTGTGGTTCGGATTCGAAGACTCTTCGGGCCGGAGCAGTGCTGTCCATCCGCTCTACATGGCCTAGCCACCTTGACAGCATATACTTAGTTTTGCCCTCGTTTACCACCAGTCCCACTTTAGCCGCTTCCGCTTCGATGCTAGCAAACGCCGCATTGATGGCTCGCTGAGTTCGGCCGCATAAGCTAGCAGTTGAACGGACTTGTGGAAAATCGTGCCTCTGGTGTTGACGTGTGAGTTACGCACGATCCCCTCAAGAATGATGTTAAAGAAATCGCATGACAGCGCGTCGCCTTGTCTAAATCCTTTTTTGACATCGAAGGTCTCGGTGAGTTCGCTACCGACCTTGACGGAGCAGCGGGAGTTTTCCATCGTCATCCTACACAATCTGACGAGTTTGGTAGGGATGCCAAAACTAGACATGGCACTGTATAGCTCGTCTCTATGCACGCTGTCATACGCGGCCTTGAAATCGACAAATAGATGGTGGGTGTCGATTTGTACTTCTTGGGACTTCTCCAGGATTTGCCGCAGTGTGAAGATCTGGTCGATTGTGGACTTCCCTGGCCTGAAACCACACTGATAAGGACCTATCAGGTTGTTGACGAACGGTTTCAGGCGCTCACACAATACGGCAGAGAGAATCTTATACACGATATTAAGGAGACTGATCCCTCGATAGTTGGCGCAGTCGAAGGGGTCTCCTTTCTTGTGGACCGGGCATACGATGCTGAGATTCCACTCGTCGGGCATGCTTTCCTCCGACCATATCTCACAGATGAGCTGGTGCATGCACCCAACCAGCTCATCCCCAGCCGCTTTGAACAGCTCTGCGGATAGTCCGTCCGCGCCAGCAGCTTTGTTCGACTTCAGTCTCGATATTGCTATCTTGACCTCGTCGAGGTCGGGGGGACGGAATTCTTGTCCATCGTCGTCCAAATTGGGTGGAACATTCTGCCTAACAGCGGGATTTGTGTCGTCATCGCCGTTTAGGAGTCTGCAGAAATGATCCTTCCAGATTCTCAGCACCGACTGCGACTCTACCACCAGTTGTCCATTTTGGTCCCGGCAGGCTTCAGTCCGAGGCTTGTAACCGCCAGATAACTGTTTTATCTTGCGGTAAAAATTTCGGACGTCATTCCTGCCATAGCACCTCTCCATTTCCTCGACCGCGCGCTTCTCGTGCTCTTTCTTGTTTCTTCTGAGAAGCCGGTTCTCTTCCCTTCTTCTCTGTTTGTAGAGCTCACAAACAGCTCTCGTCGTTCGATGCAGCGTTGCCTTGTAAGCTTCCTGTTTGGCTGCATGCGCCTGCCTGCACTCGTCGTCAAACCATGGGTTCCTCTTAGGTGGTGGCGTGAAACCCAGCACATCAGTGGCGGCCTCTTTGATGGCTTCTTGACAACGTTTCCATTTGTCTTCTATTGTTTGTGCAGGCAGCGTCGAACTTTGAGACAGTTTCAGGGAGAATCGATCGGTAAAGGCTCTAGCGATCGGCTGCGATTGTAGCTTTCCGACGTCAAACCGTTTTGGCCTGTCTCGACTCCGTTGCTCTCTCGATATCCGGGTTCTTACCTTGGCTACAACAAGGAAATGATCCGAGTCGATGTTTGCACCTCGGAAGGTTCGGACATCGAGAATACTGGAGGAGTGTCTGACGTCGATCGCAACATGATCAATCTGGTTGACGGTTGATTGATCAGGTGATCGCCAGGTCCCTTTATGAATGTTAAGGTGTGGGAACCGCGTGCTGGCTACAGAGAGATTTCGTCCCGAGGCGAAGTCAACTAGCGTTGAGTCCGTTTCCGGAGGTATTGGCGTGCAGGCTGTGTCTTCCGATGACTTTAGCAAAGACTTCTTCTCTTCCCAGCTGAGCGTTGAAATCTCCTAGAACGATCTTGGTGTCGTAGCTGGGGCATCGATCGTATGTCCTTTCTAGGAGGTGATAGAAGTCTTCTTTACTGCTGTCATCTTTTTCCTCTGTCGGGGCGTGGGCGCATATGAGGCTTATATTTCCGAATTTAGCCTTGATGCGGATTGTTATGAGGCGTTCGCTTATGTATTGGAAGCTTAAGACTTTTTGCCTAAGTCTGCCTCGAACAACAAAACCGCATCCAAATAAGCGTTTCCCTCTCTCCCTGTAGCAGTCGCCGTGGTAAATGTCGCAGTTTCTCACTCTTCTCTTGCCCGGCCCATCCCACCGCATTTCCTGGATTGCGGTAATGTCTGCTTTATAGCAGTCCAGGGCCTCCGCAAGTTCATCGGCTGCACGTGGTCTGTTTAGGGACCTCACATTCCACGTGCAGATCCGTAAATCATTGTCCTTTGTTCGTTTGCGGGGGTCGTCAACAGTGTATCCATCCGTATCCGAGGCATTCGGTCGGTTCGTAACTTGTTCTTTTTAATGTGGCCGGGCAGTTACCCCGACGCACACCCCCAACCTGGAGGACCGGGCCCTTTTTTATACCTCTTGGGCGGAGGTCGGACTTATAGGTTTAGCAAGTTGAGTTCGGATGAACAACAACCAGTATCCGGTGGCTACCGACGCGGAGGTACTATAAGCACAGTTGATGTGTGGGAAACAGTTACAACAGCTGGGCATCGCCAGGTTGATACCAATCAGTGCCTACCCTGTTCCCACATCACCCAGCCACCCATTTTTCTTGTTACCATTTATTAATTGAATGAGAGGTTATTGATGGTCTATTGCATGCGGAACGAAACGACGGTAAAAGTTGAGCATGGCCAAAAGGCGTTTAAGGTCACATGCTAACTTTGGTAACGGAAATTTTTTTATTGCTTCGATTTTGACTGGTTTGGGTTTGATGCCATATGGAGTGATGAGATGTTCTTGGAACTCTATTTGTGACTGGCCAAATACACATTTTGCTACGTTTATTGACAGATGGTATTGTCGAAGTCTTTCGAACCCTAACGAATATGGTGTTCGTGTTCTTGTTGACTTCTGGATGCGATGCAGGTGTCGTCAATGTAGCAAAATCAAGATTTCGGAGAGCTAGGTCCATATACCGCTGAAATGTTTGTGCTGCGTTCCTTAGTCTGAAGGGCATACGTAGAAATTCGAAGAGGCCAAACAGTGTTGTTACAGCTGTTTTGGGTATATCACTCTGGTATCCGCGGGTAAGATCGATTTTTAGCTTGACTCTTAATATTTGTGTTACTGTCGATTACTGTTGAGTTTGTCATATCGACCAGGAGATTGACATGGCTTAGAAAGTATGCGCCAATGATTTGTGCGCAGTATCTGCCGCAATGAAATTCCATTCCAGTGGTCGAAGAAGTCCAAAATCCAGAGTCAGTCTAAAGTGCCCGAACGTGTCAATGGTGGAATTGTTAACGGCGTACAGTTTTCTTGATGCAACGTTAGGATAAAGGTGTTTGTTTTGTCTTGCACTAATTATGGAAATATCGGCGCCAGTGTCTATTAAAAATGTACGCTTCGAACGACGATCTTTGATAAACAGACGATTTCCGCCCTTCGATTTGCTGAATGTGTTGTTGCGATCCTTTTCACCTAACGTTGATTTTGATATTCACCCCTATTCCGGGAGTCATCTCATTTTAGTGACTATTGTCATTTTGAAAGTCATCTCATTTTCTCATCGGTATTCCGAAACTAAAATGACTTGTGGAATATGTTCCACAACAAAAGCCGCCTGTCAAATGCAAAATGTCATATGCTTACACTTTGTTGTATTTTGAATTCTTCAATAAAATAACTTTTAAATAATCTTTAAGTGTTTTATTTGAAAACATGGACAGCATATCTCTGTTTGTAGATGTAGACGGATTGTCTAATAATGCATTGTTGACTCCACGTTGATGAGTTTCTTTAAAGCCGAAAACACTTCCAGGTGGGTCCACTGTCTCATGCATTGATAAAAGTTTGGCCACCGTTTCGTCAAGCTCCGTTGTTTGTTTAAAGGGTGCTCCTCCGGTAGCCTCAGTTTCCCTTTGGTTGTGCGTCAATTTTTTTTAACTTTTGACTTTAAATCGAACCAAACCTATGAAGTATTTCAAAACAAATAATTTAAATGTTCGTATGTACATATATGTTTAGTCAATTGCATATACCTTGTGCCATTTTTTCTCATTACGCACTGTTTAATATTGCCGCAACCTTCTTTAAGCCAATTCTTATGTCCTCACTTTGAGTAACGCCTCTTTTAAAATTTTTGGCAAGAGTCACGTTCTCTTCCATGAGTCCCACCAAGCGAATGATTTGCGAAGGTGTTGATACCTTTAACCTTTGGAAACCATAAATAATAAGCAAATATATATCAAGAAACACAAAAATAAGAAAAAAAACAAAAAAAACTTACTCTTTAGACATTTTTAGTTTTATGTCGTGTACTAATTTCAAATCGACTGTTTTTGTCACTTTTCCTGTCGTTTAGTGACTCCGGGAATACCAAAAAATGAGACATGTCGAGTGGTAAATGCGTTCCACAGGAGCTGACAGGAGCAAAATGACTAGTGTCATCTTATGAATTCTTAAATGACTATGGGAATACCGATTTCTCACACTCATAAAGTGACATGTCACTAAACGACTGCCGGAATAGGGGTGATTGCTGTGTGAATGCATGGTTGAATGGGTTTGATTTGGTCGACAGCATTTTGTATTAATGCTGTCGAAGGTGTTAGTTTTTTGGCTTATTAAAATTGCATGGTGGGCCACACTTTCTTGCTCGTGAATCATATTGACTGTGAAGCCAACATATGTTGTTTGTCGTGAAGATGTTGGTCGGTTGCTAGCACGAGAATGTGAGCGAGAACGGCGGTGGTTTGCCTGGTCCAATTTGGTTTCGATGCGAGCAAGAGTTTTCTCGAGTTGAGTGACGCGATCCTGAAGGGAAATATTATTGTTTAAATTTATTGGGCTTACTTGTTTATTGTTATTGGGGGCTGCTACGGATGTGGAATGATGCGTCTGTACTGCTTCAACGGAACTGATGCGAACGGCGTCGATGATCTCGTCAGCGTTAGAAGCGAGTTGCTCCAAAGTGGTATTTGGGTTACCTTTAGCCACGCTTGCGATGACAGTTCGAACGGAAACTGGAAGGCGCTAGATCCAAAAATCTTTGATGAGTTGTCGATTGGTGGTAACGTCCGTGCGTTGCAGTTGAGTGAGCATGTGGCTTGGTTTGTTGTCACCCAGCTGGATACCACTTGTGAGCTGGTCAAGTCTGACCATCGGCGATGCGGAGAATTTATGAATTATTTTGCGTCGTAATGCTTGTTTGGGAGGGTTGCGCACTACATCAAACGCTTGTTCATGGAGGCGTTCATTCATGTACATAACAGCTATGTTGGTCTTGATCCATTTTCCCAAATCCGTGAATTCGGAAAAAATGCTCCAAGTCGGGTAAACCAAGATAAAACGCAGTTTATTCCAAATTATTTATTTGATTTTTTATTAGGAATGCCAATATAAAATTTTAAAAATTTAAACATAGTTATTTATTCTATGCCATAGGGGCGCTGCAAATGTGTGGGTTGTTGTATAGAATGATAACTGGTGCTGACATCTTTGAGTGGGTAGTAGTTTTGATTGAGCTGCCCGTCTGTCTTTTTGTTGTTTGGGTTGACATCTGTTAATGGTTAGCTGGGTGTCAGAGTTTAACAGGAAATAATACTAATCAATTTTATTTTATGAAATCTACCTAATTCGTTGACTGACTAACCAATTATCAAAGAGTCTTATAAAGAACTTGACCAGGCAGTCAAATTAACAAAAAAAGAAAATGCTACAATAATAATTGGAGATTTTAAAGCAAAAATGGGGGAAGGGACAATTGAAGAAGTACTAGGAAAACATGGCCTAGGTTTCAAAAATGAAAAGGGACAAAAACTAATCGGATTTGGTCAAATAAATGAATTTGTTATCATGAACACATGGTTGAGACTCCCTCCAAGAAGGATGTATAGTGGGCGTCACTCAGGCATACATGAGAAACAACGGTGAAAAAACAAAAACGTACTTAGGGGCCGATAAAGGGTCGGACCACAATCTAGTTGTAGCCGAAATAAAATTCAAGATTTCTTTTTATTAATTTCTTATAATAAAAAAAAATCTTGAATTAAACTTACTAAAAATTGAAAACAAAGATTAGTGAAGTGTTGGCACAAATGAGAACGAATCTTATTAATGATAATAACAAAGAGAACGAATGGATGAAGACCAATGGCATCATAATAAAGTCGGGAAGAAAGCATTTAGAAAGGAAATCTAATCAACAAAGAAAGAGTGGATGACAAACGGGATTTCGGCTCAAATGGAACAGAGACGACTAAACAAACCATACCCCACTTGATACAAAGGAATAGATAGGTTGATAAGAAAAAAGGAGGAGAGAAGCTCAAATACATACCTTCAAAAACAATGCGCGAAGATGCATAAGAAATTAAAAGACATGTTCGCAATTTCAAATAAGAAGCAATAAGTCCGCAAAATACTAGTAAACATAAACGAGAAGATAGATTGGTGGAAAGGATACATAGAAAAGCTTTTTTGGGATGATTGAGGCGTACTTCAACCGAGCGCGGGGGAACTAACGGACTGCCTACTAAAGATGAAGTAACAAAAACAATAATTGAAGCCACAGGAACAAAGGGATACCAAAGGAGCTCTTAAGATTAATAGAGGTTTGTTCAAGTACTTTTTACCGCTTTTTATATAATAGATACTGCAGGATCCCTGATGTTTGGCTGGAATCAAATTCATAACGTTACCAAAGAAGAATAAATCCGCTAATGTGAGGAATACAGGACAATCAGCTTAATGAGCTATAACCTAAACCTTTTTGTGAAAATATTGTACAGAACTATTTTCAATAAACTTGAAGAGGGTGGGTTCAGGAGTAGATTTGACACTAGTGAAGCATTATTTGTCATCAATGTAATAAAATAAAATTACGAAGGCTACAAATGAAACGTAAGATTTCTACAAAAAAAACCTTTGAGATGGGAAGATGATAAGATGAGGAATCAGATGACGTTAACATCGAAAAAGGAGTCAGGCAAGGTCTTATAATCCTTTCCCACATGTACCCCGAAAGAAGTATACATATGTAAGTATAAGAGACATCGACCAATGAGTAAGATTAATCGGGTGAGAATAAACCACCTAAGATATGTGGATGACGCAAAATAGTAACAAACGACGCAAGGTAATAAAATAACATTTTCATTAATAAACTGAATATGGACTAAAAATCAACACAGCAAAAACTAAACGTATGGTATATAGAAAGGATGCAAAGACGGAAAACTTTGAGCTCAAGATAAACAATTCAAATGTGGAGAGAGTGTTCAGTTTTTTATACCTAGGAACGGCCAGCCAGAGAAATGGTGATGCGTTTAAAGAAATTGAATGCCGTAGACAACAAGCCAGAGTTGCCTTTTGTAAAATGAAAAAAACTTCTATGCAGAAGAGAATTCAATATGGAAACAAAAACAAGACTGGTGAAATGCTATATATCGGCAATCCTGTTATATGATACCGAAACTTGGACGCGTATCTCAATCATAAGCGAAACTAATGTTACTGTAAGCTTAAAAGTTTTAAAATCATTCAAATAATTTCAACTGTTACTTAACTTTCAAATGACTTACGAGGAATATAATTTTATTGGAAATATTATCAACCAGCAGACAGCCCAGACCTTGTAATGATGTTTTTTTTGTAAGATTTTCGGTACCAAAAAAACTTTACTTATTTACTTCGTCAGATTATGTGATGACTATGGAGAACTGAACGGCGGCATGTGCCTAATCAAGTGTATGCGCAACAGACCTTATGTGGCACGGCGACGTAAGCTGTAGCGATACCTTACTTGTTGGAGAGACTTATTTGTTGAAGCACAGGTAGAAGATCTTATTAAGTCCGTTCATTGCACCATAAGCTTCTTGCCGAATAATTACAGCTAGTCACCGCTTATTCGAGACAACTGCTTTGCTAGGACATCAGATATCATTTGATCTGAAGGAACATGTTGTACGGCTGTAGTGGGCCTCGGACAATATGTTGTTTTATATTAAAATGTTCCAGCGAACACGGAATAGCCAGAAAAAAATACTTATCTCATTAATAGTGACTCTCGATTTATTTTGTTTACAAATTCATAAATGTTGACAATTGAAAAATTCTCGAAAGGTATATATGTATGTATAAATAAACTTTATTAACTTTACTGTTAAAAACAATCATACTTGATTGGGGGGTAAATAGTTCTAAGAATTATAGAAAAACAAACTATTAGAAGTGTCATCTGATCCATTTTGTAAATTTAATTTATTACGATGCATACTTGATACATTGTGTGGCCTCCTTTTACAGACAAAACACATGCTATTCTTCTTGGCATTGAGTTAATAAATGTTAAATAAAATTCTGGCGGATTTTTTTTTCAATTCTCACTGCCCCCTGTCTCGGACGGAAATCGCTCTACTGAACCGAAGCAGATCTTCACGACTGCGAGCGACATTCGGTTTGTGCAGATAGAATTTCTTGTACTGGGTCCGAAGACACTGCCTCTCAAGCAGCCTCATCTTTTCCATCTGAAAAGGACTCACGTTAAACCACACAGGTTAAGTGTACGTCATCATCGGCCGGATGAGTTCCATATAGTATATTACCATAACCCTGGTATCAAGTTGGTTGTTGTAAAACAACCTCCTTGTCACAGCAAAGGTAAATTAGCCAAATTATTGCTGGTCTAAACTTACGCACTTCAACACATCACCACATAAATTATCATCGGACTAATAACCAATCCAAGTTGACTACATAAACAATTTAAAAATAACCACATCAAGGCCTGCATTATATGACAATACAACAGACTGGGAAATGTTCCGTGAATACACTTATAACATTACAATAGCTATAATGCGACGACGACCTAAGAAGGGCTGTAGTATTCCAATTAGAGAATCACCTACCTAGGATATCAATGCATAGCGGGAAAACATATCCAAGGAACTATTACAAACTCTCACTTATCATAAAAAAGTTAACATCAAGCGAAGATTTCAAAAAACATATGGCAAACCTCCAGATCCGGATGGCGAAAAAGGAAAATGTAAAACAAGTACGTATATATAAACAAGTACATAAATACAAATAATAAAAATAATATGTGCCAACATTTAATCTATACGAGGGTAAGAGATATCAAGAAGAAGATGTCTGAGAAGAGCTAGACCAACGGATCTGATTCCTTAAAGTAACAAAGCTTATAGCTTCTATAAATCAGACAAAAAGTTATGCTGTAACTTATTTACATCTACGCATATATTTGTCAAAGGAAAATAATACTCAGTGTTAAATCTAAATAAATAAAATAACTAAATGTATACAAATTTTGAATGTTAATTAAATTTATTAGAAATGACACTATACTATGAAGTTAGAAAAAATCCAAAAACCATTTAAAAAATGTGCTTAAGAAATATAGGACAGATGTAGGTGAAATTTGAAAAAAAAATGTCCTACATCGCCCCTCATTCAAATCATGCCAAATCTGTCACCAAAAACATGATATGCTTCTCTCACTCTGGGCAACGAAACGGAAATTTTGAAGACACGATCGAAAACAAAGTGTCTTTGATTATTGGAGAGCTCGTGAGTGCCATCTATAACCCTTGGTAGATCAAGTCTCACAATCATTTTTAATCATCGATAACACAGTACAACGATTACAACTAAACGAAATAAGGGCATCAATATCAATTACGCGCTAAGGTGAAAAATATGGAACTACTCAAAAGAAAAATGAAATACAATTTCGACCGATCCAATCATCATCATCTTAAACATAAGTTAATTTTAAACAAATTTCAAATTAAACTGTAGTGACACAAGAAGAAGAAAATTTAACATAATTTTATAAATTTATATTTATTATTACATAATTAAATTTTTGTAAAAGCTCAAAAAGTTTTTACGCTTTAACTCTCTAAGAATTCAAATGGACTAACATTTTTTTTAAAAGATCGGACCGACCCGACCTAAAACCACATTACTCGTATTTTCTAGTAGTTGTTTTTCCTAGCAATAGCCTTAAAAAAGAATTAGGTTATAAATTGTAGGGGAAAAGGAAAATTTGTTGCAGAAAAAAATAATCCAAGATGTGTATTTGCGACGATTTTTTTTAATTAAAGCTATTATTCGCATATACAGAGGTCATATAGACAATTTTGTTTTTACGCTCTCTTGATTATAATTTTTTCAGCAACAATTATGCGAAACACCGAAATACTAAATAAGAATTATACTAAAATGGCGGGTACGGATACTTATTCCTATGAAATTAAGAATATAATGAAATAAAATATGTACGAATTATTTACTACTTATCTCCAGCATTCAAGCATTGGAGGTCAACTAATGTTCAAAGCTTAGATCAATTTTAAATAAACATTTCTGAACTAGTTGTATCAAAGGAATACTTCTTAATTATATACATATGCATGAGTGTGTATATTACAAACAAAATTAAAATTTCTAAATATGCAAAAAAGATGTGATCATTATTTTTTTATTTCATTTCACATCTTATTCCTATGAAATGAAACTTACGTAATTCAAAACTGATGCTATTTAGCTCTCTAATCTAATTAACTAACTAACTATATTATTTGTAAAGCAAATTTAATACTGACTGATCAATAAAATAATAAACAAACAAATAAATCAAATAAACTGGTTAAGAAAGAATAGAAAAAAAGGAATAAAAAGTAGCTATAAAACTAAGCCTGGGAATCTTCAAAAACCATCAATGTTTACTCAAAATTCAAATTAGCTTAAGTGCTGATACGAAAGAAATCATTTGTCACTCATCCGCATTCCAGAAACATCCCAGTGAACCACGCAAGATAACAGCTGATATTGAAGGGCAGTGTCTCATATTGATGGAATGTTGTAGGACTGCAAAGCTTGGTCGTTCATCTCAATATACATATGTGAATATTCAAGGTAAACATATCGAACTGAGACAGTTGACGTCATATTCATTAATGGGGGAATCTTTCTCGGAATTTAACAAGCAAATTCCGGCGTATTAATCATTTTGTGGCGCCGTTTCTGGCGAGCTTAAAAATGGTTTATAAGAGCTGCTCTGGTATAGTTTTGGTAGTACAGCAAAATCATTTACCCAACACGTTTCGATTAGAGACAAGTCATTAAATAAAATTGTTAAACCTAAGGACCATTGAAAAGGATTTTCCAGATTGTGATTTACTTTAGTACGTATAAATTTTCACAGGATAAGTGAATCAGACCAATTTCAAAACAATATTCTTTTGAAATTTAATAAAAGCGGTACCAGTTGTAATAAGTTCAGAGAAATTTAAACCCTAATTTACCCTTGAAATATATTTCTTCTGTGTTTCTTATTTTTTGTGAAGATATATGTGTCTGCGCTCAAGCTCAAAGTTTCTTAAGCTATCGAAGGCATTTTAAAGTCAAATTAGTGTCAAACCATTTCTGGCAACTAGTTCCAATTTATGTTTGAAAAACTCATTCCTAAAAAAGTCAAAGGGAATACATAAACAAGTGTTAAGAAGACATAAAAAAAATCCAGTCAAACTTCGGAATTGAATTATTAATTAGAACATAAATACAGAATTCATAAGTAAGAATTATCGCTACTAAACCAAAAAATAAAAATAATATAGCAATAAAACAGAATTGAGGTCATATACATTATACATAATTTACCAAAAATTTTGTGTATTCCTATACAAAGCTGTAAAATGTCATATCAATTTTCTTGATTGTGTTCCTCTGAACGAGAGACAATGAATTTAATAAAATATAATTAATACAATCTAATCTCCGGTTAGGTTAACTGGTGCTAAGTGTGACGGCGTGTTTATATAAATTTATTTTCAAAACAGTATAAAATAACAAATAATTTCTTTTCACTTTCAGTCTGAGTACAACATGAAGCCCTCCATTGTTATTACAATTACCTTATTAACAATGTGCGCTGCAGTCGATGCAAGTGTATCGGCAGGAATTTTTAGAAATCCAAGTATGATGCATTTACTTCATTTGTAATAAAATCTAATACATTTTAACTATAGATTATCCGGGAAAGTGTGTACTTGATGATACAATGATCCTAAGTGCTGGGGAAGTAGCAATGAATCCCAAAGGTGTTTGTGGATTGCTAACCTGCTATGAAAATGGACAAGCGTCAATGATGAAATGCATTAAGCAAGGAATGCGTGAAGGCTGCACAGAAGGCAAGGTTTTGTTTCCAAACGCACAATACCCAGAATGTTGTAAGCGGGAGATTACATGCAACCAATATTATTTCTCAAAGACGTATTAGTTAAAGAAATGTCGAAAATAATTTATAAAGTGATAATTAGTTTTTACCATACATCGTACAAGTATAATAAAAACGACTGATAATTTTTAATTAAAAAATTCAAAGAAAGTGTTTTATTTGATTCAAACATTTTTAAGAAAAAATTACTAAAATATAATACCCACATCTGTGTGTATCCGCATTGAGATTTCTAATCACACTTTAATTTTGATACTGAATCGTTTTTAGATATTACAATGAACAATGTTTTTTTCAAGACGTTTAATAAATAATGTTTTTTCAATCAAATGAAAGATGCTAATTTCATATAATTTATTTTTATATATATTTCATATATATGTTTATATATTTTAACAGCACTGCAAGATGTAATTAACTTTACCAGAAGTATTATAGATATTATACTTGACAACTATTCACGGATAATTTTGTACCGAACTACTTCCAACAGCCTATATTTGCCAATCAGCTTTAATTAAAAACGCCTTCGTCCCACAATTTAATATGCTTTTTCGCCAACTGTCTCCAATTCCGTACTATTGTACTTTGTTATTGCGTGCGAATACGACAACGACAACGCAGTTATTTTATATATTTATTTAATAACCAGCAGGAAATCGCCGAACAAACAAAACACGTTTAACTTTTCTGCCTCTAACAAACAAAATAAATATGCTATATAGCTAAAACTGTAAAAATACGTATTTTTAAAATCAGTTATAATTAAAAATTCAGTATTAAAAAGGAACACACAAAGATGTGGTTGCATATGAAAAGTGAGGGAAATCTTTTTTAAGACGAACTATTTCAGAAATGCTAAAAAGACAAAACTTAAAGATATTCATTTTTTATGAAAAGCACTGGATATGGCAAAAGCAGACCCATTTTAGTAAATTCTGTTTCAATGTCACCATACATCGCATAGATGGCTCCTCTTATGTTAAATTATTAGGTTAACGGACCTTTGGAAGATCATGCCTCTGATTGAAATGAGCATGAAAAGTCACATGAAAATACGTCACTTTAACCAAAACCAAACCAAACAATCTTGATAGAGCGGCTCGAGTTCTCCAATGTCATTCTACACAATCTGTTAGGTATGGTAACACTAACTCGTCCTATACACGCTAATATAGCACTTTAAAATCGATAGTCTTTGTTAATTTTCACTACTTGAGTGCTTTCTAGGCTTTGCTGCAGTGTAAAGATGTAATTTATTGTGGAGGATTTGAGATATTCATCGACAACGACAGATAGGCTTGGGGTAATTGAACGAGGCTCCTTTCTAAATTTTTGACAACTCTATTTCGGTCGTTATACCAGTTAAATTGTGTTTTTGCTTTTTTAAATTATCACATCGACACCGAATGCTGCTAAATGGCATGAAAGCTTCCGGAGTATAATATATATATATATAGAGCTGGAGGAACTAGGGGAATGTGTCCTGACGTACCCTTATGATTACAATAAGGTTCGCTGGCCACGTTTCACTAGGGCCTTATCTAGAGAACTACGTTCGAGTGGAATCAATCCCTCCACAAACAGAAACCTGACGAACGAAGAGGTTGACAGGTACCTCAAACAAATGGACGAAGTAATACGACGAACAATGGACAAAACTATTCCGAAGGTAGCGCAAACCGATGACGGCGACGTCTATCGCAACGCTACCATCGATGCACTTCACGTGCAAAAAAGTAGACTGCTGACAAGACTTAAGCTCTTGTACAGACGGTTTACAGATTCACAGAACGCCGAGGTGCGGTCATTGAAGTCGCAGATCAAAAACCTCCAACAGCTAATCAAAATTCATTACAGCATGGCTGTAAGCTTGCACTGGGGCAACAAAATCCGGGCTGTAAGATCCAACAACCCGGGTATGTTCCCGCAAGTAAATAAGATTTTCCGGAGGAAAGGTCAGAACGACATTCAGGCTGTTAGACTGGAAAGGGTGACAGAAAACGCAAACATACTGACATCTGTTGGCATCAATCCAAATGGGGCTGTGCTGGACGACAACTTCTTCATAGTTGAGGATCCCAAGGAGAAGGTTGAAGCAATCGGTGCTGTTTTTCAGAAAGTGTACACGGTCAACGAGTCTCGTAGGCCAAATCACGATTTGGAGAACAGAGCTTTGCTAAACCACTGCTATCTCCAAGAGGAGATAAGTCAATGGCGATCTGAGAACCCAGGTTTTACCAGGTTCAGTGACGAACACATGGCAAATAATGCCGTCGCGGTTGATGGAAACATCTTGATTTCTAAGGAAGATCTCCAGAGCATCTTCAACTCGCTGAAGAAGAAGAAGTCAGTAGGAATAGATGGTATACCGAATATTGTGCTGCGCCATCTACCCTCTGAAGCGGTAGATATTTACGCAACACTGTTTAACAATGCGCTGAGTAATGCCTATTACCCGGCGCATTGGAAAACTGCTGTTGTGCAACCGATCCCTAAACGGGACAAGGACACTTCTATCCCATCAAATCTCCGGTCGATTAGTCTTCTTCCGTGCATAAGCAAAGTCTTTGAGAAGATAGTTATAAACGATTTAAAAAATTGGGTCGAGGAAAAGAAAATTTTACCGGACAACCAGTTCGGTTTTAGGGCGGGGCATGATACTATACATGCCGCGTCTAAGCTGGTATCCGACATTCAATGGAATAATTGCAAAAAGCAAGCCACGGGCGCCTGTCTTGTTGACTTGGAGAAGGCCTTCGACACTGTATGGCTAGAAGGACTTTTCTTCAAGATGGTCAGATACGGCATTAGTAAACCACTGCTATATATGATCTATGACATGATCACAGGAAGAAAGTTCGTCGTGAAGAATGGCAACGTAACTTCTACCACGGTCTTTAACATAAAAAATGGTCTGCAACAGGGGGCAGTTGGCTCGCCGATTTTGTTCGCGATATTCACTAGCGATCTTATAGGTTCTATGCCGCACCTAATAGCGTACGCCGATGATATCATTGCGTACAGATCAGGTCCGAAGGTCGAAGTAATAAATATCCTCTTGCAACGTGACTTCGAGATAATCCAGCGATTTTGCGACGACTGGAAGTTGCAAGTCAATTTCCGGAAGTGTGAAATCATCCTCTTCAGGACACCTCTGTCCAAGGCCTCAGGGGATACAAAGAGAAACTGGCGTAAGTTTCGCATAGTGGATTCGCAGGGACGGCCGTTAGCTGTGAAAAATGTAGTCAGGTATCTTGGCATTTGGTTGGATCAGTATCTATATTTCAACAGACATATAGATGCTGCTCTGACGAAAGCCAAAAAGGCCTTTGCTGTGGCAAGGGGGTTGTTCTACAGCAGCCAACTTGATACCAGAGTGAAGGTCATCTGCTACATGGCCCTCATCCGGCCAGTCATGGCGTACGGTTGTCCAGTGTGGTTCAACGTGAGTTCTTCCCAGATGGAAAAGATGAGGGTGTTCGAGAGGCAGTGTCTTCGGGCCTGCCTCCGGTTGTATCGAACACCTGAATCCCAGTACAAGAAATTCTATCCCAACGAGGTCTTGTATAACGAGGCAAAGGTGATTAGGATAGATAATTTCATTATTAAGCTGATTCGAAGGCATGTGGCACGGGCTATGACTTCGAATAACAGTCTGATCTTCGGGGCCTACTACCCCAATGAAATGTACCACGAGAGTGTGCGTTTTAACGGCTTCATCCCCCCTGAAGCGTTCCTCTATTTAGATACGAAAGGCCTAATCCAGGATACGGAAGGATGTCCTATTATCTTCCATGTCGTACGTCGAACAGTGGACCGGCGACTCAACTACGAACACACTGTCGCACGCAACCGCGAGGATCTGCTTCGGTTCAGCAGAGCGATCTCTGCTCGAGACAGGAGAGAGTCTGCCAAAGAACGACAATTTTACTGGTGGTTGCACCGTATACGGCCTCCGCCGCCGTTGGCTTATCATTGATAAGGGACAGTTGGGCATGGTATTGGCCAACTTACATAAGCTTTAAGGGTATTAGTAAGTTAGTTTTAAGACTATACAAAAAAAAAAACATAAAAAAAAAAAAAAAAACATAAAAAGGCAAAAACCCAAAAAAAAAAGGTGCGCCACGGCGTATAGTCAGTATATGTGAAGCATATACATGATGTATACGCCCTGGTGCACGCGTCCGTATTACGTTACGGACATAGTTTAATGTAGCTTAACGTACATTATATTCTTAGTTTAGGTTAAGTTATTTTAAGGTAGATTAAGTTAGTTTTAAAAATAAAATTGAAATCTTTTAGCCAAGTTTTTTTTAAATTTTCTTGGTCGATAATGTAAGTTAACTTTAAGATTTAGGTAAGCAATAAATAAACTCAGGCGCCGAAAGGCAGATTAATATTTGGTTAAGATCAGAATAACTTAGAGTACCTGCATAGGGTCAGTAAGATAGGATAAGAATATGTTTCACCTAATTAAGCTAGCTTTAAGTAATTTTGTCTAGCATGTAAGTAACATGAATTAAATACAACACAAATTGCAAAAAAAAAAAAAGTATAATATATAATTTCTCCGTGACCTTCCCCGTGGCAATACAATTAAGATAATCATTTCTGATCATCATCATTTCAAACATCTACGTTAAACCTGGAATCCCAAAAGGCTATGCTATAACTGCTCATGTAACATTTTTCAAAAGGCAACTTCTAGAAAACGAATTATATCCAAATCCCAACATGAGGAAGTTCTGTTTTAGTACACCGAAATGAAAATTCACATAATCTACAATACTTAACAAGGACATACTTCCGACATCATCTGACAACTGGAGACAAGACTGCAAAATCATTTTGTAAACTCTTAAATGGCAATGATGGCCCTAATCCCGCTTTTAGGGAAAATGTTCCACTCAATTTGAACGATTATAGACAAGAATTTCTTCCCCCGACTTAGACTAGTTGAACAAGGCTGCTGAAGCAGTCAGTTGTTGGAAAGAGTATACCCAATTAATGGAATCTCAGTGTCGTTTGCCTGGTCCCGGAAACTAAGACCTCTATAACTGCGCCAGCTACCGAGACGTCAGTCTTTTTAATATATGTATATCCTCGTTTTGAATATATCATTATGCATGAATGCAGTATATTTCTATATATATATATATATATATATATATATATATATAGTTCTCTATGTATATACCAGCATATTTCTTTATATTGTACCACTGAGTTCCTTACGTTTCTTTTTCACATGTGAACTTCACTTTATGTCTGTATCTAGCGCCTTACACCGGAATTTGGCTTCGTTCCTGAAAAAGATTTCATCTGATTTCGGATGATTAATTTTCGTGACATGAGCGCAAGAGTGTGAATAAAGTATTTTTTTTATAGTAAATGACATCCAAGAAGAGGCAAAAACGCCACTATTCATTACGGTAATTGGCGCAGAAATATATGAAAGCCTCATGTCATTAACTATTCCAAAAATTCCTAGCAATAAATCGTTTGAAGAACTTTTGAAATTACTGCGAGACCAAGAGAACAAAGTAGCAGAACGGTATAAATTTAACAAAATATATCAAGAGGAAGGCGAATCATTAAATGAATTTATTGTGCGCCTCAAATCTGCAACCCAAATATGTCGTTTTGGTGATTTCTTCGAGGATTGTACAGATGACCGCGTAGCAAAATACAAATCACTCATTCTCGATGATGTCTTGGCAGACAGATTCGACTCGGATCATTTCCTTGTTTTAGCCAAGGTAAGAACCCGGATATCGAGAGAGCAACGGAGTCGAGACAGGCCAAAACGGTTTGACGTCGGAAAGCTACAATCGCAGCCGATCGCTAGAGCCTTTACCGATCGATTCTCCCTGAAACTGTCTCAAAGTTCGACGCTACCTGCACAAACAATAGAAGACAAATGGAAACGTTGTCAAGAAGCCATCAAAGAGGCCGCCACTGATGTGCTGGGTTTCAAGCCACCACCTAAGAGGAACCCATGGTTTGACGACGAGTGCAGGCAGGCGCATGCAGCCAAGCAAGAAGCTTACAAGGCAACGCTGCATCGAACGACGAGAGCTGTTTGTGAGCTCTACAAACAGAGAAGAAGGGAAGAGAACCGGCTTCTCAGAAGAAAAAAGAAAGAGCACGAGAAGCGCGCGGTCGAGGAAATGGAGAGGTGATATGGCAGGAATGACGTCCGAAATTTTTACCGCAAGGTAAAAAAGTTATCTGGCGGTTACAAGCCTCGGACTGAAGCCTGTCGGGACCAAAATGGACAACTGCTGGTAGAGTCGCAGTCGGTGCTGAAAATCTGGAAGGATCATTTCTGCAGACTCCTAAACGGCGATGACGACACAAATCCCGCTGTTAGGCAGAATGTTCCACTCAATTTGGACGACGATGGACAAGAATTCCGTCCCCCCGACCTCGACGAGGTCAAGATATCAATATCAAGACTGAAGTCGAACAAAGCTGCTGGCGCGGACGGACTATCCGCAGAGCTGTTCAAAGCGGCTGGGGATGAGCTGGTTGGGTGCATGCACCAGCTCATCTGTGAGATATGGTCGGAGGAAAGCATGCCCGACGAGTGGAATCTCAGCATCGTATGTCCGGTCCACAAGAAAGGAGACCCCTTCGACTGCGCCAACTATCGAGGGATCAGTCTCCTTAATATCGCATATAAGATTCTCTCTGCCGTATTGTGTGAGCGCCTGAAACCGTTCGTCAAAAACCTGATAGGTCCTTATCAGTGTGGTTTCAGGCCAGGGAAGTCCACAATCGACCAGATCTTCACACTGCGGCAAATCCTGGAGAAGTCCCAAGAAGTACAAATCGACACCCACCATCTATTTGTCGATTTCAAGGCCGCGTATGACAGCGTGCATAGAGACGAGCTATACAGTGCCATGTCTAGTTTTGGCATCCCTACCAAACTCGTCAGATTGTGTAGGATGACGATGGAGAACTCTCGCTGCTCCGTCAAGGTCGGTAGCGAACTCACCGAGACCTTCGATGTCAAAAAAGGACTTAGACAAGGCGACGCGCTGTCATGCGACTTCTTTAACATCATTCTTGAGGGGATCGTGCGTAACTCACACGTTAACACCAGAGGCACGATCTTCCACAAGTCCGTTCAACTGCTAGCTTATGCGGATGACATTGACGTGATCGGCCGAACTCAGCGAGCCGTCAATGAGGCGTTTGCTAGCATCGAAGCGGAAGCGGCTAAAGTGGGAGTAGTGGTAAACGAGGGCAAAACTAAGTATATGCTGTCATCGAAGAAGGACGCAGAACATCGACGTCTCGGACAGAGCGTCACTATGGGCAGCAGACGTTTCGAGGTAGTAAAGGACTTCGTCTATCTCGGCTCCGCGGTGAATAGGGACAATAACATCAGTACCGAAATCAAGCGCAGAATCACTCTTGCCAATCGCTGTTTCTTTGGGCTTAAGAGGCAATTGAGTAATAAAGCCCTCTCCCGAACGACCAAAGTATCTTTGTACAACACCTTGATCATCCCTGTCCTGCTTTACGGCGCAGAAACCTGGACGTTACTAAAAGCGGATGAAGAAGCCCTTGGCCTGTTCGAGAGAAAAGTTCTGCGTGCGATTTTTCGTCGTTGATGGCAGCTGGAGGAGAAGATTCAACCACGAACTGTATGGGCTGTACGGCGGCATGAACCTAGTCAAGCGTCTACGGATACAACGCTTAAGGTGGCTAGGCCATGTAGAGCGGATGGACAGCACTGCTCCGGCCCGAAGAGTCTTCGAATCCGAACCACAGGGACAACGCAACAGAGGACGTCCTAGATTGAGATGGCGCACACAAGTGGAAAAGGACCTCAACCAACTTGGAGTGCGCAGCTGGAAGCAGCTGGCAAGAGATCGTGCTAGCTGGAGAGGCATGTTGGTTGAGGCCCAGGTCCACCCCGGACTGTAGCGCCATCTGAAGAAGAAGAAGAAGTAACTGCTGCTAATTGTGAACGCAAGCTCTTTGAAGTCTTAGCTCGTCTGGAAAAGCATAACGTTCATATAAATGTCAAAAAATATAAATTCGGTTGAATATCGAGGTCACACATTGTGTTTAATAGGTATTAAACCCAACACAAAGAAAATTTAAGCCATTGTTCAAGCCCCATTACCAAAAAAATCCAACAATTGCAATCATATATAGGTCTCCTTAATTCTTATAATAAATTTCTTTCGAATTTGACATCACACATTCAACATTGAGAAAAGGTACAAAGTTTCTGTGGACACACGAGTGCGAAAGCTTTCGAAAATAGTAAAATGCTTCTTTTAAATAACCAAAAAAAGAAATTGTTTTATTTACTGATACTAGTCCTTGCGTAGTCGGAGCTATTTTCTGTCATTTAGTGAATGTCAAAATAATTCCAGTTAGTTTCGCTTCATATACTTTATCAACAGCAGAAAAAACTACTCACAACTACGTAAGCAAGTTTCATAGCTAGCTATATGGCCAAGAATTTACTATTTGCACTGATAATTAGGCCTAAAAGAGATTTATCACCAAAGCAAGGGTAATTCGGCAGTTGCTGTTGTGAGATTACATAGATGGACAATTTTACTGTTACAATATAAGTACAAAATTTCATTCAGAAAGGGTTCTGAAATGGATTGTGTGGACTAATGACACTTAAAGTTGGCATTAAGTGTTAGCTCAGATATAGAAGAGACACAAATAAATTATTTGTTGAAAGGGGAGTACAAACACTTTATCAGTTTTAAATAAGTTTTGTTTTTAACGAAACAATACAATGTAATTGATTGAATTGAATTATATTAGTTTATTAAGTGGCGGAAGATGTTATGTATAAAAACTTAATTCTAAAATGTGCTACTTATTTTATTTTTAAGCATTTGGTATCACCCTTTATTTACTACCACACTATTCAACTACTTTCAATGGTACCAATTGATTATTTGGAGTTCCTTAGTTTTAAGCATTACTTTGTATCTTTCTCTTATCTTACCACCAAGCTGTAACCATCGAAATAAAGAACTTGAAATAATAACCTAGTTTTACTTGAACAAAGAGTGTAACAATTGCTTATTGGCTTTGATTTTTTTCGTTACGTGGTTTCTGGAGCATTTAACGCAGCGCGGTCCGTTTTCCTATATTTTTGTGTATGGTTGAAATTGGCAACGCTTATGCCCTGAAATCGCTCTCGAATCGCGCGCACAGCAAAAGTTGACACTGTAGATCAACATTATCCGAGTAAGCATAAATAGCGGTTTCTGCGTTTTACAACGATGTATTTATCTGTTTCCTTTTGTCATTAATACAGTTAACGCCTTTCGTTGGAGGTTCTTCAAAACATTTTGATGCAAGAGGCGTCTGGTCTTATGGCTATAACACGAAATCTAGTTTTCAAAGAATACCACAGGAGTTTTTCGATATTAAGCTCTGGAGACAACATTCTGTAGTCTTTGTGATGAGTGATTTCCGATGACGAAACTCTGTTTATTTTATTCCCGTATATTGACGGCGTTGATGAGTGGATGAATGCAGAATTTAGTGTTCTTGTTTTTTTTGGAGTATCTACTTTCGGGTGACGAAATCCGTTTTGCGCTCCAGCTCTTTTTCAAAATGTTGTTATGCGAATTAGCTAAGTGAATGTGTAGAACTCCAATAGACAGCTCTCGCTGCTATGTTAAGGCCGATGGGGAACACACTGAAACCTACAGTTAAAAATATGATGAAAACTGCATTCTAAATAAAGTGCTTATTGTGCATTAGCATGTTTTTACCTTTTTCATTTGGGTTACCTAGAGAACATCGTGTTCTATTTTGCAATCGTGATTTTTACGTTACGAAAGCCCTGTCCTTGGTACAGTCATCAAATCAAAGTACTCATATAGGAGCGAGAACTGTGTTTTTTTAGAAAATATAAAGTGAATCCAACGCAGCTCAATAAACAACAGTACTGCCTAGCTCGTAACAAGGTTAATTCCCTCAGTAGACTTTGATGTGAATAAAAAAGTCTAGTAACTGTTTGTTAAGTCCCAATGAACTGAGCCATTTTTTTAACGTAGTACCAGACCTATGGAAGATTACATATATAACCAAGTAGTAATTTATGTTTCATGGCTAAGGGATTTTGAAAAATACTTGCCTATCAAATACTAAAACATATTAATGGTAATAATCTGATGTCAAGCTGAAAGTCCGATTTTGGATAAAAGTACAGCTAAGGATCAGCTGTAGTATAAGTATTAATTGTTCTTATGTTATCGCTTGATGATGGACATTTTGGAGTCTTGATTTTACTAGATTTTTAAAAAGCATTCGACTGTATTGACCATTTTCTATTAATTTCAAAACTCAAGCATAACTTTAATTTCTCATCGTAAAATATAAATCCTCTTCGACCTTCTGTAACGCACTTACCCACTATGCAACGGCGACCATAATGTAAGCATAATCAATTTTTTTGCTGAAGAAGAAAAGTTTGGTCTTTTCAGCGAAAACTGCAAAGTATTATTTAGTGGCCTTTAATGACTATGTGACGGAACACCTCGCTGGAGATACAGATTCCATTCCCGATCTGAACAGATTGCATTTTTCACGGCACCGTGGTCGTCGTGGTTTAGTGGGTAAGCGCATCGACCCACACGCCGAAGGTTTACGTTCGATACTCGGACGGAACACCTCGCTGGAGATACAGATTCCATTCCCGATCTGAACAGATCGCATTTTTCACGGCACCACCTCTTTCGAGTTACTGAAAACATTCAGAGTACTAATTGTCTATGAAAAGCTTCTCAAAATTCGCAGTTCAGAGATGGAAAGACACTGTAGGCCCCTTCTACTCGAGAGAAAACAATAGGGAGTAGAACACGAACGGTTGTTTTAGAAGATAGGCCCTGGTCCCTTGTGGGCTGTAGTGCCACTTAATTATTATAATTATCATGCTTCTCATTTAAATACTTTAGTACCGTTTTTAAAGACAGTGTCAAATACCTTGAACCGACTTTGAATTATAGATTAAACTAGAATAGACAGAAACGGTGGCTGGGTGATGTGGGAACAGGGTAGGCACTGATTGGTATCAACCTGGCGATGCCCAGCTGTTGTAACTGTTTCCCACACATCAACTGTGCTTATAGTACCTCCACGTTGGTAGCCAACGGGTACTGGTTGTTGTTCATCCGAACTCAACTTGCTAAACCTATAAGAGCGACCTCCGCCCAAGAGGTATAAAAAAGGGCCTGTTCCTCCAGGTTTGGGATGTGCGTCGGGGTAGCTGCCCGGCCACATTAAAAAAATAAAAGTTACGGAACACCCGAATGCCTCGGATACGGATGGATACACTGTTGACGACCTTCGCAAACGTACAAAGGACAATGATTTACGGATCTGCACGTGGAATGTGAGGTCCCTAAACAGACCACGTGCAGCCGATGAACTTGCGGAGGCCCTGGACTGCTATAAAGACGACATTACCGCAATCCAGGAAATGCGGTGGGATGGGCCGGGCAAGAGAAGAGTGAGAAACTGCAACATATACCACGACGACTGCTACAGGGAGAGAGGGAAACGCTTATTTAAGTGCGGTTTTGTCGTTCGAGGCAGACTTAGGCAAAAAGTCTTAAGCTTCCAATACATAAGCGAATGCCTCATAACAATCGGCATCAAGGATAAATTCGGAAATATAAGCCTCATATGCGCCCACGCCCCGACAGAGGAAAAGGATGACAGCAATAAAGAAGACTTCTATCACCTCCTAGAAAGGACATACGATCGATGCCCCAGCTACGACACCAAGATCCTTCTAGGAGATATCAACGTTCAGCTGGGAAGAGAAGAAGTCTTTGCTAAAGTCATCGGAAGACAGCCTGCACGACAACACCTCCGGAAACGTACTCAGGCTAGTTGACTTCGCCTCAGGGCGAAATCTCTCTGTGGCCAGGACGCGGTTCCCACACCTTAACATTTATAAAGGGACCTGGCGATCACCTGATCAATCAACCATCAACCAGATTGATCATGTTGCGATCGACGCCAGACACTCCTCCAGTATTCTCGATGTCTGAACCTTCCGAGGTGCAAACATCGACTCGGATCATTTCCTTGTTCCTATCGAGAGAGCAACGGAGTCGAGACAGGCCAAAACGGTTTGAAGTCGGAAAGCTACAATCGCAGCTGATCGCTAGGGCCTTTACCGATCGATTCTCCCTGAAACTGTCTCAAAGTTCGACGCTGCCTGCACGAACAATAGAAGACAAATAGAAACGTTGTCAAGAAGCCATCAAAGAGGCCGCCACTGTTGTGCTGGGTTTCAAGCCACCACCTAAGAGGAACCCATGGTTTGACGACGAGTGCAGGCAGGCGCATGCAGCCAAACAGGAAGCTTACAAGGCCACGCTGCATCGAACGACGAGAGCTGTTTGTGAGCTCTACAAACAGAGAAGAAGGGAAGAGAACCGGCTCCTCAGAAGAAAAAAGAAAGAGCACGAGAAGCGCGTGGTCGAGGAAATGGAGAGGTGCTATGGCAGGAATGACGTCCGAAATTTTTACCGCAAGATAAACAGTTATCTGGCGGTTACAAACCTCAGACTGAAGCCTGTCGGGACCAAAATGGACAACTGGTGGTAGAGTCGCAATCGGTGCTGAAAATCTGGAAGGATCATTTCTGCAGACTCCTAAACGGCGATGACGACACAAATCCCGCTGTTAGGCAGAATGTTCCACTCAATTTGGACGACGATGGACAAGAATTCCGTTCCCCCGACCTCGACGAGGTCAAGATAGCAATATCCAGACTGAAGTCGAACAAAGCTGCTGGCGCGGACGGACTGTCCGCAGAACTGTTTAAAGCGACTGGGGAGGAGCTGGTTGGGTGCATGCACCAGCTCATCTGTGAGATATGGTCGGAGGAAAGCATGCCCGACGAGTGGAATCTCAGCATCGTATGTCCGATCCACAAGAGAGGAGACCCCTTCGAGTGCGCCCACTATCGAGGGATCAGTCTCCTTAACATCGCATATAAGATTCTCTCTGCCGTATTGTGTGAGCGCCTGAAACCGTTCGTCAACATCCTGATAGGTCCTGATCAGTGTGGTTTCAGGCCAGGGAAGTCCACAATCGATCACTGCGGCAAATTCTGGAGAAGTCCCAAGAAGTACAAATCGACACCCACCATCTATTCGTCGATTTTAAGGCCGCGTATGACAGCGTGCATAGAGACGAGCAATACAGTGCAATGTCTAGTTTCGGCATCTCTACCAAACTCGTCAGATTGTGTAGGATGACGATGGAAAACTCTCGCTGCTCCGTCAAGGTCTGTAGCGAACTCACCAAGACCTTCGATGTCAAAAAAGAATTTAGACAAGGCGACGCGCTGTCATGCGACTTCTTTAACATCATTCTTGAGGGGATCGTGCGTAACTCACACGTCAACATCAGAGGCACGATCTTCCACAAGTTCGTTTAACTGCTAGCTTATGCGGATGACATTGACGTGATCGGACAAACTCAGCGAGCCGTCAATGAGGCGTTTGCTAGCATCGATGCGGAAGTGGGATTGGTGGTAAACGAGAGCAAAACTAAGTATATGCTGTCATCGAAGAAGGACGCAGAACATCGACGTCTCGGACAGATCGTCACTATGGGCAGCAGATATTTCGAGGTAGTTAAGGACTTCGTCTATCTCGGCTCCGCGGTGAATAGGGACAACAACATCAGTACCAAAATCAAGCGCAGAATCACTCTTGCCAATCGCTGTTTCTTTGGGCTTATGAGGCAATTGAGTAATAAAGCCCTCTCCCGAACGACCAAAGTGACTTTGTACAACACCTTGATCATCCCAGTCCTGCTTTCGGGCGCAGAAACCTGGACGTTACTAAAAGCGGATGAGGAAGCGGATGAGTCTGTTCGAGAGAAAAGTTCTGCGTGGGATTTTTGGTCCTGTTTGCGTTGATGGCATCTGGAGGAGAAGATTCATCCAAGAACTGTATGGGCTGTACGGCGGCATGAACCTAGTCAAACGTCTACGGATACAACGCTTAAGGTGGTTAGGCCATGTAGAGCGGATGGACAGCACTGCTCCGGCCCGAAGAGTCTTCGAATCCGAACCACAGGGACAACGCAACAGAGGACGTTCTAGACTGAGATGGCGCACACAAGTGGAAAATAACCTCAACCAACTTGGAGTGCGCAACTGGAAGCAGCTGGCAAGAGATCGTGCTAGCTGGAGAGGCATGTTGGTTGAGGCCCAGGTCCACCCCGGACTGTAGCGCCATCCGAAGAAGAAGAAGAAGACAGAAACGGTCGTGTATATTGACAAAAGCTCCATTGGGATGAAACGTGGCCTGCAATCTTTTATAACTCAAAATATATACATACATCTAGTATACAATCTTTTATTACTCAAAATATATACATACATATAGTATATATTAATAATTAATTAGAAGGTATCTTTCCCCAGCTTCCTAAGGAACTGCGTGCTATAATTCTTTTACAAGTAGAGGGAAACTACAGTACTTCGTCGACTCCGAACGACTCTTTGAGTTTTGTCAGCACCTTCAAAGAGGTGGTGCATGAAAAATGCGAGGTGACGTGATGCCCTTAAAAATGAGAGGTGATTCGAAACACTTACCTACTACGCAATAGCGTCCACATGCATATCGACATTAAGAAAATTTATTCAAAATTCACTCAAAAATTGTATGTATTGTATTGATATCTACAGAACTGGTTGGAACTGGTCAAAAAGAAAACGCTCAATTTTAAACTCGAAATGTCACCTCAAGGCGTATCGCCTTTAACTTACAAATATTACCTCTCCTTGTTCATTCCCAATAAGTTGTAGAACATTCCCAATAAGTTGTAGAACAACGTAGTAAGTTGGACAACACGGGGAACCACAGGCGCAGAGGACTGTGGTCAGATACCTTGGGATCTGGTTCGATCAGTATCTGTATTTTAATAAACATATAGATGCTGCTCTGGCCAGGGCTCGAGGCGCCTTTGCCCTTACAAAGAGACTGATTTACAACAGACAACTCGACGCGAGGATAAAGGTGATCTGCTACATGGCCCTAATTAGGCCAATGCTCATCTATGGCTGTCCCGTGTGGTTTAATGTGGGAGCGAGAGGGGCATGCCTTCGGGCCTGTCTTCAACTTTACCGAGCTCCTTGGTCCGCGTAAAGTCTTATGGATATGGAGTGGATAATTTTATCCTAAAGCTGATTCGGAGATACACTGCAAGAGCAATGACAACAATAACAATCTTATTTCTGGGGCTTACTATCCCAACACACAATACTATGAAAGGGTGCGCTATAATGGTTTCGTTCCTCCAGAAGCATTTGTCTACTTTGATAAGTTAGGTCTGATACAAGACAAGAAAGCAGAACCGCTCATTTTTCATTTCGCCCGTTCTGCTGTGGATGGGCGGCTCAATTATTGTATTGAATCTAAACTTACGAGTAAATGTTCATTTGTCCACTTGCAAAAGTGGATGGACTTTGGGCTATGCCCAGTCCATGATAGAGCTGAGAAGCCGGATCAGGTGACTAAGGAAAGGAGCAGCGTAAGACAGCAACATCCAGAGAAGCGTAGGAAGGTTTGAAGAATTACTACGAAAGGAATATTCAGGAGGAAGGATCAAAATAACATCCCAATCGTCCGACTTCCGAGAACAAACGACAACGCACAGCTACTGACATCAGTTGATATAGATCCAAATGACTCCGTGCTTGACGACGAATTCTTCGTGGTGAAAGATCCCCAAGAGAAGGTTAAGACCATAGGAGCTGTGTTCGAGAAAGTGTATAAGGTCAACGAGGTCAGTCGGCCAAATCACGATCTAGAGAACATAGCCTTGATAAATCACCTCCACCTCCGTGAAGAGATTAGTCGATGGCGATTTGAGAATCCTGGCTTCACTAGATTCGATGAAGTAAATATGGCAAATAATGCCGTCGCCAACGATGGTAATCACATCTTGATCTCTCAAGAAGAACTCCGGGGGGTCTTTAAATCCTTGAAGAACAAGAAATCTGCTGGGATAGATGGTATCCCGAACATCGTGCTCAACCATCTCCCCTTAATGCACATTTTCCTGCAGATTGGAAGGCAGCTGTAGTACAACCAATCCCTAAACGGGATAAAGACAAAAGCATCCCGTCTGGTCGCCGTGGCGTAGTGGTAAGTACATCGACCGCCGCGCAGAAAGTCTGGGTTCGATTCCCGGCGGGACACCCCGCATTTTTTCACGGCACCACCTCTCTCGAGTTGCTGACAACACTCAAAGAGTATTCATTGTCTATGGAAAGCTTCTCAAATCTCGCCGTTCGGAGTCGTCAAAAAACTGTAGGTCCCTTCTACTCGTGAAAAACAGTAGCATGCACAACACGAGTAGTTGTTGTAGAAGCTAGGCCCTGGTCCGCTGTGGGCTGTAGTGCCACTCAATTATTATTAATTATCCCGTCTAATCTTCGGTCGATAAGTCTTCTTCCTTGCATCAGCAAGACATTTGAAAAGATTGTCATTCAAGCTCTGCAGACATGGGTCGAGGACAACAATCACCCCTATTCCGGCAGTCGTTTAGTGACATGTCACTTAATGAGTGTGAGAAATCGGTATTCCCATAGTCATTTAAGAATTCATAAAATGACACTAGTCATTTTGCTCCTGTCAGCTGCTGTGGAACGCATTTACCACTCGACATGTCTCATTTTTTGGTATTCCCGGAGTCACTAAACGACAGGAAAAGTGACAAAAACAGTCGATTTGATATTAGTACATGACATAAAACTAAACATTTCTAAAGAGTAAGTTTCTGTTGTTTTTTTCTTATTTTTGTGTTTCTTGATATATATTTGCTTATTATTTATGGTTTACAAAGGTTAAAGGTATCAACACCTTCGCAAATCATTCGCTTGGTGGGACTCATGGAAGAGAACGTGACTCTTGCCAAAAATTTCAAAAGAGGCGTTACTCAAAGTGAGGACATAAGAATTGGCTTAAAGGAGGTTGCGGCAATATTAAACAGTTTAGGACCACCTGTGCGTAATGAAAAAAAATGGCACAAGGTATATGCAATTGACTAAACATATATGTACATACGAACATTTAAATTATTTGTTTTGAAATACTTCATAGGTTTGGTTCGATTAAAAGTCAAAAGTTAAAAAAAAATTACGCACAACAAAAGGGAATCTGAGGCAACCGGAGGAGCACCCATTAAACAAACATTTTAACGGAGCTGGACGAAACGGTGGCCAAACTTCTATCAATGCATGAGACAGTGGACCCACCTGGAACAGTTTTCGGCTTTAAAGAAACTCATCAACGTGAAGTCAACAATACATTAGACAATCCGTCTTCATCTACATCTACAAACAGAGCTATGCTGTCCATGTTTTCAAATAAAACCCTTAAGGATTATTTAAAAGTTATTTTATTGAAGAATTCAAAATATTAACAAAGTGTAAGCATATGACATTTTGCTTTTGACAGGCGGCTTTTGTTGTGGAACATATTCCACAGGTCATTTTAGTTTCGGAATACCGATGAAAAAATGAGATGACTTTCAAAATGACAATAGTCACTAAAATGAGATGACTCCCGGAATAGGGGTGAATATTCTACCGGACAACCAGTTTGGATTTAGGGCGGGGCATTTGACAGTGCATGCTGCTGCAAAGCTGGTTTCCGACATACAATGGAATATGGATAAAAAACAGTGTACGGGTGCCTGTCTGTTCGACTTGGAAAATGCATTTGATACCGTTTGGTTAGAAGGCCTTTTCCTTAAGTTGGTCAGACTTAGGCTAAATAAACCATTGCTATACATGATTTACGATATGATCACTGGTAGGAAGTTCGTCGTGAAATGTGACGGCGTAACATCAAGTAGAGTATTTAGTATAGAAAACGGTTTACAACAGGGGTCTGTACTATCCCCATTATTGTTTTATATATTTACTGCAGATCTTCTAAGGTCAATGCCGCACCTAATAGTGTATGCCGATGACCTAGTGGCTTACAGATCAGCACCGAAGGTAGTAGTCATAAACACCCTGCTGCAACGAGATGCAAATAAAATAACTCGATTTTGTAATGACCGGAAGTTGCTTATCAACTTCCTAAAATGTGAAACTGTTCTTTTCTGTGCCCCGGTGCACAGGGCTTCAAGCGGCACGCGTAAGAACTGGAAAGAGTTCTGCATTTTGGACCTTCAGGGCCAGCCGTTAATCGTGAAAAGTGTAGTCAGATATCTCGGCATTTGGTTAGATAATTTTCTGTATTTTAACAAACATATAGAGAAGGCTCTGACCAATGCTAGAAAAGCTTTTGCTGTGGCAAGTAAGCTGTTTTACAGCAGCCAACTTGATACCAGGGTGAAGGTAATCTGCTACATGGGCCTCATACGACCAGTCATGGTGTATGGCTGTCCCCTTTGGTTCAACGTGAGTTCTTTCCAGATGGAAAAGATGAGGGTGTTCGAGAGACGGTGTCTTAGGATCTGTCTCAGGTTGTATCGGACACCTGAGTCCGAGTACAAGAAGTATTACCGCAACGAGGTCTTGTACAACAGGGCTAATGTGAAAAGAATAGACAATTTTATAATTGCAAGGAGTATGATGTCTACCAACAGTCTGATCTTCGGGGCTTATTACCCGAACTTTATGTATCATGAGAGGGTGCGCCACACCGGCTTTATTCCACCTGAGGCTTTTCCTTACTTGCATTCGTTAAATTTGATTCAGAACATAAGTGGATGTCCTATAATCTTCCACGCTGTACGCCGAACAGCTGACTCCACTATGAATCGGATATTGCTCGCGAACACGGGGATCAACTCCGGTTCAGTAGAGCGATCCCCGCTCGAGATAGGAGAGAGAGTGCAAAGGAGCGGGACTTCTTTTGGTGGTTACACCAGAATCAGTCCCCGCCAGCGCCTGATACGATAGTTGGTCTGTTGGATTACAGCCCACATACATAGATTTAAGTTAGGTTAAGTTAGATTTAGAAAAAAAAAAATACAAAAATAAAAAAAAAAATAATAATAATAACAAAAAAAAGGTGTACAAGGGCGTGTAGATTATATATGTCAAGCATATATATGTCAAGCATATAAAGGACGTACATATCCTGGTATACACGTCCGCAATGTCACGGACACAGTGTAAGGTATCTTAAGTTTTATTAGGATTAGGGTTTAGTGGTTTAAATAAAAAAAAATGTTTAGAGCGCCAAGTTTTTTCCAAGTTTTCTTGGCCAGTAAAAACATACAAAAAAGATTGTCCAAATGGACTGAAAAAAACAAATATTATTAGTATTAGACGCCGAAAGGCAAATAGATGAGTAAGTTTAAATTATTTTAGAGTACCTGCGAAGGGTCAGTAGGATAGATTTTAAGAATATGAAAATGTTAAGGTCGTGATATTAAGATAATTTTAATCATTATTGTCTAGTTGTAAGCATGCATTGAAAAAAAAAAAATAAAAATGAATGTTAAAGTAAAGTTAAAGTAAACTACGAAAGGAACACATTAAGCAATAAAGTACAACTTATGGGATATATCTGTATTCTTTTCGTCAAAGGGGAGAGAATCTCGAAACACATATTTCCGATTTGGTGCATTCTAAATTAATTAAAGAATACAAACACCGAGTAAATTCGGGCGCGGAACAACGGGAGACTGGATTGAAAATTAAAATTTTAAAGAAAACTCATTATCCTTATTATCCGCGCCTTACTGAAATTTGGAGAAAAGGTGTTCTGTTTGCAATAGCTGACGTTTTTCAATAAATCAGGCGACGTACATAAAACGAGTTGTTGAAGACATAGACTTAGACGATGCTAAGGTTTAAAACACACCAATAGATGCAAGCTACAGAAAATCAAATAATGAAACGAGCGTATTGCCAAATAATGGATAATTTTAAAAGTTTTTGGGATATCTGATATGCATCATTTCAAACCATTGTACCATTGCTTGCAATGCACACGTGTGTTGCATTATCAACTTCGGAAGCGGTATTTTTCGTTTAGCAGAAGCAATTAAGGAAGCTATATGGTTGAAAAATTTTCTTTCTGATATAGGGGAAGAGGTTTATGTCCTAATTTTGATATCCGAGGATAATTAGAGTTGTTTTAAAATGATGCCTTATTATAAATCCCGTTACATTTAAAATCGAAGTGATCCTAAATTTTGGTTTATCACAATCTCTAATTTTCAAAGGTTTTGTTAGATGTAAATACTGCCCACTGAATAGATATTAGCTAAGCGATTTTTAGCCGCGAAATTGATGAACTTGAGGTTGGAGGGAGGACTGTTTGATATCGTTTGAGGGAAAGGGTTGGAGTCTAAACAAACTTTACATCTACCTATCGTTCACGGTCTTCGCGTACACTCTCTGCTACAACTGCTACGACGATGAATTGGTTCTTCACGGTCTTCTCGTACACTTTATGCCACAACTGCTATAGTTGCGTGCTGGATATCGTCCAACCGGTCGAGTATCAACCAAAATTGTAAACTTGGACTCAAATTAGTGAATGGGTTTAGAAGTTTCAGTGAATCTCTTTATTATGACTTGCCAACCAATACTGAACAAATATGACAAAGCACTTGGAGACACGCGTAATCTGTGAAAAAAGTCTATTAAAAATCTAACCTCAAGAAGAATCACCTTTACTTATTACGTTAGGCTCTGTATACAATATATAGCTATACAGTCGCGTAAAAATCTTTCAACGAGATGCGTGCTGTCCAACAAGTCATCGAATCATTCCATGCAATTTAAGGAAGAGTAAAATTGTCAATGGATTCACACATCGTCATTTTTCCAAAACAAAAAAGCAAATAGTAAGCAAAAATTTGAAGTGAGTCGCTGACACGGAAAATTCCGGGCGATGTTTGTAGTCTTTCAAATAAATTGTCTCATTCGTAAAATTGAAAGTAAAAAAAAAGAAAAAAACTAATAAGTCAACTAATATATTTTCATTTTATTCATTAAATTTCATCATAGAATTTCAGAATAATAAATGTATAGTAAAATGTCTCTGTTTTTAATGTTTTTATTTATAATAAAATCTATTTGTTTATAATATGTTCCATGTTGCCTTTTTTCCTTAAATCAACACATCGCTAATAAAAACGATTATATAATAAATAAGAATAAAACTAAGTTGTATAATAATGTGTATATAATACATTTGAGTCTCTATTATTCATTTTAATTATATAATAGTGTAATATTTCAGCATTGACTATAATAATAATAATAAAAAAAGATTTTAGGCAATGGTTTTTTACAAATGGTTTTACTTCTCCCTTGTAAAGATTTCAGAAATATGAACCAATGTGTGAGATTTTTAAAAAGAAACATCTGAGTTTTGATTTACCGGTTAATTGTTGCATTTATCTTATGCAAGTATATAACCGAAACCGAAGATGATAATAATTAAACTGAAAATAATAATATAAACTAAATGTACAAAATTCACTAACATCTTCTAATAACAATTTTCAAATTATTTATAATCTGTATTTTATATTTGTTGTTCTTGTTTTCTGTAAAAAAGCTATAAATATGCTTAAGTATAGAAATAACTCTGCGTGTTTCATTTTCTAGTTAATTATTTTTGTTATTTCCCTTTTTTATCGTTACTCCATAATATGACGTAATTAATATCTTGATAAAATAGTTCTTTTTTCTTAATTTCAAATTACATATTACATACTTTACGCCTTTTAAACCTACATTTTTTGCATCCACATGTAAAGATATTTCCCTACGGCTACATATGTATGCCTCTATTGTACATTTATAAATATGTTTACTCTTGCATATATGCATATTTTTCATCATTGAATATACATGTACATATATTTTTAAATTCAACTTGGTTTTCAAATGTGTCCATTATATAATAGAACGTCAGTCAGATGCAATTTGTAATAAAATTTATGACACACTTAAAATGCCCCTTACTCCCTTTGCAAAAGAGTAATATAATACAATGTGAATAAACTATGAGCACCAAGTTTTTTTCGATTAAAATATTTTCATGATGGATTGGTTTATCATATGCTATTACAAAGAAAGTATTATATTAAAGAATTTTTCTATCTAATGAAGAGATATTGATGTTTTTGAACTGTACACTTTCGAAATTTAGTTTACAAACGCCATGAACATACATACATGTGACACACATATTGGTGGTTTTACGAATAAGATAATATTTACAACATATACACCAGTACGAATACCGAACAAAGTCTATGTTAAGCAAAAAAAAACGTTTGAACTAAATTCTTAATAACGGCGGCTCAATGGTCTAATGATATATGCATGTATAGTATATCGACTAGTTTATATAATTATCTGTGTACTCAACTTTAACTATATTTTTCCATTCTTTAAACAATACGAAAATTATATTGTCTTCAAAACTATAATAAAAATTATAAATAAAGACACTTATGATTGGAAATATAATTATCTATTATATTTCAATCATAAAATTATTCGTGTAACAAAGTGTAGGTATATTTTTTTTTAATAATTCAGACTTACCTTAATACATTCCCATTCATTCATTATTCGTATGTAATTCGTGCAAAAATATTTGATTTTATTGAATATTATGACTTGTCATTTATACTTGTTTTAAATTATAGAACACAGTCGGCGCATATATTTAACTATTTTATGTACAGCATTTTGGATTTTTATTTAAGAATCTGATTTCTGTTGTGATGAAAAGTACAATTTAAATTAAATGCTTAGAAATCTTTATAGAATTCAATGTTTGTTATATACTGTGTTTTTTCGTTTTTATTACTACAATTTACTTATGAGATTTTCTGCTTTTTTATTTATTCAAGGCATTCGATTTCAGACTTGCTAGTATAAAAATATCGTCACTTTCGTGATTTTTGTTTATAATTTTATTTGTGTATACTAGTTTACTTAATGCTACGTTACTGGCTTTTTTCAAAAAAAATATATTAAAACAAGAAAAAAAAATTAATAAATACGCAGGATTAGAAAGAAAAAATTAATTCATAAATAACCAAGTGAAAAAAATACGATGCAATTTAACGTGACACAAGCGGTCGTTTATTTAAGGCGGGCAGACAAAACACGCCCAGTTTTCTTATGATTTCATTGTTATCTGTAAAGTTTAAATTTTAACGTAGACCAAAAAAATGTTTAAAATTAGTTAAGAAGTGGTCCAGTTATTAAGATAAAGACAAAAACGAGTTATAACAAATAAAGCTTAAAACTAGTGCGAAGATGTAGAGAATTATCAAATTATTTGTATTGAATAATTCTAACATGCATGGTAAAAAGAGTAAGGAATGTCTTATTATCGCCGTTCGGTGTCGGTAATAAACTGAAGGTAATAATGAAGAGAATAATTACACACATTACACAAGTAGTTGTTGAAGAAGCATGTTATCTGTAGATTTTTTAATTTTTTTACTTTCCGACGAAAGCACGTTTAACCAAAAACCGAATTCGGGAGCTAAAAGTAAGTCTATAATATACGAGTAACATGGTGAATACAAATTATAGTGTGTGTTTGTAGATCTGGGTGCCTCATATACGTAGGAGTTGAGAAACTCTCCTGCATAGATGAAATTTTGACGGCTCCAAAACTCTGTTAAATTGGAAATTAAATTTTTTGACCAGGCATTTCCAATCACCATAGATAGCTAGATACAATTTATAGAAAATATTGAAAGAATGACAAAAAACTGTTAATGATTTCATTTTTCTTTGAATCTACAATATATAATTATATATACATTGTAGATTATATTATAATTAATATAAACCTCATAAGAAAACCGGGCTCCCAAATACTTAAATTACACACAGTATATTTCATTTTAAAGGAATGTAGAGTGTGCACATAATGTAGATTAATGGGAAAAATACTTGGATAAAATACAATAGTTTAAAATTATCTTTATAATACTTTGATCCAAAGTTTTCAAGTCCTAATCCTAAGTGCTGAATATAATGGATTTATTATTCTATTATTTTAATATTGACAATATTCTGCATTTTATCTTCCATTAATTTCCAACATTCGAAAAACAAATTATGTTTTATTTATCTATACAAAAATCTTTGCTGTACCACTATTCTGTATTTTCAGTTACTCTGCATATTTATTCCACATTTTTATTATTTATTGTAAAAAAAGTTATTATATGAATAAGAGAAGTTTACAATTTTCGCAGTTTCGCATCAAAGGATGTCATACTGTCCTTAAAAATGATTCGTCATTCTAATATGCGAGATTTTACATACACACATTTAGACTGACCAAATCTGCGTCCGAAAACAGGACATGCACAAAAACCTCAAACAAAGTGTTGGAATAATTAAAATCCTTATTAGTCAGATAAGGGATTGATTATTTAAAGGAAAGCATAAGATAAGATGAAAATTTAGGGATGGGTAAGTCGTGTTCAGATTAAACCTTGCTGTATTTTTAGAATGTTGTGTGCGAAACTAAAAGTTTATCGTAGTTTTTTATACAAATAAACATACAGATCTCAGAAAATCTTAAAAAGAAAGAAATGGTAATCGTCATCATTTTATCATAAACGAGTTTTATACGTATGCCTATCGATGATTGTTTTCAGAAAGTGCCAACATTCCATTTACATTTGAATAAGGTTATGAGCATATGTGCGTATGTATAAAGTACATCCATCCAACTCCTGTGTATGTTGTATATTACGGTAAATACGAAATTGTTTCAGAATAACTTTGCAGTATACAATAGAAACAGTAAATACCGGCAATAAATGCGTGCCTTTCTAATATATACAAGTTTATGCCGTTCTTTTCTTCATCTCCAAATACTCATTATATATTTAATTACAATACATATAAATAGATCTAGCCGTCTTCGATGTTCACATACACTGCAAAGTAATCAAAAACTCCAATTCAAATAATTAAAAAAATCAAAGAAACGCAACAAAATCTAAACAAATAAGAAAAAAAATATAAAACAGTTATGAAGTTGTTTTCATTTAATACGTTTTTATTTTCCATTATTTTCTGTTTTAATAAATTTAAGAAAACTACAAATCAGTCATTTATATAATTTTTTGTTTTGTTTGATGAGCTCAAAACAGGTTGTATAAACTTATAAAGGACAAATATCAAAATATTTTGAAAATAGCAATCAGTAATGTATATCAATATGTTTTGTATTTATAAATTGTAAATAGGGATAAAAATAATTTTGTTAAAAATTTTCTATAAAATAGTCTAAACTAAAACAAACGCCTTATACATGTTAAATGAACAGTTAATGCAAAATATTATAAATTTTAAACGAACAAATTATATATTTTTCAGAATTGCATATCATATTTAACCCGCTGACGGTGTTAGATGGCTACTTGCATGTATTTAATTTGAAACTATTTTGAATATTGTTATACTTACAAAATAATAAACAACAACAAATAATAACTTTGTATAATCAATTATAAATATGAATTATGTTTACAAACTTTATATACCTAAAGCGTAATGAATGCTTAAGATATTTTGCTAGGATTCCAGTTTTTATATTTTGCTTTTAGTTTTTCACTTTAAAACCATTCTTAGAACAATAATTAACTTATTTGGGATTTTTATTAAGCTTATTTAACATCTTATTTAGTTAGTAAAAAATTATTTTTAGGTTCGTTTTTAAAATGAAAATGCAGTTAAAAAAATTTAAATATTTTTTTCATAAACGATTTGGTATCCAAAGAAGATGGCATTGATATTTTTGTTTTTTCCTTTGGTTAAAGTATGTATAAACAAAATTAATCAAAAATACACTTTTATTCTCAAACTTACCTGCATTCGGCTTTGTTAAAACGTAGAACATAATATTTTTTCAGCTCTAATATTTTTTTGGTTTAGGCAGGCAATGCTAACTGCTGGAGATATTTATGCATATGAAGGCCGATTCAAATATCCAGAACGCAAAAACGGAGGGAATAAATGCATTTCTAAAACTGAAGTGATGACATAATCGTATCAAAAATAATTCGAACACACTCAGGTCAAAATAATATTAAATAAGTCAACGACTATTTTAAATACAAAAACAAAGCGTAAGTCGTGATTTAATTGATCGATAAGTAGATAAAGACCAACGAATAAATAATAATTGTAACATTTCCAATACAAAAATTATATCAATTACGGAGGAATACTAGATTGAGAATAATATGTAGAATTATTGAAATTAATTTAATTTTAGACAGTTATTATTGAAGTTAGCAGTATTACCTATATGAAAATAGCCAGAAATATGTTCGCATTCTCATTATGTTTCTTTTATCATAAACTGAGTTTTTTAATAGAAAATACTTTAAGATTTGTGTTCCTAAATGAGATAAATTGTTATTTTTCTGTTATTAATACTTCCTTATATGTTTGATGTAGTTGAACTTAAAAACTCGCATGTATGTTTTACATATAACATACATACCGCAAACTTGTATTCTTTTTTCGTATATTATACATATTTTTAAACACCAAACTCGAATTCTTAATTTTATTCAGAATAATTACGTGTATTTTGCAATTCTATGCACATGCTCACAGAAAACTTTTTTCCAATGAAATTTACACAATTATTACGTCTACTTACTTACTCTACTCAAACAAAAAAATTATATAATTTATTTCGTGGTTGCTTTATTTATTCATTAAAACAAATAGTTGCAAATTGAAACTAAACACATAACTCTCATAAATAAAATATAAAATAAAATGTGTATAAATTTATAAAAGAAAAAACACGTAATAATGCTGTTATAAAACAAATATGTGAGTCATTCAATTTACATATATACATACATACACTAAATACACTAATTTCATTTATGTATAAACAATTTGATTTCTAAAAAATCTTTTCAATGTATATACTTATACATTAGTATATATATATATATATATATAAATATATAAATATATATAAATGTTTACAATAATATGACGAGTTTCTGCCACTATATTTAAAAACTTGACTTATCATATGTATGTAAATACATATATTTATATATTCAGATATATATACATATATCTATATATATTCGCATATTTAACATATATATAATAGATAACCAAATGAGAAGGGAAAAATTTACGAAAAAGTTTTCTTATTTTAAATTACATAATTATTCAGTCATCAGGTAACAACGTTTTAAATACAACAACGGTAACAGCTTCATGATGATTAGAGGGTCTACGTCTTGTCAGAGTACTTCCGGCCACACTGTTTACAGTGGTGGCACTTAGAATGCTTGACTCAATGCTAACACCGCTAGATGGTGTCATTTGAAGATGAGCGTTATTTTCACTCATGCCTAAATTGTCTCTATCAGCCAAAGTCACGTCATCTGTTTGAGTTTGAGTTGTAACTGTCGTAGTTGTAGCAGTTGAATTGACGGTGTTCGCTGATTGACCCTGGTATGAGCTAATCGTATTCTTTGGCCAGCTGTTAACGCTGTTATTCTTACAATTATTTCTATTACTACTGCTATTATTACTACTCAGGCTATTAAATGTTAAGTTATTACTTACATCATTGATACAGTTAGAGTTATTTTTGCTAACTGTATTGTTGCTTTTATTAGTATTACTACTATTACTTGATGATGTTGATATAACGAAGTGTGGAAGCAAAGTGGTCGTTAAAGTCGATGAAGAACTTTTGCGCAGCTGCTGCTGACCAATTTCTTGCATCAGATGAAGTTGATTTTGTTGCTTTTGTTTCACTGGCAGTGAAAATTGCTGGCTATGGGCATTCTGAAGCGAGTTGTCTTGGTGATTTTCGCTCATGCTGCTGCCTCCTGATCCAGACGAAGAAAATGTTCCTCCAGATATTGATGTAGTCAGTCCTCCAGACAATGATGTTGTTGAGGATGTAGAAGCTTGCTTAGACATTAAATGCGTATGTAAAATAGAATTATATTGTTGAATCGGCAGTTCTGTTATATTTAATTGTTGCTGGCTATGCCTTTTAGTCTCTTGAAATTGCATTGATGATAGAGGCGGCTTTGCTGTCAACGACGATGATGATAATGATGTTAGTGATGCCAAAGAAGATGGGGCTAGTAGAGATGTTTTTAGCAAGGACTGTGTTGGCAGTGTTGGTTTCAAATCTTTTGGTTGCTGTAGTTCATTTACTGCAGTTGTTGGCAGTGATTGTTGCAAATTTTTGTAGCCATGATAATCTTGTGAATGATGTGACGTTATTGTTGGTGATAGAAAATTCTGCGAAACACTTTTTTGTGGCGGAAGTGGAGGAGGTGAATGTGGATCATCATCCATTGAAATGAGTCCACGCTCCAGCATTTGCTACCTTATGCTAGCTGAATTAAGAACAAACGGCACATAAAACATTTTGCTCTCAAGCAATAAACTAGCAGCGGCCTGAATCTGAAAACAAAAAAGTAATACTTTTGCATTAACTTTGCCTTGTAAAATACATGAAACAATAAGTATGAGTGAGTAACGCTTTACATTAAATTAAAAAAGGAAACATATATACATATATATATTTTATAAATTATATATATATTTTATAAATTCTCATTCATTAGATTTCAGCGAATTCACTGTTAGAAGATAGCGTCCTTTCAAGTTCATGTATAATGAATGATGCAGGGATCAACAATCTGATTTATATTTTTGCGTTACGATGATAGCAATCGAATCTGCCATTTGCATTGGCGGTATTTTATACAGCAGCAACACAAACACACTCTCACATGAACGAAAGTGTGTATGTATTTTTCAGAAGCCTGAGCTGCGCTTCTGATAGCTCACTTGTTTTTTTCTTATTTCTTCGTACTTTTATTTAATTCATTTTTAAGTGATGTCTTAATCACTCACTTGTTATCGATATACTATTTTCTGTGTAAGTGAATAAGAGTATTTTGTATGAGTATGAGAAAGGAAAACAACTAAAGTTGAAAACCAACAGCCGCAAAAGTGTGCATGAAATTGGAGTTCATCCGTCTACTTTTACTAATGGGATAGATATTGGAGATGACGTCTGCCGTCTACTCTAGAGACATTAACCTTCGCCGCTCCGTCACTTGTTATTTTTGAATCGTCGCGTCAAATAAATGCGACCGTATACCGTGAAACTGTCTTAGACGCAGTATTAAGACCTTGGGCAAACAAACATTTCAACAAGACTCGGCACCGTCTCACAAAGCTCGTGTCAACCAAAATTGGTTAAAAAACATTGTTTCTACACAGTTTTAAGGCAAACTGGATTGTAAATTTTCGGGATGCGAATCTGTAGAATTTCTCTGCCTGGGATATTTTGAAGGCGAAGGTTGGTGCTAAGAAATACCACCTCAAACAAGCACTTCACCGGGCAGCCATCTCAAGCTGCCAAATATGGAAAAATTTAAAAAAAGAACTGATACAATTTGAAAACTCATATATTTTCCTAAATTTTTTGCTCTGGCACAATTAAATTTAGTTAAACATATAATTGATATGGGTGCCTGAACATAGTCAAATCCAGCGGAATTCCGAAGTCGATGAGCTTGCCAGACGCGATACCAAATTCCTTACTTCACCCCCCAAGATGACATTCCTTCCATTCTCTTCGCTACAGTCTACTAAAAACACACATATTGAGATTGAAAAATCAAAGCAGTTTAGCTAGAGCAACCAAAGCAGTTTGGTTTCAATTTCAAACGCTCTCTGTTCCTCAACAGGTTAGACAAAACGAGATGACGTCCTAACTTCCGGGTAATATTATTTTAGAACATCGATGGCGCCGGATGAGCCCTGCGAGGTACGCCCTAACGGGGTTTCCGACATCGAATGTACCTGAGGATTAAGGTAATAAGCCTGTTCTACTAGTTGTAGATAATACATGCAATTAATTTGATTTACAAATAGTTTTGAAACGACTACATGTCTCGGATTTGGATGGATCTACTGTTAACTGTTTTCGGGTCTTGTCAGCTGAGGTGCCTTGCGTCCTATGAGTCTTTGAGTGCAGCCGATAAAAAAATAGTGTTACAATCCTGTATGTTACGTGACAATCCGGCTAAATTAGGGTATATCAGCCTTATTCCTCACTATAGTTAGGATGCCTTCTATCTCGTATAGAAATTATAAATCATTGAAAAACACAGCCTACACGACAAAACATCTGGAAACGGACTCAGACTATTAAACATCCCTTCGGCCTTCTATCTCGTATAGAAATTATAAATCATTGAAAAACACAGCCTACACGACAAAACATCTGGAAACGGACTCAGACTATTAAACATCCCTTCGGTACGGAACACGCTAATCACACATGTCAACATTCATAAAGGAACCTGGTGGTCTACTGATTTATTAACAGCAGATTCATTTTCGATGTGTGAAACTTCCGAGGTGGCAACATATACTGGAATAATCTCTTTATATTTTCAAATTCAGATGGTTCCATATGATTAATGAAGAATTCTTTGCATAGAAATTGGGCTATACTGACAAATATATTGACTTATGAACCAACGCCAATCCCACGATCACGTTCCCACTCCGTACCTAATGTTGTGGGCGGCAGACGTAAGCTTTATAAAAAGTAGCGGATCATTTCTTTCTCTGGCTTCCTTTTTTCTGCGTAGAGATGCTACACCGGATATTTAAAAAAAATATTGCTAGTTTCCACACAAAACTCAATTGACTAACATGTAACTCACACATATTCGCAATTTTAAAGTTTTTGGGATTCCTGGCAATAACTCTTACTTTCGACTTACATGAAAATCATTTGTAAGATGTCTTAACCCAAATATGCATTCAGGTTGCCTGTACTGAAAGTTGTATGTATAATACAACTTTTTTGTTCAATTTTCTATGCAATTCATCTCTCATAGTTCGCCTTTTTTTTACTAGGGAATGTATGTACATATGTACATCAGAAACGAAATGAAATGAGACGCACAGTTTCCTATGTACATATAAGTACATCCCTCCGGCATTTTCACAGTTGATTCACGGCAGAAACACCCATTTTCATGTTAATACCAGAAAGAGTTGCAAATTTTAAGTTTTATTTAAACCAAAGATTGATTTTTTGTGGCAGCAGAAATGCTCATACAAATGACAAATTGACAAATACCGCCCTCAGCTGAGTGATTGGTAATTTAGAGTTTCAGTGTTGTTTTGTTGACACCGGTATAGAGCAAATGAAGACAAAAGCGCAAGGTAAGCTGTTTATTTCGATTTCTTTTAATTTCGTTCGTTTTTTTTGGATTGTTTTTACAAATATCGTTAAAATCGTTTTCAAGTCTGGAAATAAGCACTGTTATAATTGCCTGTGAGCTAAACCAGGGATCAGAGGAGATGGTAGTCTTCTTCTTTTTCTTCTCCGTGATTTTATTTGTGAGCGTTTTTTATGATACTTTCCACTGGTTCACACACACAATTTATAAATATGTAAAAAAGCATAATTTTCTTTTGTTGTTCAAAGACAACTATATACCTCGGACGGATCTACTGTTGACGACCCTAGCAAGCGATTAAAGGACAACGATTTTCGGTTCCGCACGTAGAATGTCTTTCCCAAGATTTTGACTGCTACAAAACAGATATCACCGCCATCCAGGAAGTGCCGGATGGGCCGAGCAAAAGGAGTATGAAGAACAGTGAGGAGACAGCGCTTATTCGGATGCGGATTTGTTGTTCGAGGCAGAAATCTTAAGCTACGATCACGTAAGCGAATTCCTCATGACAACCGGCCAAAAGGCTTAATTCGGGAACAGTTGACGGACTGTCCGCAGAGCTTTTTGAAACAGCTGGAGAGGACCTGGTTGGGCGCATGCACTAGTTCATTTGTAAGATATGTTCGGATTAAAGCATTCTCGATGAAGGGGATCTCAGTGTCGTTTGTACGGTCCACAACATTGCATACAAGATCTTTTCTGCCGTATTGTATGAACACCTGAAACCATTCGTCAACAATTTAAAGGTTCTTATCAGTGTGGTTTCAGGCCACAGATCCTGGTAATGACTCAAGAATTACAGATCAAGACTCACCTCCTATACGTCGATTTAAAGCGCCCATATGATATCGTGCATAGAGACGAGCTATACAGGTTCAGTTTTTGCATTTCTACCAAACTCGTAAGACTGTGTAGGATGACGATAAAGAAGTCTCGCTGCTCCGTTAAGGTCGGTAACAAACTCACAGAGTTCTTTGATGTCAAACAAGCCTTTAGACTAGGCGATAAACTGTCATGTGACTTTTTCAACATCATTCTTGAGCAGATCGTGCATAACTCTGAAGTCAACATCTGAGGCACGATATTCCAAAAGTCCGTTTAACTTCTAGCTTGCGCCGACAAAATTGACGTGATTAGACGAACACAGCGAGCTGTTTGAGCTGACATTGAAGCGGAAGCGGCCTAAATGGTCCAACGCAGAATCGCAGTCAGGGCTCGAGAGGTAAATATGTAGAGCCCTCTTTCTAAGTACTAAGCTGGCTTGGTGTAACAGCTTGATCATCACAATCCTCATTTACAGCACAGAAACATGGATGTTACTAAAAGCGTCTGAGGAAGAGAGAAAAGTTCGGCGTCTAATTTTTGCGTTGATTGCTTCTAAAGGAAAATATTCAACAAGGAACTTTATAGCCAGGTCCATCGTCTTCGGATACAACGCTTAAGATGGCTTTGATATATACAACGCATTTGCACACAAAGTCTTCGAATTCAAGCTATTGGGATAATGCAAAAGAATGCGGTCTAGGTTGAAATGGCGCAAATAAGTTAAGAAGGACGTCAATCAGCTTGGAGTGCGCAACTGGAGGCAGCTGGCGTGAAATGTTGCAAGTCCAGATCAACCTCGGACTGTAGCGCCATTAAAAAACGAAGAAGAAGACGCACAATACATATACATAAATGTTTAAAGAACATGGAGATATGTATATAATATAAGAAAGTTTCCCATCTCGCACTTCAAATGATGAAGGATCAGCGTTGCGTTCAACAACTTTGAAAAGACATTCAAAAGTAACCACATTTTGTACATAACGCAAGGATGACGGTCGTCAACAATCGAACTGTGTAAGCAGTCAGAGAGTTACTGATTTCCTAAGGCATATGCATCATCGTAATGCACGATCAGTTGAGAATACTGTTACTGTAACTGCAAATGTTTCGAATGCTCGGAATTTATCTATTTCCCGTATAGCCCACATTACTAATGCGTATTTTTATAAAGTTTCGCAACAATTAAAACCTGCTGACAATTTCTGTACAATGTCATAGATACGCTTCTTGGCTGTTAAAACTACAGGCAATATATGTATGTATGTACAACGATTTTTGGAACAATAGTTTCATTAATGACGAAGCATATTTCTCACTCGATGGGTATTTAAACACACACAATATTCGCATATTAGGCGTAACGTTGCATCCAAAGTGACACTTTTGGTCGCGTGGTCGTGGCGTTGGGCCTTATTTCGTCAAAGATGGTAATAGGGACATGGCTACAGTCAATTCGAAACGATGTGGTCGAATGATAACAAATAGGCAATAATATTAATACAAAAATAATTAATAATAATTTTATTTAATTTTAATTAATTTATAAAAAATAAAATTAATACCAATATTCTAGATGTGGTGACCCATTGCCATTGTATTTATTTTTTCAGACTTAAAGACATTAGAAGTCCTCTTGCAGTATTGCGTTCAAATTTTTCTTAGTCATCAATAAATGTAAGTGCTTGCTTTGTCATTAAAGGTTTTCAATACTCTTTGAATATTTGGTCTTTCGCATTAATTTTTGTTTTCGATAGGGCTTGAGCATCGAAAGTCTTGTGCAATATTTTCAACATTTTAGCAAAATTACTGCACATTTTTAGACATAATAATAAATGAAAATATAAATATCTACAAAATGACGTGTATCAAAAAAAAGTAATAAAGCTGTCGAGTCTTGCTTTATATTCTACCATGACATATATTCCATTGTATAAAGCGGTATGTGTAGAAAGGAAGTACGTCCCCCATACATATTCCCCTATTTATTCACCCCCACAGCTATTCAACTGTTAAAGCATTTGGCAGACAAAACAAAGTGTAAAACCAAATCGCAAACTGATTTAGCTTTATGACGTTTTCGAAAACGACAGTAGCCAAATGCAAATAATTTTTCCAATGACGCTTTTAAAAGCGTAACTATGTCAATTCGGCAGAATTTCATTTTATACAATGTCACGGCACTATTACACTAAAACTGCACATTTTAAATACTTAATTCATTAAGAAGGGCAAAACATGCCACGCAATAATGCTGCAAGCGAGTGTGCTTTTGAAATGTAGGTTCTGAATTTGAAAAGAATCCTTTCGCAGCGCAAGGCCTGACTACTCAGTCAACAAAGAAGATTTTTGGCATTCAAAATCCAATGCGAAAGAGATGTGGTGGCATGACCCCTCGGACATCAAAGAGATAACCGACTCTAGACTGTCTACGACCTCCACAATTAAGCCGTGGTACGAAGGAGAGTATGACCGAGACAGGACATCGCTAAATTGTAGGTAATTCAAATGTATACATTCAAAACTATGTAAGAAAATTGCTCATCCGTCGGGCCTCCGTTGTTGAGCCGACACCTATATATAGTGCTTATAGTCTTAAGCTTTAAAAATTTTAAAATTATATCTAAATATTTGTTCAATAAAGATTATGAGAAAAAGAAGAAAACGGGAAGAGAAAACACTTCTACACCCAAATAAAGGTTTGTCGCAACTTCCCAGCTTAAGGATATAGAAGAGACCGGGGACAGATAGAAAATCCGGGTCCATTATAAAAAGGCCAAAACCATCACCACTTACTGCAGAAAGGGCATTAAGACACTCGAAATTGTGAGAGTGTCTTTATTACTGATTCACAGGGTGCAGTGAATGTATTTCCAACTGCTGATTGGCATGAGTGACCAAGAGAGAGCTATACGGAACCAAATAATGCCATTTCCAGTCGATGAAGTAGTCCTCCGACCTAGCCTTGAAGATGTCGGCATAATAATAATAATTGAGTGGCACTACAGCCCACAACGGACCAGGGCCTAGCTTCTACAACAACTACTCGTGTTGTGCATGCTACTGTTCTTTACGAGTAGAAGGGACCTACAGTTTTTTGCCGACTCCGAACGGCGAGATTTGAGAAGCTTTCCATAGACAATTAATACTCTTTGAGTGTTGTCAGCAACTCGAAAGAGGTGGTGCCGTGAAAAAATGCTAGGTGTCCCGTCCGGGAATCGAACCCAGACTTTCTGCGCGGCGGTCGATGCACTTAACACTACGCCACGGCGACCACGAAGATGTCGGTATACTCATTACAATACTGAAGATCACAAAATGGCTTAGATAGCTTAACATCGAAATTCCTCAAGTCCGTTGGATATGTTTTGGCTCCAAATCTTCTGTGGAATTTGGGAAGATGAAAACATGCCTCCTGACTGGAAAATCAGCTCTAAAGGGTGTCCCAACAAAAACGCAAGCTTTAAAAGTTAAATAAAACGCAGGCATATAAAAAAATCGTGAATTCTTTATTTTATCGTAAAGTAGACAGGATGAGGTTATGTGTGGAATAACACATCGGCCAGATGACCGCCGCGGCTTTGCTAGCACATACGCGATCTTTTAATGAAACTTTCAATGACCGTTTTACATAAATACTGCGGTATTTCATTAATGCAGTGTCCAATTTCCTCTTTTAAGTCTTGAGTCGTCGTCGGCTTATTCGCATAAACCATCGACTTCAAAAAACCCCAAAGAAAAAAGTCCAATGGTGTTAAATCGCACGATCTAGGGGGCCAATTCTGGTCTCCAAAACGCGAAATAACACGACCGGGAAATGACTGATGCAGCAATTTAATTGTTTCTCTGGCTGTATGAGATGTGGCGCCATCTTGTTGAAACCACATCCCCTCCACATTCATTTCTTCAAATCTAGGCACGAAAAAATTGGTTATCATTTCACGATACCGAACGCCATTGACTGTTTGCGACCTGACTCAGTTTCATAAAAAAAAGGTTGATTTCTCCAGACCAAAATAGACAAAATCGACCTGGTCGAAGGCGCGTTATTGTCTTTACATCAGTTACAGACCCAGTTTCAGCAAATTTTTCCATTAATCGCTTTACAGTTGACTCTTTTGGAGCACTATTGTAACCCCAAATTGATCGCAATTTGCGAACTGTAGTCGCAAAACATTCACCTTTTTGGTAAAAAATTTCACAATGAGAATGCGTTGTTCATTCGTGTAGCGCTCCATTTTTTTTAACCTTATACCTTCTACTAACAAACAATAATAATTGTTCAAATGTCGAACAATGACAATTAGAATGGCGGCATATTTAAAGCATGCGTTCTTGTTGGGACACCCTTTATATGCCCCATCCACAAAATTATGATCCTACTTCTTGTAGCAATTATGTAAATATTCTCTTTACATACAAGATCTTATTCAGCATACTGTCCACTCTCGAAATTCTCCAAACCTGTAAGGTTCACTCGCCGTGTAGATTTCGTTTTTCCAATGCCGTATAAGTTTTCGCCAAACTTGATGCCATATTTGTTAAATTTAATCTTATCGGTAAGACTTCCTTGGGTCAATAAGATTTCTTTCATTAATGAATGTTTATATTTCTTTGCATCCTGCCGTTTAAACATTTTTAAGGTTTACTTTCGAAAGAACGAAGCCATTATGTTATTATGCCATTTGCAAAGAAACCCCCAGACATACAAAGCTCAGCATTTTGTTTTCTTAGTATTAGGGTTTGGTGGCTGGGTGATGTGGGAACAGGGTAGGCACTGATTGGTATCAACCTGGCGATGCCCAGCTGTTGTAACTGTTTCCCACACATCAACTGTGCTTATAGTACCTCCACGTCGGTAGCCACCGGATACTGGTTGTTGTTCATCCGAACTCCACTTGCTAAACCTATAAGTGCGACCTCCGCCCAAGAGGTATAAAAAAGGGCCCGGTCCTCCAGGTTGGGGGTGTGCGTCGGGGTAACTGCCCGGCCACATTAAAAAGAACTAGTTACGAACCAACCAAATGCCTCGGATGCGGATCGATACACTGTTGACGACCCCCGCAAACGAACAAAGGACAATGATTTACGGATCTGCACGTGGAATGTGAGGTCCCTAAACAGACCACGTGCAGCCGATGAACTTGCGGAGGCCCTGGAATGCTATAAAGCAGACATTACCGCAATCCAGGAAATGCGGCGGGATGGGCCGGGCAAGAGAAGAGTGAGAAACTGAGACATATACCACGGCGACTGCTACAGGGAGAGAGGGAAACGCTTATTTGGATGCGGTTTTGTTGGTCGAGGCAGACTTGGGCAAAAAGTCTTAAGCTTCCAATACATAAGCGAACGCCTCATAACAATCCGCATCAAGGCTAAATTCGGAAATATAAGCCTCATATGCGCCCACGCCCCGACAGAGGAAAAGGATGACAGCAATAAAGAAGACTTCTATCACCTCCTAGAAAGGACATACGATCGATGCCCCAGATACGACACCAAGATCGTTCTAGGAGATTTCAACGCTCAGCTGGGAAGAGAAGAAGTCTTTGCTAAAGTCATCGGAAGACACAGCCTGCACGCCAATACATCCGGAAACGGACTCAGGTTAGTTGACTTCGCCTCGGGGCGAAATCTCTCTGTGGCCAGCACGCGGTTCCCACACTTTAACATTCATAAAGGGACCTGGTGATCACCTGATCAATCAACCGTCAACCAGATTGATCATGTTGCGATCGACGTCAGACACTCCTCCAGTATTCCCGATGTCCGAACCTTCCGAGGTGCAAACATCGACTCGGATCATTTCCTTGTTGTAGCCAAGGTAAGAACCCGGATATCGAGAGAGCAACGGAGTCGAGACAGGCCAAAACGGTTTGACGTCGGAAAGCTACAATCGCAGCCGATCACTAGAGCCTTTACCGATCGATTCTCCCTGAAACTGTCTCAAAGTTCAACGCTGCCTGCACAAACAATAGAAGATTAATGGAAACGTTGTCAAGAAGCCATCAAAGAGGCCGCCACTGATGTGCTGGGTTTCACTCCACCACCTAAGAGGAACCCATGGTTTTACGACGAGTGCAGGCAAGGTATGCAGCCGAACAAGAAGCATACAAGGCGACGCTGTATCGACCGACGAGAGCTGTTTGTGAGTTCTACAAACAGAGAAGAAGGGAAAAGAACCGGCTTCTCAGAAGAAAAAGGAGGAGCACGAGAAGCTCTTACTTTGGCAGGAATGACGTCGGAAATTTTTACCGCAAGATAAAACAGTTATACGGTGGTTACAAACCTCGGACTGAAGCCTGCCGGGACCAAAATGGACAACTGGTGGTAGAGTCACAGTCGGTGCTGAGAATCTGGAAGGATCATTTCTGTAGACTCCTAAACGGCGATGACGACACAAATCCCGCTGTTAGGTGGAATGTTCCACTCAATTTGGACGACGATGGACAAGAATTCGGTTCCCCCGACTTCGACGAGGTCAAGATAGCAATATCAAGACTAAAGTCGAACAAAGCTGCTGGCGCGGACGGACTGTCTGCAGGGCTGTTCAAAGCGGCTGGTGATGACCTGGTTGAGTGCATGCACCAGCTCATCTGTGAGATATGGTCGGAGTAAAGCATGCCCGACGAGTGGAATCTCAGCATCGTATGTCCGGTTCACAAGAAAGGAGACCCCTTCGACTGCGCCAACTACGGAAGGATCAGTCTCCTTAACATCGCATATAAGATTTTCTCTGCCGTATTGTGTGAGCGCATGTAACCGTTCGTCAACACCCTGATGGGTCCTTATCAGTGTGGTTTTAGGCCAGGGAAGTCCACAATCGACCCGATCTTCACACAGCAGACGTGATCGACCGAACTCAGCGAGCCGTCAATGAGGCGTTCGAAAACATCGAAACGGCTAAAATGGGACTGGTGGTAAGCGAGGGCAAAACTAAGTATAAGCTGTCATCAAAGAAGGACGCAGAACATCGACGTTTCGGACAGAGCGTCACTATGAGCAGCAGACATTTCGAGGTAATTAAGGACTTCGTCTATCTCGACTCCGCGGTGAATAGGGACAACAACATCAGTACCGAAATCAAGCGCAGAATCACTCTTGCCAATCGCTGTTTCTATGGGCTTAAGAGGCAATTGAGTAATAAAGCCCTCTCCCGAACGACCAAAGTGACTTTGTACAACACCTTGATCATCCCAGTCCTGCCGACTCCAAAAGGCGAGATTTGGGAAGCTTTTCATAGACAATTAGTACTCTTTGAATGTTATCAGCAATTTCAAAGAGGTAGTGCTCTGAAAAATGCGAGGTGTTCAGTACGGAAGTAGAACCTGGTACCAATGCGTGTGAGTCAACCCACTTGCCCACCACGCCACGGCGACTATCATTAGGTATTCATTCTTTATTTTACTACTCTTCCTTTATATTCAGTTTTGTACAAACTTCTGTAAAATTCGACTTTGCTTTTTTTATGTATCAACAGTATCGTTTTAATTTTTCAAGCTTCCAAGTTGATGCCAAGTATTCTATATAAGTTTATGGCCCTAATAACGTCAAATCGTCCATTGACAAATCATGAAGGGTCTCACACATCACACTTCCAGCGTGGAGGAACACTGGTAACCAAGGGTAGGAAGAAACCGAAAATTTCGGCTCTTTTATAAGAAAAGACACGAACCTGGAAATGAAATAGGCTTTCAAAGCTCCACGCCCTGAAATGGAAAGTTACCAACCTAAAGAGCACCCTTAGGTATCGAATCTTTGTCGTTGAACTCGTGACAAAGCATGTAGGAGCAAAGGGACGTTGTCTACCGGTTGTATACATCCATGCCTGCAAGACTGCCCTCTGAGTCCGTGACATTAATGGGTGTAAGAAGACAGATGAACTCGCACATACTGTTTCAAGCTCAAAAACCGGTGACAACATTATCTTCAGGCACTATCATATTCTATTTTTTATGGCCTTAGTACAACCTAAATAGAAAAAAGTGCATTTTTGCAAGCAACCGGAAAGGTTCGAACAGATGTTCTACTGCATGATTGGTGCAATGGCGAAGAAAACATCCACGAGCTAGCGAGGGTTCAGCTCCCGGAACGTAGAAAAAGTATGTTCAAATTTAGGTGGATTTGGTAATCAGCGATAACTTCTGCTCAGCATTCATTTTTATAGGGCATACACAATTGCTCTTCAGGACCACTCATTGCAATTGATTGCTAAGGCATAAAGCCTCTTAAGCCTTATGTAACTTTCCAAAGTCAGAAAAGTTATTTTCGAAAAGGAAATTACAAAGATATGTATATCCAAATACAATTTTTTCCGTCTAATCTAATATTTTTTAGTTAATAGACGAATTTCCGATTCGCAGAGTCATAAATAATTTTCATTTGGTAATATTAAAACTTTCAAAGAGGTAGTGCATTGCCAACCGAAAATTCATTTTATAACACCGCAATTTAAAAAAGAAAAAAGAGCACGCAATAATAAAAAACAAAGCCTCAAACTTTCTCATAGGATTTACACAACAATTGATTTAAAAAGGAAATCTTTTAACCGACCGACATTTCTCTACTCAATCAATGTCCATTTTTGTTTTTGGAATATCGGTCGAGAATTATGATTAGTCTCCCTTTGGAACATATTCTTACAGCCCTGCAAAAAGATGGCTTTAATTAAAAGCGCGGTCGGACGAATTTGTGGTTAAATGAAAAAAAAATGATGTAGATTGATAACGAAATATACTTCTTTTAAAATAGATATGAAATGCAAATAATTATGGAAAATATGCTCGTTTTTTTAACGCAAATTTTTCCCAAATTTGAGCTAACGCGGCAACGAAACGGATTATTAGAAATTCAAAATATCCTTGCTCATTTTTGTAGAATCTTTTTGTTTCCAAAATTATAAAGTAAGGTACGAGGCAGACATTTGAGTTAAATAAGGAGGTTTTCCCATTCAAGGAGACATGCTTTGCAGACCTCTAAAAAACGTATTTTTCTTATTAAAGATTTTAAAGAATCGCTGTGCCAAGTGTATCTAGCTAAAGGGGACTATGTTAAAAAATAAATTGCCTCTTTTCCGATAAGTTATTTTTTCCTTTGTAAGCTTATTGAACCAATCTCGTGTTCCTTAGAGTTAGCTGTGCACCAAATTTCTTCACGCAATTTTTCACTTTTTCACACTTTCACAAGCACAAGAGAAGACAACATACTCTTCTTTCACTATCCAGTTAATGTAGAACTAGGCAGAGTCTACAAAATCGCTTGAGTAGATATTGATAAGGACAACGGTCAGACTAGTGTACGTACTGTGTATGATATGTTAATTAAAAGTAGCTGCGTGTACGACTTATCCAAATTTGAATAAGATAGCAATACCGAAACAGAACTCGAAAAAAGCAAGAAAAACCCCTGACTGTAAGATATAGTCAACGAAAGCATACCTATTAATTGAAATATCAGTGTCCTTTACCTGATTAAAAAAAAGTATTTTCATTTTCTATGAATGATTCTCTAAAATCCCTAATACTTATCGAGTTTGTACCGGTGACCTTAAAATCGACGAATAGGTGGTGAGTGTTGATCGGAATTTCCTCTGCCTTCTTTATAATCTTTCTATGTGTGAAAATTTTACCTACCGTAGGCCGCACTGGCATGAAGCCAGTCTGTAAAGGATCTATCAGATTATGCATGCAACGTTTCCAGCTCAAAAGGCCAAAGAGAATCTTATGAGCGTATGAAAAAGCATTTTCTTGTATAGAGGATGTTACAAATCAACACTTTGCATGATGAAAAAACAATTTAATGAAGAAACCGTTTAAGCCTATCAGAGAGTGGATCAACAACAGCAGCAAAAAAAAGGCGATATTTACTAAAAAACAGAAGTCGGGGTTTTGTCTTCGCGAGATCGCTATTGTTAAATAGATAAGGGCCAATATACTTACGAGCAAAACATTTACACTAATAACTGGCAGGCAGTACAGTAAGAGGTAGGACCACAATGAACGTTTGGAAAACATGTCAGTTTGCCTAATAGGATTTACCCGTTAACAGGCAGGTAGTACAGTAAGAGGTAGGACCACAATGAACGTTTGGAAAACATGTCAGTTTGCCTAATAGGATTTACCCGTTAGTGAAAAATAATCCAATAGATTTTGATAGATTAAAAATAGATTGATAACAGATACATAGACAATAGACAATAAATTGATAGATTAAAAGTAATCGGTAGTATATTCTCGGTCGCAACTCCCGTTTGTTCTCCAGACTACATTGATTTGTGTTGCAAAGCTGTACGCAGAAATTTACACTTTATTATTCTGCTTTACCAACTGCATGGTCGGAGTTGTTGTTGTTGTGTCTGATGTTTTACTGGTATGCGAGAGCAATTCCGGGTTGATGTGAGCAATGTCCGTGGGCTTTGAGCAAATCTCTTCGCTGTATACGTTCACCTCTCCCGCTATAAAAAAGCTCTCTTGGCGCTAAGTGAAACGCAAGTGGGTGAGAATACCAACTTATCGGATTTGAATCTGCCTGAATTTAGCTTAGTGCCGTTGTTTTCCCTACACCGAGGTCTCACTATTTACGTGAGTAATGATGTTGCTTACCACGATACGGCCACTGTTCCAATCAGGAATTTAATTTCGTGTGGTTAAAACTCCTCGTCCGTAAGCATTTAATCCACTACTGATTTATTTATAGAAGCCCAAGCCTGGATAGGCCTTGACTTTGATGTTGAAATATTTGCTAAGGTTAATAATTGGACACAACTTGTAAATGAGCCTACACGAATACCTGACTTTGCAGATCATACCGCCAACACCTTGGACTTGTTTCTCACGTCAGACAAACGTGTGGTATGACTCGAGCTGCAAAGAGGCTATCAGGTTTATAGAAATAATCTTCCGGACTTTCAAAGCCAATCGTTTTGAGGAAAACCGGAAGAAATTCAAGCGGGTCCGAAATAACTGCAATGCATTGCCGTGAATATGACGTGTTAAATTATCTTTCGTTCAAAAGTTGAGGCAAAAAGTGCTGCATTGCAAACTGTTGGTCCTTTGTAAAAAAAAAACGTAAAGAATTTCGCCTCGTCTTCAATTCCAACACTCATTTACAATGACATTCCACCTGCCAGCTCTTTAGACAAAGCTAATCTGCTACCTGCACATTTTGCAGTAAGCTCTACGCTACGAGATTGTGCTCTGTCTCCACCAAATCCAAATCCATTTTCGCACTCGTACAGTTGCAAAAGTACTTAAAGATCTACCGACCTATAGCACCTACGTCCCTATTTTCTAAAGTCATGGAAACGCTGATAAACCGTTAGCTTAAGAAATATGAAACCCGGAAGCTTCTTAATGATCGGCAGTACGGCTTCCGCAGCAACAGGTCCATTGTGCAAAAATTGGTTCCATAATGGAACCAATTATTACTGCTGACGTTCCCCAGGGCTCCGTTTTGTCTCTGACACTATTCCTCATTTTTAAAAATGATCTCCTGTCTGTCACTTCTAATCCTGTCTGTCACTTCGCTGATGACAGTATCCTCAGCTTTTCGACTCTCCTCTTCGGCATGAACTTGGAACGGCTGCGTATGTTAAGCTCATTAATTTCCAAGAATTTAACCGCAATACTCGCCTCCCTAGGAATGTCCCCCCGTTCACCCTTAAGTCCACCTTCGGACGTACATTTAAGTTCAGAGACTCGTTCTTCAGCCGCACCACACGAATATGGAATGATCTTTCCAGCTCAACTTTTCCCCCTTATTACAATCCACAGGCATTTAAAACCAATGTGGACCTCCTTTCCATCTCTTCCTCTATACCTTCGGCCCGTGCTGCGACTTAATTCCAGTTACTTAAGGGTACTTAACAATCCATTTAAACAAAAAAAAATGGTAAGTAAAGTGTTTCCATGCGTCATCTTTTTAAAAATATTAATACAACTTTTCGACTCTTCGTAAAAAACAATTACCAATATAAAATGATGCTCTGATTGGTTGTATTCTCCAAAATGTTCTGATTTCATTCCGCGTTATAACCATAAGGTTATTAGGGTATGAATTTCAGAATGGTCTATCAGGTCTAAAACTTTTCAATATCTGTTTCCGTTTTTTAAATTCACACATTCGGATTTTGACATTTTTCTTGACAACGGTATAAAAGTAACCAGAGTAAAGTGTTTGCTTACCTCTGGAATATGCGAAAGCAATTCACCTAATCTTGCCTGCGGATTCTGCGGAGATGAGTGATGTAAATAAGTTCGCAATACTTGCACATAGCGCTCTTGTATACTTTCCAATTCCACTTCTGCAAATTAATAAAGGATATGTTATTTATAATTAATTGGACTGAAAATCTTACCCTTGTTTAGTAATATATACACTTTTAAACAAACATACTCCTCCATTTTAAGCTTTATTCGTCGAAACATTATAGTTATTTGAGTCATCTTATCCACCATATGACCAACATCCATTTTCAATTGTTCCATGGCAATAGGTTGACCCATAAGTGTTGTCAGACAGGTTTGAAGAGTGCTCAAATGGGCATTCACCTCTTGAACAAATTCGGGATCATCCTTATGTAATGTCATTCCCATTCCTGAAATCGGAGAGTTTGGATTTGTGGATGTTGCAGATGTACCACTAGCACTTGTTGTTGTAGATGAAGTAGCCGCTGCGTTGGACATTCTTTTCCCATGTAACGCTTGATATGCTGCGGTTGTGAGTATAAGTATCTCATGCCACTTATCAGTCAAAAGTTTCGTATGTATTTCTACGGGAATCTCTAAATAAAAGGGTAATTTCTTGGTCCACGATACAAGTTTATGAACAATTGAGTCACCAATGTTACACAACTTTTCGCTTATCTCAGACTTATCCTCAAGGAATTCAGAGAAATGTGGCAGGGTTGCTATATCTTCCATTGCGTCGCAATCAATCAGGGTTTGAATCATATTTACTGAATGCTCGTAAGAGATCTGTCTGTCTTTAGAAGAGCTCACCGCATTGTCCAATCGATGGCGTAAATGCACTATTTCGCTGGGGTTTGTTAAGGCAGTCTTAAGTATTGTTCCGTTAACTAAATGCGAGGGTAGTTTTATGTCTTGTGTATCATCATCCTGTTTTACTGTGGAAGGGCATAGGAACAGATTTTTGTTGTCGCTGCTAGAAGATGTATTGACGCTGATCTTCGTTTGTTGTTGCTGCGAAAGTTGAATTGAATGGTGTTTAGGCGACTGATTCGAATGATGTGTATGATGATGGCTTGGTGGTGTTTGACTGGGACCATGGTGCGGTGATAACGCATGTTGTTGGTGTTGTGTATGCGGTTGCTGTTGTTGCTGCTGATGTGATAAATGTGATTGCTGATATTGCTGCTGTTGTTGGTGCTGTTGCGCAGACAAGCCCACTTGCGGAGACGGCTGGCCATGATGTGAGTGCTGGTGATGCTGCGGATGTTGAATATGATGAGATTGCTGTTGGGGATGATGTAGTTGTTGATGCTGATGCTGCTGTTGCATCTGTTGTTGTTGTTGTTGAATTTGTTTTTGGGCGGACTTTTTATGCTTCTTATACTTCACTTTATATAAATTATAGACGGCACCACTATTACGTCCTCCTGGCATTCGATCCTCACGAACAGCTAAACCAACCAAATTAAAGCAAATACAATGATAATGTTACGGACACAATAGCAAAGGACTTACCCTGTAAAACCATTCCTTGTTCGATACATTTTTTAAACCGACAATACTGACATCTATTTCTCTGTGCTTTGGTGATCTCACATGTTCCATCTGCAACGCAGGTGTATACTCGCCGATTCTGGACAGTCCTCTTGAAGAAGCCTTTACAACTAATATCAAAGACAAAAAAATCAAAATTTATATTGAAGAGGTAAAATATATTATAACAAAATCAAATTTCTATATGAATTCTATGAATTCAACTTATCCAATTGTTGCTTAAATAGGTTAACAGAAAATAGGAAACAGGATCTTCTTGGGTTTCTTACCATATTTTCGTTGTTTCGATTAATTTCTAATGGAGTGCAGATACACAGTGTGCTTATACTTTGATGCATCAAAAACAAGAGTATGGACACATACAAGGTATAAATTGCAATCAAAAATACGGAAATGAAGAGAACAAAAATTGCTATAGAAAGATCAAAATACACACAAAGCATTATTATTTGTATGGTGCATTGTTCGCAATATAAAGAAAAAGTACAACGTAAAAAAAAACACAAACAAAAACGGACACTGGTTGCACTTCGGCTCAGATCGAAAAGTGTCTTAAGTGAGCACGCAGTTGGGGCGCTTCAATATTCGCAAAGGAATCTGGCCATCTCCTAATCGATCACTTGTCAAACAGATATGTTTCTTTCAACATTAACAAGCCCAACACGGTTTGATATCAGCAGAAATGACGAAACCCAACAATTCTACCAATAGCTTAACCGGATATTAAGCGGATTAGATATCGGCATATAACGTATGGTTAGGATTTACTCAAGCTTACTAACCAAATTGCTATGATTAAATAAAATAAAAAAATGCATTAAAAGTAAATTTTATATATTTTTTGTATAATGGAATGCGTCGTTTTACCGTTATATGTGTAAAGGGATAGTCGTCTTTTTTGGGATAGCAGACGAGATGGTCCGCTAGACTGTAACTAACGGGTCCAACGAGTGGTCATGCCACTTCACATGAGGGTGAACTGACGAAATTGCATTAAAAACCCTAGGCACCTACGGGTTCTTGATGAAGGTTCTTCACCAAACGACACAGTAAGCGTATCGTATCGGATGCGGATTCCAATCAGTAAAATGATGAAATTGTAAGTTAAAAAATCACAAATATTGCAGAAGATTATCTATTTTGGTTTTTTTCCAGAATATTAAAAGTATCCGACAAAACCCCTGAATTTGACACTTCTATATTAAATCTTACCCAGTGTCAGTTTGGTATTCATCCTCTGTTAAGAATCTTAAGCATGCAGTCAACAAAACTGAGGAGTCAGTGATGACACAGTGTTGCTTAAAAATCATGGTCCATAGATAGTATCGATAGTATAAAAATATCGCGTACATCGATATTTTTTCAAAAACTATTGATAGCACACAGGCATGGCCCGGTGCACACGAGGCAATGTTGTTGATCGCACTTAACATGGCGAGCTGCCAACACTATCCTCGCCAGTGTATAGGTCAAGTTGACATACAGCCAGCTTGTGGCGCCCCATGGATAGCCTTCACAACACCCGTTGTATGGTAAACCAATATATGCAGCGAAACCCTCTGCCCAAGGGAACATCAGCCTGACTTGCGCTTACAGCCCGACAGAGGAAAAGGATGTCGACAGCAAGGATGACTTCTATCTATTTCCTAGAAACGATCGATGCTCCAGCTACATCAGTCAGATCGACCTAGGAGATAACAACGCTCAGCTCGGAAGAGAAGACATCTTTGCTGGGATTACCGGGAAACACAACCTGAGCGCAACCTCTCTGTGGCTAGTACGCGGTTCACACATCACAACATCCATAAAGGAACCTGGTGATCCCCTGATCAATCAACCGTCAATCAGGTTGATCACGTTGCGATCGACTTCAGAGACGTCTCCAGTATTCATGATGTCCGAACCTTTTAAGGTGCCAACATCGAATCGGACCATTTCCTCGTTGTAGCCGAGTTAAGAACACGAAAATTAAGACGGTGTCGAGATATGCCAAAGCGGTTTTACGTTGGAAAGCTACAATCGCAGCTGTTTGCCGGGATCAAAGCCTGCACTGACAATAGAAGAAGAATGGAAACGTTGCCATCAATGAAGATGTCGCTGATGTGCTAGCTTTCACGCCACCACCCATGGTTTGACGACGAGTGCACTCAGTCACATGCAGCTGAACAGGAGGCTTACAAGGCAACGCTGCATCGAACAACGAGAGCTGTTAAGGAGCTCTATAGAGAAGAATTGAGAAGAACCAGCTTTTTAGAAGGAAGAAGACAGAGCATGAGAAGCATAGAAGAGATGAACGGGTGCTATGGCAAAAATGAAGTCCGAAAGTTTTACCGAAAAGTGAAACAGATGTCCGGTGGATATACATATAACTCAGACCGAACCCTGCCGGGATCGATAATCGGATAATGGACAACTGGTAGTAGGGTTCCAATCGATGCTGAAAATCTGGAAAGGTCATTTTTGCAGACTCTTAAACAGCGATGACGGTCCCGTTGTCGTCTTACTCATTTTGATGATAGACAAAAATTCTGTTCTCCCGACATAAAAGTGGTGAAAAACGGAATATCGAGACTGAAGTCGAACAAAGCGGATGGACTATCCGCAGAACTGTCTAGAGCAGCTGGAAATGACCTGGTTTGGCGCATGCACCAGATAAATAAGATATTGTCGGAGGAAAACATGCCTATGAGTGGAATCTCAGAGTGGTTTGTACGGCCAACAAAAAGGAGACGCCTTGGACTGCGCCAACTCGAGGGCTCAATCACCTTAACACCGCGTACAATATCCTTTCTACCGTATTGTGTTAACGACTGAAACCGATAGGTCCTTATCAGTGTAGTTTCAGGCCACAGATATTGGTAATGACTCAAGAAGTACAGACCGACACTCACCTAGTATTCGGCAATTTTAAGGCCTCATATGACGGACTGCATAAAAACAAGCTACACAGTGCTATGTCTAGTTTTGGCATTCCTAGCAAACTCGTCAGGTCGTGTAGGATGACCGAGTCCTTCAATGTCAAAAAATGTTTTAGACATGGCGACGCGCTGTCATCGTTTCTTCGACATCGTTTTTAAGAAGATCGTGATTAATTCACAAGTCAACCATAGAGGCACGGTCTTCCAAAAGTTCGTTTCAATTGCTAGTTTACGCCGACATTGCCCTGATTGGACGAACACAGCAAGCCGGTTATGAGGCGTTTGTTGGCACTGAAGCGGAAACTTGGATGCTACTTAAAGCGGAAGAAGCCTTTAATCATTTTGAGAGAAAAGTTCTGCGTGCGATTTTTGATTCGGCTTGATGGCGTCGGGAGGAGAAGATTGGAGGAATCTGACGAGAGATCGTGCTAGGCGTGTTGGTTGAGACCCAGGTCTACCCAGGACTGTAGTCAGGAAAAGAAAAATATCAAAAATAACACAGCAAAATTTTCAAAAAGAAACTAAGTTAAAACTCAATTCAAAAAGTGGAAACACAATGGAAAAGCGTATACTTCATGCTTTATGCTATCAGTTATAGTCCAAAACTTTCTGCTCCAATAGCAGCTTAAGATTATTCTGCAGTCGACGAAATTATAGAACTTCTTGAATGTTTTAAAACTACCAATACCACAAACGTTTGTTACATATTCGCTGATTATACTAATGACTCGAGCAATCTCTGCAAAGTTAATGGCTTTAATTCAATTGCAGAGACTCGCGAAGTTCTTAAATCCTTGAGTGAGCTGTTGTGTAACAAATTAATTAAAAAAAATAAAAGTGGGTTTAGAACTCCGCAAAAACCTGATAATAAGTTTCAAGGAAAATCGGCCGGCATCTGCATCAAGGAGCTCTTAGAGGAAAAATTTTAGCTTACAAACTTTTTTGAAGTCTACACGAATGTTTCCAAAGAGAAAGAAGAAGAAGAAGAGAAAACTCAGGAGTCTTCGCACCTTTATCCAACTCATCGATTACAGAGTTTTTTTTTACCAGAAATCTATTCATGAGGTTGCCCCTTTCTTTCCATTGCGCATATAGATGGTAAGTTTATACATAGACTGGTAGGTGGCCATAAAGGCTCTATATAAACGCAATCAATAAACTTGCAGATGGTTAAATTTTGCCGCTTATCACTTAAAAAGAAAGCGGCTTGATTTTGCTTTGCTTTGATAAATAAGAAAATAGCCTGGCAGCTAATTAGAAAACGCTAGTCCCTCTATGCAATTAGTAAATACTTAACTACTAAAAGATTGCCAAAGGTCGGACAAAAGGCCTTATCATAATAGAATGAAATGATGTCTTATTACAAGCGTACAAAAAGTTAAGCACTCCAAATAACGATTTATGTAGGGATTAGTGGCAAAACACCACCATTCTTTAGCCTTTATTTAATTCTACATTAAATCTTTTAAGGCCTAACCACAAACATATATGCACAATTAAATTCAAACCACACATTTAAAATAACAAAAAATCCTTGTACTGGGGAGGACATAATTGGTTTTACATTATATTAAACTGGTTAGAATCAAACATGGCTTTGGGGTCTGCAGTTATGGCAGATCTTATATCATGTATACTGAATTGTGTACTATGTTTAATAAAACTAAATAATACATAAGGTGGTAAAAAAGGCTCTGCGATTTTTTATCAGTAGATGGTGTTGGTTTCTATATACTTGGTAGTATCGAAAGGCCTCGGCGATTTTTGTCACTAGATTGTGGCAGTCAGGCAACTCCCTGAACAGCGTTCCATTATACCCAGCTGAACAAGTAAAGACCAGGCTTCTAAGAATCTCGTGCCATAGTTATCAATTGCTAAACAGCCGGTGATATTATCCTGTAGATACCTGGTACGTATATATGTATAAGAAAAGGTATCGTTTTCGACATCGACATTCAGTGACGAACAGTTAGCGATAAAAGTTTTGATCACATAATTGCATTAAGAATTCAACAAAGAAATCATTAATTGCTATTTTCAATCCAGTGACCGACGCTGACTTCTAGCTGACCTTATTATAACTTTGGAAATACTAATTTTATTGTATCAAGGAACATTTGTTTAAAAGGTCAGGCTAAATTTTTTGTGAAGACAGTTGCGTAATCCATTGTTTAAAGTTAATATGATAATTTAAATATTTGTGAAATGTCTGAAGAAATACGCTGTGTGATGCCTTTTAAAAATAAATAGGGAAAAACCCTGCAAAAACATACAGAAAAATTTGTGTTGTTTACGGTGAAAAGCTTGAGTAGGCCCAGGAGTGGTTTGTTCGATTTCTTTCCGGACACGGCACCTTTTGAATACCATTTGTTTCGGTCTCTGCAAAACTCTATTGACCGAGCCACAGAAAACTACTGACAAAGTTTTTCACTTATAAACTACGGAGATTTAACACACAATTTAACGAAGGAAAGCAAGGCGTTAGCAACAGATTTGGTTGTGATGTCGAAGAGGTGAAGCTGTTGTATGATAAACAGCTGCACAAGGCAGCGGAAGAAGATGTACCGGTACTCAAAAAGTCTATCGAGAACATTTAAACAGGCGGCACAATAGTCGAATACATAAGTACCGATACTAAGTTCAACGTGAAGAGAAAAGAACACGATTATTCCGTGAAACTCAGAATCCCAAGTATGACACAGATGATGAATATTATGGCAACAACACGTTGTGGGTAAGGGATACTGGCAACATAGGGTTGACGATCGGATATAACTGTATAAAAGACAAGGATTACATTCGAAAAACTTACAATGAACGTAGTGCCCAAATACTTCCGTTGGATTGTGGGAGGAAATTTCAGGAAGAAGAAGGTCGATAAGAGTCAACAAGACTGTGATAACAGATACCACCACGGTCTACCAATTACGACACGATGACCACTACGAACTACAAGTTTTTTTTTGCGAAGGTAAGTGAAAATCTTCCAAAAGACACTATTAGGACCGTTTCCACGTAGAGAAAGGAATTTTTTTCAAATAAAATATATTTCCACTACAACTATGTTTTATCCAGCAGTTTTACTTTCTTCAATCAGACACATTTGGCAAGAGATTCCCCACTAAGAGCTCCTGCTAATACCGCAGCTAAGCGCGGGTTGGATTCACCGTGCTAGGTCAAGGCGTTTGAAAATGGCGGAAAATGTTACTTTCGTCGAGAATTGGAAGAACAGCAAAGTTAATGTGCTCTTCCAGAAAACGCCTATACTTATAAGTAAAATTCTTAATTTCATCGTGGACTGATGAAATTCCAAGACCTCCTTGGATATCGTTGTTTTGAACATAGCAGGGTGCATTGACGATGGCACTTTATTTTGAAAAGTTTCAAGTATATTTCTAGTATTTTCTTTGACAAAGCCCAATAGTTGTATACCATACGTTCACACGGGTTATAGCACTTGCTTGTATATAGGCAACTTGTTGTCAATACTTAGCTTGGAATATTTTCCAATAAGCCAGTACACGTCCATGTATCTGGAGCGCTTCAAGTTTCTTTTTGACGTACTCCTTCCACTAAAGCTTTACATCGAAAATCCTTTGAACATTACTTATAAAAACGGGAAGGTTATTCACGTTCTTTTACGTAAAATTTATATGAACGCTGAGTGTTCGTACATTCGGGTATCCGATCTAAAGCACATTGTACTTTTCTAGTCAATTCTTCGACCGTTTTGGCAGTTACCTTCGTGCCAAACCTTGTCATAGGCTTGTGAGACGTCGAGAAATAAAGGGTAATTTATTAGCTATTATCCTTTTGGCAACACTGGTTGAAACAACTGACGCACGTTTCCTGTTTTGGTTCACTGTCAACGTATTCAGTTGGGCTAATTTAACCATGAATCGTCTTACAAACTAACAACGCTTACAATGCGTGCTCTGTTAAGAAAGTTCATCGTGCGCTTCTTCCATCTTATGGTCAGTTCATTTTTGGCTCAATGGGTCCGTAAATAAGCAGAATTGTCGATTTTGGAGTGGAAATATTAGCCAGAAGCAGAAACAGTCACAGTTTGGTGCGGTTTTTGGCTGGTGGCATCATTGGACCGTACTTCTTCAAAGATTATGCGAATCGTAACGTAACTGTGAATGGTGAGCGCTACCGTGAGATGATATCCAACTTTTATTGCTCAAAATGTAAGAGCTTGACTTGCATGAAATGTGGTTTCAACAAGACAGTGTCACTTGCCACACAGCACGCGCAACAATGGACTTATTGAGAGGCGAATTCGGTGACCATTTTATTTCACGTTCGGGACTGGTCGATAGGCCACCTAGATCATGCGATTTAACGCCTTTAGACTATTTTTTGTGGGGCTACGTTAAAGATTATGTCTATACAGACAAGCTTCAATTGACGCATTGGAAGACAACATTGAAGCATTTATTCGTGAGATACCAGCCGAAATGATGGAAAGAGTATGCCAAAATTGGACTAAGCGGATGGACCATTTGGGGCGCAGTCAAGGTCAACATTTGCATGAAATAATCTTCAAAAATTTAATTATATGAATTATGTAACCTTTTACAGCTAAGCAAACTTACTTTTGTTCAAACGATTTTGTTATGACACCAGTTATTCGATTTACTTGGTAGATAGTTGAATGCATAGAGAAAAATAAGAATCGCTTTCTGAGGTAATTCTTTAACTAACTCTAACTTTTTCTGTGATTGAGTCATAAGCAGGAGCTTTTTGGGTTTGAGTTTTTTCAATTCTTTCTTCTGTCAATGTAGCATTTCTTATAGAAAAATTGTGATTATTTGAGTTTGAACCGTTAAACTTCATGTAACATTATTTATGTACGATCTGACATCATTTTCATCACTTTTTCATAAGCATTAAAAAATTAATAGGACCAATAATAAGAATATTAAAAGCAGTTGCCTTAAAAAGGAATTCAAAAGTAATGCATTGGTATTGAATTCTTTAATGTCAATAAAGTAAATAAAATGAAACTATGGTAAGTTGATGTTGTGATCGTAGTTCGACGAATGGAGAACAGGTATGAAAACGAGTCTTTAAAAGCCAACATAAACCGAATTGTAGTTAAATACTATTTTTTAAATTAAAGATTACGATTATTTCAAGAATCCTTTTTTTTAATTGTCCATTGCAGGAAGTTTTTACATTTCTTGGAAGAGTGACGGTGAGCTGGGAAAACTTTAAAATAACTTGCTATGGTTGGGCATATCTCCTTATGAATTTATAAAGGATAGAATAATGATAATAATTGACTATTAATTAAGGGGCACTACAGCCCACGAGAGACTTTGCACCGTTTAGAAAAAATATTAAATAATATTTTTCTTTATGGGTCGCCAAAATTTTAAATCGAAAACAAGTGCTGCAAAAAAATAAAAAAGAAATGGGGAAAACTGATCTAAGTATACATAATAATTTCACATATTTGTTGGTATATTTTTAGGAATTGCCTAAAAACTGAAGTTAAGTGACTAAATGAATGTTTAATCTCGCGTGGAAGACAGAATTGAATTAGTAATTATTAGTATTATATTTTACTTAAGTTCATAAATGTGTGTATTAGTTTCAAACAAATCGAAAAACTACATCTATCAGTGCAGAAAATAAAGTTTCATGGAACTGAGTTTCTTGAGAGTTTTAATTTCCACTTAGATTAATGCCTAATAAATTCAATCTGGCAATAAGGTCGTTAGCGTTCAAACATTGAAAATTATTATTTTATAATTAAAAAAATTTACATTTTTTATAATAACACGATTATTAATACTTTTCTTACACAGCGAATAACATATTTGTTTACTTGTGCAAATTTCAGTAAAAAAAAGTATTCAAAGCGTCAATTCCGTATTGTTAAAGTAGAGCCAAATTTTGATTTGGAAAAAAAACTTATTATAAAATTGAAGATTATCGTCTAAATTGAGAATGTTTATTTAAATTAACTTTGTCGCAAAGTTACAAATAGTCTACCCACGTTTCGGTACAATTCTATGTATTAACTTAAACTGTCGAAAATGTAGGTGAAAAACAAAACAAAAAGATTTTCGATTAAGAAAACAGTGCCTCGAGTGCCTTCATATAAAAAAAAGTTTTTTTTTCCACCAAAATATTGGCTCACAATTTTTGAAGTAATTTTCAGAACAATAGTTTGTACAATACATATATCTTTGGATATGTACATATGTTCGAATCTACTAAGTGTTAGTTTAAGTAAATTTAATTCTTACCCTTCACATGTTATAATTCCATAATGCAAGCCAGTTGCTTTATCTTCACAAATCATGCAAACCAAAGGTTGTTCGTCCTCATCCGTTGGATCATGTGAAGCGTCTACAGATCGATTATGAGGAATTGTGCTACTACCTCCTGCCACTGAATTAGAAGCCCCCCATTGTTGTTGAGCACTCAAATTCAGTGCTTGCAACTGACCCGGTGGCAACTGACTATAATCTCCGGCCCATAACCGTTCCATATTAAGTGAATGGGGCGCTCGAAACGATTGCGGCCGTGGCTTCGTGTCTTGAATTCTTGTTTGTCCTAAGCTCAGGAGCAATTGAGCAGCCTCCTCGGTGTTTTGTGATGGTCCTGGTATTTGTTGAGTGGGAGTTGATGATGATGCAGGTGGAGATTGTACTGACTGCGGCGAAGGCTCATAACCCCACACCATCGTGCGAACGCCACAGCTCTCACCCATTATTACAGTTGGAATACCTCTCGGAGGTGTTTGCGATGGTGTTTGTGGAGAAAGCTGTGATGATGAGGAGGACGAAGAATGATGCGGGGACGGTGATTGAACGGGTGCATTTGACCGAATTGTGCCGATGGGTCCACCTATAACTTCGGGTTTCACACCATTGATACGTACATTGTTCGACACCCAGACCATACGCTGACCAGGCGATGACTGCATCAAATGGGGAAGCTGTTGATGAACTTCGTTTTTGACACGAAAAAGTATTGAAGATGCGTCTCGACCACCCGGATGACGTAATTGGAGGTTTGGATGCATCAAAGCTTGGGCTGCTATATTGTTCATAGATTGATTTGGCAATTGTGAAGGCTGTGACTGTTGAACTTGTTGTTGTCTGTGATGTGCTGAAGGTGAAAGATTAAGCATGGGTGATGACTCTTTTTTTATTCGGATGTGTTGCTGCGGATGCTGTGGCTGTAACAAATGATGGGGCTGCTGTTGCGGCGCTTGCGATGAATGCACTTGAGGCATAGACGTTCCTTGCCGTGAAGAAGGCGATATTGAATTGGGTGACATTTGCTGTCGAGAGATCATGGCTTGAGTGGATGCGGCGGCTTGTAAGATCTGCAACTGCTGTGATTGTGTCAAATGCAAAGGTGACGTAGAAGATGTGGCAACAGATATGTTGTAGCCACTATCACCCCTATTGTGACTGTGAAATTGATGTTGTTGTTGCTGATGAGAAGGTGGACTTGACTTTCGCGATGAGATCTGCGGGTTTTGTTGTAGATGCTGCATATTTTGTTGATGCTGATGCGAAGAGTGATGTTGATGATGTTGCTGTTGTGGCAACATTTGATGTTGCGTGGATGCAAGAGATGAATGAGCAATGCCACTACTAGTACTACTACTACTGTGGTGTTGATAGGGCGAATGCTGTTGTGGTTCAGACTTTACTCTTGTTGGTGTAACCAGAACTGTTACATGTTGTTGGGATTGTGTTAGAGCTTTCGGAGATGACTGCCTTTGAAGATGCTGTTGTTGTTGCAGTTGTATTTGTTGCTGCTGATGCTGTTGCATCTGCTGCTGTTGCTGTTGTTGCTGTTGTTGTTGCTGTTGTTGTTGCTGTTGTTGTTGCTGTTGTTGCTGCTGTTGCTGTTGTTGCTGCTGTTGCTGATGTTGTTGCTGCTGTTGTTGTTGATGTTGCTGCTGCTGATGCTGTTCAAGTTGTAGTTGTTGCTGATGCTTTTCTTTTTGCTGCTGTTGCTGATGCAGCAATTGTTGATTTTGCAACGACTGTTGTAACTGTTGCTGATGATGGTAGCTTGATACCTTTGTCGGTGATTCTAGAATTCGTTCTTCCTTTACAGACCGTATAACACTCAAATTAACACTACTTCCCCCACCGCTACTACCGCTTTCATCTCCAGGTCCGTTACCACTGCCTTCACCAGCATTTACACTTGAAGCATTAGGCATAAATGATGTTGACAAACTATGAATTCCATTAGAGGGTGTAGAATTAGTTGTTGTCGAAGGTTTATCATCAAAGATATCGGGAGAACCACGACTGCTACCACAGTTGCTAGTACCACAGCTGGTAGCGTTTGCTATACCATTACCGTGAGGTGGTGTAGGTGAAGTGGGAGGAGCAGATAGTGCTGACGTGTGGTCAGTTACTGGTTCACGCAGTGGTGAGTTTCTTGCATTAGAAGGAGGCGGTGACATCGCTGATGAAATTGTTGCAACTGACACATTACAGCTTGAATGAATATGTTGTTGCTCCTTTTCTTGTTTAAATCCACAGTTTTGCTTTTGATGCGGTTGTGATTCTTGCTTAATCAGACAGCTTGATGAATATGTTTGCGAGTCTTGTCTTGTGTTTGTTCTACCACCACTACTTTGTTGATGCTGTTGCTGCTGTGTGCCAGCAACAACAGCGCCTGATATTGTAGCTGAACCAACAGATCTTGAGGCAACAACTACAGCTGGGGCTGGCGTCGATGATGTTGTTGTGACTGTTGCTGATGTATTCGATGAAGATGGTATCGTTACAACTGGTACTTGGTCACACATTTTAGGCGATATTGGTGCTAATAGATCAGGCGATGAAGTACTCGTATCAGCTACTGATTCGCCATCGCTACTGCATCTTGAATCAATTTTCCTTCGTTTCAGCTTTAGATCCTGAAATAGGCTCATTTTATCGAGCTCGCTGTACGGGCCACGGCTCAGTGTCATAATTCCTATAATACAAGAAATGACAGTTAGTTTTTAAATATTTTATAGGACAGAAGAAATTCATCAATTTTATTGATTTTTGTTCACAGATAATATTTATCACTTCCATTGTTCAATTATCGGTTATAATATATCTTTTAAATCTTAGATTCTGTTCGGAGATATTCCCGCGAACATTCAAGCTGTGGTAGTAGTCAATCAGAAAAGAAAGGGCGCTGACCTTGCATACAGTTGTGGGCAGAACAATATTACCCCCTAAACAAAATTATCTTTTTGCTTGTAGCGAATGATATAGAGAAGCTACGAGGATAACTTTTTTTTCAGATTTTCTTAACTTAGCATACAGACATTACACCTTTTCCTTATTATATACAATTATTAAAATTGAATAAACAAGAAAAGTCAGAAAACTACCGCGACAGACTAAAGCACCATCTAGTAAAAAAACATATTTCCCTTTAACTTGCAGGCTTCTATTTTTTTTAAGGTATTTGAAACTGTCAGATTTGAAAATGGCACAGTTTAAATAATAAATGCATTTTTATGAATTTATTGATTTGCATGAGTTATTGTCAATATGGCGCAAAATAAATACAATCATAACTTTAAACAAAAAAAAATATTACAGACTTTAACGATACTTTATCCAGGCATAAGCAAAATAATAATAATATATATTACAATATATAATAATAATGCGGAAAGCATTCCGGAGGAAGGCCGCGAAAAACGACTATAAGGGATAACCACGTTATTAAATGAGCAATCACCAAAGACCCGTCCTGTATTTACCAGGACGGTTCAAAGAAGGCCTGACCCGTTTGGTCTATTCAGTCGGCGCCCAGCACGTATACCGGAAAAAGCGATTAGGCATATAAATTGGACGACTGCAAAGACGAGGATCCTTTTTTCTGATGAATTCAAATAAAATATAAAATATTCAGATAGGGTCACAAGAAGAAGGAGACATATAGGCATATAAATTGGACGACTGGAAAGACGAGGATCCTTTTTTCTGATGAATTTAAATAAAATATAAAATATTCAGATAGGGTCACAAGAAGAAGGAGACCGGCGAGGAAAAGATTTTATCCACGATACTGGATCCCGATAATAAAATTTGAAGTAAGGTTGTTTTTCTGGTTGGGTCTGCCAATTTAAAGAATTAATTGTGTTATGGATCGTTTCTTATACCTGGACATCTAAGAACAATTATATTGCTTTATGCCAAAGAGGAGTATGGAGGTTCCAACAGGACAAAGATGCCAAACATAAAAAAACATGGTTCAAAAAAAAAAAAATAAGTATTGGATTGGCCTGCACAGTCTCCTGACTTCCAACCTCGAACGCATACTGTATATTTCAGCGAAACACTGGACACAAAGTACCTCTTGTCGTGCAGCCAGAAAAAATGGAAAAACCCCCACTCTTCCCCAGGAAATCAGACATCAGCCTTGTTGTGAGTTCATGAACTGTATAGGTGCATGAAAGTACGTAGCTCTATCCTGCTCGAAAAAGCTGTACAGACGACCCCTTATGAATGCGCTTCTCCCGTTGCCATGGCAACAAATTGTTTATTCTTTAATAGTTTCAAGTAGCACATAACTAGGGTCGAATTTGTCCGTATCGTGCATAAGCATGTATACTATAATATTAAATTAGATATTTTGAAGCGTTCAGACTATCCATCGTCTATCAGCTTCATCATGTCTCAACGTATGTACATTCTTCTTCTTCTTCTTGTGGCGCTACAGTCCGGGGTGGACCTGGGCCTCAACCAACATGCCTCTCCAGCCAGCACGATCTTTCGCCAGCTGCTTCCAGTTGCGCACTCCAAGTTGGTTGAGGTCCTTCTCCACTTGTGTGCGCCACCTTATCCTGGGCCGTCCTCTGTTGCGTTGTCCCAATGGCTCAGATTCGAAGACTTTTCGGGCCGGAGCAGTGGTGTCCATACGCTCTACATGGCCTAGCCATCTTAAGCGTTGTATCCGTAGACGCTTGACTAGGCTCATGCCGCTGTACAGCCCATACAGTTCGTGGTTGAATCTTCTCCTCCAGATGCCATCAACGCAAACAGGACCAAAAATCGCGCGCAGAACTTTTCTCTCGAAGAGACCAAGGGCATCCTCATCCGCTTTAAGTAGTGTCCAAGCTTCCGCGCCATAAAGTAGGACTGGGATGATTAAGGTGTTATATAAAGCAAGCTTAGTCTTTCGAGAGAGGGCTTTATTACTCAATTGCCTCTTGAGCCCAAAGAAACAGCGATTGGCAAGAGTGATTCTGCGTTTGATTTCGGTACTGGTGTTATTGTCCCTGTTTACTGCGGAGCCGAGGTAGATGAAGTCCTTGACTACCTCGAAGTTTCTGCTGCCTAGCGTGACGCTCTGTCCGAGACGTCGATGTTCTGCGTCCTTCTTCGATGACAGCATATACTTAGTTTTGCCCTCGTTTACCACCAGACCCATTTTAGCCGCTTCCGCTTCAATGCCAGCAAACGCATCATTGATGGCTCGCTGTGTTCGACCAATCACGTCAATGTCGTCGGCGTAAGCTAGCAATTGAGCTGACTTTTGGAAGATCGTACCTCTGGTGTTGACCTGTGAGTTACGCACGATCTTCTCCAGGATGATGTTAAAAAAGTCACATGACAGTGCGTCGCCTTGCCTAAAACCTTTTTTGACATTGAAGGTCTCGGTGAGTTCGTTCCCGACCTTGACGGAGCAGCGAGAGTTCTCCATCGTCATCCTACACATTCTGACGAGTTTGGTAGGAATGTCAAAACTAGACATGGCACTGTATAGCTCGTCTCTATGCACACTGTCATACGCGGCCTTGAAATCGACGAATAGGTGGTGAGTGTCGATTTGCATTTCTTGGGTCTTTTCCAGGATCTGCCGTAGTGTGAAGATTTGGTCGATGGTGGACTTCCCTGGCCTGAAACCACACTGATAAGGACCAATCAGGTTGTTGACAAACGGTTTCAGGCGTTCACACAATACGGCAGAGAGGATCTTGTATGCGATGTTAAGGAGACTTATCCCTCGATAGTTGGCGCAGTCGAAGGGGTCTCCTTTCTTGTGGACCGGACAGACGACGCTGAGATTCCACTCATCGGGCATGCTTTCCTCCGACCATATCTTACAGATGAGCTGGTGCATGCGCCCAACCAGGTCATCCCCAGCCGCTTTGAACAGTTCTGCGGACAGTCCATCCGCTCCAGCAGCTTTATTTGACTTCAGTCTCGATATTGCTATCTTGACCTCGTCTAAGTCGGGGGGACGGAATTCTTGTCTATCATCGTCCAAATTAAGTGGAACATTCTGCCTAACAGCGGGATTTGGGCCGTCATCGCCGTTTAAGAATCGGAAGAAATGATCTTTCCAGATTCTCAGAATCTATTGCGACTCTACTACTAGGTTTCCGTTTTGGTCCCGGCAGGCTTCGGTCCGAACCCTGTATCCACCGGATAGCTGTTTCACCTTTCGGTAAAACTTTCGGACTTCATTCCTGCCATAACATCTCTCCATCTCTTCGACCGCGCGCTTCTCATGCTCTCTCTTTTTCCTTCTGAGAAGCCGGTTCTCTTCCCTTCTTTTCTGTTCGTAGAGCTCACGAACAGCTTTCGTTGTCCGATGCAGCGTTGCCTGGTAGGCCTCCTGTTTGGCTGCATGTGCCTGCCTGCACTCGTCGTCAAACCATGGGTTCCTTCTAGGTGGTGGCGTGAAACCCAGCACATCAGTGGCAGCTTCTTTGATGGCTTTTTGACAACGTTTCCATTCTTCTTCTATTGTTAGTGCAGGCAGCGTCGAACTTTGGGAGAGTTTCAGGGAGACTGTTGCGATTGTAGCTTTCCGACGTCAAACCGTTTCGGCCTATCTCGACTCCGTTGTTCTCTCGATATCCGGGTTCTTACCTTGGCTACAACAAGGTGATGATCCGAGTCCATGTTAGCGCCTCGGAATGTTCGGACATCGAGAATGTTGGAGGAGTGTCTGACATCGATCGCAACGTGATCAATCTGGTTGACGGTTGATTGATCAGGGGATCGCCAGGTTCCTTTATGGATGTTGCGATGTGGGAACCGCGTACTGCTCATAGAGAGGTTCCGCCCCGCGGCGAAGTCTAACAGCCTGAGTCCGTTTCCGGAAGTCGTGTCGTGCAGGCTGTGTTTCCCGATGACGCCAGCAAAGATGTCCTCTTTCCCCAGCTGAGCATTGAAATCTCCTAGAACGATCTTGGTGTCATAGCTCGGGCATCGATCGTATGTTCTTTCTAGGAGATCATAGAACTCATCCTTGCTGTTGTCATCCTTCTCTTCTGTCGGGGCATGAGCGCATATCAGGCTGATGTTCCCGAATTTAGCCTTAATGCGGATTGTCATGAGGCGTTCGCTTACGGGATCGTAGCTTATGACTTTTTGCCTAAGTCTGCCTCGAACAACAAATCCGCATCCGAATAGGCGCTGCCTTCTCTCCCTGTAGCAGTCGCTGTAGTATATGTCGCAGTTCTTCATCTTCTTTCTGCCCGGCCCATCCCATCGCACTTCCTGGATGGCGGTGATATCTGCTTTGTAGCAGTCAAGGGCCTCCGCAAGTTGTTCGGCTGCACGTGGTCTGTTAAGGGACCTCACATTCCACGTGCAGAACCGAAAATCGTTGTCCTTTGTTCGTTTTCCGGGGTCGTCAACGTTGGGTCCGTCCATATCCGAGGCAAGTTGTTGTTGCTGAACTCGGTTATTTTTGTGTGGTGAGGGAGTTAGCCACACGCACAACCTACAGACTGGTAGGCCAGTCGCTGCATACATTGGTTCACCACACAACGGATGCTGTGATGGCTATCCAGGGGGCGCCACTGGGAGGCTGTATGTCAACTTGACCTATGCACGGACGAGGATAGTCTTGGCAGCTCGCCATGTTGAGCGCGATCAAGGACATTGCCTCGTGTGCATAGGCCCATGCCTATGTACATTATTAGCTGCTAATAATATATTTAGAATGCCGAATTCTGTAACAAAGCAAAACTAGCAATAAATTTATAAGATATCTACAGCAACCATACTATTCTACATCCTAACATGGAATGCATAGTTGTTTTTTTAATACTTATAATATTTTTCCCTCATTACTCCCCATAAAATAGAAATAGTTTTTCAAAAAAAATGTTTGTTACTTCGTGGTTTTTGTGTGTATTTTTAAAGAAAATTAGTAAAAACGGCCAAGTTTTTAATATCAAGAAAGCGGATTCTTTGCTGAGGAAAATCACATGAACTTTCTTGTAGGATTGGCCAGGATGGATCAATTTTAAAGCATTTTGTTGGATCAGTAATAAAAATGGCCGAACTTGGTGTCAAAGTCAAGTTATCGGTTCTTTAACTCAGTGTTTGTTCCAACTCTCACATATAGTCATGAAACTTAGGTAATGACCGGAAGAATAGGATCGCGAATACAGGCTGCTGAGATGAGATTTCTCCGTGCCGTTGCGGAAACTTAATGTTGAGCAGTAACTTCTTTAGACGGAAAGCGCTATGTTTTGTTGGTTTGGCTACGTGCTACGGATGTCTGCTCAATCACGACTTCCGAGGAGTGCTTTAACTGCAATTCCATCAGGCAGGCAACCGTTCGGCAGACATAGGGCGAGGTGGTTGAATCAAGTCCACAAACTCGCATGATTGCACTTGGGAATAGCTCCTAATGAGTTAGAGTCGATGGCGAAGGATCAAGCGACCTGGAGGTTCGTGCATTGCCCCCGTGACCCTTTCAGTGGAACATCCGAGTTAAAGATGATTTAGTTGTAATATAAATTTCTGTGAAGTCAAATCACATTTTCATGATTGTTTTAAAAAAAACGATGACGAACTGTATTGTGGTCGCCGTGGTGTAGTGGTAAGTGCGTCGACCGCCGCGCAGATAGTCTGGGTTCGATTCCCGGAGGGGGCACCTAGCATTTTTTCACGGCACCACCTCTTTCGAGTTGCTAACAACACTCAAAGAGTATCAATTGTCTATGAAAAGCTTCTCAAATCGAGCCGTTCGGAGTCGGCGAAAACTGTAGGTCCCTTCTACTCGTGACAGAACAGTAGCACGCACATTCGACCCTGGTGCGTTATGGGTTGCCACTCAATTATTATTATTATTATTATTATGCCGAACTGCCTTAAGGAGAATGTGATTCCTGAATTATCTTCACTTAAACTTGTAAACATAAACATAAAGACAAACTAACTGCAGAGATTAAAATTTAAGGTAGAGAAACATAACTTAAAGGATTCCCGTTAATTTAAGAACATTTTGTTTTATACGATATTATACACTCCTATCAAGTTCATTTGCGAACAATTTATGCGCGATATTCATTTTTGTAGCAGCATAAAAGCCTGCATAAAAAAATAACGTACCTAATATTTGCCTCGTCCTTTTCACAAAACAATTGACATCGATCGATTCTTAACGAATTTGACGGAATAAAACATTCACTTTCGAAATATGTACATTGTACCATCCTTTCCATGAAAATCTATCACAACAACCACAAGCTTGGAATACCGACAAATTGTCTGCTGTCGACTACTGAATACGGAATACAGATTATGGTTTTCGATTTTGCACGTGGAATGTGAGGTCCCTTAATAGACCACGTGCATAAGAACAACTTACGGAGGCCCTAGAATGCTACAAAGCAGGTTCGACCTCCAGGAAATGCGATGGAGGGTGCATCATCGAAACATCAGTTTGATTCGTGCCCTCGTCCCGACAGAGGAGAAGGATCCCCTAGAAAGAACATATGATGTCCAGCTATGGCACTTAGATCGTTCTAGGAGATTTCAAACTGAGAGAGTGCTAGAATAATCGAAAAATACAGTTCGCACGACACCACATTTCGGAATTGACTCAGGCTAGTGGACTTCGTCTAGTGGAGGAACCTTTCAAATATATAGGTTCTCAAACCTGAATATACGTACATAAAGTTCTGGTTCCTGGCCGTCCACTGGTCCAGTATTCCTGATATCTGATCCTTTCGAGGGATCATTTGATTGTTATAACCAAGTACTTTTAACGTAGAGATTTTAGTAAACAACTTAAGCTCTGATAGGCCTCAACTGGGTTATTTGGTTCCTCTTTCGGAGGTAATATTTTTCTTAATACACCACTCAACTTTTCGCATAACACAGTCCGTAATACATATGTAATAAGTAAATATACTAAAATAATACATATATAAATTTTACAAAAATTTACTCTGTGAATTCAAATTGATTAAATTTTTTTCAAATTAAATTTCACACTCAAAGAAATGTACATAACTATTTCTTTAGCTCGCGTCGTGCTCTCGTGTTGTTATGCGTTAATTTCGTTTTCTTCGGAGAAATTAGAACCAAACTTTCACTATCAAATTTTACTTTCGGCTTGACCTGGTCTCAGAGCATGAACTTTAAAGTGCAAAAGATTAATCAAAATTTAAATAAGAGATATTCTTCTACCATGAATTTAAAGCATTAAAGAACAATAGAATTCGCAATTTCAATTCTTGGTATATTTAGTGTAATAATAAAAATTAGTTGTAAAGAAAATTGATTGATTGAATTGGTGATAATGTTTGCAGATTTTGTATAAGTAAAATGAAACTGCGACACAGCACAATATGGTGAACTTGGTCTTCATTGTCTTGCTCATCGACTTGTAGGCTAACTTTTTGAAGCTTATATATGTTAAGCATATATGATACGCATATACATATATACATATACGTTCGCAAATTGCTATGGGCATAGTTAAGTAGATTAAAGTAGTTACGTATTTGTAAGTTTTAGTTTAGTTTTAATTTAAAATAAATTCAGTTCAGATTAAAAAAACTACCAAGTTTTGTAAGAATGAAAATAAATTAATGTGGCTTAAACAATTACAAATTAATTAATCCCAAAGGCAACTTTAAACCGCATGTGTTAGTTTAGAGCGTCTGTAGGGAGTCAGTTAGTCTGATTTAAGAACTTTTGTTAAGATATTGGGCATTTAGATATAGATACTAATAATAATAATAATTGAGGGCAGTACAGCCCTCAAGATACCAGGCTTGTGCGAGGTGTTCAAAATATTTTCTCTTCTGCTCTAAAATTATGTTTGTCTATGGCAACATTTTAAACGTTTGCCCCAATTTTGCGCATACAAAAGCGACGCCGAACTATTCCCAAAAATTAAGCGTTCACTTAAAATTGTGACTAGGAAAAGAGCATGACATTTCTATCCGGCATTTTTTTAAAATGGCTTAATAAGTTTCGACTTACTTCTTTTTAACTGACATTGCGATTTTCATACTACGTTATTACACGATGCATGCATTAACGCTCAGAAACTGTGCATGTCTTTAACATTCTTCTTTTTGTTATGTAAAAAAGTAAAAATAATAATTAAATCTGAAGAAATGTGATTTTTGAAAATATTATACTAACTTAATCCGTAAGAGTTACTAGAATTTAGTACAATTTTTGATAGAAGTACATCCGATTAACCGCTAAGTACAACCGCTATTGTGAATTTGATATTATGAATTGCAAAACCGGCAATTTTAGTTGTTGGCGTTTGTATGTTTCTATATATATTTCAAAGTGACAATGTTGTAAATAATTCAAAGTGATAAAATGGTGACAAAAAATCTATTTTGGATGCGGAGCCAGACAAAAATGTTTTGTTCTGTTTCGTCTGCAAATCAAAATGCTAGTTTTGATATAGCAGAAAGTCTACATCAAACGTTATTCTTATACATTGTTATCCTGAATGCTGACTCCGTATTACCCTAAACAACACTTTTTATAGAATTTCCAGTTCTTGATATGAATATTCGCGATTTTTGGCATTTAAGGATTTCGCAATTGTTAACTTATACAATTTATGAAAACAAATGTATTTATACGTTACATCCAATAAAATATACATGCAAAAGTCGTTTCAATAAGGAAAGAAATCTTCTTTATCACTAGCTGATTAAGTAATTGTGCATATTACAATTTGCGCTCTATGCTTAACTCTGCCTCATCGTTGCACGTAAGTTCTAAGAACAAGATTCACTATAAGCTAAAGCTAAAACTTAATTAAAAACTAATTTTCAAGGCATCCAATAGAAATGGAGTAGCCTAGGTGAGAACTAAAGCCAAAATAACGTTTGATATTAATTAAGTTGAATGATCACTGAGTATATCATGGGTTGACGTCAAAAGACTTATGAACCGAGTTTTCATTATTAACGTGGTCGAGTCGGTAAATAAGCCAGACCAAGATTAAAAGCCTGGAAGGTTTTTCTTCGTGTTTGGTAGTGTTTGCGGGGTGTCATCTACTATGGGACTAAACTCTTGAGTGTTAACTAAATATGTTGTTAACAATTTCACAGTCCGAAGGTTACCTAAATATATTGTTAACAATATTAACAAGACAAACACGACATTCTTAGCTTCTCCTACCGAAATGGAATTCGCGCGTTCAAAGATTTTCATTTCCTAAAACACATCAAGCCATCAAACCCCTATTAAAAGTTGAATTACTTTACGCTTCTTCAAAAATTCGAATTTAGGAGTAAGTGATACATACGATTTAAATTTTTTTTTAATGTACATATGTATGTATATATTCATGTGTATATTTATGGATATATGTTATACTGAAAGTGTCAAATACTGAACGCGCGACAGTGTGTTTGTTTTGATTTCGATAATTTTAATATTATTCAATCATATACGTCGCTGAAACTGGTGTTGAAAGAACGCTCTGTAACTCTTCGTTTACACGGCGGTAAAAATTTTAGCAATTACTCCTTTTGTTCTTAATATTAATTTATTTTTGAATTTTGATGGAAAATAAATAACATATGTTATATCGAAAATTTCAAATGTTTTTTTGAGTAGTTTTCACATGATGCCCAGCACATATAACAGAATGCAATGAAAGAAAACTTTACACAAAGCATTCATTCAGAAACATTTTGAGCTTTATAAGCTTTTTGTCTGCCAATACAATTTCTAGTTATAAACACAAACGTGATTTGTGCAATTTTTTTTGTTTAATTGGCACAGACTGTAGGACGATGACAGCAGAAATATCGAAAATAAACACATAAGAATTTTATATACAAACACATATTCTATTATTAATGTTTCCTTCTTCTTCCTAGTACATGATGTGGTAACATTAATCGAAAAAATGTTAGTGTAGGTCAGAGCTGTGCAAAAATAAACCTCATCACTGTGTAAATTAAAATTGCATGTGATAGCATAATGGACAGTGAAGCGCTTTGTGAATATTATAATTCCTTCATATCTGATAATTTAAACAGAATGTTAAGCAAAGAAGCACATTAATTTTAAAGTCGTTTTTTGTATGTTTTTATTTGTTAAATTTATGTAAAACAAAGTTGTCCTGGAGATTTTGAAGCAAAATTTGCACATATTCATATAAATATATTTATGTGTTCCAACAAGTTGAATTTAAACCTGAATTATTTCAATGTGATTTTTCCAATTATTAGGCAAAAAAGGAGTTATATACAACATTTGACATATGAAATTTTCAAGGTTGGTATTCCTCTCAATATCCAAATCTATTCGTTTAATGTCACAAAGTTGTCCCTTTTCATCAAACGCTTAGACTGGTAGTCGTCCTTAATATGCCTCTTCTGATATGCAACTTGATTACTGAGGTATCACATATACATATTATAAACACTTTTAAAACATTCATAACATCTGGGGTCATGTGAGCTTCACAAACGAACTATTATATACGCACATTTATAGATAATACCTCACCATTGTATATGCGTTTGTAAATATGTTTTCCTTTTCAAATTTGACCTATTTTCATTATCAAGCGCAAGATTATTTGAAAAAAAAATATCGTAATCATTTCTGTATACTAGCTTATTTTATTGCTCCAATTTGTTGACACAAAGATCATTCAAATTATTGGGAAAATGTTTAAGTTGGAAAAAGGAATTAAAAGCTTGATGTACAAAGTAATTATATTGGAAAATTCTGAAAATAAACGAAATTCAAAGCGATGCAAAGTGATATGTTTACGTCTTGATCAATATATTCACCATTCGCAGTTAAGCTTTTATATTGTGGGCAACATAGACAACGGGTAAAGGGATGAGCCCTTTATAAGGGTTTACGTTTTTAACGTAAAAAAATTAATAACATATAACAAGAAAAGAACAATAATTGAAATAAATATGGCATATATCTTGATGAAAAGTGAAAGTTTGGTCTGAGGTTACAATTACCTTACGGCTGATAGTAAAAGCTTCTAAACTAGTTCGTCTATAGCGGATATTTTAATGGTTTAAAACTCTTTTTTCCCTTCCCAAATAAAATATTCTCATAGCGACTTTTATTTTAAGCAAACACGTTATTTCTATGCTATAAAGGCAACTAAACATTTCTTGAGAAAGAGTTTAAAACTTATTTTTGGAAAATATTTGTACACTATGCAAGAAACTTTTAAACATGCTGTGGGACTATTCCTAATTAAAAATCGCAATGTTTAAGTTTCAGAATACAAAAATAGTGTCCAATGCAACGACTGCGTTTGGATGTTTTATGTGTAAGAGTAAAATTAAGGAATAAAATAAAATTATATAATGTATTAACAATAATACATTAAGGGGCGAACTTCATTTCTCTAAGTAATTTAATATTTATTTAAATTTTGAAATTTACCTATAGATGTCATTTTATTTTTCAAATTCAAATTTTTTTTTAAATTTTGTAAAAATTTGAAATTTTGTTGCCAATTGAATTATCACTGCAGAATTTTATTTTTCCAATTTTTTTTAATTTTTTTGTTTGTCCAAATGATTTGCCAATTTAGTTTTTTTTTAATTGCTTCGATTGCACTCAGTTTTTAGTTCCAATGGTTATTTTTCCTTTTACTTAATTCATATAAAAAGTAATAAATGAATATATACTAACTGCATATGGGCATACGGGTTTTTTTCCTATAATAACAATTAAAATTATTATAGTGTACGTTATTGTTATTATTACATTTGGTACATTTGTTTATTAGTTTCGCTTCACTATTATTACATTTTTTAAGTAGAGTTTTATTTAAGGGACTTTTAATTATTGATGTAGTTGTTGCAGTCATCAATTCACTTCCGGGTGAAATCAGATTATTTATTGGATTACGCTCTGTTGAATGAGACGGAATCGCATTATTGTATTTGAAAGAAAATGTTACATTATTATTTGAAACGTGTGAATTTGCATTTTCTGTTGGTAGCTGCCGATCTTTATGTGATGATTGATTTTGTGCATCGTTGTCATCACCATTTATGTTATTGCAGTTAGTTAACGGGGCCTCGTCAAATCTTGCGATTTCCGATGGATTATTTTTTATATCGGCCAGTTGATTGGCTGACATTTGAAAGATTTTTTTCTTTTTCTTACTTTTTTTCAAAATATATATTTAATTTTGTATTAAAATATTGATTTCATTGTTTAATGTTTTCAGACTTTGATTTATATTTTGTGACTAAAATAAAAATCTCTTAGAGAAAATTATTTAACATTTTTAAATGCGGCAACGTTGCTTGAACGATTCATTTTTCAGAATAATTTTATTTAGTCTATATGTGAGGACGGAATTATTTGTATTGCTTCAGTCTATAAATCTCTTAGATTTTAATTTTTTCTTAGAATGTTTACATAAACTTGCGTTATTAATTTTCAACCTTTCCACATATTTAATATCCATCTGTGTTGCTTAACTTTTATTAACATAATGCACATCCATAACTATTGTACTTTAAATAATAAACAAATTTGGCAGCACTTCTCACGATTTGAAATACACAATTCAAAAACATTGACGGGAAGTAACAATGTTCTGTTCCACTTTTTATTCGGCGTGAACACTATTCCTCATAATGTGGAATTATTCTTTTGAGGAACAGGAAATGCATTCACCAGTTAAACTACTGTTGAATATTTGAATTTATTCAAAATTTAATTCACTGCCATCATGTAACTTAAAACATCACTTAATTTATCAAAAATAAATATGTATATTTATATATATATAAGAATATATCAATTTATTAAAAAGTATGCAATTTTTAATCCACTTATATGGAACACTTTTTATACAAAAATATCCTGACTCAAAATAACTCCTTCATTGCGAATAGAAGATGATTTTTCAAATGAAAGGAAAACTGCTAGCTTATTCCGCGCCCAACGTGCGTACATACGAACGGAATAAAGTGAAATGAAAGGAGTACATAATATGCACAGAAGAAAGCACACACAACAAGTCATTCACTCTCTCACTCTCTATGTCTTCTGTGGTATTTCTATGAACTAAACTAAGTTTTGCCGCACAATGTTTTGGCCTGGTCTGGCTGGTTGTTTTGTCCCTGCCTGATTCGAACCCCTGTGGCCGGTCGTGCAATCTATCAAAGTTTTACACTTCAATTATAAACGAATATAGAAGCAACAGAAAACAAAGAAAAAGAAAACTAAAACAAAAGTGAAAAAGCAACCCCGAAATATTATACAATTTTCCATGGAAACATTAAGAGCAACAATATACATATACAACACACTCTACGTGAACATTTCTTTTGCTCAACTTTTGTGTTGCAGACACAATCCCACAGAATCGACATCGCGTTCACATTACCAAAGAAAGAGATAAACATCCAACAAACCGCATCGGAGAAATGAGGAAAAGCTAGCAACATAATAAAAAATCGGCGGCATAACATTTCCCCTACCCAACCACTAGACAGCCAACGACAACAACCAACTGCATAATACTTCACTTCCTATATTTTCTTGTTTCCTTTTATTTTTTTTTCGGTTTACTATTTTATGTCCACTCGTAACGAAAGTGAAGCACAAAAAGAGAGAAATACCAAAAGACAATAGCAAAAAAATCCGTTGCTAGCAGTTTTGTTGTTGTTATATGTATAAAGTTGACACAGTTATTCAATTGATAGAGCGAACGACCGCTAAACTTCAGTGTGTGAGTAATATATTACCACACCAACAAATAAATACATACGTATGCAAGATTGAAAAAAGCTTTTGAAATCTAAGGTGTATCTAGTTTGCTGTATCTAAACACGTAGCATAAAAGTCTGGTGGGAGTAGGAAGAATTAAGTGATCTTTGGCAACATACCCAATGTTGCTATGAAACAGTAATCATTTTCTCTCTGAACTCAGAGTTCACGGGAATATGAATATCTGCAACAAGGAAGAGACATGCTTAAAAATAAATCAGTCGATCATTTAATATGATTCCCATTTAAAATTACACTATTATCTATTTTTTTAGCCGATATAAGTAAAAACAATGTTTGGGTAATTAGTAGGTTCGTGTACAATATGTACACACATACATAATCCAATTCTGTCTGTTGACAATAATATTTTAAAAAGTTGTCTTCCTCACAAACGTTAGATCAACTAGAAAAATAAATCTATGTCTATGTATGCAGGTTAACGTTACATAAGATGCATGAGACCCTGTTAACAACATAGTATATGCACACCGTGATTCATGGTTAAGAAACGGTAAGAGTGAGTGGGAAGAAAGCAAAAGCTTTGAACATCAAAAGCACATTCGCTGTATGCACGGTGGCTTATGCCGGGAATATTAAACGTTCCTCCTAACTGTATGTGAATAACGCGTGCGTTGGTATGTTACATTTCACTTTTATTTGCCGCTTTAGTTGAGGTAAATGTCGGTATTTGTATCTGAGCAGACGTAGCCAACTTTATCTACACTGGAGCACATGTTTGACGTATTTCCTTTAGTGGTATGGGAAGGGAGAAAGTTTTTCTCTTCCTTATATGCTTGTTGTATGTCTGTACATTATATATTCAAGCAGAAGTATAAACACATTTGAAGTTAATTTGGCATATATACGTTTGCGTTATTTGGTTAGATAAACAGTTAGAAATATGAAGACGTGTATAATTTGTTTTATATTTCAAAGAATATGAATTTAATTTATGTATATGATACTATTTCCCTTACTCTTTTTGTATTTACCTTCCGTTTTTTGTAGGAAGCAAATAACTTTAAGATAAAAGTAGCTGTTGCACACTTGTTTTCCGCCTTTTCTGGCAGAACTTTCACTTGCACACATAGATATGTGTGTGCGAATGTACATGTGTACAAGTATTGTTCGACTCATTTTTTTCCGTTTCCTTGGTAGATCAGTGTTACATTGTTTAGGTCTTTTTGATGTGCTTATAATTGAAAGCAACTAAACATAAGTATGTTTTAATATATCCTAATCGATAATTCGCTTAGTTGTAAAATACTACAAAAATCTTGAGAATAAAATAAAATAGGAAAATTTTCTATGTAAAATAAATGTAATACAAAAATTACAGAAAAAAAATATTTGCTTAATATGTATGTTTTATGGAAATTTTGTAGGTTCAGAAACAAAAACTTGTAATTTTTATTTTATAAATTTTTAATGAAAACGCATCGTCATTAAACATGACATTTACTTGATCATTACTAGCTTTTAAGATTTTGGGTTGTATATATAAATCTGAAAGTAATAGAGTATATACTCTAACCATTTGAGTAAAAATATCTGTGAACATGTGTTCGTATCCATACATATATATGTATTTATTTATAAACACATCTCGTATGATATACATATAGTATATGCACGGAAACATTCCACTCTCTTTCTCGAAATATGTAATCTAAGTAGGTTTTATATGCTTCATTTTTGTTGCTTTCTTCCAAAGAGAAATAACATTTTAACATCATATGATAGCATTGAACTGTAGACATTATTTTTCAAAGTTCATTGACATTGAAGACCTTACACTTTTTACTATTCATGTATGTCATATCTCAATATTCGTGAGTATTTACATTTTTTTTTGCCATTGGGGAAATTTGACAATGAAAACCCTAAAACCAAATTTACTTCACAACTATATTCCAACGAATTGCATAAATTTACATATCAAATAAAAAAGATACGTATACCTATACAAATATGCTTGTATAAATTTTTGTAAGAAAACGGAGAATTAAATTTACACACCCGACCACAAAGCTGGGCCAGGCATATTTTCTGGTTCCCGTGGCACCTTATTGGACGTAACTTTGACCGCTTTTTCTGTTAGAACTGACATATGTTTACAAGTATTGTACCAAAATGTTGTGTCCTCCTTAAACACTCAGCATTCATATCCACTTTTTATTACTTGTATTTTAAACTTTGACTTGCAAAAAAACACATTTAAAATGTTAAAGTTGTTTTAAAACAAAACACAATTTTCTGTTGCATTATTACGATAGCTTTATGAACAAATTCACTTCTTCTTAGCACTAAAATTCTGCTTGGAGTTAGCATGGCAGGTAATTAATTCTGCAGTATGTAACGTAACTATCCCAATATAAAACACCATCGGCACACATTTCTTTTTAATTAATTAAAAAGTCGAACTTCGAATTTTGTTTATTGTGTAAAGTTGCCGATTATAATTATTGCTGTATGTAATGCAACAACTCCGTTGATCTATTTTTTATAACAATTAAATCTTTATTTTTCGATTTAACGTTTCCATTTCTTATTTCCCGGTTACGAACAGAACCCGCAAAAGGAGTACACTACAGAGCACACCGAAAAAAACTTACGAAAAATGCCGTTATACGTTACTACATTCAATGCACATAATGCAAAACACACTGTCATAATCTTGGGAACCAAAGAGTGCCAACAACCCGTAAACTTGCAATTTTTTTATTTCTTCAATCACTTGCTGGTAGCTGGTGTATTTGTTGAGATACAATATTTCTTGTTCTTTTTTTTGAATCTTTCATTCGTCCGCCTGACACACAGCGTAAACTTTTGAGAAAAGCCTGCAAAATGATGTTAAAATTGTTGAATTGGTTCCGAGAGAGGGAAATACGTGATGTGGTGGTATGTGTTGTTGCACATCAAATCGAAAGCTTTTTGCAGTAGCACTGACAGAAGAAGCCAACATTGGCTTATGCAAAAGCACACCACCAGCTAAAAGAGGATTTGGTATTACACAGGTGTAATCTGCAATACCTTTATACATCCGTATATAAAATATGTTTGCACATATATCTGTAGGTATATGAGAGTATGCAATTAAGACTAAAAAACAGACTTTTGTTGCTCTTTTTATGAGAATAACGGTATAAATCTAGGTTTTGAATTTGACTCCTTCACATTCAATAATCAAAATATATTACTACTACATATTTTAAAGACTACTAAACATCACTGTAATACATAAATATGAAGTCACATCATTTTGATTAATTTAAGACATCAGTTTATTAAAAACTTAAGAAATTGCAAAATCTAATAAAATTATTGTCAAAAGCATTTGTGCATTTCTTATGCGGAATTATATAATTATTACATATCGGGGAAATATTATTATTAAAAATATTAAATATTGTTATTGTATTGTATACTATTAAGCGTTTAAGAAACATTTAATGATGACAGCATTTGTAAAGCATCGGCGATTGTTCCCTTATTCTTTATCAAAATTGCATGTTATTTTCATCGTTCAGATTACTTTATAAGAAGAATAAATTTAATTCCTCTAAATAGCTTAGTGACTTAAATTCCTTATTTACTCTCCCTGTTTTAAATTGACAAACATTAATGGTCGCAATGAATCAGAAAAAACGCATTTTCAAATATATTCTACTTCTAAACACCAGCATTCAAAGCTTCCACACTATACTGTAGGTACCCGCATTTGCCGGAGTACAATGGCCAATGTATGAGTTTGACCCAGAAAATTCCTGCAGCACCAACACATATCGCGATGTTTCAAACTCTCACACAAACAACTCATGTACACATTAAAGCATTATTTGCTTTTTAGTTACAGTCTTTATTAAAATAAACACGGTAAACTGAAGGGTTATGTGAAAAAAAAATATACGTTTGCGTATATCTGTAAATATATGTATATACATATATAAAAATATAGATAATATATATTATCAATGTTTCCGTCTTTTATTATACTTGATTCCTTATTCTTGTTTGATAACGGAGTTGAAAAATAGCAAGCTCAAGTTATTGACCTATTGAACCAATGCAGTTCTTTTTCGAGACATACTTATATAAAGCTTATTACTATTTTAAAAAGACTTATACGATTTTGAGGACCTGGAAAAGTATTCCTAATATACTAAATCTATAAAAATCATAATTAATGATTTTAGTTTTATTAAAAAAAAGGATACTTTTCTTGCCCTCATGCTTTTAATACGTTTATGATGAAGAACAATCTTACAGGTCGTTAAATGGATGAGAAGTTGTATTTCGATTGTCCATGTTTGTATTTTGAAGCCGGGCTCATTCGAGAAAATAAACGTGCAACGAAAAAATAAGTCCTTGAAAAAATAAGTCGTCTCTATAAAACTTAGAAAACCTATATAATAATAAAATGCTTTCGGAAAAAATTAAATATTATATATGTGCCACAAATAAGACAATAGCATAAAGCAGCACTTCGAAGACAGAATTGATTCGGAACCAACATGTTTTCGCTGCGGTCTTATTCATTTCAGTCCCATAAAAAGATAATAAATAGATAATTTATACTGTTTTTTATTGTATCTAAATTATTTCCATTTGATATTATGTTTACCCAAAATGGTTGATGCAAGGAGGAACCCAGGATAACGTGATTAATATTAACAAGTTTGGTTGGAGGCAGGCAAAACATACAAGATGCTGCGATTTACCTTTACGACTGAACTAAAACACTCAAAGCTGAACTTTGTCATAAATAGTGGACTTCATAATAGTAAATAAAAGTGGGAAAAGGGCACATTGTCGGAGTGACAGCAATACCTCTATTCTATTCATCTAATTAGTCAAACGGTACGAAAATGATGCATTTGCATAGCTTTCTAGAACATTATAAAAAGGTAAGAAAATTCCGAGTAAGGAACAATATAAAATAAGCACACACTTACATGGTTTAACATTATTCGGGCGTTTTAATCTCAGTCATGTAAATACCCTTGTGCTTAAGATCCATTCAGACCATTTTCGCTATTTTCTTCACGTTTAATCACACATTTTTTAAGTTATCAGACAATTTAAAATAGGAAAAGATCAACTCTAAATGAAAAAAATATTACTAAGGAGGGTATTATCCAATACACAGACAAATCGTGGAGTTCAGAACTAAAAAAAAATTGAAAATCATTCGACATAAATGAAATAAATTCAAATATATAAATAAACTGGTTTAAGTACAGAGTTAATTGAACTCAACCATGAAGAAGCTATATATATAAATATTGCTTAATTCAAAAAGATTATATGAATAAATACTTCCCCAAAAATATACTCACTTTATACGACGGAAAACCAACGCTGCAAAAGAAATGCTCGCGTCATTTCCAAATTGCCCTGAAAAGAAAATCGAATTTAAATATGTATGTTTATGTTAACTTGTTAGTATAATATATCGTAAAGCAACAATATAAATTTATTACGTACACCTTTATACAACATATCGCACATGAAGAGGTGTGCAGTCACCATTACAAGAAACTAATAAAACAAATGCTAAGTTTGCATTTGTGGTTATAAATAACATTATACAAATAGTAAGTCATTTTTTTTTCAATTTCAATTTTTCTTTATTGAACAAATATTTACAATTAAGGAGATATTCGGTTGCTTTCTGGCTTTTATATTTATTGCCCCAATGCAAGCTTACAGAAAGACTGTAATCGTGGCGAATTGACTATTGGAGTACTTTGATATGTGATTCCAAAGAGCGAATCTCTGCACTCTGTGGACGTGTATACTTTCTTTACAAGAGTTTTAGTATTTTTAACTCTTTACAAGGGTCTACTTTTTTGCACGTGATGTGTATCAATTTCAGCATTTCTAGAGGTGTGTGTTCGGTTTGTGAAATGAACTTTGTTCCTTTGTGTGATCAACCTCTTCGTTCTTTAGGTTTGTAAAAGCATTGAACACACTCGAAAGTCCTACTCCTCCAGTTCCACCAGCTTCTTTGGGAGCTGTATTACCACAGTGATCACTGTCATTCTCAACCGTCGTTAAACAGTAAATTATTCGTATTGTGCGTTATGTTATCCTCTTGGAATCAGAGGGACCTACAGTTTTCCACCGATTTAGAACGGCGAGATTTGAATAACTTTTCATTGACTTTTGGTACCCTTTGAGTATTGCTGTAGTTGTTGTTTCGATAAGCCTGAGCTTGGGTCGGATCTTTGATTAGATGTCATAGCGGCGTCGCTCTTGTATTTGGAGTATGTGCTGAATTTGGATTATAAAAATTGTCTTAATTTTAATTATTTGGCAAATTTTCAAGTTTTGATTTCTGTATTTTGGTATAATAATAATTTTTGTGACTGGATTACAACTTTAGTAATATGTTATGATAATAATATTTAAAAGAAAGGCTTAATATTATGGCATATATCGAATATGTGATGTATATATTATCCCTATACGATAATATACATGTACTTTCCTAATACACGTATATTTTCCTATGACTACTCCACCTGCAGAGGTATTCCAAGCGCCGCGTATCCTTTTGAACGCTTGAACCCATTAGTGAACAATCTGATAGACTCAGAATAGTCAACCACAGATCAAAGTTTCACAATGCGTCAAATTTTGAAAAAAAAAAAAACAAAAAAAGTATAACAAAAATATATTTGTCGATTTTTAAGTCGCATAAGACAGCGTGCCTTACGGAGCTATTATAAAATGCTATGTACTCAGCGAGAACTTCAATGTCAAACAAGGTTTTAGACAAGACTGCTGTCTTACAGACAAGCTGTCCTGTAACGTTTTAAGCATTATTCATGAAAAGATCGTGCGAGTCTCACAAGCCTACAACAAAGGCGCGATCACGTCAATGAGACGTTTGTTGGGATTGAAATTATAGCCAAGTAAAAAAAAGTATATCCTGTCATGAAGAACTCACAACGACGTGGGGAAAAAAACAACAAACTAAACCAACTTGCAGGTAGCTAGCGAGAGACCATGCTAACTTGAAAGGTTTGTCCACCCCAAATCTAATGGATATTCATATATCTGTACAAGGCATAGATATGCGCGTTACAAACATATTGATTGAATATATTATATTATGTGGTCACATTAAATATGGTTTAATAATACGTGTGTATATTGTATAATTAAATGTGAAACAAACAATAAAAAACCGATATAATGAAAATAATGTAACAGAAAGTAGAATTAACGTAGAAGTAGAACACAACAAACAAGTCAGGTCTAACTAAATATACTATAACTGGATTCAATACGGAGAAAAAAGTAATGGGAGGTCTTAGTAGGGAATGTAGTCCATTTTAGCTAGTGGACTTAGCTCTTATGAAAGGTAAAAAATAAGTTCCAAGAAACTGTGAGGTTTTATTTCTCTTTAGATGTCCATTACATGCATATATTTATATTTCAAATAGGGAAAAATAAAGAATGTACAGCGAAACTCGCACCAGGCTTGAAAGGGCAACACATCTCTCCTTGGATGCTGTACAGACTTGAACAAACATAAGTAGTTTCCATTTAGTGAGACAGAAGATCCTCACTGAAATTTGATACAAGGGACATATGTTAATTCCGTGCATGTATATACGTTTAGGTAAAATGATTATCACCTTCAAACATGAAGTACGGTATACACATTAACAATAAAACATAGGTAAAACATATAAATACAGTTATTAAATGTAAGAGCAATTTTTTTGTTACATTCAAACGCAAAATGTAAAATACAAAATATCTCCATGTAGCACATGTAGTTATTTTTATTCTTAAAAACGAACGAAAATTGAGTCTCTTCGACAACTAAATCATCATCGTTTAAAAAGTGTCTGACCTACATTTCAGTTAGGAAAGAAAAAATGCTAGATAAGATTAAAAATATATTTTTTTTTTCGGTAAACAAAAATAAACCTTAAACTTGGTAAGTATCCAGGGATATGTCGACATTGGATTCAGCATACAAACAGCATACACTTACACAATGAAGATACGAAATATATTCTTTTTAATATTTTTAACATACACTCAAAAGCTTTCGACATCGGACTGGAAATGGATTGTTGCTGTTAGTTTGTATTCGAAGTATAGTAAAATGTGATTATTTAAGAGTTTGTTTCTTGACATATGGCCCATATACAAATTTACTTCTGAATGCCCCAAATTTTGTAATTGTAGTTACGCTTGGAAATAAGAGATATGTCTCTTCACCATTGTACTAACGGAAAAGAGTGGCCCCAAGTATTTGAAAAATTTTAATGGCAAAGGTATGGAGAGGGGAGTGTAGTACTCGTACTTTATTTTTTTATTTAATTTTTATCAAAATGTCAATTAATGAAACATTCATTTAGCTTTATAATTAATTTTAAAACTAGGTAATACATAATAAAGCGTTTTATGCTGATGTATCAGTGATACATCATGAAAAAGTATACATGCTTACTCATTACTCTTGAATGGTTAAAGTCTAAACTAACGCTATCTTCCCTCCGTCACGTGGGCTCCCTGCTGTATTTATCAAGAACAGTATGCTTCTTTTCCCGAGGTTTAGTACTTCTCTTTTTCTCAAATCTAAACGTTCCTTGCAGGCGAACGTCCACCGCCATAGAAGAAACCGTTACAAAAATCCACTCTGCCTGTAAATCAAGATTTTCGTCTAAACTTAGTTGTTTTAATAAGTCGAAATATCATCAGTTGCCTAATTTTTAGTTGCCATTTTTAGTAACATGTCATATGCAGAGTTGGGTAGTGTGTATGTGTGATAGGTGCGTTGACTCACACGCCGGAGATCCCAGATTCGATTCCCGGACTGAATACTTCTTTCCAGTTGTTGACAACACTGAAAGAGAGTCTGGTATGGGCAAGCCTTTGGGAACTCACGGAAATGTTAGTATATAATAAACATTTGAAGAAGATATCGTATGTCAAGCGCTCCTATTTCTCCCACTCCCCGTGATGAGGGCTATCGAGGTTTTAAGATCTAAAAATAGATCGTGTGGGTAGATTGGAGTCATTGATCTTTTCCGGAATTTAACTTCTTAGGACTTATTTTAACGTTAGGGGGTGGTAAACCATCCGAAACTACACTAGAGTTGGGATTTCTTTTTAGTTTACCATTCGCTACAGGTCAATTGCTGAAATAGATGTTTAAAGACATTGATATTTCCTATGAGACATCGACAATGTTACGAATTTATCCATCCATTTATCCAAGGTATATTTGATAAGGTAAGACTCTTGGTCTTTTAAATAAAGGGTTTAAAATTGTAAAATCTTAAAAAATTAACAAGGGACTTCGCGACTCTATGTATCTACTCAGAGGACCTTAAGCAACAAATTTCTTTCAGAAGTCAAATCCACTCTTCTATCTCAAAAAGAATGCTATAATCCAGGGAGGATGATGCACGTCATTTCGGATGCGAAAAGAAACAGCCAAATAATTTCTACACCCAAATACTGCACCAACAGAGTTTCGTCGAAGTACAATACATGTTCAACTACTAAGTTCTTATGGCTGAAACAAAATTTCGAAAGGCCACTTTTCATACACGCTAACGCTCTCGTCTCGCTCTATCGCTATCGGCTTAAACAAAAAAACTAAGTAATATTTTTAATCTTAACAGACGTCCCCTTCCTACCTCACCTTTGCTAACTTATATTTAAATAGACAAATAAAATGTTAATATATTTTATAAATAACTTATTTCCAACTGCCCATTTTCATATTTTCTATAAAGTATGTTGTTCTTAACAACACATCGTAGGAGTTTGCACAATGGGGCACAACAAATACAAAGCCCATTCAGGGCGAATTGAACATAAAAACCAAGACTGTTTATAAAAACTATTAACTCAGTCGAGATTGAACTTCAACTTAATATTTTTCTTGCTGTAAATCGTCAAAAGAATGAATTGCTTGTACCAAATGGATTTCAACTTAAAATTTACATTATCAATGTCTAGGAGAACCCAATAAATTTCATGATAAAAAATAGTAACGGCATTTCACGTGTTTACTAATATATATATGTACGTGGTCGATTTTCAATATTTATTAATATTAATGTACAATATTTTGCGAGCGTGAAAAATGAAACATTTTAATTCTTCGAAGCTTTCATAACGTCACAATGATACGAGTAACTAACCTACCCCAAGTGTACGTTACGTATAACAAAATCGATTTAACAGTACACACACATTCTTTTTTAATATGTTTGTGTGTCAATACGAATTGCTTCCTTCAAGTGTATTTGCGCATTTAAAGGCTATCGAGCTTTTATATTGCAGTCGAGGTTCAATAACCTAGCATAAAACTTTGTGCGAGTCCAAGGACGTTGATTTCATGAGATGCGCAACGTAAAATTTTGAATATTCACATAGAAGGTCCTTTTGTTATTCACATCATTATCAACTTTCTTCTTTTACTCATACTTCCTGCTTCGATTCGCGGTTTTTAAAAGGAAAATTATTTAGGTCAAGAAATGTTATCGAACATACAGTGTTAATTGTCGAAACATATGTTAACATACATATATGCGCAAATAGGTATGGATCTTTATCCTTTACAAATGGTCGAACAAATATGATACGATAAAATATATATACGATATGTTATGTCGCGGATCTAATTGAAGTTCTATAACAAAGATAGTACACATATTTACCAAAAGTGCGTAAAAGCACAAATACACACATTTTTGGAACAGAAGTTATTTTACAATAATAACGTTTATAGAAAATCTAAATTGGAGTTTGGTAGATTTTATTCGGGAGTATGGTTCGAAAATATTGATTACTCGCATAGTAATAAGTAGCGTTATAAGAACGAACGCATGTATAGCATAAGCAAAGACGATAACATTTATTTATATATTTGAATGATTGCAAAAATCCTTCAACTCAGTCCATATATTCAATAGCTCCTTAATATGTAACTTAGCTACATAGTGGACTTACATCGGTTAAAGCTTTTCTAGGCCACTGTGCTTTTATGTACCCTAAGGTTCATCAACCTATCGTGAAACTTTAAGAGTCCAAGGACGTTCTTGCATTGTTTAAAAAAACACACACACTTGAATAAATGCATTTCAGTTTAATACAGACACCAAAAGGACTTATTTAAAAGTCAGTACTAAACTCACACATACATGGGTATGTCAACATTTGTGTTCAAAGTATGAATTTCTTCATGCTATTTTTCATCTCTAGTTCATGCAAACATTCTTGCATGTAATATCTGGGCTCTTACAGTCGCCATCGCAAGCATTTTTATTATGTTTATGGCATTGTAGATTACTAAATAACATTATTGCAAATATACATTGTTAGGTTACTTCATGGTAAAAAAAAACAATGTTCATTGACCAATGAACTATACAATCCTCATAAAAGTAAAAAGTAGCATTTAAGCAGGCAAAGTGTAAAGTCTTAAAGCATTTGCAATTTTAGGCAGTGGACAAGATTGTCGATTTACTTTCTAGCTGAGTTTAAGATAGAAAGAAGGAAAGAAAAGTGTAGAAAATCTAAAGGTACATGAGTCAGTTCTAATTTCGTTGTTAATCCATCGAAGAACAATCTTATACCAAATAGAAAACAAACAAAAAACTTCCTTCCTCTGGCCGTAATTAATCAAAAATCTTAATTATTGTATTTTCCTAGAGTGGATTATTTGATTTCTGTAATGGAGGAAAGTAAAAATTCCGACAAATAGGCACTTAATAAGATACAATATGTATACTACTTTTGATACAGTTTTAGTAGAATTTCCACAAATAAATTTGTTATGATCTTAAGATAAAAATTGAAAATTCTTTTTGAAATGTTACAATTATTGAATGATTTGTAAATGTAGAGTGTATTGTTAACACTCATAAATAATTTGTGAACATATTAATATGAAGCCCAACCACATTTTTAAGTACATATAAATCACTGCATTGAATTTTTCGTAGTCATCAATATAACGAAAAAAAACACCGAGTCAGCAGAAACTTTATATAGCTTTGTCCGATAATAGAAGTTTATGGTGACGGTGACAAACAAACTAACAGCCTGTTTCGTTAAATGTTAATGTTCCACTGGCTATATCTATATAAAAGAGTTTAGCTTCTTGCTTATTAACCTTTTTTGTTATGAAAAGTGAGTTGCATTTTAAAGATCAGTGGACTTTTTACCGCATACAGCATAAACATATTGATGTTTATTTCAAACGACCAGAACTGAAATAAAACTGTGAATGGCCGTATACAATTTTTTTATGCTTTAATTTATCCTTTTAGTTAAGGCCCTTTTAACAAAAATTTTCGAAAATTTTTACTATTAAAGCTTTTACGAAGGAAAGCCTCAAGCGAAGTTGTTTTTTTGTTTTGAATGAAAGAAGGGACCGCCTCAAGTGAATCACGTCACGGACGAACGCTAAAGTCATTTGCAACACCCATTAAAGCGTATAATGGCCAACATATCATATATTATAAATTTACCGCAATTGATCCTTAACATTTAATTTTTAGCGTATTCATAAGATTTCACGAAAGTAAAATACGAAAATAAAAAAAAATAAAAAATTATTTACATCTGGTAGAGTTCAACATAATGACATGTAGTGAAAGTTGTGCAATTGCTCTCTACATATGTACATACAGATGTGCTTAGGTTTCCAAAGCAAACAGAATATATGTCTACATCTGTAACCTTTCTCTTTTAATGTTAGACGCAATAAAACTTCCGGTTGTTACTAACTAAACTCATAGTTTAATTATTCGCAAATACAATTTTTTAATATAATAATACGGGGTTTGTTTGTGGATAAGTTAACAAAAATACGCTTCTGAGACTTCATTCCGCATATTATTTATATTTATGCCTATTTTAAGTTAGTGTGGATTAAAGGACTGCTTTTGCAACACACTATATTAGAAGTTTTTTTTATGTAAATAAAGTTAACTAAACTTCTGATATCATGCATCGTAAGACGATTTGATCAATTAATTGCTCCAAAATACGTAATATACATACATGAATATATAATTATTTATGTACAACATTGTCCAAATGGCAAATAAAATGTTTGTCATGTGGCTTGGCTGAAAATGATCGTGTGTTAGTCAAAGAATAGGGAAAGTGAATTTGTTATTTCTCCCCCTTTTATTTTTACCATTGAGTTGATTTTTCTGTTTTCATTTTCAACACCAAAGTTCAATGTAAAGCTTACGTAAAAGAAAAAGAGGTATAGTATAATCAATGGGAACTTGAATTTCAACACACACACACTTGCTCCCATGTGAACGCTATCAAATGCAGGTATATTTGTAGAAAACTATCGACATAGGTACATTTTAGTGGCTTATAAATTATATATGTTAAGCATATATGTACATAAATGCCATATACGCCATGGTGCATGTTGATATCGATATAGTTAAGTAGCTTAAAGTAATATTACTTACTTGTAAGTGTTAGTTTAGTTTTAATTTAGAAGAGGTTAAGGTTAGGTTAAGAAACCATACTACCAAGTTTTTTTTCAATTTTCTTGGAAAAAAAATATATAAAATAAATTAAATTAATAATAATAATAATTGAGTGGCACTACAGCCCTCAAGGGACCAGGGCCTAGCTTCTACAACAACTACTCGTGTTGGGCGTGCTACTGTGCTCTCACGAGTAGAAGGGACCTACAGTTTTAGCCGACTCCGAACGGCGTATGTACCGTAATATATAATATATAATAATTCATCATACATCAGTGCATTTCTTTTACATTAACTTTCTTAATTTATACTGCTGTACCATATAAAATATGTTCAATTGCAAACTTCCTACGTCCTTCTTTATACAAACTTCTCTCACATTTTTTAAGGATTTTAACTAAAAAACTATTTCTTGAAAATAGTGATGTCGGGTCAAATAGTGATGTCCAATAACTAAAAAACTCTTTTAAATCAATACAATAAAAAAAAATACATCAAAAATACCTACCATTGAAATAAACATGTTTAATGTTTAATGTGTCATTGTATTCCTATACAATGCTTAAATATAAAAATGAATAACGTGTAATAAAATTTCCTTTTTATTAACTTAAATATGACTTGTTGATATTTCAAATTTTCAATTATTGAATAATTGGTAAATATTTTAAAAATATGCAATATCGATATTGTGTATTGTGGAGCTACACTCTTAAAACACATTCTGAACGTGTTTTGTAGGATTTTCTTTAAGAATAACTTGCAATTACCTTAATAAAATTTCAAATTTGAAAAAATAAAGAAAATTAATAACTGTAATTATATTCCTGTTTTAATATTTGCTTAACTTTTAACCTGCCCTTTTTATGAAGTGATTATTCCCACGGAAACAACTCCCAATGGAAAAAACAGGGTTCAGTTAAAACCTTTTAAAAGAAGAAAGAAAAGGCTTCCTTGTATGACATAATCAAACAATATCTATCATTCTTCACACACACGTCAGTTACTGCAACATTCCCCCCATCATCAAATGCCGCATAGATTTTAACGCTTCGCTTCATGTTTATGTGGATTTTCACTTTCAAAAGAGTGCGAGTTTTCATTTTCTCGTTTTCGCTTTCGATTAACTCTATCAATGCAATGGCCTGCATCAACTCTGCAACGACGCCGACGGACGTGGAAGCGACCGCGACTACCACTATTCACATCTACATACATGGACGGTGCATTAATGTAATCGGATACCAAACCACAGGAGAGAAAATAGCAGGAGATAGTGATGCGGAAATTAACCTAGTAACGATACCAACTCTAGCGTTTGAAATAACTGAAGAAAACGGCAATCGAGGAAGAGCCATCCCGTGGTAGCACAAGATCAACACAGAAAAGATCATCTGACGGCAGCTTTACGGCTACCATCGTGAAGTTGTTATGCTATTACACTTATATTACAACATTGGCAAACACATATCATCACCGACGTAATACTATTTGTCCTCTGTTTTTGCAGATACATGCATTAGTAGTAACATTACTACTAACAGCTAATTTGAAAGACCGGTACTACCGGCTTTGTTGAGTTTTATATGATGCTGATGCAGTTTTTTTCAACTACAAGCTTGTTTAATGGACAAACGCCGAAGACGGTTACGCAATAGGTCTGTGGAGTGTATCACAACCTGAACGATGAACGTGAAAAGCGGAAAAGTGTATGATAGCGAAAGGCTTGCAACAAAGTAAATTCATTTCATTGAATTTAAAATGTTTACGTAACCATATGGTACTAAGTGATAGGTTGATATTTTTATCAACAACCAAAAATAAATTTTATTTCAAAATATTTAAACCATCTAAATCTTAATTGAAATAAAAAAATATTATTTTGTAAAATTGTTCGACTATATCTTAAAGGATTACACTTTTTTCTTTCAATGCTGCTAGAAATTAGAAAATATTTTGCATTTTTACTTTCTAGGAAAGTTAAATGGGTGTATTGGGCAGACCAAATTCGATAAGGAATTTACCTACATAGAAGAAAAATTTATTTCAGAATTTCTCAAAATAATAATTATCCGGCCGCAATACCAACAAATGTACGCGTATATTTAATGCATTTTTACCTCACCTTTTGTTTATAACGTGTACCCGTAGTATATATTGTCACTTGAAAATTTTCCCTTTTTATTTGGCATTCAAATTCGACATTAACCGAAACCAAAGACGTTGTTCATTCGTCCATGTCCGTTACAAGTCCAAAGCTAGATTATGCAAGTGCCAAATGAGAGTAAGAGTGTAGTATATGATGCAAATATGTATAGAAAGAAGCCAATGAATTAAAATAGAAAGGAAAATAGTAAAAATAAGGCATAAAAGCTTTTTCGAGGGCGGGAAATCTGCTTGAGTTTCTGTTTTCACGTGTTTTCTATCCACACTCCCTTGATCTTATTCACCAACACCATGCAACTTTTATAATATTTTCGTCTCTGATGGGTTTTTCATTAGAACACATGCACAAATTTTCAACACATGCCTGCAGCATGTATTTGTGTATACTTAATGCATTTTCTCTACCCGTGGGACTGAGTGTGCGCGTATGTGTTCGTTTCTGTTATTATGCGTTGCTGCGGATTCGACCTCCTACAGGTCTTTGACCCAAACTTTGTACAAACTCGAAACTAGGTTAGTTTGGCGTTCCGTCTATCGCCGCCGTCGCATTCGCTGCCGACATCGACTTTGGTGGTGCTGCTTCTGGCTGTTGTTTTTAATAGTCAGATAGTTTTTTCTGAGAATGTATGGGGTATGAATGTGTGCTAACCAGGCGGTAATACTTTTATGTGCTCACTATATCAATAAGGCATCAGCGTGAGCCCAAGCTGACTAAGGAGGGAGTAAACTCACATCACGCATAAGCGAAATAAGGAAGATTAAAATGTTGACAATTGTAGTTGTGCACATTTCTAAAGATGGGATGCAGATACTTGCGAATGTTAAAGTATCCGTGAACGTTTCTGGTATTTTTTGTTTACTTTACATTCAATTATAGGGGAGGTATTTACAGCTACATATATATACATATAATATAAGTATCTACGTGCGTTGAGACTCCCACGTACATTCGTCAAGGTAGAAAATGTGCGTAACAAAGATGTTTTTAACAAAAAGGGGTATTTTTGTTGGAGTTTTTGCGACTTCGAAAACAAAATACGTACTTCCCCTACTGTAGTAAATTTTATGTTTATCAATTATAAACTATACATTTTTCTTACCTTGCAATTAACAATATTACTAAAAAATACCTTAACATATTTATATATATGTGTATATGTTCATTTATGTATGTGTTTACGTTATATTTATACCCCAGGATATGTTATACATATGTATATGTATATAAATAGTATATTGCGTATATATACTTTTTAAATTATCATTTGTTTTAGATGCGTTGGAAAAAAACTTTCTATAAAAAATTAAACAATAGAACTTTTTCTTAACTATCAAAGTTGCGGAAAATGTTTTATAGTATTATATGAACATCCTGAATTTGGTTCAGGTCAATATTCCAAATGTATTTTATTTATCGCATTTTATTTTAGACATTATAACTACAAAATGTTCAATTAAATAAGTTATTATTTTCTATTAGTGCCGTCCAAGTATTTATGATTTTGTTTTAAGGTATGTCAGTTTTATAAGGTATTAAATTCTACTTTGACAAGATATTTAAGTGAAAAATTTATTTTTCGAACAATTATTGTCTAAAGAAGTACATTCCTTGTGCGTAACAAAATTTTATATTTGAAGTTAAGAATAAGTTATTTGAAACATACAGCAATTGACATATGAAATGTTTTTAAATATCATTTGGGAATCGCTGACTATTGTTCGGGAAATTAATAGGTAAAAACCAATTGGGTAATTTGCCTCGTATTACAAGTCGTTGTAAATCTTGCATAAAAAAGAGTAATTATTGTCTAACTTTCCTAAATAATATTCTATACGCAATACTCTTTACTGATATTTATGATATTGGATGTAACCGCATTTATGAAAATTTACAAAACCAACGATGGCAAAAATAGTTTCAGGAATTTGAATTTCGTAGGTCTACAATGGAAAAAAAAAATCAAAAATATATTCATTCGACAATGTCTTATTTTCGAGTGATTATGTAATTTATACATTTGCCGCTAAAATATTCCACAAGATTTTATTGTACTATTATAATTGTTCGCTTCAAAGGTCCAATTAACTCAGCAATTGAAGGCACGTGACTGTCCGTTTCTTTATCGCTTTGCAGTTTGACCACCCTGAACCAGCAATGATTTTAGTTCATATTTTCCGATGAGGCCTGTTTTCATTTTGGCGGGTGAGTTAAACGAAATTGCCGCATCAGTGACTCGGAAAAAACACGATTTGTTGTTGAAACGTCAATGTATCCACACCATTCTTTTTTATGTAATTGAAGAAATATATTGTACTTGGATGATTTATGGTTTATGTTAGATGGCGCATAATAAAATGTTCAAATGTTGTTATCAGCCATCTTTTTGATGGCAATGTTCTCCCGACAACCTAGAAACAATTTAAGCACTTAAAGCAAAGATTACCCAAGCAAGGTCCTAAGAAATTGGAATATAAAACTTGAATTTGGTACATCCTGTATACACAAACAGTGTAATACATATATACTTAAATATAATAAAATAAAAAGTAATAAAAGTATCAGCATTATTCGCAGTTTCTTTTCTTATTCCACCAAGAATAACCTATGTATATGGTGTTTCATTAGTATTAATATTACAGCGGGTCTTGTTTTGGATGCAATGTTTGGGCGGTTAGAAATTAGAGCTGCTGATTACTGTTTCTTTTAGAAACAAATTTCTAGTGGGTAGCGTTTTTTTAAACATACACATAAAATCTACAGTTCTTTAAGCGCAAAGCATCTCGAGAAGCCTTGTTCTGACAACTATCGTAAAATTATTTAAGACAAAATGTTTTGTCGTAGGGAAACTCGTCAAATCTTATTATGCATTATGTTTCGTCCGAAAAGGCGTTAAAAATCCTTAATATTTAAGTTCAACAATATTAAAATACGAGTAAGTGTACTTCGAGGAAAAAGTTTTTTTTATTTCTCAAACATTGTAAATATCATATGATAATAATTTACATACTATAACAAGGGGAATATAACGCAAGGTATACAGTTCTCTTCTAATAATTATATTATAATAATAATTATAAATAATAATTGTATTGTATAAAATTATAAATAATAATTGTATTTTAAATTTTTTTGTATGCTATAAAATACAATTGTTAAATTGGGTCCACAAGAGACCGGGGGGAGCACCGATATGAGAAGCTTCTCAAAGACAAATAATATTTTTGAATGTTGTCAGATGTGAAAAAAAAACAAAATGTTAAGTCCCGGAAACAAACTTCAGACCTTTAGTGTGAGTCGACGCACTTACCTACTATGCTATGGTGGCCACATAATAAGCAAATAAGAAGTACATTTTAATTGTTAACAAGAAAAAGCCCCCAAATGCAAAAATTCCAGGACCAACTTCATGGCAATACTGTTACATAAAAATAACAACGACCTCAAGTTCGAGTCAATAGCGAAAGACTTAAAGATACAGACGTTTAAACCAGTTTATCGATACAACCGTTTGGTCTCCAGTTTGCGTTTGCACAAATGTAAATTCATCGCTCATACCATACAATCAAATACTCGACGTTGTGTTTGGCCAAACATTTTATTTCGAATAGGTACATTCGCTACGTGCATGATATGTATATCAATGCGCATTAGATCCAGCATGGGTTTTAAGGGTCTCTGTCATATATATTGTAGGAGAAGTTCAATCAACTTTCGTAAGCCACGTAATCGTGCTGTTCACTGGTCCAATCCACGTAGAGGGAGACGCACGGTTTTTGATTTCAAATTAAAAAAAAAATTGTTCGCGCATTCACGCAATGAATATAAAATACTCTGAAAGAAGAAAATTTCGCCACATAATGACAAAAGGGCAAAACAAAACCAAAACAGACAAGAAAAAGCTTAAACATGTAATGGAGTTGCACTTGCTAAGTGAAAGTGATTTGACCATGATCCTGGTCGAATTACGTGAGCACCACGCGGTATAGTGATGGTATAATTTCTTTTAAGTTTTGAAATATGTATATTTACATACATACATACACGTGAGAAATTATTATTTGGATCTGTCATCATCACCTTCTTATTAGTTTTGAAAAAGAACTCAACCCATATACATATATATGGAATGAACTTTTACATACATACGTGCACATTCAAAAGTATTATTTAAAAACAAAACACTTTATTGGAGAAAAAGAAGTTGAACCCATCGCGTTTATTTTCTTTATTCTCGCAGATTCCTAATCATAAGCTTAAATACCGGCTGCGTGATTGAATAGATCTAAAAGCTCGTTCTGAAATATGTATTTGTATGACTATACGATCGGGGAGAACTCAAACAAGGCAGCTTTTCTTTGTCATTCTGTTTTTTACTTTTTCATATACATACATACATACTTTTTTCTTTCTTTCTTCTATGTACTTAATTTCAATTTTTCGTTCTGTTTGTCGAGTTCGTTTGTGATACTTGACTGTTATTTACTTTCACAACGATTCCCGTTGATTTCAGGAATTAGGTCAGCCATTGACCCGATCGTTTTAATCACCACTGGTTGGTGTTGCCATTGTTGAGGTAATTGTAGTTTCCCAATGACGGAATAAATTTATTTTTTTTTCATCAAAGCACATCATCGACATGGTCGAAGAGAGGATACATTTAAGACAGAACTAATTATTCTAGGTTTTTTCTGAACTTTTGTGAACTGACAAATTTACCCAAAATGTTTTCATAGTAACCACTAATTGTGAAAGGCAAACACTATTTGCACTAGCTTTTCTGCGTTTTTCCGTTCCCAATGAGTTTGTGTCACTAATTGCATGATGAATTTATGAAAATGTGTTAACAGCTCTTTGCATAAGAAAACACAATACGGTAATGCAGTTAAGGAACAGAAATGCATTCTGAAGAAAATCAAACTAAATCTTAAAATAACTAGCCCGGTAACTCATTTAATTTTATACATAAAAACAAAAAATACAATAATTATATGAAATAATAAAATAAAGTCCTAAGCTATAGAGCACATACGTAGAAGATTAAAAAACTTCTTTAAGACAATTACTAAGCCTGACTGTTTCAAGGAAATCGAAAGAATTGTGACAAAATAAAAATATTAATATTTTGATAGCATTATTGAAAACTAATCAAAATTGCATAGGAAAACACAATACGGTAATTTAGTTAAGGAACAGAAATGTATTCTGAAGAAAATCAAACTAAATCTTAAAATAGCTTGCCCGGTAACTCATTTAATCTTATACATAAAAAACGTTTAACAAAAAATACAACAGTTATATGAAATAATAAAATTAAGTCCTAAACTATAGAGCACATCTTATTTTTCTTACCACTGCAAACCAAGCTTTAAGTTAATGTCATAAAATTTATATACATAACAAAATATTTGAAACGTACTTATCAACTGCAAAAATAATAGTTTTTTTTAGACAGTCAGTAGGGAACCGCATGTCTGCATTCGTTTACATCTTATTTATCGTATTTAAGATTTTATATAAACGTTAGTTAATGATAAACACTTTATGGATTGAAGTTAACAATTCGCCAAAACAAGTGCACATACTGTTTGGAAAAAAAACTTTCACTTTTAAACTTCAATAGACCTTTAAGAAATAAGAGTGTATAAGCTTTTTGTAGCTGTTTTGTTTGTATTCTTTATTGCTTAGGTTTGCCTTGATTTGCTAACAGACATTTAGCATTGAAATGGAAATGTATTTAATAGTCAATTTAAGATAAGCATAAGTTAAACCAATGCCTGGAATTGTCAAGGCCAACTGTTGAAGCAAAGACTAAAAGGGTGTTAACTACATGTTTGATTGTTTTTCGTTATTATTTTAATGCCTAATTTTGTTTCTATTCATAAATACAAATATTAAACGCTTATTTTATCCTGCGCAGATAATCTCACTCTGGAGAAGAGCACTGAAGTGAGGTTTTTTGATTATGAGTCTAGATTCTGATGAGCATCTGTTATTGTTGTTAAATACTAAATTTTATGATTTCAACATGTAATACATTTGTCTATTATGCATGATGTGTAATTTAAATACGAATACATATGCGAATTTTCTTTTATCTATAAAGGCAAACTAAAATTGTGGAAGATGTTTATAACTTACAAAGTATGTTCTAAGTACGATCTTCAGACACGCTGATCTCTAACTGTATTCATAATAGTATTAATAAACTTCTATTGAATACGCACTCGATGTGATGTAGTTTGCACAAACATTTTACTTTTTGCAATCCAAGGGACAATCTGCATACACTTCGTACATACAATCTGCATACGCATGGTACTTATGCAATCGCATTGTGTACAGATATATGCTCAATGAACAGATAACTCGGTACAATGAATTTTACAAATTAGAACAGGCAAATACAGTCTCATCATCTTAAGAAGCTTTGTCGGTGCCACCAATTTGTTTAATTCATTTGTCGTTATTATTTTTAATAACACACAATTTCATATGTATATAATGTTATTATTTTTTTTCAAGTTGTCCTCAATTAATAAATGTATACCAAAAGTTATTTCGAAAATTTGTGAAAGAAAATTAAATGACTTACCGTTAATGCCAAGATGTACCTCCCCCTAAAAAAGTAATTATTGTTTGTTTTATTAAAGAGTCTTAAGTCTGAAGAAAATTACAATATAATAATTTGTATACATCTAATCTTATGTATTTCTTAATTAATCGTTTATATAAGAGTCTTAAGCCTTACTTTGGATCGACCTATTTTTTTTTAAGCATTGTATTATAAGTCCACTTTTTTAGTCCTATCTAAGAAGATTTATTCATAAATGATGTTCGGATATGCGGATGACCTTAAATTATTTTAATCGAATTCCCGACTACAATGGGATATACAAAACTTAGCGGAATGGTATTAATATAATGCTCTAGATCTAAACATTTTAAAATGTAAAATTTGTACGGCTTATAGAATAACATTCCAATTGTTTATGTTTATTTTATTTAAAATTATAGACATAACCACCTGGAAGATATTAAAAATCTTAGTGTAAGGTTTTACCCCAAGTGCTTTTCATTACATAATGATTACACTATTGCAAAGTCTTACGCTATGTTAGAATTTTTAAAAAGGATTTTCGCGGTATACATATCTAGTCTAACATCAATCTATATTTCCTTAGTTACACTCTATTTGAAATATAAGTCCATTATCTGGGAATCAAGAACTCAGACTCAAACGTGTCAAAAAGAATTTCAAGAGATATGCTTTCCGAAAGTTTGCTTCCTGTAAAACAGGCGTGAGAGCAATGTTTACCCATTACATTATTAATTAGCTCGATTAAAGTTCAAAAACATATTTTTTCATTGCCTCTTAGTTAGTTGTTTTTTATTGAGATAATTTGTAAGAGGATAAATGTCGGTAGATGGTAGATTAGTCGCTCAACTTCTGAGTAAAGCGATACCGAGAGTTAGAGAACGTAGTGTAAAAAAAGGGAGTATTTTACAGTACCAAATACATATTACAAAAATAAATCAGAAAATTGAAACGTAATACATTATATTATATATATGTATATATATTAAAAAAGGGAGTATTTTAAAGTACCAAATACTATATTATAAAAATAAATCAGAAAATTGAAACGTAATATATTAAGGTATACATATATACATATTTATTTTTTATCACTTATGGATAAAAATGAAATGCGATTAACAATGTGCTCGTGTGATTTAGATTATATTTTATACTTGATTATTTTAAATGTAAAAAAAATTACTGAAATCAATCACATATTTCTTCCTCTTTGGTTAACGCTACAGTTCGGGGTGTACCTTGGCTTCAACCACACCAACTCTCCAGTTGGCACGTTCTAACCCCAGCTTTTGAAAAATATAGCAGCCTTTAAAGAATTTAGTAGAATATAGCATACATATAAGAATAAAACTAACATCAATACAATTTTTAAAAAATATGGTGAAATCCGTATGTAGATTGTGAATTTGTACTTTTTCTTTATTCAAAACCATGTTAGGTCTTTAATTTTGCAATTGAACTACGTGCAAGCAAAGAGAATTGCAACCGCAACATAAGAAACTACAAAGTCAGTCATAATTGGTGTACCTATTACATACATAAAAATTCGATCACAACTACTTACTTAATATTAATGAATAAGATTGTATTTCGTAAATTTTCCAACACAAATCTGGAGCATTTTAAATATTTCAGAATATGACCTACTACCGCTTACTCACAAATAAAAAAAAAATGCAAAATCGCAACACAAATGTCAGGTCATTGCCAAGCTTGTCAAAATATATAATTGCATTACAGTATCCCTGAACAACAGTGATTGTCAAGCGAACGAACAAAGAAGAAGAACAACAACTAGTACACCTTATTAAAAGAGTACGAATTAGCAATAAATAGTCGCAAATTTCTTGGGCTAAGAACAAAACACTTTTACGTAATGTTTAATAAGTGTGAGCCAGTGGGTAAGTAGGTGAGTAGACTCACACTCCCGAGTTTTTCACGACACCTCCTCTGCCGAATTACTGACAATACTCAAAGTGTACTAGTTTGTCAATGAAAATTTTCTCAAACTTTGCAGTTATTTTTCTCCATAACACGCAACAACACAAAAATGTCTAAAAGAGGTAGGTTTATTAGTAAAAAGGACTAAACTATTACGTGTGCCATATTTGTAAATGTGTATATCGTTATACAACACAAAAATGTCTAAAAGAGGTAGGTTTATTAGTAAAAAGGACTAAACTATTACGTGTGCCATATTTGTAAATGTGTATATCGTTATCAAATTTAGATATAAAATTAAATTTGATTAATATTGCTATTCCTTTTAGTTCTCTAGCGTGTATGCTACTTGCAAAGAGAAAATAAAATGAATCAAATAAAAGGATTTATAGAAAATAATAGTTTCCTTATAGGACAAACTTAAGCAATATTTTCCGGTAATATTCATTATTATCGTCGAATTCCTGTCCTGTCGAATCTCAATGTATCTTGCGTTCTGTATACTTATAGTTATATAGTTTCTTGTCCCTATATTAGTGGGAATGAGTCAAAACATATTCAGCTGAGCGAAAATTCAAATGCTTACTGACAGTTATAGTTAATCGACCTGATCATATTGAACGCATAAACGTCAATTCTCCTATAAATGTAAGATGCTTTTTACTTAACTTCAAATCTGACTTATCAAAACATAAGGTGTGCTTTTGTTTCACTAAGCAACTTTTTTTTATACTCTTGTACTGTTTTCTGAACACTGTGTAACTAAAACCTGACTAAAAAATTAAAGCTAGCGTGTCTTTTTCAGGCTATTTGACTGCAGAAACCCATTCCAACGTAGAGGCAACCGAATTATCAATAATTGACATAAAGTCGTCCTTTTCGTTAAACATCACCAACATTTATAAAGGTAAAGAATCAATTCAAAAATTTACCATGAGACATGGCAGCTAAGTACAGCTGGTGCAAGGCTACCGTGTCACTGACCGCATCAAGTGTACATCAATTGTGAAGATAGAAAATATATAATTTATACGTTCGTAGTAGTAGTTTAATACATTTGTAACCGTTCTAACAATAGAAAAGCTTCTTCACAGAACCAGTAAGCGAAATTGTTTGTCTACCTGCAAAGAGAGACAGATTGTGCATGTGTGTTTTTGACGTACCTGTTTTGCACAAGAGACTTACTGTGTTTGCATATACGTATATATAATTTTTGCATTGATATCAAGGGCGAATATTGCCATTTGGCGAATGTGCACTAATGTGGATTTTTCATGTGTGAAGCATTCTATTAGAGAGCGCACGTAAGTACAGACATTTTGGTTGTTTTTAATAAATAGTTTATCTATTGCTTTCTTATATGTATAAACGAACGTTTTATACTTAAGAACATTGATTTAAAATTCTTAACATTAAAAGTTTAATTAAGAATTCAATTGTTCTGGCGCACAAGCGAATCGGAATATAACACACATATTTTTATTTTCAGCCTGCCAAACCGCCCCTGACTTAGGCATTCTGCGAATAAAACTTGCAAGAATCAACATACATGCACAATCCAAAAGCTCCCTCATAAAAGTCCAATTTCAGTCTGCAAAAATCATCACCAACGCCACGGTAGGTAGGTCTTCAACCTTTCACCTACTTTCTTCATCAAACTTCGTAATGGGGTGTCATTTTAATGTATCATTCATTTAGAAATGGCACGTTTGCTCAGCACATTAATACATACATGTATGTATATGGGAAGCGGAAATTGTATTGAAGCGCGTATCTGTATATGCATGCAATTTAAATGCATATACAAATATGACTGCCCAAATAGTACGATAAATTCGGATAATTTAAGTGTTCGTATTGTGGTTAAATTAAAAACACGGATAGCGCAAGGTAAATCCCGACCAACAGCGTACATATCTGTTCATGTGTACATACATATGTAATTCTGTTTCTGCTTATGTAGAAGCTACAATAAGACAAAACACCGAGTTTATTAAGAGAACTACAGGTATCATCAGCAAACAGTTAGTCGCATTGAATAAAAATAAGTTAAATAACTATAAAGATATTTAGATCAAAGCAAAAAATTAGTAATGATAACCGGGGCTTAACTTCTATAACAACCACTTGTAGGCTGTGATCTCTGAGAGAACTTTTCTCGACATTGAAAATTTTCATTTGAGACTAAGTGCGAGAAAAATATTGTACCTAGAAAAAGTACTTCGATCAACATATTTTAATACTGGCTTTATCGAACTACAAAGAAATTGGCTCGTATAATGTGACAAAATTTATTTAATTACCGTGAAAATATATATATTAATATGCTAATAATATATATATATATATCGCAACCTTGAGATTGCAGAGAAATATAAAATGGAAAATCAAAACTCAGGCTTGACATCTAAACTGCACATTACATACCCAAGTTTGAATAGCCTTAGAAACATGTACAGTAGTATCCTCTTCTTTCAGCGACATTCGACCTAACATACCATATTAAAGAAAATAAGGAAACAACACAAAAAAAAAATCATTAGTAACGATCATTGTACCTAGATGATGTCGAGTGCGAACAACTTTCACTTGCATTGTATTGTCCCACAGCTACAGAAATATATTTGTACGTAGGAGTGCCTTTGCTTGAAGCGATACTCGCAGTCAAAATGTTAGTTTTTTTGCATCACGCTTTTTATTGCTAACTTTAACAACGATCCCTATAAAGTGCAACATTGCCATTTGAAACCGCTAGATGACAAAGTAGTAGAAATGACGTACCCAGATACATGGCATCTACACTCAAGGCATGTGTACATAAGTCGTCGAATGACTGGGATCAAAGAGTTAGATGTTCACTGATGGTGAGATAGTTGATTTTCTTCTTTAAATGCGGAAGTACACGTAAAAGTTACACGTAAGTACATTTACTTAATAATAATGATCGTAATAAAAATAATAATATTTAAATAGAGTAGCTATTATATATACTTACATTTATACTTAAATTGATATGAACTTGTTTTTGGCAATTATGTATAGACAAGTTTATTGACCTTAAAGAGACGGTATGGGAGAAGTAGTAGTAGATTATCGGTGCTACCATATTTTCATTATTGAAACATATTGACAAGTTTTGACGGCAGGGCATATCGCTCAGCAGCAAAGAATTGCACAATTTAGTCGTATACTTAAGAGTATTAAAAAAGCTACAGGAAAATGTGTTAAGTTTCACTGGATTCCAGATGAAAAAGAATGTCCACTTAAATATTTTGGTTTCTCGGCAGATACTCTCGTAATAAATAATGATCTTTTGTATAGTGCATATATCTGGAAGGTGAATAAGTTCTTTAAAAACTACACTCCAAATGAAATATTCCAAAATTCAAACTGTATATGTGGGAATATGTATATTTTCAAAATGTGGGAAAGATGATGGGAAAGAAACTTCTAAGGTATGATTTTGCTTTAAGAGGGCAACTTTTTATTAACCGAGAAGAATTGGAATTCATATTCATTTCCTTAATAACAGAGACAAAATATTGCAATAAAGTTCTATACCGTATCGAACAGTCTTACCAATCATATGCGGTGTTTATAATATAAGCCAGGGAGGGGATGTACTTATACCACCTAATCATACGATTTCCCATTTTCAAAGAGCACTGTTAATTTGATCGAAGTTTTTGACATACTGAATGGTAATGTGTGTTGGAGAATGTTGCACAATCACCATATAGCATACAGATAACGCCTAAAAGACTGAGGGAATAATAGGTATGCTACTTTGATTGGTAGGCGGTTTTTAGCAAAACTTATGAAAACCAATAATGTACATCCCACAATAAAGCATTGAAATATTTGTTTCGTTTCCCTTTCATTTCTATCACATTAAATGAAATAATTCAACAAAGTCTAACTTAGAAAATGAACCGGAAGTACAATAAAAACAAATACTAAGAACAGTGTACAAAATTGTTATTCCTAATACTACAAATTCGTATCAGGAATAAGTGAATAATATATTTTAATTAAATTAGTCCTTAATGCAAAGTACTTTTTCACAAAATAATTTTTAACTATCGATAATGGCAACCCTGCACAAAAGCTCTGTACAAAAATTGCATTTAAGCAGGCACACCATCCTGTATTTTTGTTAGATAAGTATATTTTTTTTCTTTTAACCACAAAAGCATTTGAATCACTTTATAAATTGTCCGCCACCGCTTTACCCCATCAAGCTGTAGAAAATACATGAAAGCTCTTTTCCCCTACTACTGGTGCAATTTGAAGCAACATAGCAACCCCATACTTAAAATAATTAAAAGCAAAGCGGATGCTTTTTCGTTCCTTACTTTATTTATTTTTTCTTGTCGACGACGTAATCGTATTCACGATCTAATACACTCATCCAAATGTTCATAGGTATACCCGTCTCTCACTCTACCGTGCACGAACCATTCAAATGAAGAATAAAGGCAAACTTGAAGTATAGACCCACTATGAGGAGATTATATGCCTGCCATATATACATTATCATGCATGCATCTTTACATGCAAGGTATACACACTAACACAAAATGTATGCGAGAGGAAAACAGCCTGACGGCAATGACAGTGTATTCCGTGCTTAGTAGGTCAACAAAATTCCGGCCAATGGCCTTTCCCTTTCTATGTGTCCGTCGGGCTCGCCTTGCATACTAATGCATGAGGTGATAGTATTAGTGAACTTTTCATTTCTTCAAAAATTGTTGCAGGTTGCGATCAGTTATGAAGACATGTTGCTAGAGTGGGGGCCGCAAGCACGCATATTGTTTCTACTTTTATAAAAAGGCGACACAGAAATATTAAAAGAGCTTTTAAAAAAGCTTTTTTTCAGTGAAAGAAATATTCTGACCAAGCGTGCAACATCAATGGTTTATTTAATTTCAATTTTACTTTTAAATGGACTTCAGGTATGAATATGCATCTGTCTTAGGTTTCAGTAAAGAGTAACGTGCCGAAAATATTTAAGTTATTTGCTAGGACTTATACAGTTTTATGCAAACTATAATTGGGATGGTTTTGAACTTAATAACCGTCATTCTAAATTTAATTAAAATTTCCGTCATTTTTAAATTTGATTATCTAGCATTTCAACATTCGTTCATTTAGGTGAATTTTTTTACTTATTCATAAAAAGTAGCAATATTTGACTATAATTTTGTTAACTGTGAACATACGTATATATAATACATATATGTAAATATATTTGTATAATATATAATACATATATGTAAATATATTTGTATAATATATATTTACATATATGTATTTATATGTGTATATAATTTGATGAGAAGAAGTAGATTCTAAAAGAGACAGGCTCTTAATTTGAATATGTTCGATGGTGCAACATGAACTTTTGGCGTCATTTTAGATTATAATGTATTTTTATTTTCCTCAATTCAACAGTTCCTGAATCTACTGGTTTTCTCAAACCGTGGCATAACACACACACACACACGATATAGTACATTTAGTATTTGTAGTTTGTTTAAGAAATATTTTAACCTCAACTCGGTTTTCTGAAGCAAAAGGTTATTTTTTTCATTTCATGAAAACGTGAAGGAGTGAAGATGTTGTCGCGTACTTATGAGCGGGTTCCAATATTATTTTATAAACTTGTTTTTTACAAATTTACTATTTAGTAGACTTTACTCGCAATAAGTTCTATTAAAACCACGTTGTCTTACGAATTCAAATATTACACATATTTATACAGTAATTGAAGAAATAGTAATAGAAAAAAAATAAAAACAACATTGACTCTTATTTGATTATAAGTATAGAAAATATGTAACTTTTAAATTAGACAATATCATAATATAACACATTAATACCTCAACGACGTAGCACTTGAGCGCAGTAATAATTGTGCGTTTTTATAAAATAATATCCACATACTAATAATTGTGATGAGCGTATTGGATATATTCGAGATGCTAAGAAATATAGTGCTAATTAACCAAAATTATATTTTTTTTACACAACTGTAACAACTGCGAAAAACACAGTAGAAGATTGTTTATCAATTTTTCCAATAACATTAATTTTACATTGTTTATATTCTATACATTTGACGTCAACTGTAATAAAATATAGTTTTGGCTTAAAACTCAAATGTTATCAAACATCTCGCATGTTTCTATTGCATTACTATTGCATTGAAGACAGCTGCATACGCAACCATGAGTATGAATGAAAAAAGTTAAACCTCCCCTAAATCCACTACGTGAAGGAAAAAGGTCATTGTTCTGAAAGTAGGTAAAGGAAAAGCTTTTACCTCGCTAATAGTTGATTTTTATACCCTTTCCAATACAACCGTATTACCATCACCTTTATCTGCGTCCGCACTAAAGCCGGCAGTATTGTGAAAAAAAAATATCGAAATAGAAATTTCTAGAGTATCAACAAAATTTCCCTCCCCGTGGGATGTTTTCCCTCGCTTTTATACCACACTCTAATTCTGTCTCTAGGTTATATTTTCATTTTTTTATACAGAAAAGCTGCCAAGCCATTAACGCCCGCTTTGCATCAAGCCTTGCATCGTACAGAAATGGAATTGCATCGTTTTCTGCTCCTGACCTACCCCTCGGTCGAATACAATACCTTCGCATTCATACATGTATGTATATGCACTCTTGCATGCATAGCCCGTGCTTTACTGCCTTCTTTTAGGGTATTAGTACATGTTTTATACAGAAGGGAAGTTGACGTCGTCTACATGGATACAAAGCTAAACACGAAGAATATGGAATAAATTCAGGAACGCTTTTCGCGAAACTTTCGCAGTGTATGTGTGCAGAGCTTAAATGGTTGGTATTAGTGAAGTAGGGGCGAGGCGATGCTTGGCTGTTGTCCCAATTAAGGGTCATTGCTACCATATATCTCCCTTTTTATTTCTATCTATTTGCAACTTGCAACCCTGCAGAAATGTTGCTACATACGATCATTTAATCGAAACAAGAGATTATATATACAGGAAATTATATACTACATGCATAATTATGAATGATTTTTCTATCTCTTCATATTTATATTAAAACAATTTTAAAAAATCAAAAGATGTCGTTGAGAGTAATATGTGTACATTTGTATGCATATGAATACACCAAAAGTATTAAAAAACCGATACAAAGAAAGAACACCAATACAGGGTGACACTACAGCCCACAAGGAACCAAAGACTAGCTTCCTTAGCAACTACTCGACTTGTGCGTGTTGTTGTTTTATCACAACAAGAAGGAGCCTACGACTCGAAATAGGTTGTGCGTAAAAAAGTCGAGATGTTTCGTCCCGGATTCGAACCTGGAACCCCCAGCGTTTATTTTTATTTAATATATAAATATACTATTATGGTGATATTCTTTTATGTATACGACAAAAAAATATATTATTCTATATCCTACTGAAAAGCACGTAAATAATGGGCGGATAATAATAAGAATCATTTATTTTCATTGAATGAATCAGTAAGCCGAATTTTGAAGGTTTCGTTTAGTTAACTCTTATGCAGTTTTTTTTTTATTTTGCATCACTACGTCTTTGTTATATAAGATCTTTCACTTTATATATAATGCATGCTTTAAAACAGCAACAGGGATATACCATTTTACGTTTCTACGAAAAGTACAGAAGTTCAGTAAGCAAGGCTAGGTTAAATTAGTCCTTTCAGCCCATAGCGACATACCAGCGAACAATAAACCAACGACAGACACAATTGTCTGAACACATTAGCAAATTTATGGAATAGAAAAGATCTTGAATGCGTGGCGCCTTATAATGAGCTGAAGAAATGTCTACTAAATCTTAGTCTTATCCTGCCTAGAACCGAACTTTTGCAAATTCACTGATCGTATTTATTTAGATACTTCTTAAAGAGACAGCTAGAATTTTTTCGTTTTTTGTATGAAAGAAAAAACTCAGCCCGAAAGATGAAGCATATGTCCTACAGATTGTTTTAGTTGTTAAGTTGTTTTGTTTTTGAGTGGAATTGAAAACGCCATTACCCGAAAAATTCAAAATATGAATGATCTCTTCGAGTAGTTTGAAATATGAAATATTCAAAGTTAGATTAAGGACCACGAACGAATCAACCTTCGACACAGCTTTGCCTTCTGCCAGGACTTACCATTAGTGCACCATGTTATTATATTGCATTAAATGCTTTATAGAATGAGTCTGTTATTTCGACAAAAGGCAAAAAGTGCCACTGACAGCTGCGATCAGTATTCATTAACTTATAACAATCCTGGTCGCTTTATATTTTTTACATTCAGGAAAACTGCCACATAATCGCAGAACGGCTTTGAAAGCAAACAGCTATTTTCTTATCTGTCCATTTTCCTGTGTCGAAAATATTTTTTATCACACATTAAGGTGTTCTCTTAATCTTTGCATAAGTTCTTTCAAAATTTTCACTTAACAAAAAGCGGTGTACACTGATTTCTTTAAATTACTCCCTCTACTTTCAGTTAAACTACTCTGTCGATATAGCCCTACCTTAAAGTGCCTCTAAAGTTCATAATATAAATACAAGCGATGTACGCTAGAAGTAACTATAAAATATTTCCAAAATTCAACGGTAAGAACGGCTGCGAATAACGCCACATAGATTCAAGAAAAAGCTATCAATTTGTTTTCTTTTGTTGATGTAAATTCTTCTGGGTTGGTTGAACTTAGGAGAATTGAAAAAATTAATGATAAATTGATTATGTAATTGATACCATTTAATTAATTAATTGTGACTCTTCAATGTTTTTTCTTCCAATAAATGTACAGTGAGTTTTCAATATAATATATGTACATAGGTACCTTTATTACTTTGATAGTTAACGCATGTTTTCTATTTTCATTGAATTTGTTTTTACGATTTTATCTTAAAACCGTTATTACATTACAGCACAAAACATTAGTACCTAGTTTATATTCAAATTTGCACCTTTGACTTCACTTTTTATACGAGTTACATTACATTATCCTACACCACATGTTTTGTGCTGAGCTCAAGAACGGATTTTGAAAGCTAGCTACATTTTCATATATACATAAATGCACCTTGAGCACAATCGGGTGTCATAATAAACTTCTCAAAAACATTTCAGTTGAACTTATGTACATATGTATGTAGGTATAAAATTTCTATTCAAATAACTTCTTTATCTACTATTTCATAGTATTAAAGTAAAAAAGCGAACATCCTTAAAGATCAAATTTTAAACACCCTCTGCTATACGCTGAAAGCGCCACCTAGTAGTAAGACATAGAAGTTATGAAAACTGCTTTCAGCCCTTCAATGTGTGGTGTTTTGTGTGTGCAGTGTTGTGTGGATATGTGTTTTGCAACTGCCAAAGAAACGCAAACCAATCATATTATCGCGGATTAAGAGTGCATTCATGGGAATCACACCTATGTATGAGTAAAAATGCAGATGACGCGCATGCAATGCGGAAGTTAATTCGCTTTCAGTACAAAGAGTACCGATTTAAGAGAGTGAAAGGAAGAGATACTCTTTTAGTAATGACTCGGTCAGGTTAGTGTCATTGACGCAGGGGAAATGATATCACATTGGATAATTATTTAAGAGAACTGCATGTCTACAAATTAAAGAGAACATTTTGAAGAGTACAATGTGCTATGCATCCTCTCTGTTTGGGTACTTTATTTACCCCCATGAGAAGCGTGTAATTCTGCTGTGTGTCAATTGGTTTCATTAACCCCAAACATTAAGGGTCAACGTCATTATGAGTAACATGGAATGACAGACGCCTCAAGTTCTACTATATCATATATCAAACAGTTGCTATTCTTGTAAATTTAACGTTATTTTTCGTTTCTAGGCACATATTTTTTTCTTGTAAAGAAGTTCATGTGAAGTTAAGTTTTAAATTCGGAATCTTCAGCTTAATTCACATGTTAAATATTATACTAATATTTATTCGTTCCCCTTCAATAAATCATGTTTTGTTTTGTAAAATATAAAATTTTTATAGCAATGAGAATTTAAATGCATAAGAGCATTTTAAAGGTTATATTTTTACTTTTATACTCGAATGAGGTTATTATAATATAGTATTGCATTACTACAAATTATCTTTGAAAAGATAATAAAATTGAACATTTTTACATTTTTTATGTAAACTAAAAATATTCACAAATGCATGCATATGTACATAAAACAGACCTGCAATCCCATACAAATATTCAGGCAATAATACATTAAATATTTGTACAAAAAAGATGTATCATCCAAATGTACAATTTCAGAAGAAATGAAAAAATCGCTTATGTCACTTCCATCTCTGTAACCATCATCTTCATCTACTTTACCATCTTTTCCTCAAAGTTGAATGACCGAAGTCGACCCTGAGGCGAGGTCACCAACCCCTATGTAGTCGATAGCTCGTCACTCTTTATCCTATATACGAAAAAATATGTAGACTAACAGACATAAGCGAATGAACCCCAATGTCCCTACTACCACTAACACGTCAACAAGGAATCCAGAAATATATAGAGCGTTTTCAGTACACATGCGCCTTAGCCATAATTCCACTGGAAATGCACTCTTACTGAAAAGGTATTGAAATTGTTGAAAGTGTTGAATGTTTACAAGAACCTTATAACATATATATATATATAAATAATATTATCTTTTATACCTAAGTGAAATACGTTATTCAGTATAGTTCCAAAATACATGTTGCTAAATTACATTTAGTACCTGATGCAAATATTTTAGTGTTTACATGCAATCTTCATGACAGACTTATTTTCTTTAACAAACGTTATTAATAGATAGGAAATCGAACTAGAAATAATATACAAGAATCGCTGATAAGACTGTAGCCGCTTACCTCTAGTTATATGTATGTGTTGTCGCTTCAACCCCATTTTATATTGGTTTGTAATTCTCATGAACAGAACAATGGACATGGAATTAGTTACGACGACCTTTAATTTTCTTATTTTGGTTTTTTTTTTCACCGATAGTAATTGTTGTTGAGCTGTAAAACTTCTAGTAGACTTGCATATGTTTGTGTGGATACCTATCTAAAAATATTGAATAACATATATGTATATGTAAATGTTAAATGTTATTTGAAAAATACAAAAGTAAAATATTTGCTTTTTTCGTTATTGTACAATTAATCGTTGAATGAATTTCAGAGGAACTTAAGGTACCTTCAGGTAAGATCTATTGCCGAATCTTCTGTTGTGATGCTATTTCAGAAAGTGTGAAAATAATTTACTTTGGGTTACGTAGCTTAAGGTACTCAACTTATCTTCTCAATCCTGATATGAAAATCAGATTGATAAAAAGCCTTATAATACCTTTCTTTACGTTTAATTTTTGTGTATATCCTTGCTTAAACTGCATGTGTAATCGTAAACTTAACGTCGCGTTCAATGATTTTCTCCGTTACGTTTTCAATTTCCCTAGATACGCTAGTGTCAGCTAGTTTAAAAGTATATTACTTGGAATAGAGTTGAATCAATACCGTGATTTCAGAATTCGTTCACAGTTACACAAAATTATAAACTATGAATGTCCATTGTACCTCAAGGATATGATTAATTTTGCTCAATGTCGTAGAGGTGTATATTTAATATTTCCTCATTTTATGCACACAGTAGCAGAGCGTTCCTTCCTTGTCTCAGCTATACGGCTGTGGAATAATTTACCAGCCGCATTGCAGAGAACAACTTCATCAACTGTTTTTCAGAAGAATCTACTCTTACATATGTCAACCCAAACATAACTTAAACTAATGAATGATAACTTATTGCTATTTATTATATTTATGTTATCTTAAACTTTTTTCTAATGTTCATTATTCATTCAATGATATATTGTCAAATTTTCTCAATACTTAAATAAGATATTATATCTTGTAGTATTTACGTAAAAATAAATAAATGAAATGAATTTGAGGAAAACGTTCCAAGATATGTTTTATGGTAGGAAATTGCAAAAATATGTGACTACATTCTATGACTCCCAGTTTCCAGGGAACCTTACATACTATATAGATTTCGCGGTTGAGTACGAGCAGTTATTTTGGAACGAAAAGCTGACCGGCTTACTATTAGTAAGGATCACCAAGCGTACGCTTGTACTCGTAGCAGATGAAAGGAGTCTACTGTCTTTACAGACTATGTACGCTGCGTGCAAGCAGTGCATTATGGATGATTATAGACGATTTATTATAAATTTAAAAGACTTTCTGAAATAAGCCGCAAGTCAAAATATAGCAACAATAATAAAATGAATCTCGAAAAAGGATATCCATGTGCAGACTAAGTACGAAGGAAAAACGCTTTTTCCAATTGTTGTGATAATAGTCCCTTTTACCCTCGCTGTGAAAGCGTGATCTCTATCACGCAGAGCTTGATTATTTTTTAATTTTTTTTTACATATGTCTTGTGTACAACTTTGGCGAATGACTAACTTCAGACAAGAGTTACGTTTCAAGACAAGTTAAATATGTGTATGTTATTGGGCTGAAGTTCTTAGATCGTCAACGAAAAGCGATTTCGCCAAACACCCTGTAACGAAGAAAAATATGAACCAGAACCGGAAAGATTCATCTGAAGAAATGCAACATCTACTACAGCGACTGCTAAAGAGGGAAGCCAGCGGATTCCTTGTTTGAGGAAGACCTAGACAAACATTCTTAAGCTAAGAGATCGTAGCTAATGAGTCATGACAATCCGCATCAAGGCTAAATTCGGGAACATGAGCCTGTTTTGCGCCAACACCCCGACCGAGGATGACAACAGCAAAGATGATTTTTAATAACTCCTAGAAAGAACATACGATCACTGCCCTATGCACAAAGATCGTTCTAGGAGAGTTCAACCATCGTCTAGAAAGAGGGATTCAGATCTTTGCTGAAGTCATCGGAAAACACAGCCTGCACGACACCACATGTGGAAACGGACTCAGGCTGGTAGACTTCGCCTGGGGGCGGAACCACTCTGTTTCTAGTACGCGGTTCCCATATCTCAACATCCATAAAGGAATCTGGCGATCCGCTGATCAATCAACTGTCAATCGGATTGATTACGTTGCGATCGACGTTAGATACTAATCCAGTATTCTCGATGTCCGAACCTCCCGAGGTGCCAATATCGACTCGGACCATTTCCTTGTTGTAGCCAAGGTGAGAACCCGGATATCGAGAGAGCAACAGAGTTGAGATACGCCAAAATGCTACAATCGCAACAGATCGGGATCTTGTCGACCGAGTCTCTTTGAAACTCTCTCAAAGTTCGACGCTGCCTGCACTGCCTATAGGAAAACAATGGAAACTTTGTCAAGAAGTCATCAAAGAAGCTGTCGCTGATTTTATGGGTTTCACGCTACTACCCAGAAGAAACCCATGGTTTGACGACGAGTGCAGGCAGTCACATACATGAGGCTCACAAGGCAACGCTGCATCGAACAAATAGCAATATTGAGACTGAGGTCGAACAAATCTGCTGGAGATGGCCTGGTTGGGCGGATGCACCAGCTCATCTATAAGATATGGTCGGAGGAAAGTGTGCCTGATGAGTGGAATCTCAGCATTGTTCGACTTCGCCAACTATCGACGGATCAGTCTCCTTAACATCGTATACAAGATCTCTACCGTATTATGTGAACGCCCGAATTCGTTCGTCAACAACCTAATGTTCTTAGTGTGGTTTCAGGCCAGAGAAGTCCGGGTAGTCCACCATCAAACAAATGTTCATACTACGGCAGATCCTTTTAAAAACCCAAGAAGTACAGATCAACACGCATCACGACACGCCGCATATGACAGCGTGCATAGAGACGAGCTATACAGTGTCATGTGTAGTTTTGACATTCCTACTAAACTCGTTAGATTCTGTATGACAATGGAGAATTCTCGCTGCTCCGTCAAGATCGGTAACGAACTCACCGAGATCTTCAATATCAAGAAAGACAAGGCGACGCCCTGTCGTTTGACTGCTTCAACATCATTCTTGAGAAGATTTTCCAAAAGCCGCTTAACTACTAGCTTCCTCCGACGATATTAACATGAATGCAATTGAATAACAAAGCGGAAATGATTAAAATCAAAGATAATAAACTAATAATTAAATAAAAATTTAGAAAACATTTGAAATAACCCGTAGGGAAGCGGCCGTACATATAACATACATGCATACATATATCTCTTGTTATATTTTCAGTACTTCGCCATCGAAATTCTGGGAATATCGAGCTTAAATTTTGTGATTTTGAACTTAACGATTTTTTATTTACTTTACTCATCAACTCATTTCTAAAGAAATAGATTCCTCTTCAACTGTTCTGCGCCACATTTGTGTAGAGTATCCCGTAGCTGTACCTGTGTGGTAAACGGTTTCCACTGCATGGCGTTCTTTACAATGGAGTTATCTTCGAGTCGTTTGGTGTGTTCCATCCACTGTCACTTTCTCCTTAGTATTGTGATGATTTTAGGTTAAGTTCCTGTTGTCCGAAATGATATAGTTGTCTGTCAATGCTACACGAACTACATCGCTGATAACAGTAGGGGTGACAGACTGAACCCTTGACGAACTCATCTCTTCTGGCTGATTTGCGTTACTTAAAACATGGTACTTACCACCTCCATATGTAGCCTTTGAAACAACTATTTATATCAATTCAAGGTTTTTCGAAGTTAGTGAACAGTACATGTAGCGGAGACTTATACTCAAAGCATTGTTCAATGATGATCGGGTTAATGTGGTTGATGTAGGAGGATATAGAGCTGAAACCTGCCTGTTTAATGTCGAGAGTTGAATTAAAATGTTCTTTGATCCCATTCATTGATGTATTAGAGTATTATTTTGAATACAGCCCCACATTTTAGGAAGAAAGTTCATTATTTAAGAATTTTCAATGACTTTATTTTTTGTTTTATTCATATCAGATTACAGTAGCAGAATTTTCGATTTAATTCAACGGTGAAAATGTGAAAGAAAGAATGATAAGATCCAGAAGCACAATAGCAAGAAGAGTATCCAGCACCCAAATCCCATCGAAATAAATACGAAACAATAAATTACCTCTGATAATATAAGCCGATCTGGCCCTACCCTATTTTTAACAGAAAGAGATAATATTTCATATTTTCATTTCTTATTTTAAATAAAATTACTTTTTATTAAAAACATGTTTTTTTATGTCATTTGAAATGGAGCTTAATATGTCGCCTTTAAAACAATTGAAATTATTATTTCCACAGGTATTATATTTCAAAACCATTTGACAATATTTTTTTACCGAAATTGTTTTTAAGCATTTCCTTATCCCATCATTTTTGCAGTTTCACAAATATCTTTTTCAGTTCATAGTTATTCTCATACACAAACATAAACACATGCATACACACAATACCTACAAAAGAAATCAACTCTCAATATTAATAAGAAAAAGAGAATTTCATCAACATTGATAAAAAATAAGAACAATGAAGAGTGTTAAGGTAAAATAAAATGGAAACGGGACATTCAACTTCACGGTCATGGCTCACACACTTTATAAAAATATATTTGCCACTCCCGCACAGTGTCGTCAGCGACAATATAATCTTCCGACAAGCATGACTGTCGCTTCTGATATCATAATCGAAAGCTAATATCGGCCAATGACCGCATGAACTTGTTTTGTTTCGCAAACTGTTAAGCTAGTAGCGTAAGTTCTCTGTTGAAGAATATTAAATATCTTAGATTTTCATGGTTCAATATTTGTCAAAGTCGCTGCTTTTCTTTTACATCGGAATGAACAAAATTATTTTTTGACTGATTATAGGCTTTTTAATATTTTTAATAAATTTTTGATTGTTCTGAGGTCAGTGGCCACAAACAATTCAATTAATGAAATACGATTACTTCACGAATTCGGTCGTCGAACCCATGACGACAGACATGGAGCGGTATATAATAGTAGCCCATCATCTTAACAATAATTAAGGGTTTCCCACTGGTAACATAATAACTTTTGCATATGTATGTATGTATTACTAGTTTATGAAGTTATACATTGTAATATATAATTTATAAGAAATATTAAAAAATTGAAGACATTTGTATAAAAAAGTAAATATTTTTTTTTTAAATACATAGTCAAATTTAAAAGGAACATTTTAAAAACCTTTATAATTGACATTTTATGAGTATCAAAGCTTTTATGCTGAAAGAATGAGTTTATATCTTAACAAAATGAATACGAAATACAGTTATACTTGTGAAATCGTATGACTGTCGCCTCGGTTTCGGACTCCGTTTATCATCGGTGACACAGCACCTGCAGATTTTTTTCTGATAGAGATATGTTTTTATAGATAAACTATGTATGCATGTATGCATGTATAGATAAACTAAATTTTTTGTATTATGTATAAATGCAAGTAACACATGACATTTGACTCGTTTGTGTTTACTGGGCAACTAAGGAGTTCTCATCGAAATATTGAAATCTTTTAGTCAAATTCTAAATCGGTACCCAAGTTCTTGCTAAAGTAGAAGTACGAAAATAGGGAAAATTTGGCTAACATTACATTCACTATTAATCTATTGTATACTAACAGAAGTGTCCACGTAGCCGTATAGAAATGGAACCAGCTTTGCCACACCCGCAAACATGTTCCCTTTAAGGTTGGCATTATATGCAAGCTCAGCTTATTGTAGGTCTCTGAAGTTACTAACCTATGAATAATTAAAGAACAATTGGACTGAATTTTCACACATTGTTAGGATTTATGCAATGATTTTGAGAAATGAAGCGAGATTCTCCGAAAATCCATATGACAGAATGCACACATACATTGATATTACAATATATAAATGTATTCGCGGTCTGGATTAGTCGGGTCTCCATATTATTAATGCCAAACTATCAAATACCAAGCAACGCTTACTCCTACGCTAGGTATATACATAAGATATATATGTATATAATAAGTGATCGGCACTTATACAACCCTCTTTAAATCTTGCGAGATCTAACTGTCAAACTGAATAATTGTTCACTGTGAACTTTAGTTTAAAATCTATTATTAGATGTAATTTTTTCCTGAACATTTTCACCAAGAATCAATTAACTAAGCGGTCTCTTCAGAATTGATAGAAAATTACGTTTAAGAACACTTCAACTCGGTGGGAAAAATTGAGGTAGGGTAAATGCACTAGTAGCCGGACAACACAAATTTTATTTTTCAATTTTTCTGCTTGTTTGCATATATGCATATGTTTGTTTGTTCTTTGTTACAAAATTCAATTAGCTCCAAAGTCAAATTGTGACCATTAACGAGTCGTATAGCAGGACATTTTACTTCGTCTGTCAAGAAGCGACTACAGTCGCGTATTCAATAAACGCTACTCTGTGCATCTAACCGCTCTCGTTTTTCAATCGGATCCAAGATTGGGCATACTTTCCACAAAGTTCTTTAAAAGACGTTAGTACGAAACACAACCTTCGGTTCGAAGAAATTTCCATCAACCAAGAAAACAATTGGAAATCCTTATTTTTTTAGACGTAAGAATCAAGCTCCTATTTTTGTTGACTCTACATGAATTAGTCTTTTGCCTTTTAATCGATCATAAAGAGTTAGTCGATAATAATTATAATAATTGAGTTGCTCTACAGCCCACAAGGAACCAGGGCCGAGCTTCTACAATAACTACTCGTGTTGTGCTTGCTACTGTTTTCTCATCAGTGGAAGGGACCTACAGTTTTTTGCCTACACCGAACGGCGACATTTAAGAAGCTTTTCTAGGCAACTGATACTCTTTGAGTGTTGTTAGCACCTCGAAAGAGGTGATGCCGTAAGAAAGTACGAAGTGTTCTGTCCGGGAATCGAGCCTAAACTTTTGCCATGTGGGTCGGCGCCACGGCGACCAAAGTTAGTCGCTAGTCCATATTCAATGACATCTTTTCGTATGCTCAAAGTAATCAGCCAAATATCTTCTAAAGTCCGTTTTAAACCATTTTGTTCGATTCTTATGTAATTAAATCTAAAGACAGTTGTGCGGATTCCACAAATTTTGAGTGTCCGCACAATAATTATTTAGAAAGCATTGTTTGCATACTAAAATTATTAACATATGGTGTATTATTAATATATTTTTATAAATAAAGAAACATACATATACATACGTAGCGTTTAAAAGCACAATAAATTTAAAATTTACACTTAAGATTCAGTAGCGGGACACTCTGTTTGGAAAACAAATTCAGTATGAAATTTAGTTTTCGGTATTCGGACAAGAAACAGTTTTTGAATTTAAAACTAAAAATGTTTTTGATGTGCAAGTACATACACATATAATATTTGGAAAATAGAACCACAGCCACAGAAAGTACAAACAGCAAAAAACCGATGCATATTTCGCGAACCAATTATTGCATCTATGAAACAAACATAAAGGATGGATTTTACTTACACTACAAATATAAAATTAAGTTGTTTTTTTTACAGAAAAGGACACTGTCGGGATACTAGTACCTCTACCCTATCAGTAATAGTTTATTCTAAATGATTTTGTTTCAGTGGCACTCGGAATTAAAGGAGATTCCCATTAAGCGTTTTCTTCTTGTTTTCCTGATTAATATTGGCATGTGCAAATTTAGCAAAATATACTTTTATAATCTAAAGAGAACATATACACACATATGCATATGCACAATTTTATGTCAACCCCACTCATTCAAACGCACTGCAGCAACCGGCAATAAAGCCTTTAACTGTATTAATACTTCATGTTGTCGGCTCCCTACGACCGAGAAATTAAAGAGCGGTTTATTTTCGTCCATCATTCGCGTTTCCTTTTTTTGCCTTATTCTCATTTTTCTTATTTTGGTTTTGGACTTCTCAAAATGTGTATGGGGGCATTATTCTCCATTTACTACACATACAAGAACAAAAACAAATGGCTAGGTCGGTCGTTCACCTTTTTTGAGAAGTGGTTGACGACCGCGACACTCCCTTTATACTCTGCTTACCGTGTTTCTCTTAGCGGAATTGTTTTGGTAATTCTACAGTGTGAATGACATTCAAGCGCGCAAAACACTTACAGAGCAGTCAAGAGAATAAGATTGTTCGGTGTTCTCTTCGAAAAGTTGAGTCACAGTCGTGCGCTCTTTTCTCTTAACATATGAAAAAAAGAAATTAAATTGATTAAACTGTATCGATGGCAAAGTTGAATGACTTTCTATTTCGCATTGTTGTTATTTCTGCATACTCCCTTTATACACAGCTAAATTTCGTAACATGACACAGGTTAGCAGAAAATTTCACCACAGCCATACAAAAAGGAGACGTCACACGATACGTCACTAGCATTGCTCGTTCACGCATTCTTCATTCTATTGTATAAACGCAATGATGCAAAATTAAGTGACGGTCAGTGATAATCCGTCAACTGTAATTTGCGGCCTCAAAATTAACTATACTAACTAGAGTCACTATTCACTGGCAAAGAGTTTGTAAAAATCCTTTTAATCAATTACGAAGTAAGATTCCATATGTATATTTTTTAACATTTTCTAACAATATGGTGAAAAAAATTAAATTTCCTAAACTTTGTTGTCTTATGTTTAAGATGTTGATCAAATAGTTTTATATAAAGTTTTTAAATCTTCACCTTCGAACCCAAAAATGTACGGACATGTTTGTGCAAAGCCATGCCTAACACTCTATTATCATATTCTGGATAAACTCGATGTTTGAAGTAGATTCACATATAGTATTTATAAATAATCCAAGGTTTAGAACCTGTGCACAATTGGAGCAGCACCCCCTAGATAACGACCAATAGCAGATGGGTGGTAAACTAATATATGCAGTAAGCGTCCTAGTAAAAGCGACGCAACATTTCCTTCTGGACGTCTGTGAAGGTTGCTAGCAAGAGGAGTGGGAGGCTTACAGCTCAACCACGGGAAAAAAAACACTTTGTTACGGAAGAGCAAGCTGCCTCGCATGAACGACTTAGAGGATGTTGCATGCATCAAGTTGTAAAACATAGAAAATAGAAGGAGAGGAATTTTACTGCCTAAGAAAAGACCTCTCGCACTCTCCTAGCTGAGGTTTGTCAAAAGGCATATGGATAACTAGAAAGAGAAAGGTGAGAGCTTATCAACATTGCACTTTTAGAACAGTACCCAGTCGAGAAACTAACCCGAAGAACGTCTAAAAGTTTATCGAAATGGCTTTGCATGACTACAAAATACGTTTATTATAAGAAAGCTAAACGCTTTAAAAACAAGGCTAAAAGTTCCTGATCCGTAATTCGTCTATTGTCGATGCATTCAGAACAGCAGTTGTCCTGGATTTTTTTTATAAAGACAAGCAACTTTCCGGGACCGAAAAGGATGAAAAGTCTCCAGGACCGAAAGCGATGAAAGGCATCTTGCTTGTGGCCAGATTCTTCAATGACTGCCGGCCTGATAAAGTAAGTAAAGAAAGAAAGGTACAGGCTGTGCTAACCAAATTGACTGGTTTTAAGAAATTCGAGTGAAGACGCAAAAAAGCTTTTGAAACTACAGCGAACTATAGTGGGGTCGTCATATATCGTATTGTGGGGAAAGACAAATATTTTTTTGCCGACTCCGAATGGCCAGATTTTAGTTTTGTGAGCAATTCCAAAGAGGTGGTGCCGTGAAAAATGCAAAGTATTCTTTGACCTTCGACGTGTGGGTCAACACACTTACCCACTACATCACGGCGACTACTTATAATGATAATAATACATAAAATAGAAGTTGGAAACAAAATACACAAAACTTATTACTTCAACTTCAATTTATCCCTAGGCTTATTCCTAGCGTTAGGTATTATGTTTTTGTTTGTCTTAACGTTGTTTTTTAGATGTTCGTATGAAAGGAGTGATTATGATTTAAAGCACGATCTTGTATTATAGAGGTAAGTACTTCATAATTGTTATGACTATCACTAACAACAATAACTTTCCTATACAGGGTATATTTAAGCCTCTTTTCAAAAACGTCCATATAGTTTGTTACTTAAATTATTCGTTTGCTGATATATTTTTCGTATTTTCATCCGTTGTATTATAATTCTGTTTACAAAGTAAATTTAAGGCGCTTTTTCATAGATAATTAAGACAATTTTTGGCTGACAACTATTAAGGTTTTTTAAAACTTTAACAATATTTCGTTCGAATTATCTTCTTAAGAAATTATAAATTAATCATTCTATAAATGTTTGCTCTTAATATCGACGAGATCTGTTTCTATATCTTGTCTTAGACAAACTCTTTCAACGTTCTGTTAAAAAAACGTTGTTAGAAAATTTTCTTTAGTAATTAATTTAATAGTAAATTCTCATTTTTATCGTCGACTTCAATTACAAAATTCGAATCAACAATGGTACAATGATAGACTATTTAGACAACTAGAAGACAGACAGACTTTCTGTCGAAACATTGAAATCCATTTGTTGTGTTTCGTTGAAAAAAGGAATGGCCGGAAAGCAGACAAAAATAAATTCTTTATACATATAATATATTTGAAATGTTGTAAATTATTTTGAGTTTCTTCAGGCACGTGTTGAATTACCAGTTAAACGCTCTTGTACAGATAGTTGATTGTGTGCGAAGACCAATGACCTGACTAATGTATAATTATTTGTTTAAATGTACACTATAGACGCCACAATTAAAAAAAAACAGCTTATTTGATTTTATATATTTTACGAATTCCATGCACTTAAAGATCATGGGTCAATGTATTAATTTTAAATTTAATCCACATATTACTTGCATCGAGGACAGGCTAAACTGCTGGAGCAAAACAAAAAACCTAAAGGCAAATAGATTTCGTAGCAGTCCCAGCCATCGAGACAGTTCTGCAATTTTTTGCCAAATCCTTTAGTTTGAAATTTTATTAGCCGCATTCCATGGACTTTTTACTATCCCCTCAGGTGTGAATGCAAATGGATGCAACAAAGGTAATGCAGTAAAAAAAAATTGGTAGAATGCTTGACATAAATGAAAATTACTATATTTTGTTTAATGTGTGACGTTACGGTCCAAGCCATAAATAGTTACATAAAGTTATTATAGTTTAAAAAAAGGAAAAATATTACAATTTTATAATATATTAAGAACTATAGAAAGGAGAGCCACGATGGTCGAGTACAGTAACTGCGGAACGACAATTCGTGGGGTATCAACGCTCTGTACAGCGACCAAAGTCTCAGGTGCAAGAATACAGTACTGGAGTGTTTGTAATGTGCGTTTCGTGTGTGACAACAGTAGACAGTAAATTCAGAATGTGGGTTTAGTAATCGGGAAAATGGAAGAGAAGGTCGAACGAAACAGGGACCTAGCAGTTCGAGTTAGATATGCTCGCATGGAATACAGTATAGATTATGGTTTGCGGTTAAAGTTCACATCATCAATCCTATGATTTAAACGCATTGACAGTAAAATGGGGAATCATTTTAACGTATAAAAGATAAATAACTCTACTCGAAGCTCTCTCCGAACGTAGTCGCAGCTAATATGGGGATACAAAAACGTTTAGCAAAGATAGCTGCGGGAAAACATCACCTTTGTTTATAATAACTTTTCTCAAAATACGTAATACTTAATTAGTCATGGACTGCTAGAGTGTTAAAAGGAGCAAAACAAAACAGAACACGAACTCTGGATGAAGAGCTCTTAGAGTGCTCAATCGGTGAAGCTTTAATTGAAAACGGAAAATCAAACGGGACTGTACGTTAAATCATGCTACAACTAAACGGACCTGCGACGTATCAATGGCTCGAACGAAAGCACAAAATCGCCACCTCCTTAGTGGAACGATGACATCAGGGACCTCCGATCAGCCTGTGATAAGTCGCGAAGAAATTACCATCGGTCTAGACGCGGAACGGATAGTTATTTCGTATTGAGACGCAACGCGCTCGTGTTCGGCTTAAGGTTCAGAAGAAGGCAATGCTTTAAAGATCTTAGTGTGCAACTAAAGGAAAACTTGTATTTTGCATACAAAATTTAATTCGCCAAACACAAAACGCTTTAGAGATTGGAGCCAGCTTACCCACTAATATTGCACAGGATCGTAGAAACTCTGTTCCCCTTTCAACATGAGGGAGGTGTTGTTAGCGAGCCTAATCATGCTGCTCATAGTTCCGTCGGTATACACAAATCGTAAGCATGAGTAACGCGTTCTTTAACGGAGGAATATTTCCGAAAAAATGTCTTTAAGAAATCGAGTTGTATTGTAAAGAAACAATAGCAATGATAAAAAACTTGTTTTTTTAGACCTCACGGATCATAAGACAGACTCTGTGCACAGTAGTAGAAAGGTGAAATAAACCATAACAGTAAATGTCAGGGGACACAATATTGTTTCTAACCCAATTATAAAGCTTCAGTGAGTGGTGATTGATGCTCGGCCTTACTATAAGCACACCTGCGAGAAGTCTTCAAAAACGACAAGTGCCCTTGCGGGAGTCATATCGAATATCGGTGTTCCGAAGCAAGTCAAAAGATCTACATATGTAGAAATAAGATCATTGACTTGCTATTAACAATGCAGCAATACGAATAATACCCGATACTCGAACTCGCTTAACACTTCTCGAACCCGTCCTCGCGAAGTATTACTTAACGGTAATTTTGCGGGGGAATACATAGTAAGATTCCCTGGAAGTGGTTACAGTTAATAAGACTATCAATGGACACCAGCCCATTGGTGACTATGAAAGGTCGCCCCAAAAACAAAACAAAAGACATTTAAGACCGATGTGCACCGGTATCATCTCCCTCTCTCTTCCTCTAAACCTTCAGTGCGACTTGTAACCTAATTTTGAATCACTTAAGCGTACTCGAACCACGTTTTAACAAGGCCCCTTAGAAATATCAATACTTATAAATGGTCTATGAAAAGCTTCTCGAATCGCGCCCAGTTCAAAGTTATCAAAAATCTTTCTAACGCTACTAATCTTGAGAAAAAATAGCACGTACAACAAGAATACCAGATGTCCTAGTCCCTTGTGAGCTGTAGTGCCCCTCAATTATTATTATTACTAAAATACTCTTATATTGTTCTTATATAATATACCTATCATTCTGATAGTGGCGTTCATATTTTGAATTTGAACAATTAAATTCATTCAAGAAGTATTCCTTTATTTTGCTATAGTTAAAGGCATACAAGTTAACATCTCGAGAAACAAGAGAATTAATAAAGCAGGTGCAGATAAATCTTCGGCTAACAACATCTCTTTGTTTGAAAAGCATTATGGTAAAATTCGAAAAAACATCAATGTCGAAAATCTTCAAAAACTTCAAATCAAACAGGCTTTAAATTTAAAAAATAATTTCACATAAACTTAACAAACACTTTTCATTGTAGCTGCCCTGATATATATTTTTTATACGTATACAGTCATGTACAGATCATTTCAAATGAAACAATTTGAATGGCAGATAAAATTATTGTTGCCTTCTCATTTGGGTTTTACGAAATATCCGCTGAACTCTTCCGCATGATAAGAAATCATCGCTCTCAGAGAAAAGATACGTAAAAAATGTCAACAAAAATACAAGAATAGTAAGAGACAACACGCAAATTTTGTACCAAATACCCACAACCGACCACATCCAACACAAAAAGCTTCCTCTAAATTTACTGCTCTTTGCGACATAGGTATGTATGTGGGTCCGAGAAAATTTGAAGCATGATCATGTAATAAACACTGACAAAACCGCGTGGTTCAACCCCAAAAAACCAATACATACGCAATCAGCATATTGCTCTCTCATATATTCCAAGAACGTTTCATGACCCAACTGAGTTGCCGAATTTTCTCTTTTATTTTTTGTTTGCTTCACTCATTTTATTTCTCTGTAATCTCGTTGCGACTGGGGGAGAGTTCATTGAACTTTGTTATTGAATTTTTTTGGAAACATGGGCGCATATCTTTTGTGCTACTACCTACGTGAATGAGGAGAAACATCATCCTTGTCCGCCAAATGTAGTAACAAGGGCGCCATACAGTTAAGAGATATACATAATGGTTGTAGATCTACAGATATATATTTGTATAATTTAACACACATGGAGGGCAGACGCGCTTGTCGCTTTGCGGTGTTCTTGTAACTTGGTGAGCTTTATACATTTTCCAATGTGTTTGTGGGCTTTGTTATTCACATGCATAGATACATGTGAATAAAAAATCATCATAACGATTTGGCTACTTTACTTTTGATTATTTACAACTATGAATTAGGCAGGAGATATCAGTCATAATTAATAAAAACTAAGCGTAAATGATTTTTCAACTTTAAACAATTTAAAGAAATTTACATATACGTATGTTAAAATTATTTTGTTTTATTCGGGTTGACTTTATAGGGTAAATGCACCTGAACCCGGTCACAACACATTTAAATTTATGATGGAAAGCCAATTTAGCTTCGTATAAACGCTCATATTATTTGCGTTAATCAGTAGTAGGCTTTATGTAGTATCGGATAAAGAATACATGCTTAAGATACTTTTTAAATACATATTTTCAATATGTATTAAATTTTAATACCGAATTTTCACCAGCACCCGATAACTAAATTTAAGTTTTTAACATTAATGTTTGTTATTAACGAACAGTTACGTATGTTATTTTTTTGGAAAAATCGGAAAGTTAACTAAACTACTAATTCCAATAAATTTTTTTGGTTTGCTCTGAAGTTTTTTCAACATATGACTTTGATGCTTATATTTGAAATATTAGAGATGTGTTTACTTTTGAGGGAGTCATTTGGAGGATTGTCTCTGGCCTGATATTAATTAATTAGGTCCCAGTACCCGGCCATCGCATTTTTCCTAATTTAAAATATTAAATTCGATCTTTTAAAATTTTCTTTTCATATGCATTATTGATATTAGAAACAAGAAATAAAAATTTGCGTACAGGGAAAACCCGCTGCAACTTTGTCGTTCTTCTTTCTCCATTTCTTAACATTCGCAAACTCCATTTGATAATAAGTGTTGCAAACTTCATACATGTACTTAAGTAGTTAAATATTTTTGAAAAAAGAGAATGTGACCGAAATTAGGTAAAAATTGTCAGGAACTTTAACCTGTTAAAATGTATTAGAAGAAAAAGTTATATTGAAATATGTGTAAAAATTATTGTAAACTTTATTTTACTACTAAACTTAATCCATAATTAATTAAATTGCGTTAGCGGAGATATGAATTAATTTTCCAATTGTGTTAGATGGCCCACTTACCCCAGTCTCAAATGAAAATTTGTGTGCGTAGGTAGCAGGAGCAAATACGATTTCTTTAAGTAGACAAAAGCCAATTACAAGAACAAGGACAGTATTCTGTCATTAATTTTCTAAAAAACACAGTTGTTTTCAGAAAAACAGCGTTTCCATTTTACACTATTTCGTTAAGAAAATCGAAAGTATTGGGTCATTTATACAATTAAAATGTATCGAATTGTTGTGCCTTTTTTCTTTCTCCCCATAAAATTTAGATTTCTATGATTTCAAAGGGATTACATTTTATCTTTCATAATTTCGAAATTGGTGTGGTAAGTCTAGTACGAAAAGGAATCAAAATCGAATTTTGTTGTTAGCAGCAGCTTGGAACAAAGTTTATCTAGAAGAAGAAGATTTATATTAAACCATTCATACCTGAGAGTTACTCAGATGTTACAATCCCAAGTTGAAAATAAAAAAAGGTAAAAGTCACACTCTTTATTTCTGCACTGGATGTATCCTAAGTTGGAGAACACGGTCCGGAAGTCTACCATGTCTTCAATAAACTGTAATTCTTCTCCATTTGAGAGAAGACCCTAGAACACAGAACGCGATCGGTTTATGAAACGGATAAGTATTCTCTCCAAATAAATAAAGTAATTAATTAATACAAATTAAAAAGAGAAATTGAACACATTAGGTTATTGAAAATAGAGTTAAAATCTTAAAGGGATCAGCTTCTCCACACATTAGCCTGTGCAACTGTTTTCTCATGAACTCTTACGAGTGAAAGGATTCTCAAATTTAACGCTAAGATTTGTAATTTTTTTTAATACCATGTTTCTCCACAACCCCCCGCTAGGACTCGCTATAGGAATTGTGGTTAGTAAAGGACCGAAAATATTCAAAGCTATTTAACGCCATAATAAATTGTACAGTCAAATTTGCATTTACATATGTTTATATCTACCTCCGGCCTGGTTTTCATACAGACACTGAATTTGTAAGTTGGTGTTTTTATTGTATTTTATTTTGTTTTGGAAATAGATCCAGCAAAACGAAATAAACACGAAGAGGGCTTACTTTCTTTTGCAATGCGAAACAAACACAAAAATGCCGTTTTTGAACCAAACATACATACGTCTGTATTAAAGAAAAATGCATAAAGAAATATGAACTTGAAAACATACGATTACTAGTAAAAAGCTAAAATATGTACATACATGCAAGTTATTGAACTGATACACACACACACATTCATTTTTTCATAAATTATCTTAAATTCAACAAGGAAGAGAAACTAACATATCTTATGCGTTCAGTATTTAATTCCGTGAAGTTCATGATCGCTGCTATCGCTAAAAACGACTTTTTTCAAGGAACCATATTTGCGCAGCTGCTATAAATGAAGTTAGCAGCTATATCAGCTGTGGTCTAGTCGATAGTAGTGGGGACTCATGAACCTGACATTAAGTCAACTTTCAAGGTGTGGTACTTTTCTACCTCGTGCTGCTAATTCGACTGATCTCACACTATTTCAACTATGTAAATGAAGTGTTTGCTAATTTCGAACTTGTTCGTCTTGGTTCCTATTGGATTCCAGTCCACTCGGAATTAGACATTTCGTTAGATGCATACAAACATAAATATTATATGAAGTGCATTACATAAACACAGAAGTGTATGCATAATATATATATATATATATATTACACTTATTTGTGTATATAATATACTTATATGTATTTATAATATACTTATATGTATATATAATATACTTATATGAATATATACTAAATATTAACCTACGCTGATAGAGCAATAATATTAAGTGAGAACGTACATAGCTGTTAATAAATAAGTTAACATAAACAATACATATATTTACGCACTTTTACTACCTACATATGTTACACATTGTAACACAACAGACACTGTAGCATACTTGATTTCTTTATAATAAAATGATTATTAGCTGTAAAACATATACTGAAATTGTTAAGAAAACTAGGTTTTCACATTTTTTTAGAGAACTTATGGATATCATAAAAATGTTATCGACATATCGAGATGCCTACATAGATATGTACATAGAACTGGATTTTAAGGATATAGAGTAAACGTAATTTTATTGATTTTAATTTTAAATAATTTTATAATTTTTTGGCTACTGTTCCAAATACAGATTTATAATTATTATTATATTAACAAGATACAAGGGCCCAGCTTTTACAGCAATCACATGAAAACTTCTCTTACCAGAATTCATCCTAAGCATTGTCAATAACTTGAAGAAGAGGGACCTAGCGACCATCGGCATAGCAATCGGCTCTGCTGTCTAAGTGTGGATAGTACTAAGCGTGCAAGGCTGTTAAACATATTACAGTTTAAAATGTCTTAATATATAATGGGATGAGCAAACATCTTCTGGAGAAAAAATATTCTTCTTAACAGTTGTTTGAAATATTGCAATCGTCTATTATATTCTTCACAACGTAATGCACAAATTGCAGTTCTTTATTCTATGACGTCAGAATATGTTTCTTTCTTCTTTAACGTGGAAAGTAAAAACTAGTTTCGTGCGTATCAATGTATAGCACATACCAGTATAGTGTGTAATATTCGATATGAAGTTGCTTGCACCGTTAGAAATGACTAGACGAATACAAATACGTATGCAGTTTTTATTGTGTGGTAGAAGCCGGCTGATTCGGTCTGCTGCTGGGATAAGTTAAACAACTTTCATTTTAAATATAAAATTTACAATATTTTTATGACACAGTCTCCGTAAGTTTTGTTTTTAAAGGCTTTTAGAGTTTCCTCACTTGTTTGAAACGAACAAGGTGAAAAGTCTACTAGTAAAATGTATTGTAAATTTATTGTACTTTCGTTTTCGATTTGATAGTTATAACTAGTGACGAATGTGCAAATATAAAAAAATTAATTTCATATAAATATCAGTATATAACAATCTTTACAGCTGCCGTTGTGTAGTACTTAAGTAAAAGAGGTGCGGGGTAGAAATAAATTATTACTAGAAAAGCATTTAAAAAAATGTTGCCCTAAGAATATGTGCAGCATAAACATACTTTTATAGAGGTATTTATTAATAGTGTGGAATAAATTATTTCACACAAAGGAAAAAACGCATTTCAATGTCATTATGCAAAAAAGTTATGCATATGTTTTCGATAAGGAGTAGCGTAAGATTAATTCTTCTACTCCAAGTAGCTCAAAATACATTATGAAAAGGGAGTAATAAACTTACCTCAGGATATCCAATGACCTAACCATTATCATCCGTCATTTTCTGTCGTTATAGACTTTAAGTGTGCTTATAAACTCTTCTACTGCTCAATGAAAGTTCCTTATATTCAATCCAATATTTATGTTCGAACTGATTGCATTTTCATTTTTTAGTAATTGTAGTATTTGATGTTTTTAAACTTTCATTTTTCACAACTATGCTTCACTATAAACTTTTGAAAAATTAACTAATTTTGATCATATTCTTATTGCAATTTTTTTGATCACTTATGATTGGCCTCATGGTCGCATAATCATTATTATTTGTAAAACGATATTGCATTATTATTACACGATTATTAAAGACTACGTTGTGCTTCAATGTCTGGGTTCTGATATTTTGCAACACCTGTAAAAGCAACCTGTTTTCAAAGAGCGAAACAAAGAAAGAATATATGAGAAAATAGTATATGCATATATTATAGTGTAGAAAATATAATAAACAGGCCAAATATTATTCGCAGATAACTACAGTTAACAAATTTGTATCAAACCAAAAAACGTACATATATATGTATATATGTATGTCAAGACCTATTCGCTGTTGGTGATGCATTCATTTTATATCATAGTTAATGTTTTCTAAAACATAATCGTAGCTTTTTATGAATTATTTATACAAAAAGATTATCCTTCACACACGTGGCTAATTAACAGAAGTTTAAAACTCAGGGAACAAGAAAAAAAAGTTTATTATGTGCCCAAACAACATGCGTGTGGAAATGTTCCAAATTACAGTATCAATTCATATAAATGCAATTTTAATATTTTGTAAGTTAATTAATCACAGGTCTAATTAAAACTACCATAGCAATACTATATATCTATGTACTCTATGAAAGTAAATATTCTTTGTTCTTTTTTAAATACTTACTTCCGTATACATGTCGAAGCGACGTTTCCCGTTTCAAAATCCAATTAATTATTATCCAATTTTGTGTAAATTTGCACCTATGTTTTATAACAATTGGTATACTTCCAACACTTCTACCAACATTCAAATAAATTTATGTATGCACGAACCAATTTATTTATAACGATTTTTGTTGTTTAATTCTGTTTTTCACATAAATTACACCACACAGCAGAAGGTAACGTAGCACAGAATATCTTAATTTCCATATATAATTTGAAAACAAAAACTATACTTTTGTTTTACAAAATATTGCACAATATTGTGTACTTCCTCCAATAAAACATTTTCAGGAATTACAAAAAAACACAAGCAAAATATGTACAACTTATTTACTATCTTTTTCAAACAAAAGGGAAGGGTTGGTACATCTATTCTTATTTGAACCTATTTTTTTTTTTCATACACATTAAAGGGCAGAAAGCATTTGAAGGGAGGAAAAGGGCATTGAACGTGCACCGGGGGTTAAATGAACTTTTATTTTATTCACAGCAAAACGTGTATACAATTTCGATTTAAAAAAATATATAAACGAAATGATGAACAAATTATTAAAATCAACAATAAATAGTATAATTATAAATTTATTTCAAAGTAAAACATACAATCAGCAAAACCAGGAAGGAAATGCACACTGAAATTAACACTGCACTTTCGAAACACGAACTCGGGTTTTCCAATTGGTATGAATAATAACAAGCTCTCTTTCACTGCTTAGGCCAGATAATCTTTTGAACATATTCTCATTATTAACTGTTGTATATTCTTTATGGTAAGTATAATTCGTTAGGAAATTCGTTTTTATTTGTATTTTATTTGATTTTCTAAAACACCTCGGAGTATTATGACGAACGAATACAACATTGCGACAGAAAACGACGGCGGCGTGAATTCAATTGATGTGATATCGCTCGTCCTCTAAATACGACGTTTGTTTGCGTGAATATGTGTACGCTGAACACAACAAACTGTTTGAGTAATATTTTCTTTCTACGAACGCAAAGAGCACAGCATTGTGAAGAGAGACAGTGGAAGAAAATAAGAGAGTTCAATTCATTGTAGATTTATTAATTATATGTGGTTTTACTATAAATGAAATTTTAGGAACAAATTTACCAGGATTCGTTTCTAACTTTATTTAATTATTCTTGTAATTAAAATATTTTTTCAATAATAACGAAAAAATAATAATTCTCTTTTATTAAGATACTCTTTTACAATTTCTCTTAATAGTCTTCAATCGCGATTCAAAGGAGTCGAGTAACAACAACCCGGCTTTTGAGGTGAATGACCGAAGATAGCACGCGTTTATTCACTTCATATACAAATGCAAGATATTGGCTACACACTTCATGTCTATTATGATGAATATAGTGTGTGTACCCAAATCGGAGTACCAATACGGAAAATGAAAACACCTTTTTTGGAGATCCGTTGTTTCATATTGTTGTTTTTTTTATAAAAACATTTAATTTTTATTGAAATATGTAATAACACTCACAAGATAACCTAAATATTTATTTCGTTCTTGAGGTATGGCCACACCCAAAATTATTTTTACGAACACAAGAGTTTTTATGTAATTTGAATTATAATCTACCAAATACTTAAGTTTTTTTTTGAACTAAGTTTAATTCAATAACCTGTTATGTAAGTAAGATCTAAAAATATTATTTAAACAAATTATGACAATTTTTAGCAATCCCAGCTCCTGAAGAAGGCAGCAATTTCTTTTGAAATGTTTGCCAAAATTTTACTGATTCTTCGTAAATTGTACCTTTATAACTAGGTACCTTTCTTTAAATTCTTTTAAAATTTTTCAATTAAATGACACAATCAGAACTACAATACTGTTACAATAATTTTCTTTTTTACCAGTCCAAGATCGGTTGAAAGTTACTATTCAATTCGAGACCCATCCCACATGTACAAATGTACGTACGTATGTGTGTATGTATATACATATGGGTAAGGTTTGACTTGTCACCTACCATTAATCCGTGTCAAAAAATAATAATAATCTGTTTTTGAAGTTGCAGAACCTCAGTTCGACACAGTTTATTTCCTCTAGAAATAATGTCAAATTTTCATAATACCTGCGATATCAACATTCTAATAGAATGGGGTTGGAACAGGTGACTGGCCGAATTCTGATTCGTCCACCCTTCCCATCTCGTAATTTCTACCATTTGATAATTTAACAAAATCTATCTAATTCTTTTAAGCGTATATAAAATAGAATGCTTTTTTCAATTAAAGTTGACTTTAGAGAAAATCCACTATCTATTCTATCAAGTAAATACTGGGTGCCAAGTTGAAACAAGGGAACATACTTATAGTCTTCCATTTAGGGGGAAATGTCCCTTAACCAGAGTTCAACGGAAAAAAAGTCAATAAATGGCCGAGTTTTTTGCACTCTGTAAGAAGAAAAAAAAATCAATTCATTCTCTTTCTTATGCTATCTCCCGCGTACGGATTGCGCTTCATAGCCAATGCCAGTAGACAATATACTGACGGTGGGTGGTAAGCTAGGTCGAATGGCATTTGTCTGTAACGTTGAGATGGTGGCTATGAATGCAACTACAGAGTTTAAATAACGTCACTCTTTCTTTAAGTAGAGAATCTCTTGTATTGCTTTCTCCTCCGTGCTTTGTGGTGTGATGTCTACTTAATAGTGTATATTGTATGATTATATATGTATGTATAATAATTTTTAAATGACTTTAGAGAACCAACAAGTTTCTTCCTGTTTGCTTCTCACTCTCTTACATTTGCTTCCACATAATTTTGTTTAGTCAGAAACCCCCAGAAGAGAGGTATCAATCAGTTATATGATGTCATACACATACATGTATCAGATTGTTGGATATACATTCATACGCACAGACGAGAGTTCATCCTTCGCATGTCGCAACTGAATTTAAATCTTTGACATGGTGGTATTTGAAGGTTAAGGAACACGGGTGTGATGTGTGTATGATATGTGCATTATTAAAATTTAAATTCATATAAATAAATAAGTGTCGCATTTCTTGAATGACTAAGGAAGCTTAGATGGCTTAAGTAAGTCACACGCGCTTAACACTGCAAAAACTGAAAAGCGGGAAGGGATGTGTATGGGTATATGTAAAAGAAAACATAATACAACTTTCGGTAGTTCAATGGCCTTAGTGAGAACCAAAACAAAATTCGTCACAGTGTAAGAGAAACGAAAAGAGTAAGAGCGAGCTTATTCCCATTGTCACATGTGTTCGTATGTTCATACTTTATTGTTGTTCCTGGTGGTGGTTCCATTCCTTTTCTGTTTTGCCATGTTCTATTTTCTTTTATGCGTTCTCTTATTTTTTAAAGTTCAATGACTTGGGATTGCTTGCTGGTGCTTGCAAAATATAAACAATTTGATTTCTCTTAAAATTCCTTCTCGTTGGTATTCTCATTAACGAAGAGAAGCAAAAGTTTAACATCCGACAGAAGTATCTGGTCAAACGAAGATAAGACAGACTGAAGAGAGCATGCCTTGGATGTTACGTTTGTATGTTAAAAATTTAAATTAAACACTAAAGAGTGCCGACTAACCGGAACCAAATTAATTATACTGTTTTCTATTTATTTAATTTCGATTTTATCCTAAAATGATACAATCGCATTTAGAGCGAAAACCTTTGCACTTGCTGTAACTAGGTTTAGCCCACATTTTATTTTTTTTTTTGTTCCTAAGAAATCGTTCATAACGTTTTAATGACACAACTGCGTTACGCGATCCGCTTAAATGATCCAGCGCAATGATAGTGGAGAAGATTTTAGGAATAATATAATGTTTTGAGCGGGATGACAAGGCAATACTTATGTATGTGTGTATATCATAGGTATGTCAATGTATATACATGTATATCAATCTCCTCAGGGGCCGATTTGGTCTGTAGTAGATAGATGATATTCAGAGCTCTATTGGTCAGCCATTTCTTAACATTTAATTTGCTGACATAAACACATACATGACGGCTCTAACTTACTTGTACCTTAGTGTTAATATTTCTCATCAGAACGGAATTAACTTGACTAGAATGGTATTCATCCCTATCCACATTTTACACAATTTAAAAATTTTTTAGATTTACTTTGGGCATTTCGGGATATTGGATATTTAGGAATTCTAGCTTGCGGGAGTCTATGTATAATCTCCATCGCAGAAGATACGTTTTTTGACGATTTAGAGATTTTTTCATTTAGTTTTATTTATTTGTTTTATTAAAACAGAAAGTTCTGGCTAGCTCACCTGCTTAACGTTTTCCGGGAATGAGACTTTATCCAGGAACGCACCACACATAGCGCCAGATTGTCTCAATATCTTGTAAAGTGAAAGCGAATGGTTTTAAATACGGTGATGGGAGTAACTGGGGGCATGGGCCTATGCACACGAGGCAATGTCCTTGATCGCGCTCAACATGGCGAGCTGCCAAGGCTATCCTCGTCCGTGCATAGGTCAAGTTGACATACAGCCTCCCCGTGGCGCCCCCTGGATAGCCATCACAGCATCCGTTGTGTGGTGAACTAATGTATGCAGCGACTGGCCTACCAGTCTGTAGGTTGTGCGTGAGGCTAACTCCCTCACCACACAAAAATAACCGAGTTCAGCAACGACAACTTGCCTCGGATATAGACGGATCCAATGTTGACGACCCCATCAAACGTACAAAGGACAACGATTTTCCGTTCTGCACGTGGAATGTGAGGTCCCTTAACAGATCACGTGCAGCCGAACAACTTGCGGAGGCCCTTGACTGCTACAAAGCAGATATCACCGCCATCCAGGAAGTGCGGTGGGATGGGCCGGGCAGAAAGAAGATGAAGAACTGCGACATTTACTACAGCGACTGCTACAGGGAGAGAAGGCAGCGCCTATTCGGATGCGGATTTGTTGTTCGAGGCAGACTTAGACAAAAAGCCGTAAGCTACGATCCCCTAAGCCAACGCCTCATGACAATCCGCATTAAGGCTAAATTCGGGAACATCAGCCTGATATGCGCTCACGCCCCGACAGAAGAGAAGGATGACAACAGCAAGGATGAGTTCTTTCTAGGAGATTTCAATGCTCAGCGGGTGAAAGAGGACATCTTTGCTGGCGTCATAGGGAAACACAGCCTGCACGACACGACCTCCGGAAACGGACTCAGGCTGCTGGACTTCGCCGCGGGGCGGAACCTCTCTGTGAGCAGTACGCGGTTCCCACATCGCAACATCCATAAAGGAACCTGGCGATCCCCTGATCAATCAACCGTCAACCAGATTAATCACGTTGCGATCGACGTCAGACACTCCTCCAACATTCTCGATGTACGAACATTCCGAGGCGCTAACATCGCCTCATCATCACCTTGTTGTAGCCAAGGTAAGAACCCGGATATCGAGAGAACAACGGAGTCGAGATAGGCCAAAACGGTTTGACGTCGGAAAGCTACAATCGCAACAGGTCGCTGGGATCTTTGCCGACCGAGTCTCCCTGAAACTCTCCCAAAGTTCGACGCTGCCTGCACTGACAATAGAAGAAGAATGGAAACGTTGTCAAAAAGCCATCAAAGAAGCTGCCACTGATGTGCTGGGTTTCACGCCACCACCTAGAAGGAACCCATGGTTTGACGACGAGTGCATGCAGGCACATGCAGCTAAACAGGAGGCCTACCAGGCAACGCTGCATCGGACAACGAGAGCTGTTCGTGCGCTCTACGAGCAGAAAAGAAGGGAAGAGAATCGGCTTCTCAGAAGGAAAAAGAGAGAGCCTGAGAAGCGCGCGGTCGAAGAGATGGAGAGGTGTTATGGCAGGAATGAAGTCCGAAAGTTTTACCGAATGGTGAAGCAGCTATCCGGTGGATATACGGTTCGGACCGAAGCCTGCCGGGACCAAAATGGAAACCTTGTAGTAGAGTCGCAATCGATGCTGAGAATCTGGAAAGATCATTTCTGCAGACTCTTAAACGGCGATGACGGCCCAAATCCCGCTGTTAGGCAGAATGTTCCACTAAATTTGATGATTTGATGATAATTGAATTTGATGATAGACAAGAATTCCGTCCCCCCGACTTAGACGAGGTCAAGATAGGAATATCGAGACTGAAGTCGAATAAAGTTGCTGGAGCGGATGGACTGTCTGCAGAACTGTTTAAAGCAGCTGTGGATGACCTGGTTGGGCGCATGCACCAGCTCATCTGTAAGATATGGTCGGAGGAAAGCATGCCCGATGAGTGGAATCTCAGCGTCGTTTGTCCTTTCCACAAGAAAGGAGACCCCTTCGACTGTACCAACTATCGAGGGATAAGTCTCCTTAACATCGCATACAAGATCCTTTCTGCCGTACTGTGTGAACGCCTGAAACCGTTTGTCAACAACCTGATTGGTCCTTATCAGTGTGGTTTCAGGCGAGGGAAGTCCACCATCGACCAAATCTTCACACTACGGCAGATCCTGGAAAAAACCCAAGAAATGCAAATCGACACTCACCACCTATTCGTCGATTTCAAGGCCGCATATGACAGTGTGGTCGCCGTGGCGCAGTGGTAAGTGCATCGACTGCGGCGCAGAAAGTCTGGGTTCGATTCCCGGACGGGACACCTAGCATTTTTTCACGGCACCACCTCTTTCGAGTTGCTGACAACACTCAAAGAGTATTAATTGTCTATGGAAAGCTTCTCAAATCTCGCCGTTCGGAATCGGCAAAAAACTGTAGGTCCCTTCTACTCGTGAAGAACAATAGCATGCACAACACGAGTAGTTGTTGTAGAAGCTAGGCCCTGGTCCGTTATGGGCTGTAGTGCCAATCAATTATTATTATTATTATTATATGACAGTGTGCATAGAGACGAGCTATACAGTGCCATGTTTAGTTTTGGCATTCCTACCAAACTCGTCAGATTGTGTAGGATGACGATGGAGAACTCTCGCTGCTCCGTCTAGGTCAGGAACGAACTCACCGAGACCTTCAATGTCAAAAAAGGTTTTAGACGAGGCGACGCACTGTCATGTGACTTTTTCAACATCAACCTAGAGAAGATCGTTCGTAACTCACAGGTCAACACCAGAGGCACGATCTTCCAAAAGTCAGCTCAATTGCTAGCTTACGCCGACGACATTGACGTGATTGGTCGAACACAGCGAGCCGTCAATGATGCGTTTGCTGGCATTGAAGCGGAAGCGGCTAAAATGGGTCTGTAAATGAGGGCAAAACGAAGTACATGCTGTCATCAAGGAAGGACACACAACATCGGCGTCTCGGACAGAGCGTCACACTAGGCAGCAGAAACTTCGAGGTAGTCAAGGACTTCATCTACCTCGGCTCCGCAGTAAACAGGGACAATAACACCAGTACCGAAATCAAACGCAGAATCACTCTTGCCAATCGCTGTTTCTTTGGGCTCAAGAGGCAATTGAGTAATAAAGCCCTCTCTCAAAAGACTAAGCTTGCTTTATATAACAACTTAATCATCCCAGTCCTACTTTATGGCGCAGAAACTTGGACACTACTTAAAGCGGATGAGGATGCCCTTGGTCTGTTCGAGAGAAAAGTTCTGCGTGCGATTTTTGGTCCTGTTTGCGTTGATGGCATCTGGAGGAGAAGATTCAACCACGAACTGTATGGGCTGTACAGCGGCATGAGCCTAGTCAAGCGTCTACGGATACAACGCTTAAGATGGCTAGGCCATGTAGAGCGTATGGGCACCACTGCTCCGGCACGAAAAGTCTTCGAATCTGAGCTATTGGGACAACGCAACAGAGGACGTCCCAGGCGCACACAAGTGGAGAAGGACCTCAACCAACTTGGAGTGCGCAACTGGCGGCAGCTGGCGAAAGATCGTGCTGGCTGGAGAGGCATGTTGGTTGAGGCCCAGGTCCACCCCGGACTGTAGCGCCACAAGAAGAAGAAGATGGGAGTAACTATCGGACTAAGGACTTTTCAACAAGATAAAAGTGGAGTACCCTAGATTTTCCAGACGTTTCAACTGCTTAGTACGCTTTTTGAAACTTTATTATTTGTTCAAATTTATGACTGCAACTTAAAAATAAATAGGTTCTTCCGAAAAACTACATAGATTTTTGTAATTATTAGTAAATATAATCTAGTCTAGTCGCCGTAGCGTAGTGATAAGTGCGTCGACCGCCGAGCAGAAAGTCTGGGTTCCATTTTTTACGGCACCACATCTTTCGAGTTGCTGACTTCTCAAATCTCGCCGTTCGGAGTCGGCAAAAAACTGTAGGTCCCTTCTACTCGTGAAGAACAGAAGCACGCACAACACGAGTAGTTGTTGTAGAAGCTAGGCCATGGTCCGTTGTGGGCTGTACTGCCACTCAATTATTATTATTAATCTAGTCGAATTGCAGAGGCACAATTAACTAAATATTTCCGGACTATGCTGCCCTGATCTATTCCAAGTTGGAGAAGCAATAATAATATTACTTCCCTTGCACTGTATTTGTAGTTGGAACTTTTCAATTAAACCTTACAAGTCATTGAAATATTAACACCATTTTAAGTAAGTCAAGAAATATGTTTCCTAATCTCAACCTAGGGCGTCCTCTATTCGGTTGTGCCAATGGCTGGGACTCGAAGACTTTTCAAGCCGGAGCCGGAGACGCCGTCAAGGTCGGTAACGATCTTGACAAGGCGACGCGCTGTCATTACGCGGGAGAAACTTCGAGCTAGTCAAGGACTTCCTCTAATTCGGCATCGCAGTAAATAGGAACAGCAACATCAGAAACGAAATCAAACGCAGAAGCACTGTTGCCAATCGCTGCTTTTTGGGCTCAAGAGGCAATTGAGTAATGGAGCCCTCTCCTTAAGGACTAAACTGGCTTTGTACAACAGCTCCTAGTCCTTCTTAACGGCTCGGAAACTTGGACGCTACTAAAAGCGGAGGAGCTCCTTAATCATTTTGAGAGAAAAGTTCTGCGGCATGCGCCTGGTCAAGCGGTTTCGGATAAAACACTTAAGGCCGCTAGGCCAGGTTATTCATTAATCTTGTGGGCTGGACAAACGACGCTGAGATTCCACTAATAGGTCACGCTTTCCCCCGGCTATATCTTACAAATAAGCTGACGCTGCGCCCAACCAGGTCACCATGAATCCGCAGCTGCTTAAAACAGTTTCTCGAATAGTCCGTCTGCTCTGTAACTGTTCAGGGCCTCCGTAAGTAATTCGTGGCACGTGGTCTATTAAAGGACCTCACATTGCACGTGCAGAACCGAAAATCGTTGTCCTTTACTGAGCAATGGGTTTATGCACAAAGCACAATTTCGTTAGTTGCGCACAACCTAGCGAATTTCCAACACTATCTCTGTAAAGTCACAACTGCTTGTGGCGCCCCTAAATAACTACTGTCGTATGCAGAACCAATATGGGCTCGAAGTTATGAGCCTGATGTACTACATGTAGGAAGTGCGTGAGACTAGCTCCCTTACGACATAAAAAATATTCTCGCGTACTTGGCTGGCGATCCCACCAAATAAACAAAGGACGTTGATCTTTACATCTGTACGCGGTGACGTAAGAAACTGCCATATTTTTAGTCCAGGAATCGACTGCGTATCGAAGATTTGCGGCATCCAATATTGATTTCTACAGCGATTTAAATACGAATTTATTCGTATGCAGATTTATTTCTCGACGCAGACATGGGCCATGTCGCAGACAAGTCCCATGTGCATAAGCCTCACGATAATCCACTGCAAAGCTAAATTCAAGAACATCACTCTTATTTCCACCCACGATCTGACGGTGATAAAGGACGTCAATTATAAGGGAGCTTTCACAATCTCTTAAAAAAAAAATATCACGATCATTGTCCGTGCACTATTACCCGGATAATTCTATTAGATTGCGTTGCATAGCTGGAAAAGGAGGACGTCTCTGCCCAATGATGGCCAAGATTGAGCGATTTGAAGATCGTTTGGTGCGAATGGAGCGAGTCCTTTCGTCAAGACCCGGTGGGTCGAGTACGTATCCATAAAAATGGATACGCCAGCTGCTGGAGACCTCTCGATCTTGGCGGTGAATGTAAATTCACTCGTCAGGATCGAGAGAAGGTTGACTTTGCTTCACCTTTTGGAGTCTCATAAACCTGATGTGTTGATGGTTAGCGAAAGCAAGCTAAACCGGAAGCACGTACTCAGGTACAAAGACTACACAGTCATAAGAAGAGACCGCCCCCGTTTCACACAAGCGGGCGGGGTCGCTCTCTTCATTAAAAAAGGCTTACGCCATAAAGTCGTGTATTACGGTGAGGTGCGAACCTTCGGTGTACTGGAGGCTTCGATTGCGTGCATTTCTCTCCAAGGTGGAAGGAAACTGTACGTAGTCGCGGTCTATGCATCAGATGCACCTCAGTCTGCAAATTTCATCTCAGAGCTCGAGACTCTCTTCCGAAAGCTTCGGCTTTGCTCGGAGGAGAATTATTTTGTCATCGCCGGAGATTTGAACGCGAGGCACGTGGAATGGGGCAATTCTGTTCCAAATCCGAGGGGAAATTCACTCTTTGAGTGGATGACGCGGCACTCTATTGAGTTCAAGCTGAATTTGCTTGCAACCGATAGACCGTCGTTTCCCAGAAGTGGGTCTTATTTGGATATGCTGCTAATAGATAGACGACTGACGTTACGAGACGTAGACTCACGCACTAGGAGTTTTATGACAACGGTGGAGTACGACAGTGGTCTTGCCGCGGTTATTCAATTCCCGAACGAGCTGGTGGAGCTTGAAGAATTCGCCGAGACGCACCCTTTCGATTATCGAAGGGCTCGTTGGCCGCGTTTCTCTAGGGTCCTATCCAGGGAACTACGTCCGAGCGAGATAACACTACCTTCGGACAGAAACGTGACGAACGAAGAGGTTGACAGGTACCTCATACAAGTCGATAACACAATTCAACGAACCATGGATAGGACGCTTCCTAAGGTATCACCTACGACAGATGGCGACATTTATCGTAATGATACCATCGACGCACTGCACGTGCAAAAAAGCAGACTGCTGTCGAGACTGAAGACTCTATACAGACGCTTTACAGACCCAGACGACCCGGAAATACGGTCTCTCAAGTCGCAGTTAAAGAACATCCAGAAGCTGATTCGGATGAACTATAGAATTGCTGTCAATTCGTATTGGGGAGATAGGATTCGGACAGTACGTTCTAACGGCCTGGGTATGTTTCCCCAAATCAACCGAATCTTCAGAAGGAGGGGTCATAATGACTTAGAGGCTGTTCGACTTGACAGGACAACCGACAATGAAAACCTACTGACTTCGGTTGGCATAGATCCGAATGAGGCTGTGCTTGACAATGAGTTCTTCATTGTTGAGGATGCCCAAGAGAAGGTAGAGGCAATAGTAGCTGTTTTTCAGGAAGTGTACACGGTCAACGAGTCTCGTGGGCCGAACCACGACCTGGAGAACAGAGCCCTGCTGAACCACTTCCACCTCAGAAATGAAATACAGCAGTGGCGTTCTGAGAATTCTGGTTTTACCAGTTTCAATGACGAAAATCAGGCAACCAATGCCGTCGCCCAAGATGGCTCCAATGCTATACTCATTTCGAAGGAGGAACTCAAAGACATCTTCAACGGTTTGAAGAACAAAAAGTCGACTTGCATCGACGGGATACCAAATATAGTGTTGCGTCATCTCCCTGACGTTGCGGTGGAGATAAACGGAATCCTGTTTAACAATGCACTGAGTAATGCGCATTACCCAGAGCATTGGAAGACGGCGGTAGTGCAACCTCTTCCCAAAAAGGACAAAGATTCCTCACTTCCAAAAAATCTTCGATCGATAATTCTCCTCCCCTGCATAAGCAAGGTTTTCGAAAAGGTTGTCAACAGGGTCCTGATCCAGTGGACTGAGGACAACAAAATTATACCGAACAACCAGTTTGGATTTAGGGCGAAGCATGACACCATTCACGCCGCGTCAAAACTGGTTTCGGACATTCAATGGAACAACCACAAAACCCAGTGCACCGGGGCCTGTCTGGTTGACTTGGAAAAGGAATTCGACACCGTATGGTTAGAAGGCCTCTTCCTAAAGTTGACGAGGATGGGTATAAGCAAACCGCTGCTTTACACGATCTATAACATGGTAACGGGTAGGAGTTTTGTTATCAAAAGTGGCAACAAAGTTTCCACCAACGTTTTCCAAATAAAAAATGGGCTCCAACAGGGTGCAGTGAACTCACCAGTTGAAAATCAACTTTCAGAAGTGTGAAACAATCCTCTTCCGGACTCCGTTATACAGAGCCTCAAGAGATGCGAAAAAAAATTGGCGCAAGTTTGGCATATTGGACCCACGGGGTCAGCCACTAGCCTTGAAGAGTGTAGTGCGATATCTTGGCATTATGTTGGATCAGTATCTGTATGGAGGTATCCATATAGATACAGCTCTGACGAAAGCTTAGAAAGGCTTCGCTATGGCAAGGGGGTTGTTTTACAGCAGCCAACTTGACTCCAAAGTGAAGCGAATCTGTTACACGGCCCTCATCCGGCCAATCATGGTGTATGGTTGTCCTGTGTGGTTCAATGTGAGTCCTTCCCAAATGAATCCCGGAATCTGACTACAAGAAGTTCTATCCTAATGGGGTCTTGTATAACGAAGCAAACGTGAATAGGGTTGATAATTTTATTATTAAGCTGATTCGGAGGCATGTTGCACGAGCCATGACCTCTGAGAATGATCTCATATTTGGGGCCTACTACCGAAAAGACGAGTACCACGAGAACGCTCGCCGAAGGGGTTTTATTCTACCGGAAGCGTTCTTGTATCTTGACCGCATTGAACTGATCCAGGATGCGGAGGCATGTCCACTTATCTATCACGTGGTGAGAAGGACAGTGGACAGGCGACTGTTGTACGACGCCAACGTCGCAAGAGTTAGTCGGGATGCTCTCCGGTTCAGGACATCCATCTCCATTCGTGATAGGATGGACACGGATAAGGACCGGGGGTTCTACTGGTGGTTAGAGCCACACCAGGAACCCCAGCTGTCGTCAGCCTGGTAGGTTAGAGTTGGTCCCCCATGGCCAAGTCATATTTAGTATAAGTTAGGTTAAGTTAGTAGTTAAGATTAAATATAAAAACTGTACATAATTAAAAAAAAAGAAAAAAGATAGTCGTAAGTACTTTTAAGTTAGAATAGGATAAATTAAGGTAGATTAAGATATTTTTGTAGAAAATTCCATAGATAGCTAAGTTTAAAAAAAAAAAAGTTTTCTTAGTTTTAAAAAATAAATAATAGTTATTATTAATTTAAAAAAAAAATAACAAACAGTGAAGCCGAAAGGCAAAAACAAATATATCAATAGTTTAGCTTAGAGCGCCCGCATAGAGCCAGTAAGTAGTTATAAGATTTCATTTCTGTCGTACCTAGGTTAAGCGTGTTGTATCTAGTTTTAAAATACTATTAGATAAATAATAAAAAAAAAATGCCTTTAAAAAAAAAAAAGGACGTCTCTGTCAAACACAGGCTGCAACATACCACATTCGAAAACGGACTAACGCACGTTGACTTCGGCTTGCGTCCATCCCTGTGGTTACCACACGGTGGCCTTGCTGTAATCGAGGTAAGAGCCCGGATATAAACAGTTTAGACAGGGCGCGCCTTAACGTCGGAAGGCCACATGTTAATTGATCCCAAGGCGCTTAGGCTTAACAAACTCTCTGAAAGTTGCCTGCACTTAAAATACATTGTCAAGAAATCATCAAAGGCGCTGTAAGAATACGCAATAAACCTGTTCAAATGTTTTCCAAATTTCCGGTCATCGTGGGTTCGTCTTCAAAGCTTTGCCTAGCATTTTTTCATGGCACCACCTCTTTCGAGTTGCTGACAACACACAAAGAGTATCAATTGTCTATGAAAAGCTTCTCAAATCTCGCCGTTCGGAGTCGGCAAAAAACTGTAGGTCCATTCTACTCGTGAAGAACAGTAGCACGCACAACACGAGTAGTTGTTATAGAAACTTGCCCTGGTCCGTTGTGGGCTTTTTTATTATTAATCTAGTCGAATTGCAGAGGCACAATTAACTAAATATTTCCGGACTACGCTGCCCTGATCTATTCCAAGTTGGAGAAGCAATGATAATATTACTTCCCTTGCACTGTATTTGTAGTTGGAACTTTTCAATTAAACCTTACAAGTCATTGAAATATTAACACCATTTTGAGTAAGTCAAGAAATATGTTTCCTAATCTCAACCTAGGGCGTCCTCTATTCGGTTGTGTCAATGGCTGGGACTCGAAGGCATTTCAAGCCGGAGCCGGAGACGCCGTCAAGGTCGGTAACGATCTTGACAAGGCGACGCGCTGTCATTACGGGAGAAACTTCGAGCTATTCAAGGACTTCCTCTAATTCGGCATCGCAGTAAATAGGAACAGCAACATCAGAAACGAAATCAAACGCAGAAACACTCTTGCCAATCGCTGCTTTTTGGGCTCAAGAGGCAATTGAGTAATGGAGCCCTCTCCTTAAGGACTAAACTGGCTTTGTACAACAGTCCCCAGTCCTTCTTAACGGCTCGGAAACTTGGACGCTACTAAAAGCGGAGGAGCTCCTTAATCATTTTGAGAGAAAAGTTCTGCGGCATGCGCCTGGTCAAGCGTTTTCGGATAAAACACTTAAGACCGCTGAGCCAGTTTATTCATTAATCTTGTGGGCTGGACAAACGACGCTGAGATTCCACTAATAGGTCACGCTTTCCCCCGGCTATATCTTACAAATAAGCTGACGCTACGCCCAACCAGGTCACCATGAATCCGCAGCTGCTTAAAACAGTTTCTCGAATAGTCCGTCTGCTCTGTAACTGTTCAGGGCTTCCGTAAGTAATTCGTGGCACGTGGTCTATTAAAGGACCTCACATTGCACGTGCAGAACCGAAAATCGTTGTCCTTTACTGAGCAATGGGTTTGTGCACAAAGCACAATTTCGTTAGTTGCGCACAACCTAGCGAATTTCCAACACTATCTCTGTAAAGTCACAACTGCTTGTGGCGCCCCTAAATAAACACTGTCGTATGCAGAACCAATATGGGCTCGAAGTTATGAGCCTGATGTACTACATGTAGGAAGTGCGTGAGACTAGCTCCCTTACGACATATAAAATATTCTCGCGTACTTGGCTGGCGATCCCACCAAATAAACAAAGGACGTTGATCTTTACATCTGTACGCGGTGACGTAAGAAACTGCCATATTTTTAGTCCAGGAATCGACTGCGTGTCGAATATTCGCGGCGTTCAATATTGATTTCTACAGCGATTTAAATACAAATTTATTCGAATGCAAATTAATTTCTCGACGCAGACATGGGCCATGTCGCAGACAAGTCCCATGTGCATAAGCCTCATGATAATCCACTGCAAAGCTAAATTCAAGGACATCACTCTTATTTCCACCCACGATCTGACGGTGATAAAGGACGTCAATTATAAGGGGGCTTTCACAATCTCTTAAAAAAATATCACGATCATTGTCCGTGCAATATTACCCGGATAATTCTATTAGATTGCGTTGCATAGCTGGAAAAGGAGGACGTCTCTGCCAAACACAGGCTGCAACATACCACATTCGAAAACGGACTAACGCACGTTGACTTCGGCTTGCGTCCATCCCTGTGGTTACCACACGGTGGCCTTGCTGTAATCGAGGTAAGAGCCCTGATATAAACAGTTTAGACAGGGCGCGCCTTAACGTCGGAAGGCCACATGTTAATTGATCCCAAGGCGCTTAGGCTTAACTAACTCTCTGAAAGTTGCCTGCACTTAACATACTTGTCAAGAAATAATCAAAGGCGCTGTAAGAATAATGTGTTTATTAAAACTTTAATACGCAATACACTTGTTCAAATGTTTTCCGAATTTCCGGTCATCGTGGGTTCGTCTTTAAAGCTTTTCGACCTCTTCTTGAACATTTTATACTAACACAAAGTCATTTTCAATGTTTTGATAACAGATTTATTTATTAATTTCTCGGCACTTTTATTGACATAAGGGGGAGGTACGATCTCTTTTATTTTTCTTTCCAAGCTTGTTGGAACTCCACAAACTGTAGCAAAAAGCCGTGTCAGATATTTCTGCGGACTAGCTAGTGCGGACTAATTGCTTTGTCTTCTTGTACCAATATACTGGTAAAGCTGGTAGAATTCTCGGTTGTATATTCTACATTGGATATTCATTTGCGTTCCGTGCTTAAAACCATCTGATTGGCTCTCGAAAGAAATAAACGGATGTTATTTCCGTTGAGCTGGGAAGTTCCGTAAGTCCTTTTCATCGTTGGATCCTTTTTCTTCACTTACCTTGCTACTCGTATTCAGTCTGTTATCTTCTTAAAGTTTGTATGTGTTTGTCGTCATGTCAGGAGAAACATGACGGCTGGAGTTTGCAGAATCCTTGCCCCTGCCGCAGTCGAAAAGACACTATTCAACACCGCGGCTGCCGTAATATAACCCCTACTACAAAGGAACACCGTGACACATAGATGGATGGAACGTGAAATTTATGTAAGACAATAGTTCATCCGCCGCAACAAAAACTGAAGCTGAATTCGCTTTCAAAGCCTTCACGACACAGAAAAGTAAGGATATTGCGCATGAAAGAACCCAAACAGCAAAGCTCTTTAATGTTGCTGGAAGAAACTCACGAGTCAACGTCACAATCTTCTAAAATTCCGTTCAGCTGATGGATTACGCGAATGACTTTAATGTGATTGGACAAACACATCGAGTCGTCAATTTAACGTCTGTTTACATTAAAATGGATGCGGCAAAATAGGTTAAGTGAAGAACGAGGGCAAATCAAAGTCGTCTAGGAAAGACGCAAAACAATAACGTTTCGGACAGAGCGGCACAATTCTCAGCAAATATTTAAGATTGTTAAGGATTTCGTCTACCACTGTCCCGCAGTAAATAAGGACAACAATATATGTACCGAAATTGAAATTGGTATTACTCTAGCCAATTGCAATAGGCAATGGATTAATAAAGACCTAACTCGAAGGACCAAGCAAGAGGTGTACAACAGACGTTCATCATCGCAGTCCTGTTCTGCTATTAAAAGTTAATTTAGAAGACCATGATATATGAAAAGAGTACAGCATGGCTTTGTGGTCCCGTTTGCGTTGATGGTATCAGAAGGAATAGTGCGCATAGTCAGATATCCACGGGATGGTGACTAATGTATTATTCCACCGTGGTCAAAATTCGTTGTCCTTTGATAATTCCATTTCAGCATTGAGTATTAATAAAAAATAAGAATTTATACAAAATTATTACTGTGTACTGTTTTCGGTACACGCGGCGTAGAAATGACACCTAGTGAAAAACAGCTTGGCAGGGAACGTGTAATAACGCTTTTTTTTTTTTTGGTGTATTCCTATAGATAATTTTTTTATATTTTTCATATGAAGCTGACACCGCCTGGATTAGGTCGTCCGCGGTTGAAGTTCACCCCTATTCCGGGAGTCATCTCATTTTAGTGACTATTGTCATTTTGAAAGTCATCTCATTTTTTCATCGGTATTCCGAAACTAAAATGACTTGTGGAATATGTTCCACAACAAAAGCGGCCTGTCAAATGCAAAATGTCATATGCTTACACTTTGTTAATATTTTGAATTCTTCAATAAAATAACTTTGAAATAATCTTTAAGTGTTTTATTTGAAAACATGGACAGCATAGCTCTGTTTGTAGATGTAGATGTATATAATAATGCATTCTTGACTCCACGTTGATGAGTTTCTTTAAAGCCGAAAACTCTTCCAGGTGGGTCCACTGTCTCATGCATTGATAGAAGTTTGGCCACCGTTTCGTCCAGCTCCGTTAAAATATTTGTTTAAAGGGTGCTCCTCCGGTTGCCTCAGATAGCATTTTGTTGTGCGTCGAGTTTTTTTTAAATTTTGACTTTAAATCGAACCAAACCTTGAAGTATTTCAAAACAAATTATTTAAATGTTCGTATGTACATATACATATGTATAGTCAATTGCACATACCTTTTGCCATTCTTTCTCATTACGCACAGGTGGTCCTAAACTGTTTAATATTGCCGCAACCTCCTTTAAGCCAATTCTTATGTCCTCACTTTGAGTAACGCCTCATTTGAAATTTTTGGTAAGAGTCACGTTCTCTTCCATGAGTCCCACCAAGCGAATGATTTGCGAAGGTGTTGATACCTTTAACCCTTGGAAATCATAATTAATAAGCAACTATATATCAAGAAACACAAAAATAAAAAAAAAAGGTGGGAATCATGGAAGAGAACGTGACTCTTGCCAAAAATTTCAAATGAGGCGTTACTCAAAGTGAGGACATAAGAATTGGCTTAAAGGATGTTGCGGCAATATTAAAGAGTTTAGGACCACCTGTGCGTAATGAGAAAGAATTGCACAAGGTATGTGCAATTGACTATACATATGTATATGTACATACGAACATTTAAATTATTTGTTTTGAAATACTTCATAGGTTTGGTTCGATTAAAAGTCAAAAGTTAAAAAAAATTGACGCACAACCAAAGGGAAACTGAGGCAACCGGAGGAGCACCCTTTAAACAAACAACGGAGCTGGACGAAACGGTGGCCAAACTTCTATCAATGCATGAGACAGTGGACCCACCTGGAAGAGTTTTTGGCATTAAAGAAACTCATCAACGTGGAGTCAACAATGCATTATTAGACAATCCGTCTACATCTACAAACAGAGATATGCTGTCCATGTTTTCAAATAAAACACTTAAAGATTATTTCAAAGTTATTTTATTGAAGAATTCAAAATATTAACAAAGTGTAAGCATATGACATTTTGCTTTTGACAGGCGGCTTTTGTTGTGGAACATATTTCACAAGTCATTTTAGTTTCGGAATACCGATGAAAAAATGAGATGACTTTCAAAATGACAATAGTCACTAAAATGAGATGACTCCCGGAATAGGGGTGAAGGTGAATACCCCGAATTCGATCATTTTATTTAAAATTTCACCAAATCCAAGTAACGAGTAACGATCTCATTTCAATTTATTTTTTCAGGAATTATGAATAATCATAATATCGTTTATGCAATGGACACATATTGCACAACATACATGCATAATTCCTTTAAAAAATACGAATTGAAGTGAGTGCGGTTCTGACTATCTTCACCTAGCGAAACTGTGAATCAAATGACCCATTTGGGGTATTCCATACTTGGAGCATCGTGAGCACAGGTGACAGGACGTGAAATCAAAACACTGACGGTCATCGAAAATATTATTATAATAATGCAATTGCATGTACTCGATTTCTCAACTCAATAACAGGGAATTGCAAACGGAAACGAAAACTCGATATTACGGTGTGTGCGTTATTTATAAGGTGTTATGGAGGCTGATGACTATTGTAGCTTTAGTTTTAAGACTACCAGAAAACAATTAAGATGTTGTATTCGAAAATATCGTGTCTTTTATTTGTTGAAAACGTAACTCGCGCAGTTGAAGCATAATACGTGAAACGTCATTCAATAGAAGCTGAAAAACTCCACCAAAATTTCAAATAAATTGCATAAAAAGTACATTTATCAATTTCCAAATAAACGATTTTTGATTTATTTTTCGAATTTACGAATATATTTTCTACAGCAGCTACATCTATTCATACATATATAAATATATACAAATATTTCATAGCATTTTTTCTTTAAATGGACTATTTAAGTCACTCGTATTGGATGTTCGGAAAAATATGCAAATAACATATATAATTTCAATGAATACACTTTAATATTGTCCAGAAACAATGGGAGCAATTTTAAATAAAAACATACAATACATGCTGACAAAATAAATACACATGAACATTAAAAAAAATAAATCGAACTTAAAAGCCATGTAAAAATATAGTATCTTAAGATGTTTTACAATTACTTTTGTTGAACTGTAGGGATATATTTATTTTAGAATTAGAAAACATAAATGTAGTATGTTATGTAACTGCCCTTTTTTTGGTTTTATCCTTGTATTTAATAGCGAAATATTCGACTTTCTGTATTTTTAACAAATAATAAAGTATTATTTACTTATAAAAAGAGCGAGAATGTTACCTAATTTTAAAAGAATTGAATATTCCAAGCAAAAGAATATAAGGTTTGGTTACAGGTGTATACTACTTTTCATTACATGCTATATGAGTTGGTGCGTATCTTATTTAAATATAAAAACTACGTCTTAATGTCGTGAGTTTTGAGGGATGATTGCTTGTGTAAATTGGTTTGTTTTTCAACTTTGGTCTGTTCAGGAGTAAGTTCCTATAAGGAGTATCAAATATTACTCCTGTGTGGAGGGTCCACTTTGATGATGATGTTGTTGTTGATTTTCGTAACGCTGCCTTAGAGCAGTAAGTGCGCTGAGTAAACGATTATTTGCTGCATCTAAAGCCGCTATTTGCTGCCCTTGTGCCTCAATAACACGCTGCTTGTGCGAAAGAGCAAGTGACATCTTCATCTGTTCGCGGCGAAGTTCTTCTTCCATCGTAATCAATCTATCAATAGATACAAATAAATAAATATATGTTTTTTCTTTTGAACAAGAACATTAGTCAAACCTTTCGATTATGCTCCTCATGGTTGAATCTGACTGCTGCAGGCCGGTATTACCACCGTTATAACGATTTAATGCAAAGATTTCATCACTAGAGTCTCTTAATTCAGCTTCATCGCGGTCAAGGGTATGGCGAAGACTGTCCAAGGTTTCTTGCAAAATTTGGATTTCGCCATTCTGATCGTAATTGTTTCGTGGTTGCCGTCGTCGCTTACCTTCAATTGGCTGACATACACCTGTCAAAAATTAAAGTTAGTAAAGAAGCTAGTTCGTTCGTTGTAAAAGTACTGAGATGGACAAGTATATTATAATTAATATTAATTAATCGTAATTATATGGGATGTGACATCGCACGTCAGAAATGTACATTTCTTTATTAAAGTCTAACGTCATTTGTTTTATATTATATTATTTTATTTACTTCAACTCGATTCAACTTGGATTCATAAGCATATTAATTATGCTAAATAGTGTTGCATTAACTAGAGTTACCAAACTTATCCGGTGATACACTTAAACCGATTCCATCCCAGTTACATTTGAATTAAATCGAGTTTTTAGAACTCGTTAAAGGAACCGAATGTATTGACATACTACAAACGGACAATATAACTCGATTTTCCCGAATCAATGGGACGGTGATAAAGTCGTCTGTAATATTTGTTTTATGCGGTTATAGCAATCTGCGGCTATTTTCGTGTGCATAAAAATATCCCCTTTTTGAAAACAAATTTAATTTCGCCGTTCGGGGTTGACATTAAACTGCAGCCTTCTTACAAATTATTGCTGAAGAAGTCCTTTGTAAACTGTAACGCTACGCGTTTTGCTTATTATATATGGAAAAAAATTTAGGCAAACACAAGAATAATGCAAGGATAGAAGAAGTGGTGGTTCATAGTCAGTATACAGACGACACAAAAACGTCCAATTGGTTTCCCTATCCTTCGTCTCGTCTTTGTTCTATGTCTATTAGATTTTCCGCTGCTTTTATTTCACTTGAACTTTTTTGTCAAAATAATGATGAGAGAGTAAAGAACAGACATTTCGTCGGTTTTCCAAAGGGTCGATCGACTTAGCAAAGAATTTTATTCTTCATTCGTCCGTGGGTCGGGATAGAGGAAAAAATTTAACTTCGAATTTTTCTGACGGAATTAGGGCAGCGCTTATTTGGATGGGAATTTGTTGTTTGGATACCTCATAATAATCCGCATCAAGGCTTAACTGGGGAACATCAGCCTGATTTCTGCCTACGTCGCAATAGGAGTGTAGAATAGCGATACCAAGGATGACTTATATGGTCTTCTAGAACGAACATACGATCAATGCACCAGCCACGACACCAAGCCCATTCTGCAGATCTCACCGCAAAGCTGGGTAAGGATGAAAGCTTTGCTAGAATTACCGGAAGAGACAACCTGCACGACAACACATCCGGAAACGAACACAGACTAGTGAATTTTGCCTTGAGGCTTAACTTCTTTGTGTTGAGTACGCGGTTCTCACACTTCAACACCTAACCACTAAGTAGATTGAACACATTGCAATCAAAGTCATGTACTCCAAGGAGAACAAGAAGCCAACATCAACTCGAGTCATAGATTTCCAAGTTTTTTCGAATTTTCTTGGGGGAATAAAAAAAAATTTAATTACTTTTAAGCGATAAATTTAAAAAGATATAAGAGGCCGAAAGGCATAGAGAAAAAGCAAAAAACCTAGATTAGCTTAGAGTACTCGTGAAGAGCCAGTAAGTTAGATATTAAGATCACTCGATTATATGGTAAGCTAGCTTTAAGTATTTTTGTCTAGCATTTAAGAAATTGAATTTTAAAATAACAATGCATTGAAATCTAAAATCTAAATCAACTCGAGTCATTTCCTTGTTATAGCCAAAGAAAGCGCGATCTGGCAGCGTTTAGCTGGTACAAAATGTGCTACAAGCAGATTTGCTTTATGAATGTAGGGATCAAAGACGGGACTGTACTCTGTATGTTTTATTTATTTTTGCCCAACATTTTGGTCATAAGAGAATTTCACATGATTGATAAACGCATTAAAAAGCGTTTTCTTTGGGTTGATATTTTTCACTCTGTGGAGAATGAAGGATTTCATCCTTAACAAAATAATATTTGTGACCGTATCACCCTAGAGGAAGCACAGTGCACAGTTTAAATACATAGAAAAGTTGTTCAGTCTGTTCCAATTGGGCTTTTTCGTATAGCCAGGTAGTTTTTTTCGAAAATCGTTCTATAACTTTGTTGGTTGAGTGCATCATTTATGTATGCATGTTAGGGATTTAATTCAAAAAGTATTAGTTCACCTCATGTAAATTCGGTTTGAAAAGTGTTCGAGTTGGCATAGAATCAAACCATAAATGTTGGGCATAAAGATTCGTGATAAATTTTAAGTAATTGAGCTTTATTCATCTCAATTTCGCAAATTGTTTGTCATAAATCCAAATGCACGTGCTAATTATCAAACAAATTAAAAAAATCAATTCAAATCGATTTCAATACAACTATGCAGTGTTTTTGTTTTTTTCTAATATATTTACCTTCAGTATCTGTTGAGCTGTCTGATAATGTTCTTGCTGAATCCAAACTTAAACGCCTCTGGTATCTGCTACTGTTACCCCCTATTACTGGACCGTTTCCGACCACATTGCTATTTAAATGGTGATGATGCTGTGAGCCACTTCCACCGTTATATATTGCTACGGGGCCAGCCGTAGGAAGTGCGTCCCGAATGCTACGATTTAAGAAACTTGTAGTCTGAACATATGAGTCAGTATGGGGAGCATAATCTTCTCGTTTGTACTGTGGATTTGTGCGTGGTGCACGCACCCCCCCACCGCCTCCACTACTACTGCTAGTTCCACTTAGAGACCGGTGGGTTTCAATATGACCATTTTCGGGAGCAGTCGATTTAAAAGAAATTAAATGATAGTTGTCCGTACTAAGTCGTTCCTCACTACTTGATGGGGTCAAGGACGATGATGCTCCTCCAGTTCTCTCAAGATGCGTTGCTCTAGCTGTTATCATACCCCCTTTATTACGGAAAACATTTGATAACGGAGGATAATTATTTGCGCGAGGTTGCTGCTGCTGCTGAATTATTTGGGCCTTTTGTGCCTGTTGTAAATTTTGCTGTTGTGGTTGTTGCACATGATGATGGTGATGGTGGTGGTGATGATGAAGAGCATTGGAATTTGTTGACGATGTAGTTGAAGAAGCCGACGATTGAAGTTGGTATATTGGATTCTTAAATGCTAATGGGGGTTGTAAGGTTCCACTTGCGTGCTGCTGTCTGTGAGAGGGGTTACTATTTAATAACTGCTTCTGCTGTGCGTGCTGCTGATCTACTGGGCTAGAAGATGGAGTGTTTATGCTTTGGTATCCAGAACTGCAATGACTACTCTTTGAGGTGAGGGGTTCTTTGGGTTTATTTGAATCTGCTGTTGCCGCAGCGGCGGCTTGTTCTTCCGCATATTTGAAAAGGTCTGCTAAATCTTCCAAGTTCTTTGGCATATTACTATTGGGATTGTTATCAGATGATGAACCGATTTGTATGGAAGAGCTATTGGCTAAATGTTGATGCGTTGCATCAGGAATGCCAAGATATAATTTACTTGGGGTTCTTTCGCCTAACAAGCTCAGTTGTGAACTAGTTAGGCCAGTTTTACTTCTAGAAGAAAGCTTTAAATGAGGTGTGGGACTTTTCCGAACAAAGGCGCTGGACGGATCCAGGAGTCCAATTTGAATTAGATTTCCGTTGCCATTAACAGATGAACAATGATCATCGAGGCTGTTATTATTATTTCTTGGTAATGTGGTGGCTCTTAATGAAGTAGGGCTTGAGGTTGCGTTTCCATTGGTGCTAGTAGTAGAAAGGTTTCCATTACTAGGAAAATAATGCGCATTAATAACGCTGAATGCAGTGCTGGTTGATGATCCTATCCCATCCTCTGGTGAATTTCTTCCTGCTGTACTTGTAATAGAAGACGGAGGTGGTGGACAATGATGTTGAATAGTGGTTGGAATTAGCAAACCACTGTTCTGTGACGATGCAATTGAAGATTGTGATTGTGAGTGATGCAGTTGGCTAACGTTATTGTTGTGCAAACCGGTGCTTATATTCGTCTGACTGTTCGAATTTCGTTTATGCTCCTGCAATAGAGGAGTTACTGTTGGATCGTTATAACGGAATATATTTTTCTCAAGTGAACTCGGTGTAAGAACGCCACGAATAATACCACGTTCTGATGGTAGAATTTTTTGTGTTTGTGGCTGTGCCCCACCGGAATATTCTTGCTCATCAGGACTACGATTTTCTTGATTTTCATGAGAAAAGTGATTTGACTCTATTGCTTTCGTGATTTCAGTAAGAATATGCTGCAGTGGATCCAATTCACGCTGACGATTTTCACTTAGTTTTTGTATACTTTCAGTTAAAAGACTATGTAGAATCGAAAGTTGTTTGCCCTGATCTATGTATCCTGACCAATCTAGAATCGATTCCGGAGAACCTTGCTCTGGGCGAGTTGAAATGTTATATAGAAATTCTTTCATTCGGGGCGCCTCTTGTTCTAGAAAGTCATTAAGAAATTCCATAAAATTTTCCTTTCCCTGGAATCGTGTGAAGTTTGCCAGTGTCTGAAGGGTTTTTGCCACTAAAGTAAGATTGCGAGTCGCACGAATTGAAGGCAGCTCTAAAAAAGTTAAATGTTGAATGATTAATGATTAATAGTGAAATACAACGGAAAATTACTAACCGTTAGTTATATTGAAAAGACTTGGAGATAAGATTGCTGGACAGAGAAAGCGCAGAAATATTGAAGCAGAAATTAAATTGTCCGCCATATCCTCCCTGCCAAGTGTCTGAAGCCGTTCTCTAAACGTAGCAAAACATTCTCTTAATTGCGGAGGAAAATGTTTGTGAGATTCGTAAATACTGGACCAAGCACTTCGAACTGCATTTCGTAAGGACTGCTGTTGTCGAACCAATGATCCTGTAGCCTTAAGAGGATCGACTTCGCAATCCCGATCCGATTGTATAATTTCATTAATAGGTGCCGATAAAGTATCTTGAAGATATTGTTCGCCTGTCAGTTTCAAAAAGGCCTCCATGCTCTTTGTGGCCAATGAATTACCACGAAATGTTAGTCGCTGATCGCCAACACGAAGAAGATCTAACGCTACAACATCTGTGAGAAATGCACCAGCAAGGCCTTGCGCATGCATCAATAGGACTAAAGCCTGGCCAATATCTTCTTTTGCTTTTACTCCTATAACTGGTTCAAGTGACTCACATACACGTTTATAATTATCTTTTAAGTACGATAAAAAATCTGCATACACACTTATTGGCAGTATATCTGTACTTTGAAAGCGACATTTTATGCGCAATGTGGGCGTGACTTCTTTAGATGATCCTCGGTTCATACTGCTATCATTTTTTTCACTTAAAATAGGATACCAGTCTTCAGAGAATAAACGTGAAGTGACTTCATGTATTGGAATCTTTACAGAACCAACAAATTGATGTTTGTCACGTTTCTTTTTTTTCTCAATTTCCCGGAAAACGTTTACTGTTATTACATTTATATCAGGTATATCTGGAAAGTCAAAGTATTCTCCCCAAAAAAGCAGGTCTGTTTGTAATTTTACACTTGTGCGCCCATACAAAGTTTTATCTAAATGCAGTTCACAAAAATACTTTTTTTTAGGGGGGAGGTTTTTGCCTTCGTAGATCCACATTTTGAGTGAGTTATCGATGTGACGCGTCTGTTCGGAGTTGGGAGCAATTGATTTTCGGAGGCTATAAATCCATAAATCACGTTCTTGCCTAGATCCGCAACTGTAATAACGTTCTCCACGCGGGCCACCACGAACCTGGAAGCAGTGACGACGCCCAAGAACGGATTGATGAACTGGTGCCACTCCGACTGCTCCAGTACAAGAAAGATCTGCATATAAAAGAAATTTAACTCAAACATTTTTTATAATTTTATATGTACACATATATTTTTTAAATCCAACTATTACTTTTAAAATTAATCAGCTATCTTTATGATGAAAACGAAGAAAAAGTACACATCAAGATCATAACTTTAATTCATTTGATTGAACATCAAAAAAACAGTTTCAATATTTTTTTAACACGTCGGAAAATCGCAGCCGCACAAATCTGCGATTTTTTTAAAATAGAAAATCCTATCTTAATAACAAGTAGCATAACGTTTTGTTTATGAATTTGGTAAGACGTTGCGGCATCGAATCCACAAGTTTTCTAATATCATTAGATGTTATTTTTCCCTATTCCTCAAGTATTATGTTTTTAAGGATACTTATTGATGTAATGCTCTGTTGGCGAATTTGCGTTAAAGGAAGTCGCACAAATGCTTTATGAGACAGAGAAAGTATTTTTTGTTTGTTTGTTTGCAATTGATCCTTGACCAAAGCAATTGATCCAGCAACCAAAGCCCTACATTTTTGGGGTTTTAATTTGGGTTATTATCGTACTGAAACTTTGCTGTTTTTGCCTTTTTTTATTTTTCATTTGGTCTCTACAAATTTTGTCTTTGGTAATTCGTTGGCTGCCATGCAAACCAACAGCTTAACAGAAGAAAGGAAGATTTTCAAATGCGCTTCTGTTTGTTTGAAATATATGGTTTCTTACGGGCTACTTCGCTATGACACCAAACTTTTTTTAAATGTCTTCTCATTGTACTAGTAGAAACGCTTTTCAAAAATCCTTCCGCTACCCCAAGTTTTAGTTGATGGGCAGTTATCCTTTGATTGGGTGGTACTAAGAGAAGAACCCATCGTTCCATCTTAAGCTACTACTCACTAAAGATTGTCCAATTTCTATATATTTTAGCGAATAAACTTTATAATAATTCTTCTTTCTTCAACATAAATTTCTTATCCCTTATCGGCCATTGTTTTATTTTTATGACCTTATCAAGCATCAAAAAGCGCAAAAAAAAAAACAAAAAAGCAAAAAAGAGAAATATTCTTTGGATAAGCGTAATCGTTTATTCGTTTGAACCGGTGACTTTTGTGTGTGTGATTTTTTGATTGAATTTTTTTTTTAAATATTAAATTATTATATGTACAGAAAATCTGTAAAAATACTAGTTATACAAAGAAGAACCTAAAAATTCAAATAATGTTGTTCTTCATAAGCTGATAACATACATGTGTTTAAAATTGATATTTCCCGCAGAGTGTATCTGTGCGGAGACTTCCCAGAAGAGAACATCTCTTTTCTTACATGTACTAAACGAAATTGGTTCCATATGACTAAGCTAGCTTACAGTTTTCTTAGACGGAAAAGCAAAGGATTTACACTTATACATATGTTAATATATTGCGATGATTTGTCCTCTCAGGATGACACGAATGCAAGGTTACACTCTTCGTTAAAAATGCGTTTCGGTTACAGTACATGTTTTATTTGTATTATAAAACGAAATGAGGTTTTTTGACAAAAATTTCCAAGTTATTCAAAGCAGACTGGAAATATGGCCTTTCGAAAAACTTCTTAAACGAACATTTTCCTTTGGTCAACAAAAATTGTTAACTGATCTGCTGGCTCCAAAAATAAAAGTTGGTGTTTGAAACATTATTAATATATGTATCTTTGCCTAAAAAGACTTATTTTTTTTAATAAGACTCACCTATTGTTGACATAACCGTATGACTTGAAAGTAAACTCTCATGTGAACGAGAACCACGAAGACCGCCTGATCCTCGTTTGGTTCGTTCTAGTTTGGTAACAGATTTTGTGCGTTTCAATGGATTGGACCTGTATATAAATAAATAAATTATGAATATTGATAGGGCTATATTTATTGTAATATAATAAACTAACCTCTTGGAAAAAAAATTTGTAAATCTTGATGTAGTATTGTGCTCCTGTTGATTCTGTTTTTGTCCGAGAATAGGTGTTGCTGGTGCAGATCCTCGCCTGCATGCTTTCTCATATGAAGTGTCTACAAAGAATCATGTGGTTAATAACTTGAAATTACAAGAAAAGGAATAAATATATAACTATACGCGTAAGTAACTTCTTTCGTTTATCGGGTAAAAAAACAGTATCATGTATTTCCATTCGGAGAGTCCGGCTTCCAAAGCGTCAATTGTAGTTGGCTTATTTCTGAAGATCTGAGGCTTTACAAGAGAAAATATGGCATAGAAACCAGAGCTCACCGAGGCTTGAATTTCAGGAAATATATAGTCCATTAACAAGACTTGCTCACATTGGTCTTCGCTTACACTCAGCGCGTTGACCCCTACCGTTGAAAGAGAGGGAGAGATTGTCCAGAAAAAGCTTCTCAAATTCATGTCAGCAAAGAAGACTGGTAGCAGGCACAAAACGTGTAATATAAAAAAAATATATCCAGATGTGGAAAGTTTTACTACCCTGTTTGCAATTTGCCTCCTTTTTATTTTCTTCGCTTATTCTTATTAATTTTGAGCACTGTTTTAAATTTTGAAATTATCGCGCCTACGAAAAAATAATGTCTGCAAGGTTGTGCCTGAACATATAGTTATTAAAAATAAGAATAATATACGTTAAAACTATGCCATTATAAAGGGTGATTTTTTAGCTATTATCTTTTTGGCAACACTGATTTAAACACCTGACGCACGTTTCGTGTTTTGTTTCACTGTCAAACATCTTCAGTTTGGTCTTTAATTTAACCATGAATTGTCTTACAAACGAACAACGCTTATAATGCGTGATCTGTTAATAAAGTTCATCGCGCGCTTGTTCCATATTATGGTCAGTTCATTTTTGGCTCAATGAGTACGTAAATAAGCAGAATTGTCTATTTTGGAGTGCATATCAGCCAGAAGCATTGCAAGAGCTACCAATGCATCCAGAAAAAGTCACAAATTGGTGCGGTTTTTGAGCTGATGGCATCATTGGACCGAACTTCTTCAAAGATTTTGCGAATCGTAACGTAACTGTGAATGGTGAGAGCTACCGTGAGATGATATCCAACTTTTTTTTGCCCAAAATGCAAGAGCTTGACTTGCATGTCATGTGGTTTCAACAAGACGGTGCCACATACCACACAGCACGCGCAACAATGAACTTATTGAGAGGCGAGTTCGGTGAACATTTTATTTCACGTTCGGGATCGGTCAATTGACCGCCTAGATCGTGCGATTTAACGCCTTTAGACTATTTTTTGTGGGGCTATGTTAAAGATTGTCTATACAGACAAGCCCGCTTCAATTAACAATGCATTGGAAGACAACATTGAAGCATTTATTCGTGAGATACTGGCCGAAATGTTGGAAAGAGTATGCCAAAATTGGACTAAGCGGATGGACCATTTGAGGCGCAGTTGCATGAAATTATCTTAAAACATTAAATTATATGGACCGTACTATCGATTCAAATAAAGATTTTATGAATTTTTCTGAATTTTACATGTGTTTTTTTTGAAAAACTTTCCTATAACTTTTAAAAAAATCGTCCTTTACAATGGTTATGATTTTTGACAATTAGTTTAAAAATGCTTTGTATCATGGAAAATAATGATAGTATGTAATAATATGAGGAGATTATTATCACATCAATTCTATTGTTTTGAAACAATTTCTGAGCTGTTCGCCCTGTGTTTCGATCATTGTTTTGCAGAAAGACATATTTAAGTGGCATTTCATCCTCAGCATATGACATCATAACGTTTTGTTAGGTATATGTAGTATATGTATATATGAGTGTTGATTCATTATGCCTTTGATGCAATATACTAAACTTCTCAGGCGACCACGACAAACGCTCTCTAGAAAACCTTAATCTTTCCACGTGTTGCATATGATTTTCATAAGAATTGGGACATTGAGCAAGCTAAACATCTTAACCGGTCTTCAATCTCGTAGTAAGTTTACCGACATTTTTTAAGGGATTGAATCACCTCACGTGTACTCCACGACCCACTTTAAAGAACAGAATCCAGATGCAATATATATATTTATAATGACAACTACATGTATGTATGTAGATAGATAAAAATACAAAAGTACATTTTAAACCTGTTTAAAAGTACGCGTATGTACACTACACAAAATAATTCACATGCAGCAAGTTTAGTTGAGGAAATTTATCATTTTACTATTCCTAAATTAAGTTTAATATTAACAAGTAACCTAAATAAATGTTATATAAGTTTAACGGTAAAGTAAAAGAAATTCGAAAACTATGTCAACAAACTGCACATTCATACATCAAACAATTTCACATACATGTACGATCACACTGATTTACTAGAAGAAAGCGGGACTCTTTTTATGCATTCTTAAAATGAGGGTATTTAACGCTTTATTGAAGTTTGAGGTAGTCATTTGAACTTTTCTTTGGTGTTACACAGTTAATGCTTAAAAGATGTTGTTAATCATAAAAATAAGGGAAGAAGTTAAAGCTTTAAAAAAATATTTCAAAACAATAAAAACTTCGAAGTCGAAAAAAGGTGTTGATCAAGTATTTACAAGAAACCTTATGAATTATAAATAACAACACCAAAACGAGTGCTCCAAAAAAATCTGTTATGTTTATTAACGAGAATGGAATTACAGCAAATGCTCAAACTACAATATAAGCAATTTCCCCCACATTTCTCATTAGTTCAGGACAACAAACCCAAACATTTATCTGTGCAAATAAAAGTATAGTTGTGAAATATAATGTAAAATCTTTATTGATCCATCCACCAAAATCCCCCTCCCAAAATCCTATCAAGAATTTGTGGTATTTTTTGGAAAGGAAATTACGAGAAAATCAAGTGACCAGTCAAATGCATCTTTAGGAACCTATTCTACACGAAAGAAATAAAATATCACCCTAAATTACCAGCAAGCTCCTATTTTAAATGAAACACAGGTAAGCAAAATATTACTGAACACGTTAATTATGTTTATAAAATGCGTATAATATGTATAAAAATGTAATTGTTTGATGTATGCGCAATTTTTTCCGTAGTTTTCGTTTATCTTTCTGTTGACCGTTTTTTTATTTTTGTTTCGATTTTTTGTAGTTTACCTCATGAAGTATTAACAATAAAATGCCCTTATGCCTAATCGTTACTGTAGACTAATAAAAATTTTACTGTAAGTGCAATTTTCGATGTTGTGCGCAAAATTCATGGATAATGGTCTTCACAAAACCAATTAATTGAAGAACACAGTTTTACGAAGAAAATAATTACAGGAAATGTATGTATATGGAAAGCGAAAAAATGAAATATGTTTTCACATATGAAAACGCATTGCACATATAAATATTTCACATACCCCTTAGTGCATAATTGAATGGAGTTTGTCGATAGTAGTCGTTAACAAAGATTTCATTATAATCAGGAAACAATAACCAATCCGTATACAGAACTTGCGTAAACTGTATTTTCCTCCAATTATGGCCAGAAAAATAATTTGCCGATATATTGATTTGCATTGAAAAAACTAAAAAACAACATTCAGATCACAACTATTTTCATTTTTCATGTTTTCACCTTGAATATACGTTTTTTGTTAGAATGATTTTAACAAAACGACGTGACAACAACGATATCCCAAGATAACTAAATACTCCTGTAATACTATTCTTCTTTTTTTTTAAATGTCATACAATTAAAAGAGCAGATGTTACCCATTTACTGGAAAAGGACAAAGAAACAAATAATTGTACCTGCTTCTGGTCAAAGGTGCTGCCTAAGCCGAGGAAAAGAAATTACAACACGGAAACACAAAAGATTGTATTGCACAGTTACATATGTATAAAAATATAAGGAGTTTAAATACACATAATTATATATTATACATATCTTTATACATATTATAAATGTATAAATGGATATGTATTGCTCTGAGGTTGTATAAAAAGTGTTGTGGGGATAAATAACCTACTTCAAAGTATTAAGTCAGAAGAATGTTTGTACATATGTATGTATATATGAGTGAACAAATATATCTAAGAATAAAGAAATATTATAGATAACTTTCCCGTGTATTCGGATGCGAGAAAAAGTGCAACATAAAATAAGCAAGTTGTTTTCCAAAAATAAATATTAATTTTCGTCACAATCATGTCGATTATGGAATCCAGCGGATTCATTGCGGAGGGAAAATTTTTTTTTCTGTCTTTGCTATTATTGAAAACGCAAGCCATAAAGTAAGCGGATGTCGGTATGGTAGTACAAGAAAAGAGGTATTATGGAAAACGCAACCGATCCGCAGTCCACGGATTTGAAGGAGGAAGGATAACTCTGTGCAACAGAAAGTAAGATTTATATACTTGAAATGAACGGAAATAATTTCATTCAAACAGCGCGCTTACAGTTCGAGACAACGTGTAGTGCAATGAAGAGGAATACTGACATTGCCAGAATTGTGCAAAAAAGGACTCTGAATATGTTCAAGACACTTCCACTTAAAGAAATTGTTGAGTGAAAAAATGTGATTAAGTCGTTTGAAGTATTAAAATTTCTACAAAATTCTTGATTTTTCATAAGTGCAATTTCGCTTCTTGCTTTTTTTTACATTTATCCATTTGGAACGTGATTGCGTTTCTATAATATTAAACACTTCGGAAAGAACAACAGAAACTGTTGATTGCGCCATTCCAACATCGAAGTGTGGGCCAGTTACAGTTTGATAGCCACCCTCAGCTAGGACCCTTAAGTATACATCCAACTTAAGTTCGGGAGTTAGGGATGTGGCTCTTACCATAGGTGGCAGTATCGTACCTGTGGTAAAAATGTCTCGGGAATTAATATTATGTATATTTTTTAAATAGGTCAGTGAGAATTAAAAATTTTGTATACAGGAAGCGCCTAATTGTACAAAACTTAAAATACGCTATGTTGTAAGTGTGGCATGAAAATTAATTTTAACAACACATGTGGTGTTAAAATTAATAAAAATAAATATTTGCAATCCTAACGGTGCGAGGAAAGGATTTACGAAGAGAAATGCGAAATTTAATCGTTCAGCATCGACGAAAAGGAAAATCTCTGCGAAAATTATTAATATAGTTGAGAATAGTGTTACAATTGTACAAAAAATCATAGAAAGGTATAACTTGCGAAGAAATACGAATACGGTCCTGCTTTCAGTTGGCCCTCACGTAGTAAGAAAAGTAAGAACAAATTTGAGTTCCAGTGCAGTACAATTAGCGCAAGATTTTATGCAATAGCGTGAGTAGGTATGTTAGTGCATCAACAATTCGCTGAGCTTTAAATAAAAGTGGATTACACGGAAGAGTACCACGATCTGCATATCTAATGTTAATCGTCTGAAACGTTTGACGTTTTCAAAAAGTCATTCAAACACCACTCAAACGTTTTGTTATAATGTATGTATGTTTCAGTAACGAGAGTAAGTTGAAGTTATTTGGTTAAAACTGCAGGACTAAGAGCAGCAGAACATCAAATATCTCGCTTCTGTCCTAAAACTTTAATTCGAATCTTCACGTTACGGTTTGAGTAAAATTGGGTCTCAGGTCGCCTTGCGTTTTCCAACTAGGGAATGACCCAAAGTACACAGCAAAGATTAACAAGAAAAAGTTTCTTGATCATGTCCCCAAACAGCTGAATTCCCTTCACAATCTCCAGATCCCTGACATTGAACAACTGTGGGAAGTTTTGAACAAAAGAATCGAGCCATAACATCTAAACAAGGCCTTCGAACGACATTTACTGAATGGAAAATGGGCAAAAAGAAAAGAAACGTTGTTACACCGTTTCACAGAAGCTTGACTGCACTTATCAGGGCTCATGCAGGTCCGCCGAATATTTTCTGTGATGATATGACCCGGGAACCGAATAAGTTAAATATGTACCAAACAAGGCGGTCTTTGAGGGTCTCTGACTAGGGTCCTCCTGTTCAGCTGGCACACATCGAAGCAAATGGAAGAAGACATCAAAACCTCTCTCCACCTTCTTCCCCCCGAGCACAAGTTATGCGTGAGACTGGTGCTGATGGTGGCTCTTCCTGCACGCAAATACTAAATAAAAAATTTTGTTGCAACCAGAAAAAACTTAAGCTCCGGTCGATGGAATTTGAACAATGAAAAAAAAAATAATCAAAATGAATAACGTCAGGCGCAAAGAGAGAGCAATACAACTTTATAAAAGAGTTACAAACTCCTCTCTGACACTTCGAAGTGAAATATAACTACGGCGAAGATCAACTTTGGGAACCAGTAGAAACAGAGAATGCTCAAAGTTGTGTACATACATATGTATGTATATAATACCTTGAGTTCGACATAATAGGGAGAATAAGAATCGGAAAATTCTTCTTTTTCATGTCTTTTTGCTCTTGGCAAGATTAATTTCCGTTACAATGGACGTTACAAAACTACAAAACTATACGTCATTGTTAAAACCATGAGTATCTGTGTTTTAAGTGGTTTGCAGGGCTTCACACGACTTCATAACGAACGGTTTTATTTTATTGTGCCCAAACTTTTGTCAGCGACCAAATTTGAAAAGTTCTGTTCTCAAGTCTTGTTGCTGCTTTAGCTACGAGGCGAGGCTTCGTTTTTGAGACAACTTACTTCTTCTACGGTTCTGTCCTCCCTCTTCTAGCTAATCATCTGCTGCAATACTAATGCTCAGAATTCCCTCTGGGACAGAAGCAAAATCAGCAATAGAGCAAGAGAGAGACTTATGTACCTTCTAAATTTCGTATTATCGTCCAATTCGCGTCAAATGAGTTTGCTGAAAAAAAAAACAGAAAAAGCTAATGGACACGGTTTAGGGACGAGCTAGAAAATCCTGTGGAATATCTGCCTATGCTCAGAAGGAGACGAAAGGTAAAGTAGAGAGTTCAAAATATGAACAGTAGCCAGGCAAATGTTTTGCAATGTTATCTCTTCCTTGATGAACTTCAGGCAACCAGGGTAGCTATTAATGCTCGTATATCCTACCAATCCGAAGGAGGAATGCATCAAACAGTATAAAAGGTATTCGGTTGTCCAAAATTGCCTTATACAAAGATTCTTTTGAAAAAGTCGATGCACTCCATGAAACTGGTTGGTAACTCGACAGCATCTGTACTGAGACACTCGAAATCATGCTTTAGACTCATTTTGCACAAATTTGATCACAACAATCTCACTTCTAGCTCATATTAATGGAAGTAAGGTAAGCTTATAAATATCCCAACAGACGAGGCTATTTTTGAATGGCATATAGATAGCATATAGGCATAAGAGAAATCGTCATTACCAGTACCCTTCATACCTAATATCAGTATAAGGGATTACACATTATAGCATATCTCTTAACATGAAGTTCAGCTTAGCCGCAAATATCAAAAAATAGCAGGTGCTATGTACACTGAATTATCCAACCAATGAGAGACTAGTATAGTCTATATGTACATTCATATGGTTATATGACAAGGCTCGCAGAATGTTGACTTTCACATTCATTGGCATGCATAAAGTATTAAATGAGCACCTTATGTGAGAACGTGATAATTTAAATTTATATATAGTCAAAAAACATAACAATGGATCATCGAAATTTTCTTGTTGCCAATATTAATTGTTAAATATATAACACAAATTCACCTTAATTACCACTTCACGAACGTTTCTTTTCACGTTCATATAATGACCATTGAAAAAATAATTTCAATGAATTCAAACTTACTGTAATTGTCTGTCTAATTGTATTTTCCCTTTATGGCCAAATTATTTAACTCACCTGAAACAAAACAAAAAAAAATTTTATAAAAACATATCGAACACAGCAATATATAGGAAAAACATACGTAATTCGAAAATATTCAATAAATGTTTTTTTGAAGTTTATTCAACTGCAAACTTTTCATTCACTTGAGAGAAAACACAGTTAAAACAAGCTTAAACTAAATTTCTCTAACTGTGCTTTAGAAGAGGACGTATGTATATACTATCGTTCTACGAATCAAAAAAAAAAAAAAAAAAAAAAACAAAAAAAACGTGTCAGTTAACCACACTGATGTAGTGATTCATGCCATCCATATTTGATTAGGTGAGTGGGGCGTAGAGTGAAAACAGGTAAATGTCCGCAAGAACTGCACATAGTATTCCTTGTATAGAAAAGTTTACAATTTGATTCCTTAAGATTTGACCTTCACACTATTTATAGGATATAATAAGTTCATCAGAGGCCACCGTTACAGATCACAGGTAGGACTATATTTTCTTACTGCATCTTACGGACAGGATGCAATAAGAATGCAGTAAGAGCCCAGACATTCGTACACACATGCAAATTTTTGTGTTCAATACATTCGAATATTGCACCATGTATTCTTCCATTAGAACACAAAGAAAAGTCAACGCATTTAATTTCTGAAATGGTTAAAACTGTATGTTTATATAAACACACACAAATAAGTAACAAATTAAAATCATCTTATCTGGCTATCATCACAGACTTTATGACTAACTTGCAATGTTATATGCTTAATTATGCTCGTACAGACCTACATCTATGACTCATTTTACAGGGTAATTTCAGATACATCGAAAGATCATATTATGATTCAGACACACATTAATTCAACACAACATCTAGTAAAATATATGTTTTTCGGACAAAACAATATCATTTATTTACATTTTGCTAAGCTTTAATAGATTGAAATTAATTTTATTTCAATTACCTAGTCTTTTAAATCTCAAAAAACAAATGATGCTACTTCAAGTGTTAAAAAAATACTCTGCAAAATACAGCGGTTCAATGAAAACAGCTTGGACAAAACAAAAGCACGAATATATTGCACCCGCTGCACCAGATTATCCCCTTCCTCATTTTGCTTGTTTTTGTTTCTGCTTTACAATTAATTAACTGTTTAATATGAAACGATCTCAGGATTTTTAAAACTTCTCTCATTTGCAATTTAAAGGTGGCTAGGAATGCATATAATTTAAAGTGTTAAAATAGTTAACTGCATTGCCAAAAAAATATGGGACACATCATTCCGTAATATCCCGTACAATTAGGCGATTTATCAATTCAGGATGCCTTAATACAAGCCATCGAGGCGGAAGACTTTGGAAAATCAACGTACGTATGTTCATAAAAATAGCAGTGCTCCTCAAAAAACACAAATAACTTTCTATTTATTCAAATTGTTTTATTATTAAAAAAAACGTATACAAAAGTAAAGTATTTCAGTCTTAACAGGTATATCACAAAATAAACGTTGTTCATAACTTTTAACTATTTTTGTTGGTCGTAGTAATATTTCGCAGTTGTTCATAAAAATAGCAGTGTTTAGAATTATGCTGTGCCTAGAGAACAGAAATCAATGAAACAATATGAAAACATTATTTACAGCTTACCATTAGTACTTTGTAGCAAAGCCTTTGTTTTTTATCACTGTGCTGCATCTTCGTAGCATTGAGTTCACCAGACCTCGACATCTCTCAACTGGTATAGCTTCAAATGAGTCTCACACTACCTCCCACTTGGCATTTTTTGGTTTGGCCTCATGGATAGAATTTTTAACATCGCCCCACAAGTTCTCAATGGGGTTCAGGTCAGGGGATTGTGCTGGCCACTCCATAACGGTTATTCTTTTTTCATCAAACAGAGATTTTGCCTATGTTTTAGGTCATTATCTTGTTGATATACCCAAACTTGTGGCATACTTAGCACCGTCCGTTATACCCTTGATAGGATATATAGGTCCAACCCCATTTTATCAGAAACAGGCCCAACTCATTAGTTAGTGCTCCTCCGTGTTTAACAGTTTTAACGGTATAACGGGGACTATTTTCCTCATTCTTTGGTCTTCTTACATATTCCCGACGACCCTTGGACCCAAATAAGACTATTTTACTTTCATCACTCCACAGAATATTCCTCCATTTCTCCTTAGGCTAATCTTTGTGAAACTTTGCGAATGTCAATCTTTTTTGCACATGTTTTTTTGTCAAAAGCGGTACGTTTCACAGGCTTCGAGCTGGTATTTTAGCCTCTAGAAGACGTCTTCTAACCGTCACAGCACTCACCGGAAGTTGGAGTTCATCCCTTATCTGTCTGGAGCTTATTGAAGGGTTCTCCTTTGCCATGTTTATAATTTTTCGGTCAGTTCGCTTAGCCGTCACTCTTTTTGGACCGCGTGTTTCGGGCCTAGCTTTCCAGTTAAGCGCATTGCTGACCATTTTCGCTGAACATCCTATGTATTTCCATGATTTAAGCATATGTTTTTCAAATTCTGCATATCTTCGGTACAATGTTTTGATCGACCCATATTTCTAACTTTAAAGTATATTAATAAAAGACAACATATACTAAAACATTCACATTCACAACAAGAATACATAAATATTTTTTAAACTCTAAATAACAATTTCTGAGACACTTTATGGTAAAACCAAAATACTCTGCTATTTTGAGTGAAAAAAGGAGAAAGTAAGCCTTTATTTTTTAATTTTTATTTTTGATATGGTATCTTAGTTACCGGAAAATACAATAAAACCGGATATACATTTGGAAAAAGGATCTTCTTAGAAATATGTTGCTAATTATCTAAGTCGTATAACTACTGATATTTTTATGAACACAACTGTATGAGAAGATCGCGCAATAGTCCGTGTAGTCAAAAAGAATCCATTCATATCTGCGATATCTGCGAAGTAATTTAAACTTGGAAACAGGTTTTCTTTCTTAATGCGTTCTAACAACACAATTTATTTCAACGAAAAACCAAGAAAAGATGGATTGGAACAAGTGCGAAGACCAAAAATCAAACGGCTGGACCCACGTTTTACAAGAAGTACTATAAAGCACAGTGGATGCAATATTTTGGTCTGGGTATGTTTTTCTAGTCAGGAAATCGGACTGACTCACAGAATAGACGGAATAATGGATCGTTTCATGTATAAGGATATTCTTTAGAACGTCATGCTGCCATAGACTGAAGAAGAGATGCCTTTAAAATGGACACATCAACATGAAAACGATCCGGCTTTCAGAAAATAGTCATAGTTTTGAAATGGTCAGCACAATCACCAGACCTGAATCTTAAAGAGAATATATGGGATATTGTAGATCGACGGATCCAGCGTAAAAAGTGCGATAACAAGCATTCTCTTGTTGGTCAAACGGAAATTGCTTGCAAAAGTATACCGGCAGCAGATGTGAAGGAGTTATAAAAAATAATGGATTCGCCACGAAATATTGAAACAAAAAAGACGTTTAAGATCTTCAAAGAAAAGCGTAATTTAGTTTTGTCGCAGCTGTTTTTATTGAATTGCTCTATTTTTTGTCATATTTTCTAAACTCTTGAATAATCATTTGTTTTTGAGCATGTTAGAGTATATAGTCTATTTATGTTACACATATAAAGGTAATTGCAATTTTAAAAGGTTCGCAATTTTACCAAGTGCCATTTAGTGCTATTGTTTTGTCCGACAATGTAGTAGCAAAAGGCAGTGAATTTTACTTCATAATAAATAAATAGAAAAATTACTTATGCCATTAATAATGACATTGCAACCAATGATATGACCCAATTTAATGAAGTTGAATGAAACAAAAATACGAAACAGGAAACTAAGATCCCATCCCATACAGTCGGTATCCGAATGTAGTGTTGAAATCCAAAAGGAATAACCCTACTTCCCACATCGTCAACACGCCATTATTACTGTTCCTCAAAGGTTCATCTATGCTTTCGCTGTAACAGATTTAACTTCAGGGTTTGGATTATCTATTACATTAACCCCTTTACACTAACTTTTTAAATGCATGTTTTTGGTACTATACTGAGAGGATGGAAACGTGATAATTTAATGATCGGTTTTATGCTGTAAAATGAAGAAATTTATTGAATTATTAAATTACAACAGAAAACGCACTCAACCTGTCACCACTTTCTTGTAATTGGAATACAATTCTAAAAGCAGCAATGCAAATTCCACATTTATTAGACTCAGGAATGATTTTACATACACAAAAGCTTTTATCGACTTGTTTTTGCTTCATATAAATATATGCATATATCCACACAGAATGTAAGTCGGTATACTTCATAAGTACAAGACACCAGCTGCTTTTGACTTCCGGTTTTACTTTGTTAACATGAGCGAACAGATATGCATCTTTTGTTTTGTGCATTTTTGTTCGATGAAGATAGTGGTCATAAAGATATGAACATTACATATGTCACATTTGCGAGATATATTATATTTGTGTTAAGAACCTTTGTATGTGTATAAATACAAACCAATTTTTAGTACTAATCAATATTTTGAACAAAACACAAACCGTATTTCATGAACTTCACTTGCAATGAATTTGCGTGTGCTATAGCCATCTTAATGTGTAGCCATTGTTTATCTTAAAAAAATACGGTCTTGATAAGATGTTAAATCTGTGTTAAGCTAATTTACTTTGCATAACTCTATCGATGCTGATTTTAAGGCCAGAAATTCAAATTTTGAAATTATCTATGTCATATTTTTTTAATGCAATTTTAATATTTTTCTCCTTATTAGAAGTTCATTGTTTGAAAAATAATGGGAAATACGTAATACGTGTTTTTATTAAATACAGAAATAAGGGTATAACAATGCTTTATTTCGTCGTGGAAATTTTTTTCAGCTACAATGCATGTAATTTTGATCATATTAACCACATTCTAATAATTAAAAGGGGCATATAACAATTTCAATAATCTGTAGATATGTATTATTATATTATATAATTACAAACAAACTGATTGTAATCATCAACCCGTTACAAGTTAAACCTATTATTTTTAAATTATATACTTATTATTATTAAACCTAAAATTTCTCCATTTCAATTGTATTCATGTCGTTAAAAAGGAAGTGTTAATATTTTTATTTTTTTGTAATCTATACATATGATAATATGCTTATAGTTAAATACATTTTCAAAGAGTGACACGCTAAGTGTGAAATAGCACCAAGATGTGAAAAGTAAAATAAAACTCAATTTAGCAAAACACAATTCCGGTTATTCAATTAAATGCAAACTCTGCTAAGTGCAAATACGAAGACCCAAACAATGTGGCAGTCAACAGTGTATAATGCAATCTGAATAATTTAAAATTGCTAACATCATATTATCAATGTGTATAAAATAATGAGCACAGATAAATGTTTAATTATTTTAAGAGTGAATAACATTTTAATTTATTTTAAATGTGTAATTCAAAAGTGTAATTGAAAAGATTTTACAACTTTTTACTAATTGCAATTTTTATCTATTATAAATTAATAAAAGTTAGTTAAAAGTTAATTAGCCTTAGTCAATTATGTAACTGGTATTGATTTCAGTTGACTAGAATTTTTCAAGGAAAAAAGATTATGCTTTGACTTAATGTGTTTATTTATTTAAATATCAGCAAGTTAACAAATTTTGCATTACCTATTTAACACTACTGTATTGTTTTTTTGGTTTTGTTTACTTACTAATAAAACCTCAACACAATTAAAGTGTTTATTCTAAAGCACGTTAGAATAAAGAGGTCGGTAAGATTGACATGACTGTACATTGCTTCGCCCGGCATTCCTCTCAGTCATTGTGAATGGAAAAACTGCTCTTTTTTACATGCATTCGAGTTAGATATACGAATAGGCAGTGATAACAGGACGCAAAAAATTAAATTACAATTAGACTTAAGATATCTGATGAAAATTAATACGTAGGACAAATTAACACGGAAGCATTCACAAAATTATTTAATTATTTATTAATTATTATTTTAGGAATCGTTAAGTCTAACCAGAATTAAACTGTATATTATATTTTAAAATACATATTTCAAATTTATATTACATAAACTTGTGGTTACAATGTCATATGTACTTTCATTCCCTTTTTTTTTTCAAAATAAGAAATTGAAATAAAGTATAATATACCTTCATGGTATTCAACAAATTAGCGACCAATCTTCATTATTGCTTCCACAATCATGATATCTTCCCGACTCTTTGAAATACCACAAAACTCGATATGTACGCAATTTGAATACAAAACGAAGACATTTCGCTGTTTCCCTCCAACATTCATATAGCGCAGCAACACCACATTGTGTGTATCTTTTCTATCAAAGAAATGGTATTCTTTACGACTTATTTACTGACTGACTCATTGGTTTGTGTTTGCTTCTTCGTTTTTCCATTATGTTATCTATTCAGTTTTTATAACAAAGATGTTTATACATGGCGCAACTGAGGTGCGTTCAATTCTTTCATTTATCTGTACCGTAAGCTACATGTACCTCCTATATGTGTAATATATTATATATTTACCTCTTTGTATGACTAGGAAGTAAACCTCTTTCATTTACAAAATTTGCGAATAGCTTAAGAGTTGAAATTTCAAAACAATTGACGATTTTATAAATGCAGTTAGCAATCACCTGTTCATGTTTGAAATTTGAAAGTTTAAGTTAGGTGGTATTCCCAGAAAAAGCAAAAGTTTTTTTGTTAAAGTAGCATATATTTATTTGTTTTCATTGCACAAAATTATTTCAAGTACGTGATTTCAGCCAATCAAATCTGAGTATGGCCCAACTGAACCCACTTTTATTCAATAATAAAGATTAATAGACATTCCTGTACATCCCACTTTCAATTCTACATAAATAAAATCGACAATTGTAAGATACTATTTAGAACAGTCAACCAAAAACATTTTCTTAAGAAGAAAAACTTCAATACCAACGTCCTGGACTTTATTCAATCTGCCAATTATTACCTCTACAAAAACAATCCTTAAAGCCTTTAAGTAAAACGAATTTAAATTATGAGAGCAAACGTTTCATTTCTATTGTAATTTTTCTAATTAGTATAGTAATATCATTTTTAATACAATATTTATCAAAGACGAATAATTTTATTATTTCCCTTTTAACCTATAATAGGTTAAACAAATATATATTAGATTATTTCCACGTCACATTTCTGCAAAAGTACAATAAAAAACTTCAAGACTTCACAAAATTTTTGTCAAAGATGCATGCTGTAGTTATTAATTTATCACTTCATTTGGGATATGTATGGGAGTTACCTAGTACGGTAATGGCACAGAAGATTATGTTTAATATTCATAACAAACCAACCTAACATTTGTCATTACAATCCTATCTTAAAATATTGTTATCTATCTATATAATTTTTTCAATTCCTTGTCTAAAACGACAAGAGTTTGCAGTATATTATTCCATTTTTTTGACACTCTCGAAGAACAGATATTGAATGTAAATATATTTATCTTTAAGTTGTCCTAAATGGTATCGATAATACACAAACACCCAGGTGGGAAACATTTATGAAAGTATACAAGAAATATATTTGCATACATACATACATCGTATAAATATTAAAATTTAATAGTAAACTGTTTGATAATGTTTATATTATTTGTATCATACAACACGTAAAGTCGCAGATTAGTACAATGTACGTACTATTTAAAAATAAATGTTCCATTGTTCGAGTAGGTTGGCTTGTAAGAAGAAAAATGGTATAATTTTGCTCAGACAAGCTCAACCGGTCACACGAAAAGGCTTTGGATGTATGAATCACGAATTTTACGCATGTATGCATGCTTGTACATATGTAGACCAAATGGCATATGGCGATGAAGGAATTTAGTGGTCAAACTTAAACAGTTTTTTGTTTTACTTAGCAAACATGTGGTGTGAAAAATATTTTGCGTTTGTTCTATGGCCTTGATTGTATTCAATCGTGACAATGATGTTTATGTGTGAAGAATCGTATCTATGTAAATAAATACAACGTGACTATTTGTACAGAGAATTAGAAATATTCTGTATACAAAAAGAAGTGGTTCATAATTTAAACATTTGAAGATACTTTCAAATTGTATTTAGATAGGTAAAGTAAGGCACATACATATGCAATGTGTTTGTATCGACAAAAAAAATATTTTTTTTACACTTTGTAATATTAGGTATATGCTTTTTATAAACGAATACGTGTGTAGGTATGTATAGCACTTACCCGAATGTATTCCCGTATCATCTTCATCACTTAATCCCGCACGCATCGGAGATGGGTGTTCACAATCTTCGTGCTTTGCACCGCTATCAATTTTACATTTTTGTGGTACTGTCGCTAATGCAATATCCATAATTTTGAAGTGTTCTCTTATTAACTCAACACAACGATCTGAGTTAAAAAAACGCTGTAGTAGATCTAATGTTAGTGGATATACGTCATAGCCTAGATATAAGGCCAAGTTGTTCACGCAGTTTGTATTAAAACCCGTACCGGTTGTAGATGCTCCCGAAGACGTTATAGATTTTAACAACGAATTGCTTCGCGATATTTTAGTAGAGTGCGCACGACGTATAAAACTCAAAGACTTTTTTGGTGTAGAGGAAGTTCCCAATGAATTTTGTGGCGACGTTATAGAAGTATCCGAGGAGAAACTTTTTGTTGCAGTTAATTTACCTTTTTCATCACTTCCACTCTTTATAGAGAGTGGTACTGATGAGGCTGACGCAGACTGCATCAGTTTTGGCGATGACTTTAACAGGAAAATATTTTTAGGCGGAAAAGTGTTAGAAATTATACTGGCACTACTAATGGTACTACCAATTTTACTGCAGTTACTTGCTCCAAGTCTCGTATGCGTATAATATTGATTACCACCTAATGTAGAACTTTGTCCAAGGGCAACTGAGCAAGACAAGTTTTGCGGCAAAGTGCTAGCTTTCGCACGGCAGTTACTAACACCGTCAACCATACTAGCAATCGCTGAGTTATTATCTCCTGAAAGTTGTGTTGGAACTGATAAGATATTAGTGCGCGATCGAGACTTCATCATTTTGATTGGAGTGGATGTATTGGTTTGCATTTTACTTATCTCTGAATCATCGTCATCATAATCACGATTCGATGGAATAACTGCTGCTTCTTCATCAGCCATAATAATGTCGTCATCGAGTTCCGCAAGAAGTTTACTAAGTGACAGACTTTTATTTAACACTGGTATTGGTTCTTGGGCTTGTGCCACTTGATTGTGTGTTTTCTCTGTATCCAAGTCTTCATCTAAACTTAATCCATTTAGGACTACTCCATATCTTTTTTTTGATGAGCTTGGTGGTTTTTTAACCGGCGGATTAGTCTTACTACTTGTACTATGGCTACAGTTGTTAGTACTACTATTCCTCTTTTTGTTTGCACTTTGGACGTTAGTCTTAGACGTTTTGACAAATTCTCCACCATCACTGTGATCATCGTCATTTAGATCCATTTCTCCCATACCGGTTATGCTCCAATTAAAGCCGCATGGTGGCGACATGTTGTGAGTTTTACTACTCCCAAACAATGATAATAGTTTAGAATTTTTCGTTGGTAGTAATGTTTTTTGCGTAACCGCGATGCTTTCACTCTCAATTCCGCTTTCACAGCGTATTTGCTCACTGTCGTTCGTTGATGTAAAATTATCTTCGTTGTCTGTTATGACTAAAGGAACATAAAAAGTCGAACGTCGCCGAGTTGAACGATTTGTTCCCGAATCTACTGATGAAGTTGATGTTGCGGATGAAAGATAAGTTAATGACGTTGCTAGAGTTAATGAAGGCGAGTTTGTAGAATGAGAATTTCGATGATGGTGGTCGCCAGTTTGCAACATTTTATTCACAAAAAATTACACAATAACAATTTAAGTCCACTTAGCATTTTGTATGGCACATCAACCCCTGAATTGTAATTTCTCAATTCTTTTAATTAACATTTTCACTATTATAAAGTCAAATATTACAAACAACACCAAGTATTAAAAAGAGAAAATTATCGGAACTTCATGCAGAACACGCAGGTAAAATATAAATAAGGAATGGGAAACGTTTTTCGTAGTCGCTCAAATGCACTTTTAATGCATTTGTCTCGTTCTTGTTGGACTGGTTTAGCCTTACACATACACATGCGTTTTTCTTTGTGTTTGGACTTTTTTGTATTCTTTTCTAAACACTGAATGTAATATTTATACAAATATTTAGAATTAATTTTTTATAAAAAGAATAAAACTGCACGCTTCAAGCACGCAAACATTGAAAAAATTAAACATTTAATTTAAACAAAAGAAAGAAAAACAAAACCAAAAGAGCGCCACGATACACGATCACAACGCGTCACCAATTTGTAAACTCGACTGCTCAACTAAATTGTGAGCATACATAGGGAATGAGTGGTTTGCTTGTATCTGGCTTTTTTACTATTTCTCTTTCAATGCTCGAATTATTGTCATGGAAACTCAAAAACTGTTTAACGAGCCATGTATAAAATACTCAAAGTGGGGGAATAATTGAGTGAGTCTTAAATTAATTTTGCTGGAGGTAGAAAGAAAACAAAGAACAAAAGGAAATGCGACTGTTTGCTGTTCCGATTTTTTCGTTTTATTTTATAGATGTATTGAGATCCCTGTACAGGGCGCAAAGTTACTTTTTTCAGAATTTAAATTCAACTTTATCACAAGGTTTATATCAAATGCCTTATTTAAAGGAAGAAGGTAACTGTGCTGAAATGCAATTTAATGAATTATTTCTTTTTCGGTATGAAATATAAGGTAAAAACAACTAAAGTATAACAATGAACTTCCATTTAAAAAAAAAAAACACCATTATTTAAATTTTTCAGTTTCTTTAATTTTGTTTATTTTTTTTTAATACTGATATAATATTATGTAGTACAATCTCGCTAATCCGGACATAAAATCATACTGGTTAATGGAAATATTGTTCATACTGTCATGTGAATTTCCCTACTAGTTTTATGAAATACGGTCGGTTCTCAAAACAAGATATCATAATTACTTCCATAATAAATTCATGCAAATTTATGTTTGTTGTTCTGTTGCAAGTTTATGTTGTCAATGACAATATGTACATTGTTTTGGTGTCGCTTAATTTTTTTTTTACCGAACGCATGTAAGTGGACAAAAAAAAAATCTGAATATATGTATCTGAGGTATTTACATGAACGATTCCTCTTATACACTTGTTACTCTTGCAACCCAGACAATACATATAATATAAATAACTAATAAGTATTAAGTTGTCTAATCAATTGTTTAATAAACCTCAAGGTGTATCTTAATCATCCCGAACTTTTATTGGTGGGACAAATAAGAATGTCAAGTGATATTTGGGTGAGTAGTGTAACTACCTTAAAGTACGTTAATCCTTATTTGCAGGATCTGAGTCTCTCGTTCAACATAAATATTCATGTACAATGAAATTTTCTCTCACTTTCGTCCAGGTTTCTGCTGCATACAGTAGATCAGGGATGCGCAAGGTGTTATACAAACCCCAGTATTGTCTTCCGAGAGGAAGTCTATTACTCTATTGTCACTTGAGACCAAAGAAACAGCAAGGAAGAGATTCTGCGATTAATTAAGGTTCTGATGTTATTGTCCATACCTTTTGTAAAGCTTAGACAGACAAACTATTTAAATATCTGAAAGTTTTTGCTATCCATGCTCAATGTTGTGCATTTTTTCTTGATTACAGCATATATTTTGTCGTGCCCTCCTTTACCTCCGAACTCCATAGCCGCTTCCGCTTCCATGCCAGTAAACGGAAAAGCTTTGGAGTCGGCAAAAAGCTGTAGGTGCCTTCTATTCATGAGAGAACAAAAGCAGACACAACACTAGAAGTTCATACAGAAGCTAGGCTTTGGTCGTTTTTAGGCCGCAGTGCCGCTCAATTATTATTATTAGATGTTCACGTTCAAATGGCAGAGAGGCAAAAGTCACCTAGAGTCTCTTTATGCGATATACTTTCCTCAAACCACTTCTTGTATGTAAGGCGGTCAACAAGCTTCATAAAGACTCTGTTAGCAAGGCTTCTAGCCGCCACTTACGATCCAACTCAAAATCGTTTTCTACTGCGCCTCCGATATTTTGTCGAATTTCGGGTTTTAACCCTGACTAAAAGAAGGAAATTATCCGATTCAATGTTTGCACCTCAATCATGTTTGGACATCGAGTATGCTGGGGGAGGGCGTGGCATTGAGCGCAACATAATCTTCATGAAAGTAATGAAGGTGAACGTGGACAAGTAAGAAGTTATGGTCATTTCCACTTTTTCACGAGTTATTGGAAGAGCAATACTGGGCTATGTTTCGTTGGTTTGGCCACTTTCCCTTTCATGACGATTTTCTAGGCGTCAAGTTGGCGACCACCCGATGGATCAAGTACATAAATTTGCCTGGTTATCCAGGATGCCTCTCTTTCGGGCATTGCCCCCTACATCCTTTAGGGCTAACGAAAATTATGAAAATGAAATGCACCTAAAAACATGTTTCTAAAATATTTCCAATTCAAAACTTTAAACTGAAATTAAAATTAATATATCAGCCCATACATACACTAACCCTTTAATAGAAGTTATTTAACAGATTCGAGTAATTTGATAAAATAAACGAAGTGAATGATGATCTTCGTGGATGTAAGGTCACGGAAACCATGCACTAACCACAGAGAAATTCCTTTCTGGTGGGAAGTCTATGAGATTGAGTTCGCTTCGTCGTGTAGACTTTGTTTTCCTATGTATACAGCAGGTTCTTTGAAATAGGGTATGAGGGTGAGACCAAGAACAAGAAAAACTAGATACTTCATGGAAAATAAGGCAGATTTAGTTAAAACAAATTCAATCTCAGTTCGTGAGGCTTTAGCTAAGCCAGATCCAGACAATGGGTTTGCCAATTTTACAAGGACTTGAAAACTTGTATTTAAGTAAATGTTTTATAATTTGAAGAGTTTGTAAGTTTTTTAATCACGTTTTCTTAATCACGATTAAAATATTGTTTATTTAGTCCCTATTGGAAAATCCTTTATTTAATTAGCAACACCCAATATACCTCTCTGATTGCCTTATTCTTCTCTCTACTGCATTCCTGAATTATCACTGTATTCCGAACTGTTAAATAAATAAGGTGAAAAACAAAACTGTATGTTTTTTTGCCTAACATTCTCTACTTTTTTTACCTTAGTCATTGTGACGTAGTGGTTCAGTGCGTTGACTCACAAACTGACAAATTTCAAAGAGCATAATTTGTCTTTGGCTATGTCTATGAGTGTAATTCGTCTATGAAACTAATAAAAATAATAAAGTTTATACTTGAACGCAATCGTCATTAAATTTGTTTGTTAATAAAAAATAAGTGAATTTTATTCATAGAGTCAAATTCAGCACGTATTTCATATTTCCACGTATTTTTCCCATGTCGCTCTTGGTAAGGATTTCATCAAATCCTACACAGAAGAAGACTGAATTAGGGTAATTTAGTCAGATTAAACCAAAATTAACCGATATGGATCGTTGAGCATGAAAAAAGTATTAACAAAGAAGGGACAACAGATATCACAGGAGATTATTAAAGAATGGTCAAGTTCACTGAAGTGACTTGTATTCATTTCGAGGATGTACACATGACTGCCTTTAACGAATTGCGTAGAGTCTTGTCTGCAAAAATGGGATAAATCGATTTTTAACTGACTGAAATTTAAGGGGTTTTAAATTTAGGAGTGGACTTCTAAATTTTCGGACTAAAACCCAATATAACTCCTTTAGCTTTACATCAAAAGACAATTGTCCATTGTTGTGGGAAAACGCTGAGTAATTCGTGGTCTTGGATTCAACGTAAATGGAATAAAATTCCACAAGAATTGTATTCAACATGAGTAAACTTAATACCGAGAAGAATAGTAAATGTATTGGCCGCAAAAGGAGACCACACAAAGTATTTACACACAATATGCCATCGTTTTTAGAACTATGCTCTTACCAGCTAAGTATTTTTTCTTTAAGAGTAAAGTTCAACAAGTTTTTTTTCATTTTTAAGGAATACATTCTTTTTTTATAGCAAAATATCTTCAATCTGAGTAACTTTATATGAATATATTTTTAAACGCCTGGGAGTACACAATAGATTTTATTATTGTATAATTATAGATCTTGAGACTTTCCAAAAGTTCCCATAATGATGTCGGATGGTCATAAGAGGAAACATATTCACTAATTCTATTATGCAAATAAATCATTTAAATATCACTTCACACCAAGATCAGCAAGCTTGACCCATCCAAGCAACAGTTTGCCCTGAATCAATTCATAATTCTTTGTGAATTTACATAATATTTTAGGCATTTGTTTTGTTGGATTCACAAGTTACGAAAATATTGTGTGTTTCTAGGTACTTTTAAAGATATCTTATATTTTAAATCGCAGTAAAAAATGCAAGTCTAAATCAATGCTAAAAACATGTTATAATAAAAACGTGTAATAACGTGTAGCGTTGATTTCATTTAAAATATAATTGTTCTTGTTAAAAAATATTGCGTGCTTTTAGGCGTTTCTGATGATAGACAAAATACAAGCAAAAACTGGATTGGATATTTTCTGCAATTCAAGAATGAGACATACAACAAATAGTCCCATTAAAACTGCGATATTCTGGTATCTTTATAAAATAAACTATTATAAATATAGTTTATTTTTAAATTTATATTTTCAGATTACAATTATTTATGGATATATCTGAAAGAGGTAATAATGGGTAGACGCTCATTGGTAAAGGCAGTTTTTTACTGATTGTCATTCTTAAGGTACGCGTTGTGCTCCATGTTTAAGAACTTAAGAGATAATTAGAACCAGAATCTATTGGTTCAGAGTATATCGGTTAAGTTGTCAGTCATAAGACAATCTGTGCAATCTGAGAAGTTTTCATTTATATTATGCGTCCAGTTTTTATAGTTTTCATTATCACATTGGTTTTGGCTCTTCTTTAAAGTTTTTAGCTCTGCCCTAAATGAAGTCTTATAAGGCCATAACGAGTTCTCCGTTTGAACAAGACAACTGAACTGACAACACTCAACTGAAAGAAAACTCACTTAAATATCTTCTGTAACCTGAACGACCGTAGTTAGTTCAACTCTTATCTTTCCACATTTGTAAAGGTGATTTGATTACGGAGAAAACAAATTGAAAAATATAGAAGAATTTTTAACGTGAATTCATAGTAGATTATGTACGCCTCTATCAATTTTTCAGTGCTGCGTGAAAATTAAGAGTAAGAATCACCAATGAAATTTTTATATAACATGACATATAAAAATGTCTACATACAATTCTTGTTTACATTTAAACTAAACTAAAGGCCACTACATTAAATGCTTTTGAGTAAGTTAATGTTACTAAAAATGTTTGTTTGAAGTGAAGTATAATGTCGAAAGCGCCAAATTTAATTTGATTATTATAACAGTGTTTAAAATATTTTCTTTTTAATTTCTTTTTCATTTGTCACACAGACAGGACAGGAAAAATTATGTATATGGGTATTGGTAGTAGTAATTTGACAAAATTTGTCCTTTTTATATTTGTATATAAAAAACCATAAATCGTCTTATACTTGCACTATTTTAAACATCCTGAAAAAGGTGTAAGTATAAAACTTTCAATTGGAAAATAGTATTCCAGCATTTTAGAATCAATAATACATCCGGAAACACATTTTGCTTTGGAGAAAAGACCTGCCTAAAATATTTAAAAATTTGTTTCAAAAGAAATCATAAAATAACATAATGGACCGCGTAGCTAAGGAGGCAGTTGCTCTATAAATCAGCAAAATGACGTTAGCCCTTAAGACGGGCCTTAAACTACGCTCAAGGAGCCAACTTAACCTAACCAAACCTTGAAGTCCGCCACATTGGTCACATTGCCAATGGCAATTAACTGCGGACCGAAGGCAGTCAATGTCAATGCTCTATGGGAGAGTTAATTCCGTCTCTCCGATTTAGACGACGTCAGGATACCAATATGAAGAATGAAGTCGAAATACTACTGGAACTGAAGGATTGATCATCCACAAAACTTTTTAAATAATCGGACGAAAGCCAGTGGAATCTCAGTGCGTTGCGGCAAAACGTTTGATCTGCACAAAAGTGTAATTTAAAGGCCCAGAGTACCATGATAAGGATAAACATATACTATTATGTTCTTTCAATCAACTTAAGTAACTTATTAGAAAGAATATTTTATTGCGTGGTAAGCACTAATTATTACATGCAGCACGGAAATTAATAAGCGCCATTCAGGAAAACTTGAAAATGAGCAAAGCAATAAAAAAAGTCTTTTTCTGAATGATGTTGTTTTAGTGGCAACGGGGGTTTGACAAGATGGCGTCATGTTACTATGTAACATGCAACTTTGAACATTATTCTTTAGAAGACCGTATACTGAACTCACAATTTAACATCGAAGGTACAACTTTCCTTGCATTCGTTCAACTGCTTTCATACGATGTGCACTTGACTCGACGAATACAGAGAGCCGTTAATGATGTCTTCAGTGGTATTGAAATAGTAGCTGCTAAGATTGGCCCAGTGGTTAACGACGGTAGAACATAGTATGTATATAAAATCTTCACGAAAGGGCGCAGAATATCGAAATCTCGAATGGAAAGTTACAACGAGAGGCAAAAACAACTTAGTTTGCGAATTGGAGGCAGCTGGCGAGAGAAAAAAGGACAAAAACAAAGTAGGGTATAATATTATATTGTGGCAAATCGGATTCAACGAATGTTGCAAAAACCTCTTATCACAGAGAAGTGGAAAATCACTGGATTTCGTTTTTAATGCTTACACTGTTACACTGGAAAAGGTTGACGAGCACAGCAAGGCAAACTTACTCAAATTTAAGACTCTTATATAAATACGAAGCATCAACAAGAAAATTGCAATTTTAAAAAAGAATGCTAAGGGTCTCTCTATTTGAGAAAGATGTATTTTTTATCCCAAAAACATAAATAATTAAACTTCGTGTGAGTTTAAAAGATTACTGCAGCTATTGTACGGGGGGATTTTCATTGTTTATACGAGGCAACATCGAACGCACAGTAGTAATAAAGATAGAATAGCATACAATGAAATTTCATGTTCTTAACGGCTCATCAATTTATCATCAAATTTGAAAAATATAAGTATACAATTATACAATATATCCCAGTCTTAACATTAACAAAAAGGCACAAATGTTGTGAAAGTCAGTTGCAATTTTTACTCGACAGAGACGCCAAGTGACCGTCCTACGGATTTCACAAAAATAATAAACTGCGTTCATTTCTCCGCCACGAAAAATGGAAGTATTGCCTACATTTTCTTCGTGTATTAGTTTACTGTTTCTAGAACAGTAAATTCTGTTATAACAAATAAGGTCTCTCATTGATTAAACACTTGAAAGCAAGCTCTTTTAAGATTTACACAAAATCTGATTGCAATTGACATCGTTTCCAAACAAACATTGTAAAAATAATAAATAACGATTAAGGCTAACGGTATAGTTTTCAACTAGAAGTATTTGCCGTCGAAGTCGAAACTCATGTTTAAGCATATCGATTCTATTAAGTATGTGCTTAAAACTCTACTCTGCTTAAAACACTATACATAGTCGTGTTTAGAGGTAGAATTCAACTATATCGAAATATATTGCAATAAAAAAAAACATTTGAGCATAGTCATATGTTCAGCCGGGTTTCTTGTCAAGTAGTAGTAAAGTTTGGTACTCATGTGAGGGCGAAAACATAGCCAATCTCAACTTTATAGAATTTTAGGGAACTGTGTATATATATATATGTATTTCTTATAGAATTTTCCATATAAAGATTAAGAATATTTTTTGTTGGAGGCTGGAAAACACTGCACTAACTCTCAGACTACCAAGCAGTAATCATGAATGAGAAATAAAATATAAACCCTGATCTACTGCGGGGTAGTGTTATTGTCTCTCTGCTACAAAAAACATACTTACTTACTATTAAAAACATACTGTTTTAGACACAACGCGGGCAGATTGGTGACCAAGGTATGAGCCAAAATAGTCAAAGAGACAAATTACTATGCTATATCCACTAGATCGAAGATAATTATTGACACAAAACTTACGCATAAGGAGTTCGTAAAAAAGTAAAGTAAAAAAAGGCTGCAATTCGTTCTCGTGTGACAGTTAATGGAGAGCTACATTGCACCGTATTGTATTGTTGTAATTTATTATTTTTATTTGTAAAAATGTGAAAATTTTTGAATTGTTTCTACAATATTTAGCTTTTGTATTTGAGTAACTATATAGAGTATAAATATGTTATTTGAGTTTATATTATCTGAATAATTTAATAAGAAATGACATACAATAAATATTGATTTTTTTTTCAATATTCATCTCAAATAAACTTTGCTTAAAGTTTAACTGTTGAAAGTAGGGCATATTATAATTATTTTTTTTCAGGAAAAAAGCAGCGCGCTTCTAGAAATTACAAACAAAACGTATCGATAGCTAAGTTTTCTACATTATTATTTTGCAAACATATTAGAGTTAGAAAAAACATAGAGGAGTTAAATGTTTAGGTATCATATGAAGAAATCTAAGAATATCTTTTAAAGAATTAAATGCTGAATCGTAAGTATATAGATCAAACTTATATCACTCTTACTTAATTGCTTAATTTTGAAGAGGATATATGTATGTGTATGTTCTATAGTGTGAGAATGTATGCCAGACAAATTGTTTATTAAACACCAGATACTATTATATTGAATGCCTTATAAGACCCACAAGAACACATGCGACGACTAAATATGATATTCACGATTTATATGTACATATAAAAAGTTTAGCATTGCTCTTCTACTAATTCAATGCCTATATTTGGGTACCCCATGTTTTGCTATTAGTGAACATTCCTATGAGTCAGTATGTTCATTAATGTGCATACATACATATATACAATCAACAGCTAGAAATGAGATCAGTAATTGACCCATTTTTTTCAAGTTCACTTGTTTTTTATTCTACATATTTGTACAAGTTAATTGAATGAGAAGTTTAGATGTACGTTGCATGTCAACTACATTTTAATTAATAATACAACAATTTAATTGCACAGAAATAGCTACGAACAACGTTATAAAAACGAATGACACTCTTGCATAGGTCGGAATCCGGTGCCTGCTCTTTCATACTTTTTCTGAGTGAATAAAATCATTAAACTTAAATAACATTTGGATGAATTCATTCATATTTTCTATTAGAGAGTAATCGTAAGATGGAAAAAACAATACTGAACCTGAATGCAAATGAACATTAGTAGCATCTTCAGACTTCTACATGGGCGTATATAACCGTCGTTTTACAGTTCAACACAACCTTACGTCACGTGGGGAGTACCCAGTCAGTTAAAAATATTAAACATTCGAATAAGAGATATTTTAAGTATGATCACTCAGCTCAAAACTATTGAGCTGAGAATTGAAGACAACCTCATTTTCATTCAAAAATACTGTGTTAATTCCGGGTGGAGCTCCGTAAAACAACGGAATTATGCAAACAAACATAATCGATGATGAAAAAATATTGCTGTTTAATTTCTTAAAAATTCTATTAATTCTTGGATTGATATCAGTCAATTATTATCTACATTCCACCATATTATCCGTAATATAAACACCTAGGTATGTACCTCTACAACAGTTTAAGGGACTTTTAAATTTTCCGCATAGTGTTATATATTATATAGTGGTTATTAATACCTAAATAATTTAAATCAGCTATAATTTCAAAGTAAATAAACTTCCTTTAACCCACTCTACGAGTTTTTTGAGAGTATATTGTACATAGCTGTGCATATTTGAGAACGTAAACAAAATCTATCTAGTAATTTTTTTACACATTTACATTAACATACAACAAATTTGTTTATGGGGATCAGTTGTTAACTATAGTGAAAGGAAAAACAATTGTAAACGTTTTTTCGCATTTAGCAACAAGTATAAAATTTTTATAAATAACATGAAAGAAATCGTTGACATTTATAAAATAAGACCCTTCTTTGTTCACAACAGTTGTCTATATAATTTCTTCCCAAGCCCCAAAGAATTCCAGTAAAACAGAAATTCCGTTGGATTGTGATTTCATGTTTCTTTATGATTCGGGAGTCAAGTGACATTAAACTTAAACTGTTTTGTCTAATTGTTATTCTAGCTAGACTTGCCACCGATTATAGAGATTTCTCACGTAAAGAGGAAAAAAGTAAAACTGTTTGACATTCAAGTGGAAAAACTGGTGCAAAGACCAAAATGTACAAACTGTACTTTGAATTGATCTCTTTTTATGAGGTAAGGCAACACAAACGAAAAGCTTTTTTGTATATATGTCGTCACTTCCGCTCTCACCATCAATATACAGCATCGGGTCATGCAGATCATTTATAGACCTGCGTTTTTGTGCTAATTCTTGGCAACTCCATTCTACCATTCCACTTTTTATATTCGCCTAGCCTTGCACAGTTACGATCTATTCATGACAGTAAAAAAAAATAATTTTCTTTTCTTTTTTCATTTATTTACTGTTCATGTCCCATTTCAGTTCAAAATCGTTGTAGAAAATAGAAGAAATGGGTAAACAGAAGCGAGTGTATGAAAGCTTATGTTTAAGAAATCGTGTACATGCATATACATGTTTTTATGTACTTATATCACGTACACCTGTATACATGCAAATAATCACTAAGGAACCATCATTTTTTTTAAATAGGTTAATACATACATAACTACGTAACAGTTTGAAATATTTTTGCTTCACCAAAAAAAAAGACTTGCATTGAGTTTTGAATTAAAATTTGTTTTAATTTGCTGTTTGTGTACTAGAAAAATGCCCCCAAACTGTGAGAAATTTTGCAGGCGCGTGACTTTCACCGTGAATGAATACGGCCACAAAAATATATTTGGTAAATATCAACTAACATACATGTATATGCGTGTATATTAATATATAGTTAAATAAATATATAAAACATATGAACTAATATAAGTAGCAAACAAATTTTAGCACATATTTCATTGACGCATTTCGAGAAAGCACAGCGTCATGCTTGAAAAGCGCTGAGTACAATGACGTCGTTGTTTTTGTGCCTGTTAACTGTTTCTCATACCGCCTTGTTCTCGATTTGGATAGTGCCCATCTGTGCAATGAGTATGACCGATTTCAATATAATATATACATACATATACCTACATTCAAACACATTTTATATTTAGATGTCCATATTGTCAACATGTTCATGAGCAGGTGCATATGTAATTTTTTTATATACATTATTTATATTTAAATATGGATCATTTCTTATATTATGCGAGTGATTTAATGTGAGGAACGCTTTGAAATGAATACCAACAGTAAACTTAATTACCTTCGGTGTGTGTTGATTCAATAACTGACGTATCGAAATGGATGCGTGGCAGAGTTTTTGACTTGTACTCACCTGAAAAACAGAAAGAAACTTTAAATTTATTTTCGTTTTATTGTACACTAAAACGTTATGTGCGATTGGAAAAAGATTGCTGTTATTGAAAAAGTGTAAACATTTGAACTGTTTTTTATAACAATGCAGTAAGGGACGAGTAAAAAGGGTTCGGTTTTCAGCTATAGCTGCGTTTAGAAAGTTGATAAAATCGAATTAACGCAACGGAAGGAATTAATTTCTTTTTTTTAATATATCTTCTCAACTTCTCAGTAATTGATTAAAAACACGTTTTTATCTGGTACGAAAAAATTTAAAAATAGATGTGTATGTAATTTGTTTAATGAATTTATCCTTTTTGATATAATCCTTAAGGGTTTTTATGTATACATCTCCACCTTACAATTTGTATGATTCTGCAGTCAGAATAGATCAATCTTATTGAGTGATGTGTTATGTATATGTAACTATGCAGTTGCAGTTCTGTTAATTTTTAAAATACTCTGTTTTATTTTGCTTTAGTTTATTTTATCCAATAATATTTGTAACTTATCAATATGGTACTTTTCAAATGTTCGCCATATTGGGAAACAACAAAGGATTACTGCCTAGAATATAATATTACTTATGTTTACTTTATTATATATAGTGGGCTAACTAGATTATGTTACTCAAAGTTGATTCAAAGTACCACAAAAATAAACAAAATCTCCTTCTAAAATAAAAAAAATTGCTTTTCATTTCATTAGTCTCTTATTATTATTATTTAGTCTCCTATTAAATAAACTTCAATTTGCCACAAAACCTAACCTTGCAGATGATACAGAAATTTGTTTATCATGGGATTTTTGTGACATCTGCAAGGATAATTGTTTCACATTGGGAAAATTCTAAGAAGTTAATCAAATCGTAAAGAATTGTATATTTTTTTCAATTTGCATTTTCACATCTGGAAAATGCAAATTGAAACAACCTAACCTTATTGATGTAAGCCTTGATCTTTCCTACTCAAACATCAGCCAATTTGCCGAGATTGTTGTAGAAGTATTTAGTTCCAAGGAAGTATAGAATGGTCTCCCTCTAATCCTCGCTTAGGCAATCTCTACAGATGCCATTATTGGAAGGGCCTAACCTCTAGCATGAACCCATATCAGACAGCACCCAGTAAGTACGCCTGTTATCAGTCACTTTTCCCTAGTCTGATGACTGGCTTGTCATAAAAAAACTTAATTTCGGGAATAACTGCTATCTCTTTAAGAGAGAGAGAGAGAGTTTACTCATCTGTGATTTTGCTTATACCCAGCCTCATGTATTGCCCTAATATCTGCTAGGAAGACACCGTCCCCTCCTCCGTTTTGGATCTACCGTGCACATTTCCGCATCCACGGTCTTTTTACAAAATCTTTATCCCACATTTCTCTGTTTTTTATTTGGATAATATAGCTTATGGCAAGGACTTTAAGGGATGCTGTGGTCAATATACCCCAGATGATGTGACTGGATTTATGAATCACTTGATTCAAAATCACATCCGTAGCCCTATTAATAGTTTTTACGTAATCACTGATGGAGCCAAAGTCCATTTGGTGGCGAAATGGGGGCGACCAGACCCAGGTTTTCATGGAGCCTGACTGGTAGTGACAGCTTGTCCAGAGGCTATATTCTGGTGCCACCGGAGGTCAGGAGCCCCTAGAATTTCGGTTTCAGCCTGACAATGCGTTAGTATGTAGTCATCATACCATGGAAGCTTTGCTATCGGATTTGCGGATATATTCGCATTATACATACAATAGTTATTGGAAACTTAAAATATAAGAGTATATTTCTTTTTTAATAATTTAAATAATTTTTGTATGCAAATTAATTTACACTTCCAACTATAATATATAAAAAAATAATATATAAATCAAATTTCAAATCAAACAAAAACATCAAAAAATTCACGGGAGAAACTTTTAGTTGCAAAATTCATTATAATACCACCACCTTGAGTTACCTGTTTTTATTACCATGTTGATTCATGTTTCTATGTTTCCAGTAGTTTTTAGTCTCGAATATTGAGACTAATGTTTCTAATAACCCTTTTAAAAAAAAACACCACATGATGATGGCGCGGCATGATCATTTCTTATCATTCCCAAAATAATTCTACACTTCGCTGCCGCCATTCAGTTCATATTATATGAAGTAAAATGGGTGATATAGTCCACAAGGGATTAGGGTTTCGAATAGCGAAACTTTACAAGCTTTTCAACGATCGGAGTGAGTACCATTTAAGTGTTGTACGCACATCGATGTTGAACCTTCAGTTTAGGAATTAAACATACATAGCGTGTAAGTAGTAAATATTATTGAATATTAACAAGGATATGAGATCAACTCATTTTCTTGATGAAGTTGTGTGAACTTTATATCTGAAAACTATTGGAAATAAGATATTGGTAAGATACCGTTGTGATTAATACGATTCTAGATTTACCAGAAAATCATGTGTCAAATTGGACATTTTAAATTTTGCCATCTATATTCATTATTTTTTTTTTTTTTTGTTCTTTCGGAACAGGTGCGTTGGAAAAGTTACATATGTGGCAAACTCGGCTTGTAACAAAGACTTCCAGTACTCGCGGGAACTACGTTAACCAATATAAGTTGAACTGTGAGAAAAAATTAGCATAATGATATACATACATTCATAGATTCTGTAGCGCTGCAGTCCATAAAAGCCTAGATTTTCAACAACTACTCGTGTTGTGCGTGCTATTGGTCTCTAAGAGTTGACCCAGAGAAGGTTTTCAATGATAATTTAGGTGTTCTCAATAAACATGTAAAAAACTCAACACTCAGTTTACATGTAAAAAACTTAACTATTCAGCTAATAGCTTATTATCACCCAAAGATATTAATTATAAGTTTTGTAATAATTCTTTTCTAATATCGTAATTGGAAAGAGTAAGATTGACTGCAACTATACAATTTGTTATTTTTTGTAATTTGAAATGCAAAAATGTCTGTTCTTTTAACCAAAAGAAGGGACTATGATACCGAACGGGAACGATTTTGTGCTAAGAAGTTTGATTCTTTGTCACATAAATCAGATTTTCAGACTGTGCAGAGGTGAAAATCGACGCTCTCAATCTATTGTATTTGTTGACTTTAAAACCATGTATGATAGGGCACATATAGACGAGTTATACAGTGCCATGAAGTACAGTCGCGGTTGATGAAAATCATTTCTCCAGACGACGATGACTCTCAAAATAACACTGTCAGACTTCACTTACATATATGGTAAATTCACAAAAATTCTTTGGCAATGTTAAAAAATTTAAAAATTGGTATATATTGAGTTTTTCAGAATTGTTTTGATTCAGCAGATAGAATATACAGTTTGTTTGAAAATCCATATTCAATTGAGGACCAACAAATAGCCAGCGGAAAAATTGGACACTTTGTTTGTTTTTTTCTTGTTATAAGTTTCCTTATGTTCGTTTATTTGTTGATTTCGAAGCCGTATATGAGAAGCGAAATACAACAGACAACAAAAAATCCGACTCCCATTACATTTTCATAGAGACGAACTATGCAGGATTATGTCTAGTTTTCACACAATACGTTAAAGATTGCTTTAATATATGTTATTAGCAAAAAAATCGTTATATTAGTATAACTATAATAATAATAGTTCAAAACGAATATAACAATTACTACGTATTTTAGACGTGATGGTTGCACGTTATCTGCTTCACAGTTATTACAAAACTCAGTAAAATACACGAAAATACGACCATGTACCATTGAATGGAGTGGTACGAAATACGAAATACGAAAAATTTCTTTCAGAGGTGGGGATTCTCACTCCATATTCGAAAAAATCCGACAGAAAATTATGTTTTCTATGACAGTCCACAACTGTACTTTCGTTTTACACAAAATACACAAGTGAATTGTAATGCTCTTAATTTAAATGTTAACTCACTCAAAATAGTTAAAAGGCATGTCACATTTATAAGGGTTATTGTATACATATGTATGGCTATCCATCTCGGAAAGTTTTGTTTTTTTTTTGACTGTACAAAGACCTAAATAAATACCAAACAAAAGTGAAGTGGGTACAGAACAATGTGAAAAGAACTACTAAATAACTACTCGCTTGGAAGTACGTTCTGCGGCAAAATTTTTAAATATTGTACCATTTTCGGTGTCGTTCGATTCTGCAAATGCATTACCCACTCAGTACATAATCAAGTAAAAAATACGGAAAGTATTCGATTTTTAATTGTTTTTATTTCATCGCAAAATTAAATTTGGATATTAGTCTCAATTTGAAATGTATATTTAAATAATAATACATTTCTTTACAGGTGCAAATCTGAATAATTTTACTACTACCTATTATAAACTTTAATCACTTGTGCCTTGCTGAAGTCGCATATTACTTTTCAACTTGTGGGGATGGAATGAATATTAATATGAACACAAAGCAGTTGATATGTTATACTATTATTTTTAGTTATTTATATTCTATTCATACTTCTTTGTGATGTACCCACATGCTTTTTTTTTTTGTATTGTTTTTCTGAGATATCTGTTGGTGGTACGCCCATAATTTATTTTTCGTTAGATAATTAATTTAATTTTTTGGTAATCGTATTAGTTATAGCAGTCAGTCAGTCAGTTACTCCTAATATTTTTGTTGGGAACAATTTTAAGCTTTCTACAAGTGTTGCTTAGTGGGTAAACACGCCCGGTTCGGTTCACGGATCTCACATTTTTTCACCGCCTTACCTCTTACGAGTTGCTATGAAAAGCTTCACAAATTTCGCCGTTCGAACTCGGCAAAAACTGTAGGTCTGCTATGTTTATGATGAAGCATGCTTGTAATAGCTAGGCCCTGGTTCATTGTGACCTATGTTCATCAAACAAATGTTGGTTTGGATGGAAAAGGTTAATGTTATAAGAGCAACACAACAAATTTTAAGTCAAGTTATGACTTGCATACAAAAACAAAAAAAAAAAAATGAACGAGGACAAAAAATTAAACAAAGATTAAATGGACCACAATCTTAATATTGAACAAAATAGGAATAGCCATTTTATGCAGTTTTGGCTACAAACACGTTGGCTTCTGTGTATAAATAAATTAAATATATTATAAAATATATAAATATATATACATAAAACTTGATATATATTTTTATTTTCTTCCCTTGTAAAGAGTGATTTTTTTAGCTATTATCTTTTTGGCAACAATGGTTTTTAAACAGCTGACACACGTTTCGTGTTTTGTTTCATTGTCAAGCATCTTCAATTTGGTCTATAATTTAACCATGAATCTTCTAACAAACGAACAACACTTGCAAATTATTGAATTTTATTATCAAAATGCTTGCTCTGTTAAGAAAGTTCACCGCGCACTTCATCCATTCATTTTTGGTTCAATGGGTACGTAAATAAGCAGACTTGTCGATTTGGGAGTGAATATCAGCCAGAAACATTGCAAGAGCTACCAATGCATCCAGAAAAAGTGACAGATTGTTGCGGTGTATGGGCTGGAGATGATATCCAACTATTTTTTGCCCAAAATGCAAGAACTTGACTTGCATGACATGTGGTTTCAACAAGACGGTGCCACATGCCACACAGCACGCGCAACAATTGACTTATTGAGAGGCGAGTTCGGTGAACATTTTATTTCACGTTCGGGACCGGTCAATTTGCCGCCTAGATCGTGCGCCTATAGACTGTTTTTTGTGGGGCTGTGTTAAAGCTCATGTCTGTACAGACAAGCGGATGGACCATTTGAGGCGCAATATGGATGGACCGTACTATTATGCATTTTTCCGAATTTTATGTGTTTTTTTTAAACTTTCCTATAACTTTAAAAAAAATCACCCTTTATACTGAATCGATTGCTTTCACATTAGGTTTCAATAAAATGCTAAACGAATTTGAATTTGTATAGGCAGATTTGTGTTTACATCTAGATATCTAAGAAATATTTGCATCTGCCGACAACTGAGATACAACAACATTGCCATTCAACATGCCTTCCGCTTATTTAAAGTAATTATAATTTATCCAAATGGAAAACGCAATTGAAAAAATAACCCGAAGTTTGAAAAAAACAACTCATGGACAATGTAGCCAAGAAATCACTTTGAGTTCTTCAATATTCGAGTTATAGTTTTTGGAGCTATTAATTAAAAATACAAATGCAAAATTCTTTTTTGCTGTTATTGTAATGTAAACACATATTATTTGTTTGATTCTATACATGGTGACTAATATAGGCTAATGAATGAGAAATCAGTTCATCCTTTTGTTACGAATATTTTCAATATTTCAACAATTTCATAACATTAAAACTAATAAAAATAACAAAAATATTCTTAAAGTTTTTCGTGACAGTAGACAGATTACTTTATACGCTTCACCCCAATTAACGAAAAAATGTATACAAAGGCCTCCAAAAATGTTACTATCTCAATGGGGGAAGAAAAGTTGTTATTAAACCCGCATTGACTATCACGCCGGGAAAATATATCTAGAATGAAACGACGACCACATGGCGCTAGAGCAAATATAGAATATAGCCAAACTACAAACTACTACATATAGTGCACCTTTTACGTAAGTACAAAATTAAAATATACAAACCAATTCACTAGAACGAAGTCCTTTGTTTTTAATTATTGCTTTTAATCAGAAAAACACTGTCCGAACAGTAGAGTTTGCGACTACAAAATATGAATCTTGTAGAATAGGTTAATTGTTTACAAATAACAATGAAAAATCAGGGATTGCAAAGAAAATAAAAACGTATATCAAATTATAAAGTAAAATTTTCGATATTATTCTGATCAAAATGAAATACCCGGATTTAATTTAATTAAAAAAATAGCGGTTGTAATTATGTAAAAATTTGCTACTGTACGGAAAGGAGGAAAGTTAGCTTTGGGACCAGTATTGCTCACTTAAGTGTCTGGACTAGAGTATGTCTGGACTATCGAGGCTATACTCAATAAAGGTATGTACATTAACGAAATCATTATTCTTGGTTATTAATTATAATAACGAGATCTTAATATATCCATTACTATATAACTGTATATGTATTGTATAAATATAATTTGTACATATTTTGCTGGATACCTTTAATAAATTTGATTACAAAAAAACGTAATTTAAAACGAAATAAATTGTAACATAATGAAAGTAATTTAAACTCACTACGCCCATCATGATGACGGTATTCGATGAACTCATCTCGTTCGCCACGCAAACATGACGCTAATCCTCGAGACGTCCGCCGCTCGCGTTCTTTGTCCAGCGATCTACAATACAGTGGAGAAGCTTTTACTACTGCAGTGCTGGTAGTTGCCAACGCAAGTTCAGAATTCTTTTCCTCTGTCGGTGATGTAGCCACACAATTCATTTTTAAACACCGACCGAAGTTATAAGCTTTTTTTTCCAAAGAACAAAATTATATTGTTGTGGATTTCGTCGCCTTGATATCTAATTTTATAACATTAAAAATAAATCCGATGTCGTGTATAAATTTTGCATTTTAAGTTATGGATAGTCGCTTCATTTGTTTTACATACGCGGTATTTCGATAAATATTAACTGGAATAAAAATATAGTGTGTAATAATATATGAAGTAATTGAATAATATATTTTCCAATGAGCCACCCCTAACGTTATAAATTATTAAAATAATTGCATACAAGTGCGGAGTCGTTTTATGTTTGTTTTATATATAGTCAAAGAACAAAAATAGAATTACAAATATAAAAATGAATAAAATTAGCATATTGGCTTCGGTTTGCTGTCTTAAAAAATGTATGATAAGATATTCGCTTTCTTTCATTTAACATCAAAGTGTCAACAAGTTAAAAGCACTTTAGGTTTATTGTTAGGTATATGTGCACACAGTTCCCTTCCTCTTCCCCACCCTGATTCGATAAAAAAAAAACTACTCGGGAAGTTTGAAAAAAGTTAAAAAGAAAAACCAAAAACTGTTAATTTGAAATAACTCAAACACTTTTTAAGATCTTAAAATTAAAAAAGGTATGAGCTTAAAGTTTCTGTACGCATCTTCGCACGGTATGGGTTTGTCTCAATATCGTGTTAACCTTGCACATTACACCTACAAAAGCAAGAGATGTATCTGTATCTATCACATACTACAATTTTGAAATCAACTTTGGGAAAATATCTCCGTAAGAATTACAGAAACAGTTCAAGAGGGCAAGATACGGACGGAAGATACGGCAAGATACGGGCTCTTAAAGAATATGCTTTTGAAAATATTTAAAAATACATTGCAATCACAATTCCGAATACTTTGAAAGATTTTGACAGATTTGCTCATAATCGGACCGTATCTGGTGTGTGTGTTCTTCTATATCAATAAGAATTATAAAAACATATTAATAACTTTAAGTCTATTATTTAAAATAGCATGTATATGTATTCAAGACAAAAATTATAGGATTTGTCTCTCAAAAATCTTAAACGTCAGCATTGGAAACGAGTTTCCTATTATGGATTTTGAATCTTTACCTAGCAATATATTTTTGACTTCAACTATTAAGGAACACTACAATTTTCTTAAAAGCAAGCATAAGCATCTGTTAATAAAAACAAATAACAGCGTCGTAAGTTAAAAGCTGAATTAAACTTCAAACGGTCGATTAATGTGCCTTTAGAGCTTTGCATAGCAGGATGCATATCAGATTATGTAAATATATTATACATGTATGTTTGGCATAAAAATAAGATCATGAATTCAAAAAATTTTGTAAACATATTTATTGTTTTCTTTGTGAAGTATATACAAAATAAATGTATACACTATGAACTAAATAATTATCAAAGAACATGAATTAGTTTTCTAGTTAGAAAACGGAAGGAGAAAAAAAATAAAAAAGGACAAAAAAAACACCACGGAACGTAACATCCATAAGAAGAAAAGAGAAAAATACAATTTCATAGAACAAGTGAAATTGAGGGAACAAAGCTGTCTTACTAAAGTTTGCAGGGGATGAGAAATTTGTTCACTTTATTTTTATTGGGTAAGACTAACTGTAGCTCTATTATTTGTGCTGTAATCACTTGCAGAATAGACATTCAGATTTATTTAAATCTATATCTATCTATATATACTTGAAGTTTTCGTTTGAATATTAAATTAATGCTATTCGAAAAAAGCATGCAATTATTTTCACTGGCAGATGTAATTTTTCTTTAGAATTAGTCTCTTCCTGTGGAATTGAAACTGAAACATACTTATAATTCTATTGCTCTCTATACGCGTATGTCATTTAGTACTAACCTACTCGCACAGAAATTGAAAATGTGTTCACTTGCACATACAGAAAACTTTTCATTACTATATCCGTTAGTATGTTTAAAGAAATATAACCTCAGCGACAGGTTGCGATGAGACAACAATTTGGTTGTGCGTTCTAAAAATCTGTAGACTTCTGCTTATTCATCACGATTTTTTTTTTATTATCATGCATGTACACAGATTTAGATCAAATTTAAGTGACTTAATAGATATATCATTAGTATATGTGTTGTATGTGCTAATACATGGGTAATGTATGTATTTTGTTTAATGTTACGGATACACGTAATATAAATACGTTCTTTTATTCCGATTCGTAACAGAACTATTTTATAATGATTTTATATTTTATAATGATGATTTATTTTTTGTTTTATAATGATGATTTTGTTTTGTTTACTTAGACAATCGAAGAAAAATGTGTATTCATATTTAACGTAAAAGAATCAAATATGTGGGTAACTTAAATGCTTATTAAAATAATAGAACGAATTTTAATAAAACAAATATATTAAGGAAAGAGATTCTTCCGTAATTGACACATCGTTTAACCGATAAATTTCCGCAAATTTTTGGTGATTGTGCCCAACCAGATCATGTCAGCGACCCGGAGGTTTTGCAAATATTGCTATTTTGACCTCTTCTTCTCCACCTTTGTGTGAATAGAGGGAAACCTTCGGTGTCTAATATTTAAGGAATATTATTCCATATGAGTTCTTATCTTTTTGAAGTACTCAAACTATTAAGCCGAATGATAGAGGTTTTATTCTCAACTGCGGTACTTTGCGAAATAGAAGACTAAGTCAAATTTAGAGATTATTCAAGGTTTTATTTTTGTTATATAATGTATACAAATACGTACACATATAATAAGTGTATTCTGGTTTCCATTAGTTTTGTGTGGAAAAAGGCTCACAACAGACACCAATATTTTAGTTCTAATCTAAAATATATGCCATTGTTAATATTGAATACAAAATAGGCTTCCAAGTTTTTATACGCTCTCTGCGTTTTTGTAAAAAAAAAATCATTATTACATTTTTTTCACTTCTTTTTTTGGATTGTTTTTTTGCATTTATATAATGGACAACAGACTAAATTATTGTTAAAACTGATAAATAATAAGTGCATTAATTTTTTAAAAACAGAAGTATGTGTGTATTTTACAATTTTTTTATCTAAACAGCACACACTTTTTATTCTTATATACTCAAAGAGGTCAACACGATTTACGACCAGGAAGTGGCTTTGGTGACTTCCACCATATTATGGAGATGATAGTTTCTTTATGAAGGGAAGTAAGTCATGCGTAAAGTGAAATTTTTTCAACGTCTTTCATCAGACACAGCATTATGGTGACCACGAATTGTGTTGCGATATTAGTTTCTTTCTTTTCGTCTGCTTTTTGTTAAACAAATTTTCCCGTACATAGGTCAATGGTCAAAACAAAGGTTTTAATTTCATAGCTAGCCGTACATTTTAAAGTAAATGGTGTTAGCATCCGTTAAGAAAAAAACATCTTTATGTATAGCATTTACTTTCATACATGTGTATATATCTTTAATAAAGTTTTCCCAAATATCCCATCACAAACTTTAATATTCAAAGCTTTATACGTAATATAATATCCAAAAATATGCAGAAAATCCTGAATAAATTCGAGGGCGCGACGGCAGTTTACGTTACTAGATTTTTACTATCAATTACTATTCATGCTATGGCTGAACCTAATTCATGGAGATCTCTATTAGCCACAAAAAATTGTAAAGTTGCATATATTCATTGATGCTTAGTATATTATAAGGCCTATTGAGCTTGATTTAATTAGATGTGCATTCATTGGATTAAGTGATTATTATATAGCATTTAATATACATATACCTATGACGATCAATTTTCGTGCCCCATGCCAACTGAGTGTATGTTTCTATTACGTACAAGTTGTAACATTATTTAACGAAGCCACTACTGAAATTTGGGTCGATTCAAGCAAAAAAATAAAAAATATGATACGCCTTTGTGCACGAGTTTACAAATATCTGGAGTAAGTGTTTGCATACAACTTTCTTCTTGCATAGATTATTGGTAAGTTAAACAATATACAAAAACCGCATGAAACAATTTGTGCGAAAAATAATGAGAATCACGGTTTATGCATTTTGCTAAAGGTCATTATAGATCGAAATTCCATCTGCTAAACGACTTATTTAGGGAAAATATAGTGATTGGTTATGAAAAGTGAAGCACAAACTCAAGCGTGAGGCCAAGCTAAGATTTTCTACCAAGCTTGCTGGTAATTTGGAGGGATCCGGTTTGGGTCTTTTAAACAAATCGAATAATGGCTTAATTCTTGGATTGATGTCAGAGCGTCATTTTTGTAGCGATTTTTTTTTTATAATTACGAGATAAATGGAAAAATGTAGTGGCTTCCGACGGCCAATACCTTACGAGATTTTTTTTTTTCATTAACAAATATTATTGGACACATGTTAAGCTGCACTAAGAAATAAAGCTTCTTCTGCCAAGTACATGTACAATTAGCATACATTCTTGTATTTGTTAAATACAATTAATCTAAATGTTTTCCTTTGTTTAAAATTATAATCACCATTACATTACATCAAAAAAGACCACTATTTTAGAGCGATTTACGAAAAATATATTAATTTATTTCAGTTGTTTCATTTTTAACTTAGAACTGGAGTTGAAAGCCCTTAAATGTGTACAAGGCTATACGTAACACTGATACTATTTGTTTGTTTTTTGGTCTGGTTTGCAATACGTTTTTAATGATAAAATTTGATTTGATAAAATAAGGCCTACTCGTATAAATTGGAAGACCATGTTTTGACACATCCATGGTGATATCTGCATAATGTATTTATTTATTTTTAATAAGGTTAAAGCACTGCAAAAATGTACGCGTGTGTGAAATTATCGAGGAGAAATGGTTTCCGTCTTAGAAATGTTTATTTCAGAGGTGCCATGGATTCATTTCCTTAATTTGAATCCATCAAGAAAGAGCTATTAGTCGGAGACATTAAAGATGTCTGCTTAACTTGATCGTTTATTTTATATTATTTGCCTGCGAATATATTTGGTGCCTGCGAATAATTTTTCATAAAAAAAATGTGCCAGTCGCAGTCAAACAAAGTTATTAAATTGAAAGTTTTGTATTTTAAAATTTTTAGAAAAAATTAATTTAGACAAGTACATACAAATAGATATTAATCAGACAGGCAGAAACATTTATGTTAGAAATCAGAAAAAATTACTTTGAAAATGTTTTTACACAAATTATGCAAACGGTTGGTCTTTTAGTTTAGGTAATTTTAAGAACTTCATTTTCGTTTTTGCTGAAGAAAATAACTTTTCACATGGGTTATTTCGCTTCAGACGATCTATACACAAACATAGAGACAGCAATATGCTCGTCACAAAAGTTTGTTTTCCAAAATTAGAATCAAGCGATTAATTCAAATGTAAATATTTATAGGAACATTACTATTTTGGAGAAGAGTGCTAGGTGTGAGTGGTATGGTGAGTTTACTCAACCACTACAAGTTTGCATTTTCAAATAAATCGTAAATAGTTACTGGGTATAAGATGAAATGAAACATATATACACGTTATATAAAGAACTTGGAAAGTATAGGCAAGGTAGCTGTGAAATAAAGTTCAATTATATAATAAATAATTAAAAAATTTAAGCTAAACTAAGCTGACTTTTTAAGATTTGTAAATTTGTCCTGAAGTATAATGTATTACATGAGTTATATCCGCTATCCCAATTAATGACTCAACTGACATCATCATGATGTCATAAATAGTTCGAAACAAACTTTAATGTTATCCATTTTAAACAGCTTTTTGGTGTTTATTACTGTAGAGTTTTTCCGTTAAATGTGTATGCTTTATTGTGTAAGAAGCTCAGATAAAGGACTTGTTTTTTTTTTTTGCAAAAGGGCACAGAATTTGATTTAAAATTTTACATTAAAATTAAATGCAAATAAATATATACTTTATTAATAACAACAATAGCTGACAGTATTCGATATTTCGTTGGGCTAAAAATATCTGGACTACGAAACTATTTCGAAAACTTGCGATAATCGATTTCAAAAATAGTTTTAAAAAAAATGTCTTGAGCATTCAGATTATTACAACACGTTCAACAAATCAAACCAATCCGACTTTGACATCATGTCCTTGTTGTTTGTTCAAATTAACTTAAAACTGGTGATATGTTTAAAAGAAGTAATAAGGTTCCTTAGTCTCAGTAAATTGTGATCAATCCGCTTTCGTTAAAATATACGCAAAGTCTATCTTTAGTATTTGCTTAAATAATATATGTATACTTGTTCGACAAATTGCTCAAATTGAACTGAAATTGTCACACGTCATATTATAAGGTACTATTAGCTTCTTACATAAACCTCTTTTAAGGACTTATTTTTGCTCATTCATTCAGAAAACATTCGGGTGGCTGCAGAGTACATGTATGTATATTGTACATATGTATATCAATCGAAAGATGCTTTAAATACAATTTGAGGATTCCATTCCAGATTTTTTTTTACCACCGCAATTAATCTCCAAGGTTGAAGAAATTCTGAACCCACCTCCAGTCTTTACACCAATTTACCTAAGAATCGCAAAAACTTTTTCAAAGAGAGTCTTCAATGGGGAATTCTGGCCTAAATACTATAGATTTGTCGTTTGGGTAAATGTGTTGAAAGACACCTAGGAGATCCTAGATACCCGAACAGATCATTCAACTGGTTTTTTTTTAATAATATCTTATCTTCCGAGTTGCTGACAAAACTATGAAAAGTTTCTCAAATTTCGAGATTTTGAGTCGGCTATGAACTGCAAGAAAATGTGTAGCTGCTCATTAACTGTTGAAAGAGCCGGGCTCTTGTAGACTTTAGCACCCCCCATTTATTTGATTATTTTTATGTAATATTAGTTTCATTTAGAATTTAATATTAAGTGCTTGTGAGTTTGTTTGAGATTTAATTAAATAAATTAGAAATGGAGTGTGGCTGCCGTGGGTAGTGTCGACACACACTTGAATTTTTCACGGCACCACCACAATACAACTGTAGTATTGTAGTATAATAGGTTGTTGCTTACGAAGCTAGGACCAAATCCCTTGTAGGCTGGCACTACTCAATTATTTTTATTAATATTATTAAAAGTGGAGTTTTGTAGTATGAGTCATAAAGTTTTCTATTTGCAAATTTAAATTAACTTTGTTTTGCCTAACTTATAAAATTAATATTTATATTTTAATCAGTATCAAGCGTCCGATGTAAACGAAATGTATATTAATTGCTTTAAAATAAAGTGTCGTTTGAATGTGGACTAGTAATAATTTTTAGATACTTATTCATAATCAATTCACTGTGGAATTACTTATTGCCTCATCCCTGAAAGAAGGGAATGTATGTGCTACTATTTAGTTCCTACAGAAAGCTAACAATTATGAATCATATTAAATTACTTCCTTTCAGAGCTAATATTCAAGATATGCGCTTAAATCTCTATTATGACATACTAATCCAGCATCCATCTGTATTTGTAAGAAAATATATATGCGACAATGGCGCGATTCTGTATACACTTTTTCCTCGGTTAAAAAAGTGATACGTTCTTAGAAAAACCGTTCACAATGAAATAAAATACCGTATAAATCGATCGATCGAAAGAAGACAAAATAAAAATTGGAGAAATCATTATCGTGTTAAAGTAGATAAGAATTAGGGAAGAAAATTGTATTTTATTTATATTGCCTTTTTAATTGTTTTCTCTCCTCGAGTTTTCTTTTTGGTGACATAATTAGGCTCCTTTTAAATTAATACACTACTGCGAAATGCTTCGATTTTGAATTATTTTGTAATAGTGTGTCAACTTTCTCAAATTTATCTGTTAGGACAGTTCCCTATACTCGTGAGTATATAATAGCATGTACACTATGAGTAGTTGCTGAAGAAGCTATGGACTGTGGCTTCACCCAATTATTATAACATTATTCATTAGACTTCAATCGGAACAAATAAGTTTGATAAAAAAAAGATCGCACAATTTTATTAAAAGTAAGATTGAAGTATTATACAGTCTGTGTTTGGTTGCTCCGATCAGTATCATCAGTATTGATAAATGGTATTACGCAAAACTTTCCCCATTAGACGATAGAATAATTTTTTGAAAGAATTGTGTACGAATTGATGGACGTCCTATATAATTGTATATTTTGCATGTTGCCGACAATTACGTTTATACGACATTCGGAGAGTTCAACTTAATAATTTGTTTTTATTTTAGACAAAAACGATTTCAATGATTTCTAAGCGCATTTCATGCACTTAGATATGATACGTAATAATGCGTTATCCTATTTTTTAAGTAAAAAAATAAAAAAAAAAATAATTTTTGTTAGGTTTACGCCTTGGGAGTAAATATATTTTAATTGTCAGTTTTTATAAAGCGTGAACTTGACTTTGATTTTCAACTATTGCATAGTGCTTATTAGATGCCGACTGTTTGTACACATGCATTCGTTTTATATATAAAACACAACCAGACACATTTAGATGACGCATTACACAAGAAATACGCTACTCTTAATTTTGGTATATATACATCGTGATGTTATTAATAAATCGCACAGCTGTTTAATCAAATTTTATCATATAATAAAATGTTTTATGTACATATCTATACAGCAGTGTCTTGTTATATCCGATGAGCACATACAAGCATGCTATTGAATTAAAAATTCTCTGTAAGATCTTTAAGATACTCCTACACACTCTACTTTTTTAGATATATGTATATACCTATTTACATATTATTTATTTGACCTACAGTTCTATTCACAAAGCAAATATCTGTTTATATATATTGAAGTTACAAGTGCTCATTAAAATTTTTGTTTCACACGTTTGTATCTTGCACGTTTCATACTTTTGTGATGGCTCAATGGTGTCATAGATAGATCAGTAACATATTTACCTATAAATATTTGATTAACTTGTTTCCGGCAAAATAATTTTATCCAAAATGCAATAGCTAGGTATGTATGTATTTCACTTTACACTTCACTTAATTTTCCATTTTCATTATACATACATATTGAAAATATAACTTTCAATAAATTAACATTTCTACCCACACATTCTTATTTGAAAAGACGGAATATTCAAATGGTCTTTCTAATTAAAATCAACATTATTGTCGCGATTTTTTGAAAAATACAACAGACCCCCATACAACTACCGCACCAACTAAATCAGTCGAGTGTTAAAAGCCAACTAACTTTTAACTCTACACAGAAACGGAATGAAATTGGATTTCATTCAAAATTTTCTCTCTTAAAAAGTAATTTCACACTACCACTATCCCACGAATCATAAGTAACTACTCCGTGAGTACGTAAAGCATTTCAAATTACCCACACTTCTGTAATAGCCTCTGTGTGTATTTCCATTTAATATGAAATAAAGCTTTTAGTTCAATTCCATTGTTTTCTCACGATTTAGTGGATAAAGCTCTGGTTGGTACTAAAAACAGTGTATGTTATTAACAGCAGATTTTTCCTTGGCATATGAAGCAAAATGTTTTTCTGTTATTATTGGTACGAGTACAAAACAAGAATTTAAAAATATTCAAAGAGCAGCAACTGCTCTAGCGACTAAATGTAGGCAATAGAATAATGAATTAAATAGTAAAAAAATTGCTTAGGTTGTTTTTGAATTTTCAACCATGCTGATGGTTCTGTATAACATACATTAGAACTATTTTAAAAATCTAGTGAAATTGTAAAAAACACAGGAGGTCAATACTATTGATTAAGGACTGCCACATTAAAAGGAAGCGGTTGCTCAATGACCTCACTCTGAACCTTTATAAAAAAAACAAGGCGTCAGATTGAAAAAAAAAAGTTGTAATTTAAAAGAAGTTAATGAGTCGCATATATGCATACATACTATGTTAGCGGATATTTATTCAAAGAAGAGATTCGAGTTTAACTTTATTTATTTCAATAAATGTACATTTTATTATATATTGATGGTTTTTTACTTCATGATAAGTAAGAATATAGTGGAATTCTTTGCAACTACGGTTATTAAGAGAAGAATATAACACTTTATGAAAATTGACATTTGTATGAGAAAAAGAAAAAAATGTATGGAAATAAATAAATTGATTCACTTCAAAATTAACTTACATATAGCTAACTCAGCCTCAGAATATTTATTAGTTCACTTATGTAATGAACATTCTTCTTTGAAATTGATTGAGATTCATTTAATATTTTCTTTTATGTAGGGTTAAGGTACAAAAATGCTAAGGGAGTCCAAGGATAGATATTAGTATTTTGCAGCTTTTTTAAACGACATTCAGCGTAAATAGCTCAGCAAGGAGCAGTATAAAAAAGAGTTGGTAATATAAGAACTTTATAAATAGGAAGTTTATTATCTTTATTTTGGCACGAATTCTATTGTAGTTATTACGGTGACACAAGATTTTAAATTAAATTTAAACTCTGTTTATTGCTACGTTGTTCATGTTTTATCAAGGCTGGACTAAGGTATTTAATGGGGTTCACCCATTGAGTTTGGGAATTTCAAATACTTTGTTGAGATTGGGGAATTGTATTTTTTCTCTTCCTAGGGGAAAACGCTGCTTAAGTCTTTGGAGAATTTATTTAAATTTTCCGACGAATATAGCGCAAATTGCAAGTTGTTCATTATAGTCTGAGGCTGAGAATATACAAGTGTCATGTGCAAAAAGGCATTTAGATAGAGATTGCAAGAGGAGCAAGGACGCATCCCTAGGGGACGCCTGCTATAACTAGTTAAACTCTGATGTGTCTGAATTTATTTACACCAGAAGCAGTCTATCAGCTTAATAACTCTGAATTATTTTTTTATGTTTATAAAAATGTTGTTAGAAAGTTTATCGAGGTATCCATTCTGCTATACGCCATCTTATGTTTTCTCGATATCAAATGAAACCTTGCAAACCCATTTTTTCATTTAATGCTTATTTTACAAGTTTAGTGATCTTATATTATATAAGCTGATGAGTTGAAGAGTATACTGACTTTGATCCGAAGTGTTCATTCGGTATTAAGTAGCTATCTTAACAGCTAATCAGCTTAATAGGTCTGTTTAATGTGTTTGTCGGTGTTTATAGGGTTATGTATTTAACTATCTTCCATTTTTTAGGAAAACATCCTTTCTTAAGGCCGGAATAATTTGGAGATAAAAATTAAATAATTTCGAGGCAGTTGGTTAATAATTCTGTCTGATATGATGCTGCTACCCGAAGCTTTTTCTACGTCAATGGTGGTTGTGTAGACTGTGGACTAAATAGTAACAAACTCAGATGCTTATTCAATATTGGTACGCAGTAATCCCCGTTTAGTTCACTGACAAGAAAAGAAATTGTTATATGATTTTTCTTAAAAGGTTTCAACTCTTTTTCTTATTTACCGATCTTAGATAAAATCTAATTTCAATCCCTATTACGTATCACATCAATTTTCTTAATAACGAATTTGTTTAACAGTTTAAGTTGCTTGTTAAAACTGTCACCGGTATCAACACAAGAAGTACGGTTCAATGTATAAGTTACAGGTAAGTGATCCAAAGAAAAGTCGTTGACAACAGCTGGGTTCGTGAGAATCAAGTCAAGGGTCGATGGGAGGCCTCTGTGATTTGATGAGAAAAAAGTTGTTTCGCAATAAGATACAATATCAAAGATTTCAAAAAAATTTCTTCTCCATTCTTCCCCAACTTTTTTAACACACACAACCCCAAGATGAATGACAACTATTAAAATCTCCACATAACATAAAGGGTTCATCATCCTGAAGTAAATCATATTTAAATTGCCTCATTCTGTCTCTAGTTAACATATTTCGTTATCAGGAAAGAAGCATGCAGTAAATTTAATTTTACTAGACTAGCAGACTTCAATTTAGATTTACACAGTTTATAAAAATACGAAAACCTGCACATATACCCATTAATCTATTAGCTCTAAAATAGAAGAATTATTTAAGAATATATTGTGTAGGTTTAAGGTTTTTATCGCTAAACTGTCTGGCATTCCATAAAAGTATTTTTACTTTATTAAGTAATTTATTAAACATTTTATGCTGGTCGCCGTGGTGTTGTGGTAAGTGAGTCGACCGCCGCGCAGAAAGTCTGGGTTCGATTCCCGGACGGGGCACATCGCATTTTTTCACGACACCACCTCTTTCGAGTTGCTGAAAACACTCAAAGAGTATCAATTGTCTATGAAAAGCTTCTCAAATCTGGCCGTTCGGAGTCGGCAAAAAACTGTAGGTCCCTTCTACTCGTGATAGGACAGTAGCACGCAAAACACAAGTAGTTGTTGTAGAAGCTAGGCCATGCTCCGTTGTGGGCTGTAGTGCCACTCAATTATTATTATTATTAAACATTTTCAATACATCATTTACTAAGTATTTAATTTTTTTGTGACATGAGAGCTCATCAAAAATAAATAAAAAAATGGTTTGTTGGTTGATAGTTGGTTTGTTAGTGACTTCTTAATACTAAGTCCTATTGAACTTTTTGATAAATTGGATGGTTTGGCAGTTTGGCATCTTTTGGTTGGAAGAATGATGAGTCATTGAAAACAAGCGATGTTCCAATTCAGTAAGAATGTACGTGACATTTGTATTTGGATGATACATTTTCTGGTTCAAGCTATGTTTTATGGTTTGCAAGCCTTTTGCAGTTAATAGTAGTTGCCGAGTTATTGGAACCGCAGTTGATGCATTCGGGTTTTCTCTTTTTTGGACAATCAGCATAGCTATGTGCCTCATCGAATGAAGACCTGAATGAGACAAAACTTTATGGGAATTGAAATGCACTAAATTCAAACCTACAGCTTATGCCGGTGATTAAGTATCTTTATATTGTAAGAAATGTGATGAAATAGCTAAATGTAGGGTGGCTTAATGGATGGGCCAAGATGGGTGTTCTATACAAGTAACCTCCGGTTAGACTAACCAAATTGAGAAAGTAAGAAATATAATTCAAAGAACAGGCCAAATAATTTTGGATTGCCGTTTGGGCTTGGGCAAAAATGAATTGGACTGAATCAGTAGGTCTATATGCATATGTATCTATAATTAGGCCCGAAAGCTTATATATTTATATACAGTATCAGTAGCCCGTAAGTGAAAAAAATTCTTCAAGCAGGTACTCAGAGGTTTTTGTCATCTCGCTCACGAGTTGCGTTCAGAAACATGATACCGTAAAAATATTCATCGTCAGCACCAACAGTATAAACACCAACAACACCTGAGTTCAATTAGATTGAAGGTTCAGATAGACTGATGTTGCATCGTCTGTAGAAACTGTACATTAAGGCGAATCGCTAAAGTCGACAAACTATTCTCTAGTTCTCATCGTTTATACGAAATCAATGAAACAAAAAAATTTTGTTCATTATTCCCCAATAGAAAATACTTAACTAACACAAGTGTGTTATCGAGCGTTAATGCATCTTAACACATCAAACATATTGGATGCAACTTCTACAAAATGGTTAGTGTATTGGCTTGTAAATTAATTATAATTTTTGTTTAGTTGTAAGTTTGAAATACTTTCGAAGCATGCTTTTAGGTGCATTGTAAAGAATTAATTTACAATTTGAAGCTGAAAGAAAATAAAATTTACCGTAATTTTTTTTATAGAAATTTATGTTCGTAATTATAGTAAGAGATGTATGAAATGCCGGGACAATGTTTTCACTTGCACAATGAAAAACGAAACAACCGTTTTTCTTTAAATTGTTTTAGTCCCTCACATAATCGAAAACAATCATCAATAAAAAGTAGCAGAGGTTACACTGAGAACGAAATCGGGATATGACCTAGAGAAATTATTCGTAATTTCATTTTTGTTCAAAGAATTGCCCATAGTTTGGTTTGAAGATCTGTTAAGATCCTCGTCAGTCCTATTTTATTTCAATGCAAATTTACCCTTTAAACGAAAAATATTCTTTGTACGAGTGTAATAATATAATGCGAGTATAAAATATAATTTATAATACACAACTTTTAATAAACACCCAAGTGATTTGTATGGATCATAATGCATAATGAGCTACCTTTATTCATACACATTAATAGCTTTACACTTAGTAACACTTTAAAGGAAGTAATGGAAAAATGTTTACTATTACTGTATGAGCATTTCAAATCAATATGTCATATGATTTGCATTAACCTTAGTTTATTTCAATTATTTTGACCAATATTATCAATAACAAAATATAACAAGTAAACCAAACTTGTGCTTAACTCTCTGTTACGCCTTCTGTATTGAGATGAAAGTATCAATGAAATAAACTAGAATGTCAAACACTAAAAGCCTTTTGTCACCGCCTCTTTCGGGTTGATGATAATACTTAAAGAGAGTCTCTCTACTAAAGAATTCTCTAATTTAGAAAAAGTCTACAGAGAATTGTAAATTTACTTCTGATAGTGGATGAGTACTGCGAGAAGTAGCTATGCCTGGGATCCTTGCTGGCTTTGGCGATACCATTTATTTTTGAACTCATAAATATCTCTATAGGTAGTCCACAAAAGTTGTAGTGTACAGTCCTGTACAGCATACTGTGATTTACTGTATATATTTTATTTGTTATTAAATATGTAGACAATAACTTACCTAAGTCACTATATAGTGTTGTATTAGCCGCTATGTCAATAGTACAACCATCAGATTCCTCGGTTTCTTCTCGCAGGGTTGGCGGACCATCCCAAAGCACTTTAGCTGGCCTTCGTACCCGATCTAGTCGCACTCGCGGATACTCGTTGAAAAGAATATCCGTTAACTAAAACATTAAGAATTCGGTATAAGGTAGAATAATAAGAGTACAACGAAAAATAACTTCATGTATATGTATATTATAAATAAATAATAATGGGTGCTATGAAAACAAATTTCATAATTCAATCAAAAGCAAATGTATACTTTGATTTAATACCAACCTCTTTATTAGGAGTCGCTGGAAAGATCTATGTTATATAACAATACACATTCACGTGTTTTGATAAATAATTGTAAATCCCAAATTGGTAGCAAATATTAATGTTAGTTCAAAGTTGAAAAGAGAAGAGTGAGAGTAAGCGTAAGTTACAAGTTTTAATTACAGAACTTTTCATCATAATAAAAATTTATTTTACTTACAGAAATTTCTTCACTACAATATGCTGTAAATGACTGTTCATCTTGTTGAAGGACACAATAGAGTGGACCCCAAGAGAGCATTTTTGTTTTACGAGATAGTTCACCTTCATTTTCTAAAAAGAAAAATACATATTTTTATTACATTATGCATTTTAAAATATGATACATACAATGATGTTTATAGTTAAAATTTAAATTATCGATTTAATATTGTGTTAATTCCATCAGTTGTCAGAATTTAGGCACATTCTGAACCAGTGAAAATTTTAATATATAAATAAATATTTTAATTTATTATTAATTAATTAAATAAATTAAATACTAAAATTTTGTAATATTAATATTTTGAATATTATAAAGATTCGTGTCTAGTTTTAAGCATTTTTACCTAGTATTTAAATGTTCTTGTTTATATTAAGAAAATGCAAATAAAAATACATACATACAAGCACAAAACATACCATCACCACTCTAAGTTTTGTGGGGCTTTCCTTTTATATAATACTACATTATATTACATACTCTTTCAGACCTACGGTAGTTGACTAGACAATCTGATTTTAAACATTGAAACTAAATATTATAAGTAATTATCAAGAATAGCATTTGTCTAACTTTGCCTTTTTTGCTTAACCAGAAGTTAGTATCCCTTTTAGACATGCTATCCTAATTCCAAATACATATACATACATACATATGTATGTATTGTCCTATCTCTTTTCGCCATTGTTGTTCTTACATCATGTTACTGCCTTAAGAAATTTTTTAGCATTCGTAAAGACAGTATTCTTTATATTGCATTATATATGTATAGAAATGCGTTTACTTTACTTTTTGCAGAGTCATTGACCAATTAACACCACAGCTAATGTATATATACACATTGTATACACAATAAAATACAATTCATTGAATTGACGTTGGTATAAGCCTACTTTTGGGCGCAACTTTATGGGCTGCATGCTTTGTCTTAATAGCTTACTACGTATTCACAGTGCACTTAATTTTATGGAGTCTAAGTAATTCTCTTAGTAGACATATTTTTCAGATTATGAACTTTTTGTTATTGCCGACAGTTAAATACTTCAAAGTAGATTAATGAATTTACAGTATAAATGCATTTATATATTTTTTTATTTAAAAAAAACTCTATTATTAATGTATTTACATATATACGTATGGGTTAGGAAATCGCCCCGTTTTGCTTAAAGGAGACCAACAAAAGGCCCTCACTTCGCAGCTTGGATGTGATGTATAAAAGTAACAGCCTGACTGCTTCAAAGAGCTTATTTATGAAGCAGGAATACGGTTCATATATGGAGGATTTCAATTAAAACAACGGTTTTCGGAATTTCCAAATACTGAACAGAATTCGTTTAGCCGAACAGCTTGTAGATGTTTGTGGAAACTAATTATGTATAGGAAATGTGGTGGCCCGGGCAATAAAAGAATATAAAATTTCTGAATAGAGCACCAGCATCTCTTGAAGAAAACTGTAGAGCAGCAAAAGAACCCGATAAAAGTAAGTTAGGATATTAACATTCATGTTGAAATTAATCAAGCCCTTAAAAATCGATCAAAATCCTGAATGAATAAAGATGGTAATCTGGAAGTAGCAATATAAATTCTGTTGACTGTATAACGGATACGACGACCGGATTTCCGCAGTTAAGCCAAATCTTTCTTAACATAATGAACTCCACCTCAGTAAATTAAAAATGTAGTCCATCTGCAAACTTTAATGGGACGAGGGTAAGCTTGCTGGATGTAGTCTCAGATCCTAAGCAGCAATAACGCTTATTTTTAGACCTTCCTCCCCAGGGGTTTTTATTATTTTTCATTCAACAAACCTAATTCAGCCCTGCCCGCGTATACCGATGTCTTAGCAACAAAAAAAGGGCTCAACGGGCTGTTAGTAGAGTATTTTTACCACGGAATAGGAAGCGAAATGAAGGTGAGAAAAATCTACAGACAATCAGACTTGTTTGATAAAACTTCATTACAGACAAATACAAATTAGATACAGTGAGGGAGTTTTTCTAATTAGGTTGCGCAGTAAACTTTGGAAATGATATGTCCTTTTGAAGACTGTTTCTATGGGGAGAATAAAACTACCAACTTGATAGCGCCAGTCCTACTATAAAACGCATGTACAATATGCTTAATCCCTTTGAGAGAAAACTATTTGATTTATCTGCGGCCCCCTTTGAGGCCCCGTAAAAGGAATTCATGTTTTCACTCCAAGGTTCTGGTCCTAATTGAGCCTTGTCCCGAAGAACAACGTGATAGAGTAAAACCTCCCTTCTAATGGCGTGCCCAAACGAAAAGGGATCTTAAAGAGAGAGAGAGAGAACCTTGCTTATAACGAACTATAGCGCCCGCTAAATAAGAATAATAGTTATAATGCAAGATCATTTAAGGATATATGTAAGTATTACAAAATATAAAATTACTATTTGTTATTATGTGCAATTGAAGACATTCATTTATTCTTTAAATCAGGCCGCACAAAGTTTTTTGAACTTAATGTCTTGTCTTTATCTTTAGCAATTCAATCTTAGTTTTTATTAAAGAATAGAAACCAACTCAAACGTACCATATACAACTATGGTCTCAAAACCAATTTCCTATTCTTTAATTGGCTCTCAGCGAATTGGTTCCATACTGAAAAATAAGTTCAGAGAATAACAAAAACAAATCTAACATACATTCACATATAATGAAGCACAGAGCGGAAACGTTCCGATTGTCATCATGTCGAAATGGCTTCTCTAAGATATCTACACTTGGCTGACCTACCAACATCGAAGGTACATTACTGGCAGAAACGTATATGGACAGCTATTTATTGTCCAGCTAGAAGACCTTGTACGATCCGATTCCATTGATACCGTAATGAGGCGTTAACCGAAACGACGACCGCGATCATATAACGTTGAGACTATCGTGCAAGTCAACCATACGACAAGTAAAGAATAAGTTAGGTGTGGAAAGCCCACAGAAGAATTGCTTGCGTAGTTGTATTTTTCATTTATACTGTACATAATGCTTAAATAATAATGGAGTTGTAAGAGTGTGTGGATTCTTCTTCAATATGTAATTGTGTGAGAGAAATTGTTATAAAATCGAAGGTTGTTGGAATTAACAAAAAGAAAATGTGGATGAGTTAAGCTGTCCAATAGATCGAGCCGTGCGGGGAATAGTGTATGACCTTTCATGGATAGTTAGTAGGTCAAATACATTTATAAATAAGAGTGTTATAGCTTCTTATTTTTATTACATCGCAGCTTTACGGAAGCAATGCTACAAAAATATTAAATGTAAAATTATTCGCTTGTTAAAAGTAGTTAGAGTGCTATCATATCCTATATGCCGATTGGAAGATATTTTGGAAAATTTCGTCATTCTTATTCTTACGTGAGTATCCCGACCTAAAAGAGTACAAATTTAACTTGTGCAAGAATTGGAGCCAGGCGTCTTGAATTAACGTTATATTTATAGTGAAACTGTGCAAAACACAATGAAAATACAATGCTTTATCGTGAAATTTTGTTACTTCATGATGCTTATTTCAGGCTAAATGAATAGCTTCATAAACAAAATTGAGCTAACATTGCATCCATTACGAAAAACGGTATAGCGTGGTTTATAGGCTGGTGGAATCACCAGAATATTACCTTCAATGATAACAGTTATACAATACAACGCGTGCATTAACGTACTTGTCGAGAAATTATTTTGATGAGCTCTTATTCCACGTTTTGCTACTGTAAATTGGTAGTAGTCGTGGCCAACATTTAAAATATAATGATGACATTTCAAATACTTTGTTATTTGCGTATAACAGAGAAGTCGCAAAGTTTGCCTTTGATTTTTTTTTCAGTTGACTTTCCTGATTACTGTTTAACAACAACGAGGAGTGTTCGTGGTTTAATACATTTGTACCTTAACCACGGCCGTTGGCTACTAGAGTATCAAGTGCAAGAATAATATTAATTTGTTTACATCTGAACATGTTCCCACGAGTGATTTCAAACGCATCTAGTTGCATACGCGATACACCGCATACATGCCCCGGCAAATATTATGATTGACTCCAAGAGACATCGGTTGCCAGTAACTTGGGATTAGAGAACTAAGTTAGTTCTCGAAGAGATACGGAATAAAACAGTCATTTTAGAATAAATATCCGAAACCAATAATATAGACATTTCTTTTTTTTCATTTCCCCTCATCTGACTTATGTATATTTAATTTTGTTATAAGTTTTAACATATCATTTTAAAGAAGTAAATACCACCAATTATTCTTTATCTGATTATAACATTTGTTGGTTCACTTCCAAATTTATGTGTTTATTTTAAATTGTAAATCAAGCTTCATGATAAATCACGCTTTATTAAAGATCAATAGTTAATACAAAGTTCAAAGTTCTCAGAATTATATTTCTCTATTTAAAAAACCGACACTTTAGTATGTATGCTAACCGAAGCATATGCTTGTTATACTCTATTGAGAAAGTTAGGAGATTCTTTACGAAGATTACTATGGAAGGAAGATATAATAATTCATATCTTTAGTACCTAAATAGTTTAAATTATAATTTCCTTAAATTTGCAGAAAAAACAAAATATGTTTGCAAGTATGGCCATACGTACTTAAATACATGTATGTTTTTATCTGTAACAACTTGTCTATATCCGCATGTCAGCACCACAACTTGTAGACCGAAATTTCGAGTTACCAAAGTTGGTTATAAGTTGTATAATAACACGTAAACACATGGTTAGAATAAAGAAAAAGGTGACTGATGAAGTAGAAAAGGTGGGGAGGATAAGCAGGCATACACTTCCCAACAAAATAGCTTGATAATTAACTGTAATAAATTTTTAAAGTTAATTAAAATCACTTTCCGATACACCTCAAAAATGCTTTCTTTAATTCCTTATTAATTAATATTAGTAAGATTTTAACAAGTCTAGAAACCATTTTTTTTCAACGATATTTCGATCTTAAAATAAATAAGTATTATTTTTCAGTTTAAATGTTGTTTAATTTACGATATACTCGTAAGTGGCGATAAACAACTTCAGTAAGTGGCGATAAACAACTTCAGTTGCTGACGACTAACCAAAGCTCAATATCATTTCAATTGGATCGGCAACTGACACACAATAAACAAATAAAATAAAAAAATGCATAAAATATTAATGAACTGCAGAAAAACTATTCCAGATACATAGGAAGCTTTACATTTTGAGGACGCATTTAAGAGACCTCAAAAACTTTAACTTAAAGTATAATAAGCCCACATTCAGGCTATAGTTTCATAGAAATTTCAATTTAATATGTTTTTTGTATATACTCGTTGAACAAAATTTAAAAGTCAACAACCAAATAACACATGCATACATATACCATGTACATCTAAAATGAGTGCATAAGCCTTTTAATGCTGTTTCAGTGCAAAGTTTTGCAAATTAAATTAATATACCAGATAAATAATTTTAATTTTTTTTTAATCTATAAGTGCATACAATATAAAATCATGTATGCACTAAATGCATATAAACAAGTGCATCACGTGGTTTCAGCTCTTAAGTTACAAATATATAAATTACTTTACGCACTGGCGCACAATATAGAACTGATACATAGATAAATTGTTTACAGTTAGAGAGTAGAGTTCTCTTTAACGTGATATGAATAACTAAATCTTACAACTTGGAGTTTTAAATATGGCCATTGAATTTATTATTTGTTTCTGCTATGCTGTGCTGTTCGCAAGAAGTCAAGAGACAAATGTGCATATGTATGCACGTGAATACATAGATATATACAGTATATGTATGTATATTCATAGATGTGTAAATTGGTAAGATTGAGTGTGTATGTTACAATTCTTTTAAATCAGACGGAGAATATTTTTTTTATAGATTGGAACAGCGGATCAGTATAATATTTTATTTTTACAGAAATGAGAAGAGAATAGTTATTTTTGTTCTGACTTCAAACGTGGATAGAATCACATTTTTTTACAGCAGGATCTAAATATAAAAATACTGAACTTTCAACATTTCTCCTAAGCAAGTATGAAGTTTAATTCCAAATCACTTTGTGGCGAAGATAGTAATATTAAATTATACACATGCAAATTTGCCTATTAATTGAACCAAACAAAAAATAATGGGTCAACACTTCTGTAGTTTTAAGTTATAAATTGAAAGCTTAAATTATTTTTCACCACAAGCGTTTACCTAATCCCTTTAGTTAAAGATAATTCTATAAGTAGCGACGATAGAGACATGACGATAAAAAGATATGTAAGTTGTCGATTAGCACTATTGTTGATAGGCGAAAATCGAAAAAAGTTTCTTGACCCTCCTTCTAAGCAATTACTTATAATTTCTTTAAAATCGAATTTAGATTTCTAGTTCAAAAATTAATTAATTACCATTCTCTATAAGTACATATTTCTCTGTATGATTCTATGTATATGATTGAAAAATTTATCTAGAAATTAATTTTTTTTGTCTCTACGGAAATTTCAACAGAATTGTGGTAATGTGTGCACACTATTCAAACAACGCATTGTAATAATTATTCCAAGTATGGGAATTTGAATTCTAAATAAGGTAGATGTGCATACCGAGATACTTGCCATAAGGAAACGAAGTATTTCTTTTACTAGGAAATACATTTAAGCAATCCACAAAGGTTCCACAAGGTTTGAGAAAATGAAACAAAGATGTTTGATTATAGGGGGGATCGCTCTCACACGTATGAGTAGATCAAGACGAATATAATTAAATAATAATAATACAGAGCATCTGCGCAACTGTATTGCAGCATACCTCACTTTCTTGAGATCTATAACATGTCTCAAACTTCACATGGCAAATACGTTAACAATAAAGACTGCACATTTCTTTGTTATTATCGCATTGTTAACATGCGAAGTTTTAGTCGAAACTTGTATAAAATGCAGTAAAGCGGTGATATAATTAATTTATGATTGTTTATTCATATTTGATGATAAGTTCTTTGGACTTGCTTTGCTTAATATGTTTATATTGTGGACTGAATTTTGTGAAGCCATTCAGAAGTGTGATGTAATGATACACTAGCCAAACATATTGCTTAGTTTTTAAGTAAAATAACATTTGTTTTTATATTATTGAAGTAATTTCTTTAGTGCTTCTATTAACATAAATATATCGTCTGTTAACTTACGTCGACTGAAAAAATAAAAAAAATATTTTTTTTTCATGCAAAGAACATACAAGCAAACAGGGATAGAATGGCCGAGCATTATTCAACAACTCTGTGAATAGAAAGTATGTTTTGTTTTTTTAATTATCAATAATTAACTGTCCCCGTTCTGACAAATGATGGCAGCGTACGGACGACTCCCTTCTGGAATTGAACAGTAAGATCAAATTCCACTGCGTACAATGACTGTATACTTAAAATACTTTATTGTTCAAACACAAAATATCATTCTGTATGAAAAATAAGAGACTAAAGTGCTTGTTCATTTGAGTTCATCGTCTATACGCTTATTGTTAGAGTGTTGCAGTCTGAGTAAGGCAACACACTGAAGCAACGATTATGGAGTATCAATGCAGCTCGCAGCAATGAAACTAATCGATTCCTTAACTTAATATTCATGGAATGTATAAATTGTAAGTATATTATTTTATGCAAAATGGTATACAATAATGTTAAAGATATATTTCTGAAAATGATTGTGACCTGTGGTTTACACTAGGCATATTAAATTACAAGATACCGTATTGAAACTTCAACAAATCTAAATTTGGTGGGTCAACAGCGTACAAGGCCCGCGAATATTTCTTTATTTCCTTAACATCAGTACTACATGTGCCAAATTGCGATTAGAGTGGACTTATTCCTTGATACGAACTCTATTGGAAATTCAACTGAGCAATATCAGTAACTAGAGAGTTGAAGCTAATAATGAATAAGTTCAGTCCAGATCATTAGTGTTCGTATATCCCACTTAGCTACTACCCACCAGTTACACCACCCATTCTTCTTTACGGGGTAATTCTATGGTGGCCCCTATCAAAATCCAAGCTAATCTAAGCATCTTTAGATAGGTAGCATCTGCATAAATTGTGCTCCTATGACACCCCTGCAAACGTATTACTTAACGTTACCGCTCTTAACACCTGGAGGTAACTTATAGCAACAACCTCAGCGATTCACATAAGAACTGTTAACTATGGCGATATTCGGCATTCGGGTACTTAAATATATTATCTGCAAAAGATTTCATAGCCAAGTTTATTGACCACCCTAAGCTCCTTCTAGATAGAAATTTTAAGACCTTTCTACCAGACGCAGACCGTTCTAGTTATTTTAAATACATTGTTCTCTTAAAAATGGAAGATGGTGTTAGAATCAGAGTGTTTTCAGGAAGGTAAGTTATGGTTTGTTTATGTTACCATAATACTTAGAGCACCAGTGGTCATGGTTGTCACTTGAGAAAAAAATGTGTGTTCAAATTTGGAAATGAAAATGACCAACTGTAGCGTAAAATGATCAAAATATTTGTGAAGCAAGAACAAGAAATTCATCACATTCGCATTCTGGAAGTCATAGGTTTGATTTCTGAACCGAATGTTCATCTTGCGTTATTTCAACACCATCACTTTCGAGTTATTTACAGCTCTCAGAGTCTGTGGAAACCTTCTGAAATTTCACAGTTCGGAATCGGTAATTTAACTGTATTTCACCTCAACTCGTGAGAAAACAGTAACAGCCACAACGCATGCATTTTTTGGAAGATCTAGAAATTGGTACCTTGGAACCTGCAACATCGCACAGTTTATTTATATTGTTAGTATACAAACTCAATATATGTATATCACTGAAGGCCCACGTATAGACCAGAAAAACCAAATATGTACACTTTTGTTGGAACCAATGAAAATTATTAATTAATATTAGAAAATTATTAATATAATACATTGTGTTACTAAAACAAAATTTTAGCTAGAAAACTAGTCAAACAAAAAAAAATCGAATACATACATACAATACGAGTACTTAATGTATCGTATAAATCTACACGCACGCGTGTAAAATTGGCCCAAAATAGCCTTTCAATGAGTCAAGTTTATTTTCATCCACTCCAAAGAAATCAAATGTTATCGAAAGGGAAATCAAAATACGTCGTTTTACGTTTAAAATATCATCATCGCAAGAGTGTGCAATTATATACATACAATACTTGTTATTATCATGTGAAATAGACGCTGCGAACAGTATGCCGTAGAAAGTTGTTTAGCAACTAAATTGGTCGCCTAAAGCATTACCACTTGCTTATATTGCTTCCATGTACATGAAAATATCTTGTTTTTAACTGAAGTAAGTAGTAGTGTATATCTTAATTTTAGCTTCAGTTCAAATTATCCAAAGCTTTCATTTTATTTGACAATGAGGCTAAATATTATATTCAATTCAATGTAACTAATGTGCGATTTCTAAATGTGTTTAGAAAGCAGGTTACTTTTCGATTTTGTTTCAAAAAAAAAAACAAGGAACAAGGAATAGTCAAGAGGTGTGAACGCCGATAAAAATATCACTTAGCATTTCACGTTAAAGAATTTCTAGATGGGAAAGTTAAATAGCTTTATGTAAATTAACACACACGAAAAAAGTAGGTTATAATGACGCCTAAGATGATTGATTTAGAAATATGTAATAAGAGATCCTAATAATTGAGTGGCACTACAGCCCACAAGGGATCAGGCCTAGCTTCTACAACAACTACTCGTGTTGCGCGTGCTACTGTTCTGTCACGAGTAGAAGGCATCTACAGTTTTTTGTCGATTCCGAACGGATAGATTTGAGAAGCTTCTTTCATAGACAATTGATACACTTTGAGTTTTGTTAGCAACTCAAAAGAGGTGGTGCCGTGGAAGAATGCGAGGTGTCCCGTCCGGGAAGCGAACCTAGACCTTCTGCGTGTGGGTCATCGCACTTACCCACTACGCCACGGCGACTAGAATATAATAAGAGAACCTAGCTACGTATTAAAATTATTAAGCCATTGCCGCACGAATAATTTTCTGATGCTTTTTCGAAATCCAATAACGTTCCGTTAAATCACAATATATAAAATAAATACATTAGCAAATGTTCTATACATTTATAATGTTTGTTAAGTATAATACATTATTTAAATAAAATTTCTAAAATTAATTTTATATGCACTAATATTTTTTTTAACATTGATTTGACGGAAGTTGTGTTCGACGCACACATACATTTTACTGATTTTCTTATAGTGTAAGTATTTAAATGTGGAATTTCATATGTAGATCTTACTATAATTTTTATTTTGAAGATCAAATCGCTCATAACATGAGAACAAATACTGTATATGATCACCTTGCAATTCTCATTTACACTGGCAGCAATGAGATATAAAATATTAAAATAAATTTTAATAATATAACTTTTCCATTCTTCTTCTTCGGATGGCGTTACAGTCCGGGGTGGACCTGGGCCTCAACCAGCATGCCTCTCCAGTTAGCACGGTCTTTCGCCAGCTGCCGCCAGTTGCGCACTCCAAGTTGGTTGAGGTCCTTCTCCACTTGTGTGCGCCACCTTAGCCTGGGCCGTCCTCTGTTGCGTTGTCCCAATGGCTCAGATTCGAAGAATTTTCGGGCCGGAGCAGTGGTGTCCAGACCTCTACATGGCCTAGCCATCTTAAGCGTTGTATCCGTAGACGCTTGACTAGGCTCATGCCGCTGTACAGCCCATACAGTTCGTGGTTAAATCTTCTCCTACAGATGCCATCAACGCAAAGAGGACCAAAAATCGCACGCAGAACTTTTCTCTCCAACAGACCAAGGGCATCCTCATTCGCTTTTAGTAGTGTCCATGTTTCCGCGCCATAAAGTAGGACTGGGATGATTAAGGTGTTATATAAAGCAAGCTTAGTCTTTCGAGAGAGTCTTACTCAATTGCCTCTTGAGCCCAAAGAAACAGCGATTGGCGAAAGTGATTCTGCGTTTGATTTCGGTACTGGTGTTATTGTCCCTGTTCACTGCGGAGCCGAGGTAGACGAAGTTCTTGACTACCTCGAAGTTTCTGCTGCCTAGTGTGACGCTTTGTCCGAGACGCCGATGTTGTGTGTCCTTCCTTGATGACAGCATGTACTTCGTTTTGCCCTCATTTACCACCAGACCGATTTTAGCCGCTTCCGCTTCAATGCCAGCAAACGCATCATTGACGGCTCGCTGTGTTCGACCAATCACGTCAATTTCGTCGGCGTAAGCTAGCAATTGAGCTGACTTTTGGAAGATCGTGCCTCTGGTGTTGACCTGTGAGTTACGCACGATCTTCTCAACTTAAAAAAGTCGCATGACAGCGCGTCGCCTTGTCTAAATCCTAAATCCGTACTTCTTGGGACCTCTCCAGGATTTGCCACAGTGCAAAGATCTGGTCGATTATGAACTTTCCTAACCATATTTTTTTAGGAAAGTTTTTTTTTTTAATTTTTTAACTGAAATTAAATTTTACCAAAGTAAATTTTACCAAGTAAATAAAATAAAAAGCACGATAATTTTTTGCTTACAAATTATATCAATAAAATTGAATGTTTCGAGAAAGAATGATGATGATATAGACGAAGGTCCACCAAACTATATAAAAAGCCCAATACCATCACACCAAATTTTTGAAAACGATACCATTTCAATGATGCTTTCTATGCTATTGACGGGAACATTCTGATTAGAATAATTTTTGAAAGAAATAGGGACCAATGATTCCACCAGCCTATAAATCACACCTTAGCTATGGTTTTAATGGAGCATAAATACATACGCCAATTTTGTTTATAACGCATTCAGTTGGTTCAGAAATGAGTTCCAACACGGAACAAAATTTCACCGTACCGAATCTGCATTGAGTTTTTAAAAAGTACATTTGCTGCAAGCCATGCTGCTGAGAACGACGACGAATCGTCACGGTCTCCCCGTACACTCTCAGCTACAGCTGCTACAGTGTTTTTACTGCTTGCTGGATGTGGGCTAACTACTCGTAGTCAAGTTTCATCCACTATTGTAAACTTGCGATTGGTATTGCCAGTAGTTTCAATAGGTCGGTTAGTATACTGTTAATTCATCGAACCACATGAAAAACATGACAAAAAACATTTATTTAATTCGTGAAAAAACAAACAATGAATTTACTTGCTTTGGTAAATTATTACAGCTACTTAAACAGTACTTAATAAACGTGAGGTACCAGTCGTATGAAAACTTTTCTAGGCTGAATTTTTCCACTTTGGCAAATACTCTTGTTATTTTTTATGAATAATAGTATTAAAAAGATATACACATAAATAAAAGGATTATGCCATCTATTATTGATGTAAGCCTTTGAAAAGAAGTTACACCAACTGCTTATCGAATAAAAACACGTTTTTTCGACAATCCTTTATCGTAAGCAAACTTTTGTAGAGCTCTGTACTTGAAGCTCATCCATGGAAGAGATATTGTACGAATAGAAAGAATATTATTCATTATTAAATTATTTTCCGAAGAAACTTAAGAAAGCAGAAACAAGGATTTTTTATGAAAATCGATCTCTTTGTACAAGGTTTTATGAATCCATTGTATAATATTTAACGACCGTTGAACTCAATACTTTTTTGAAGCTAGCACACCAAGATAATTTGGACGCTGTATCTATCATCTCTATCATTAGCATAAACGCTGTACCAACTTGATTTGTAATGAGAGTTCAAGGATTTCGAGTCCGTGGCACCCATCCATAATGACAAAAAGATTATCAAATACACAGGATTATAATAAATAAAAGTAAAATAAATATATAATAGTCGAGATGTCAATGCAGTTTGTGATATGATCGTATAAATTCACGCCTATACCAGACGGCTCACTGTCTTCATTTGATGTTTTTTATTTTCACAAATATTCCATATATTTTTTTCAATTTATTACTTTTTAAATTAATATAAATAAGCATGCAGGTGGTTGCCGTGGTGTTGTGGATAAGTGCGTCGACCCACACACAGAAGGTCTAGCTTCGATTCCCGAACGGGACAACTCGCAATTTTTCACAACACCATCCTTCTCGAGTTGCTGGTAACACTCAAAAAATATCAATTGTCTATGAAAAGCTTCTCAAATATGGCCGATCGGAGTCGGCAACAAAACTGTAGGTCCCTTCTACTCGTGAGAGAGAGTAGCACTCACAACACGAGTTGTTGTTGTAGAAGCTAGACCCTGGTCACTTGTGGACTGCTGTGCCACTCAATTATGATTATTATTTAGATAAGTTTGCAAAAAAATTCTGAAGAAATGTATTGCTCTAAAACTTTTAATAACAAAGAAATCAATTGAATAGAAAAAGAAACAAACATTCGTAACTCTCGATTTACCGTCTCTTTCCCGCGAAATTAATTCTTAGTAAACAGTACAATAAGTATATCTATAATTCAAGTAATTTATGTATTGAATATTTGAACTTATTTAAAAAATTGCATGCATTAAGAGTGTAAAAGAAAAAATAAAACAGGAATAATATACTAACGTTGGGAATATGATAAAAACAGACAGATGAATACATATATTTTAAAGTCATACATAACATTTAAAAACATCTTTAATATATTATTCTATTATTCCATTTTTTTAATATCATAACAATGTTTACTTTAAAGTATGTAAAGACATTTAATATTTTCAATTTCATTGACATAATATAAGAGCCACTCCATAACAAATTAATGGTTTCGTTGTTTATTTTTGACCACATTCAAATTGAGTTCAACGAATGAGGACAGTTTCACAATGATGCACGAAAATCTTAACATCCAACCTACATCTGTTAACAACAAATCTTTGAGTAAGAATACAAGAGCATTGTCGCATAATCAGCGAGTCAAATGACAGCATCTAGTCTTTTTGTGCCATTTTTTCTTCTACTTACATTTTGTTTAACACTATGCAAACACACTTGTATATATATTTGTGTGATCATTTACTAAGGCATTGTTCGAAATTATCAAATTCCATTAGTCTGTTGTGTGCAGAAGACTTAATTTTCCAACATGTTAATAAATATGGAAATATATGTTCGAACGCAATATTTTGTTTGGATAAGGTATAAGAAGGCCAGCCCGACGAATGAGGTTAGATAAGGAACGGCCAAAGTTATGAACATAGAGTAATGCACACATTAACAGGTAAATTCGTTTTCCCAGAAAAAATAAAATTATTTTTGTCACTCTTTTAGAACAACTAAGAGAAGCTGGCTGCAAGATGTTGTTTTCTTCGAGATAACTTTCTCCAGTTTAGGAAGTCACGCTTAGTATTCAGTGAAACTATTTATTTACATATGTATGTATATATAATACTGAGAAAACATTTATATATAGGAAGAATGTAACTATAAAAAAACAATTAAGTGTTAAGCAAAAATATTTTACACAAACAAATCTTCGTATCGTAGGTGGTAGTAAAAGGTTTCAAACATAGTAGGGATAGTTATTTTATAATTAAAGTCGACCTCAAGTACAATCCAAGGGGCAATAAAAGTTCTCCGGAAACGGTTGTATTGTCTTCAATATGGAAATATCAGGCAAAACGACGGTATACAAAAATGAAAACATCAATACAGAAATAAGTGCTATGATCTATAGTATATAAATTCATATGCATGTACATATATAAAAATATGCATACATGTTGTTTTTGAATTCAAATTTGTTTCAAGTGACAGCAATCTCAACGACTTTTGTGTCAAAGTAATTGTAAACTAAAAAATCCTCGCCTCCACAACCGCATGGGAAGATCAGAATAATGACTACCAAATATGAGAGATTTTTAGATTTTGTTGTATTTTATTAGCTTAGTGCTGCACCTTAGTTATTGAGTGATAAAAACATGCACCAGCAACATGCTGGGAATGTGGACTAGAATTTTAAAAAATAGATTTTAGCGCAACTCTTGTGATCTTTACAGCAATAACGATTATAGCTACTGGGAATAATGATCAAAAAAAGTTGATGACATTTTTATGTACATATGTGCATGCATGTTGATTCACACTCTATGATGATTAATGCAGGCGTAGCCTAAACCCAAATAAAGATGATTGACCTGAAAATGATGATGGGACAGCTCTCGCCGTATTGATTTATCTTTTAAATCGCTGCCAGCAAAACGAAAGTTGTATACGAATCAAAGAAAATAAAAACTTTCACATACGGATTTTCCACTTCTACAACATGAGAATTTTTTCGCTGGAGATTGACACTCTAGTCCCATTTCGTTATCTTTATTTGTACATGATGCGTAAATTAGAATTACTTTATTTACCAGCATAAAATACTTTATTTTTGTATTTAGACTATTTCTATGCATCTACTATAATAAATCTACATTGACCGCTTTCATTCTGTTTGGAATATAAAATGTAATGAATACGAAGTAAATGTGTTAACGTAAAGATATCAACTTCATTTAGGTGACACTCCGATGTGTGGCGAAGTCGGAGAAAATATAGTCGTACTTTAATTGCAGCATCTTCCATTCACCTGCGCTTTCTTAGTATACGGTTGCACGAAATGTGAGAATAGGAAGTCGAAGTCTTAAAGAAAGAACAAAAGCCAAGTGTCATGATCTTATTGTATGAACTGTGCCCGTTTTCATTCCCCTCATTAGATATACGGACACATACATACTTACATATATATTTGTATAATTTGTTGACATATGTTTACGTTCTAAATAAATATTACTACGTGTCATATTTCACAAGCTTGCTTACTTATTGATCACCAGCAGTGTAGACAATATTATGTTGATATTGTAAATATACAAGTATATCTTGCTTAGTATACTTATTGACATAAGCCAGTGAAGAACAAATTTTCGAATCTATAATTTTAAAATATTACTTTTTTATAATTTCCGTTCATTGTATTACATAAATATAGGAGGCCACTCTTTGCCGTTCAGAGTCGGCACAAAACTATAGGTCCCCACTAGTTATGCGAGAACAATAGCACATATGTACATACATACAACACCTTGGGCCTTGGGGGAGGTGTAAAAGATTTAAATATTTTGACTTTAGAAATCAATTTACTACATATCTCTTACTCTTCACTTCAACTCTGGGCACCAGATTTCAATAACGAAGACACCTTTCTTCTTGAATTCTTTGACTCGATCTTTACGATCAATCTTTTGATTCGAAATCAATTTCGACTCAAAAAAAGGAAATTAAATTGCATTAATTGAAGACACTTTAAACTCTTCGGCAAACACTTTTATCGCATTCAGGTGAAGTCTTAAGGACTTCAAAGCTGAGTTGCAAGTTTGAACTAGTTTTAAAGTATAACGAATTGTACTTTTAAAGAGAGCATAATATGCTTTTAGGTTTATAGGAAGAGTGGTATGATATGCTGACAGCTGTGAATTGTATTTCAATATCCCTCAGTTATGCTTGTAGATATGAACTCTTTAAAATAAAGAAACAAAAATAATTAAAATGCTGTTTTAAGATGCAAGACAATGACATTCAACGAATTACCACCCCTAGCACACCCACATTTCCCTCCGTACAACAGTCAACTGGATCAAATTTAACACAGCCTCCGATTTTTTTTTCATTTTATAAAACACCTAAAAATCATTCTTGGATAAACTCTAACCATCTCATTAAAAGTCACTCTTGGATAAACTCTAATCATCTCATTAGACTTTAATTTGCAAACTTTGACTTGTAAGTATAAATGTAGCGGACTCTGTGCCATGATCCGAATTAAAAGACAAGATTCAGTCTTTCTTTCATTTAGTTATTATAATACACACAAATCAATGATCTGTTCCCTTTCATAATAAAATAAACATCTTCTTCTTCTTCTTTTACTGGTGCTACAATCCGGGGTGGACCTGGGCCTCAACCAACATGCCCCTCCAGACGGCACGATTTCTCGCCAGCTCCTCCTATTGCGCACTTCAAAGTGGTTAGAGTCCTTCTCAATCCCAATGACTCGGATTCAAAATAAGCACCTATTATATGTATGTATATTATTTTGTGATAATCATTGAGCGGTTTTTTTAATTTCTTCTACTTGTTCTACTTTATTTTCTTTACAACAAACATACAAAAAATTATTATAAACTATAATTTTAACCTATAATTTTAAAGTTGTTGAGTTTATATACCCCCGAAAATCATTTAAAAATTTGCTTAAATCTGTATAGACATTGTGCACCCATGTTCTTCAGGGCATACATATATTTAAAACATAGCACTTTCTTGTATATACATACATAGTTACATCTAAATGACGCCAATGCCATTACCGTTATTAACGAAATTTTCGGTGTTTTTTTTTGTAGCTGTGTTTCCATATCGCGTGGCAAAAGTATGTTTACAATCAGGGCTAGGCTCAACATGATATACATGCCCAACTCATGACACAAATATAGATATTTATTATGCTTGTACGTATTATTAAGAAATCTTTTTATGAAAAAACTCTAAATGCGTTTAGTTCAGTCTATGGGTCAAGGTCATTGTAAAGGAAATGTTCTTGTGCCGCAGAACTTGTACGCAGATATATATTAATTGTACCAATACGCATCGGACTATCCTTAATTTTATATGCAGAGTAGTTAATTCTCATACAATAGGTATATAACACGAAGTTGCCATTTAAAAATACTCGTGTAACAACAAACATTTTTTTTCTAAGCAATAAATTATATTTACATAAGAACGTATTTGACCATATCTCAAAAAAAGAGTTGTTAGTTGAGCTATTTAAATAATTCCTATGGAAATCAATAAATCCTTAAAATAGAAATCTAGGTTATCGAAAGAGCCGTAGAGATGGATATACTAAAATTAATTTTTCAATATATTTAGTTTCGTTAACAGTTGTAGTGAGCACAGTTCAGCTGTCATTAATGTACATATGTACATAATTTCCATATATGAAATTAAGTAGTTCGCGCTGTACACTCTAAATAAATGTAATTTGAACCAAAAGTGAATGAAACTTAAAAACATTTTGCGAATTAATAAAACATTTTTTTTCTAGCAATTGGTCTACCTTATTCATATATATACATATTTCGAAGTCGAATAATAAATTTGAAGCATCAGGAAATAGTTCAGTGGGTGACGACGTTTCCCAAAATCATGAAACATGTATATTAATTATTCAAATGTTTGCATGTCTAATGTATCCTCTTATTATAAACTTGACATTCAAGTTTTGTGGCAAATTTAAAGTTACTGTCAATTTAAAGACCCTGAACCGAGAAGGAAATATATATATAGTAATTTATGTGCCTACAAAAGTAGAATTTTCTTATCCAAAATTAAGTGGATGACAAAGATTAATCAAAGTTTTACATAAATTCATCTACGAAAACTTTGTTTGGCATACAAAATATGCAGACCTCTCCACAAATTTATACGGTGCGTAAATATCTCTTACATGTTTGTATGTGTACGTTCTCCTCCTTTTCAATCAAATTTAGGTGCCTCATTCCGTTTTGAGAACCATTCCAACCACAATGTGAACATAATGAATATAAACCATGGCCTAGGTTTAAGCCATTAAATTGGTTTTAAAATGTCCTGTTATTTTTTATAACAGTGACCTGACCAATAAACAGTTGTAGATCCTAATAACCCGTCCCCATGTGGAATCTCCCCATTTCATGTCACAATTAAATGTTTGCAACTTATGACAATGATTATTTCTTCGCTAAATTCGGCGGTCGGCTCGTTATTTTTTCCAAACTAAATTATATGTTTTGACATTATTTTACCATTGCCGAAGAAAAACAATCGTAAGTACTGACTTTAAGTTTGTGTGTTATTGCTTCTTTGTTTAGAAAATAATATGATTATGTTCTTAAGAAAAACGTGCGTTTTACGAGGTTCTGAATCGCCGATCAATATATACGAGTATATTTTACAACATATTCGTTTGTGTTGTTATGAAAGCTAACCACCAGTGGTATAACTAGTCACGTCTCTACTTCATACGCTTCAATTTATAACACAATTGGACGCATCACATGTTTTATTGTAGTTCTGTACAGTATAAAATTTGGTTGTTACAAGATTTGTGTAACTCGCGTGAAAAGCAACAACCTTACTTCTGATAATTGAAGTTGATGATTTAATAGACGTAACACTACAAACAAAATCCTCTATTTGAGATACTTTTTTCGGCAAGAATATGCATGTATAAAAGCGAACTTGGAATGATTTTTTTTATTTGCATTCCCTTTTCTTAAATCATCTTAAACGAATATAGTTTTAATAAAATATTTTCTATATCGTTTTCGAACTTTGTGCGTTGCAGACCTGCATATTCATAAATATGAATCTTTATTCAGGAAAAACACATGCAATGTGTCGTCCTACAGAGAAAACTGCGCACATTATGTTATCGTTATATTTCCACCCAGGCATTTTGCAAGCAATGTTCCAAAACATTCCCTAGATAGTCCTTAGAACAACAAATCCGAAAACTATTCAAGTTTTTGACAAGTTAAATGAAATATTCTTTAAGTTTAGTAATTGATATTTACAGCTCAAAAGGAGAAGACATTCAGTAGAATAGCATTCAAAAAAATGGCAAATTTTAAATTCTAAATATTCTCGTTTGTGAAATCAAAAATATTTTTAAAACAATTTAGTTTATCTGTCAAATCAATAATATTGTAATTCAAAAATAAATATAGGAAATGTATAAAGTAAACAAATGAAGGAATGCAAATATTGCCTTATGATTCCAGTTTTGTTAAAACAAACAGCATCTTCTTAAACCCTAATATCTACACCCGCTCAACTCACCACAAACGTCCAACCAACCCTCAACACGGCTGGGGTAATTTATAGCGCAAACTCTATTGAATGGTCTTCGCCCCATTTTTCGCCTTTTTGCATAGGAATAACGCAGAAAAGAATGTTACATAAAGAACATCTTAAGGGACATCTCCTTCGGATGTGCTATTTGAACGTGTGTTTGTATATATTTATCCAAGCAGGGTGTGCTTCTATCCTTTTTTAATATAAGATGTTTTTTATGGTCTCCAAATGGATTTATTTGTTATTAGATGAACAAATGCACACACTTTTTATTCTCTTTTCTCTTACATAGCTAATACAACTATGTATTTATGAATGTTGCTTTTTTCACATGTATTTACATATGCCCGAAATTATTAACAAAATTCACTGGTCAAAATTAATGCAGGAGTAATTTTGCATGTGACACATCACAACAAATCCGGTTGAAAATAAATATACACACTTCACAGGTAACATGAAATATATACTTGTATAGAACTTGCAGACACCTCTCGGTTATCAATTGCATAGCACAGATTCACACATAAATATATTTTCTTTATTTTTATTACTTTTCTCACTCATCATCACTTATCAAAAATCCGACGTCAGCTTCACCTGCTTCAGTATCGGGTATCCTTGCAATCGAAAAACAAACACACAAAATATACCACCTATACGGCGACTAATATACAGGTAGAAATAGGTAAATCGCGGCTACAATACACCTGACGATTTTCCTTTAGTTGATATACATACACAACAGATATACCTAACCGGTAAATCGCTCCGGCTCCCGCCGCGGTTCCAGTGATACTAAATACAATCTAAAGATTCATAAGATGCAGGCATGGTTGCAGTGTTGCCATTAATATTTAATAGAAAACAAAAAAGTACCTATAACAAATGCTAATCTGCCTTGTTATGGAATATAACATAACTATATAGAATGTTGGTAACATAAAACAAGTATATACAATTAATATTTACAAGGAGTAGATTAAACAGGTTTGTGAAAAATAGAGATTTTCGGGTTTATGAAATTATGGTTTTATATGGTCTGGATCATCACATTTCGAACAATTTTACAACATTTCGGAGCTACATGAATAATTAATGCTCAAATAAGGGATTATTAACGTTTATCCAAGCTAAATCCAGTAATCATTAGTTCAAATATTATCTCATATAAGGCTTATGTGAACAACTTACAATCCTTTGTTGGTAAACAAACACTAAACATATATTCGATGATAAAATAACTCGGTTTCATAAGCGTTATGTAAAAGTGAAACAATGTCGAAAAGAGGTAGTATGGTAGCACTTAAGTGACCACAATACACTGAAGTTGAATTCGCTCTGTGGTCATGAGGGGAACTCTTAAATTCGCCGAACTCAATGGCTGTCTACTATTACAAGGTGACACGGTACGCTGGACTCAGCGACCAATGTAGTCATTACAATAACAAAAATAGAATATTGAAATGTTATGAAAACAAATATATACTGTTTTTCATTGTACTTAATGTAATTTCCTAATACTTTACTGTAAAACATACCTTTTTAAATTGTGTTATATGTATTTTCATTTAACTCTTAGTTTGAATGTTAAAAAATATGTCATCTGTAATTTATTAGTGAAGGTTTTTTTACATTTCTTTTTTTAAATTTTGCAATTTTTTAACAAATATTGCAATTTAAGACTTGCAAGAACATAAGTACAAAATTAATACATCAAAAACATGTCAATCTCTTTGAATAGTTTAGCGATGGTGTGTTTTATGCGCGGTAGAGATCTTACAAAACAAATGCCCGCTTTTTAGTTTTTTATTATTGATGATGATAGAAAGTAAGTCAATAAACGTTTTATTTTCTTATCTGAATATTTAGGAGTTACATTAACTCTTATTTTTTTGTTGAAACGTGTATCGGAGTATCGCCGACAAAAATGTACACATAATTTTTAAAACTCTAGTTATAACAAATGTATAATATGGTTTCAGGTTAATTACATTATTAATCTGTGTGTAATAGTAGATTTGTAGTAAAAAAAATTCAAACCAAATAGCCCCTCTAGTTCCACGTCTTATTTAACTTTCTTTATCAACAAAAGAATATAACGATAAAAAAAACAAACGTTTTCATACAATAGCTTAATTTCTTAAAGTTATTATTTATTGCGGGCTTGTTAAGACCAGGTAAAGCACTTAATACTAGTTTAACAGCTATTAAATGCAAAAATATCTTAAAAATTATCTTACAGAAAAATTATAACACTTACATGTATACCTTAATAGGTTATTTCTCCCCCATAATATAGATCGTTACCGATGTAATCCATAATATAACAGATATTGTTGCTGCATCTAGCGGTTAATGTCACGAATCGAATTAATGCAGTAATTTCCGATTGTAAAATACAATAAATTGAAAGCAGCATAGAACATACATCAAAGTAGTCTCCTGTTGGGAATCTAGCAAACCAAAAGAAGAGAGGTACAGCAATATACATACGTTAATGTTAATTCGAACTGAGTGTCTAAACATTTGTATATGAATATTATGGGTGTACTTAGATATTAACAAATTGTCGAGGTGACAAAACTTTTGCCTTTTAGCTTCCGTTAATTTTCCCTCTAAGCCTGATATTCAGGAATGCAATGAACCTAAACCCGATAACATTTCTTGTCACATAACAATATTACATCTCTCTGCTCTCTAGTATAACTACATTCTCCGTTGTCCATGGTAGCCATGCTTGTGATCTCGTCGCACTGCTTTTTTTGGTTTTTCAACGTATAACCAGACCATTCGTTTGCAATATAAATATTTTTTCAAGTTGGTAAATATTATTTTTCAGCTATTTTAGTATATGCAAAAAAGGGGTACTTGCTTCCGTCTACCCCTTCGAGCTTTGTACGAATTAAATTTGGCCCTCCAGCTACTTGCAGCCGTGTTCCGGCTTACTTTCATGTGGGTATCGCCAAGCCCAATCAGCAACTCGTGTATGTATATTCAAGTATTGGTAACCTTTTCACAAGTTGATATTTGTTTATATGAATCGAGTGCGTGAGAGGAAACTTCTTGGCATTCTCTCTGCTTTCCACGAAGCTGCTCACAACTGCTACTTTGCTGACATATGTGTAGAAAATTCAACCATAGTCCCATCGATGGCATAGACACCCTATATTTTGCTGTACCCATAGCCAACATTTTTTTCACACTTTGGGATATTATGCTTCCCAGCGCACATTTACAACCTACATTCATGACGGTATCCGCCTGAAAAAAAATCTTGATCGAACTTCGCATTTAATATTTGCATGCGATGTCTCGCAATTCACACATATGTTATGGTACCAACTATGATGCCCAATTTTTCTGGCCACTGACTGAATAGTTAAATGCTTGGCATTAACGAAATGTTCTCCGCACGTCGTGTCCAATCTAAACTTCTTTTTTTTGTAATTCCAATCTAAATTTAGTTTTTAATGATGAATGAGATTGTTCACTCACGCTCTTGTATATCTGCAACGGGTCACGTTTTTCAGTCAAAATTAAAGAAAACGGCAAAAGTTGATTACTTCTATAAGTATTTAATGGCTTCCTTAACAACTGTCAGAGATGGCTGAGTTCGAAAGTTAAAGACTACATGAAACTAGAAAAAAAACAGATTCTGACCTTATATAGTTTTGACTGAAAAATTAATTTGTTTTTGCTCTTAATTTCCGGATTTGACCTGAAAAATCTACTACGTGTACATTTTCTAACAATCGTCGGAATTTTTTATTTGGAGATTTTCTTTTGGATTTATTTTAAAATCAATAAAATGCTTTTTTTTGTTTTACAATCAAAAGTCGCGCAGAGGATCACTAGACCGTAGCAACGATTTAGACCTCGATTGTCAAATGTCAGAAAGCTGCGCCAGCCAATCACTCAGAGATTTAACATTGGATGGCACACCAGAGTTTACCAGAGCCTTCAAGGAGCAATTAAGAGAGATACTTTCCGCCTAAGGTGAAAACCAACGTCAGCAAAATGTAGTTCAAGCCGAAGCGTCATGCCGAAAACAAGAGCACCACAAGAGGAGAACCGGGTCTGAAGACGAGAGGAGAAGAAGCTTTTACGCCCGAAATAGAGGTCTGAAGGATTTCGAAGAGTCTGTGGATAGACAAAAAGTGTGAACTTTTTATAAAATAAAGCCAAAAGAAAAGGCACGCAGTCTCTTGGAAACTGTGGGAGTCACCTTGTTGCGTAGCCGCAGGTAATAGCCAAGAGTATAACTGTCCAAGAAGATGTTGGGCGCCGAGGAGATGAAAGGCGTAGAAGATACTGGAATATGAGCATAAGCTCAAATTTCGCAGCACACATCACAAGTTGTTTAAGCTTTTAGTTGACTACGAGACCCAAATTGTGGAATAGCTGAGACTGAAAGTACACAATCTTAATCACTGGAATAAGGTGGGCTTAACCATTAAGAGTGGAAAAGAAATATCATACCGAGCAGAAGCATAAAACAACACGGTTCTACTTGATGCACAAAATCAGGGAATCAATGCTCGATTGTGGATGGTTCTATAAGTTCGAAATGAAGTACTGGGCCTTGGTATTGATCAACAGACCGATAAACAAGCAAGGCGATTCCTTGAGCTACAGACTTAGCCAGGTGACAGAGTCTCGTCTCACGAGGTCTAAGGAGAAGGTAATTCAGGTAACTACAAATCAAACCTTGAAGGATCAGAACCAGCAAAAGAGAAGCCAGATCTTATGCAGATTGAAACCATCACTCCCGTGATGCATGCAACCAAGGAGGAATAAGACGATGAGTACATATCTTTCTCAGAACATGACATTGCGGCACTGACTTCATAAGAGGAGATATCCAATGACGATTCCATAAATCTTCGGATGTAGATAGAATCAGGTCAATCATACTTCAGGAAAGGAAAGGCAATTAACTAAAGTACCGTGATGAAAAGAAGCAGTCTGGGAACTTGATATATATACTTGAAAGTAGAATTGATTCCCAAGTTAGGGAATGGAGACCCAAACCTTTTAAAATCATATAGACCAATCAGCCTAAAGCAGTTTCTTTTGAAAACGATAAAGAAAGCTGTGGATAACTAGACTGGTAAACTACGCGAACGAGCAACGTCTGTAAATTATAAAAAAAATTCTACCGATATTGTCAGTGACTGTAACATTAACTCAATTTCAGATATAATTGTCGCCCTAGACAACAGGCATCAACAAACTTGCAAAAATTCGATTTTTATATTCGTTATGCGATGTTGCCGTGTCGGTGCCGTTCAGACGTCCGTAGCGTGAGTCAGACCACGTTATGGCGTATTTTGCATAAGAATCAAGAATTGAAACCGATGGAGAATTTGAAACGACGTACGTTCTCCGATTGGGTTCTGGAGAAGATGCTGGAGGATGATGAATTTAATGGCAAACACATCTTCAGTGACGGAGCTCACTTTTGGCTCAATGAAATTCCGCATGTGCATCATGAATCGACACTTTATCCACAAAAAATAACTGTTTGGTTCGGTTTGCATAACGGCGGCGTTATTGGTTTAACCTTGAATTGTGTTATCGCACTACGATTACCGATTATTTTTGGCTTGAATTGAAGGAGGTGTTTTGTGACTGCTGTAAACGATGGCTTAGTTATTCGGGTGTGAATTTCGACCCCTCAAACAACGGCACCGAAACTCCCTGGTTTTGTGAGGATCTACAGTGTGATTAAGGTTTGCGGAATTTGATACTAACTTGGTTAAAAAAAGTGCCCAGAATTCTCAAGCAAGTGGTACACATTTTGTTACTGTTTTGCGAGGTGATGTAGAGGGATCTGTAAACCTGGTGATAGAAGTTGGGAGATCACCACAAGTTTCAGAAGGTCAATGAATTCATCTCCTCCCAAACAATATGAGGAAGGAATAGATATGATAAAAAATATTAAATAAATACACTAATAATTCTTTCACCAGATGAATGAAGCAGTGTATCCGGTATTGACTTTATTCCATTTGGACAAAACGGGGCTTGGTTAGTACCGTACAAAATAGGGGAAAACTTCTGAACACATTTTTGTTTGACATTTTCCCCCAAAACTTTCAATATCTCGTAGACACGGGGGGATGCACGGACAATTCTTTCATTCGGTGAATAAAAAGGTTTATTTGGTATGGACTGTACACCCTTTTGGCCAAACCAGGGCCTGGTCAATACTGAAAAAATTGAGGAAACATCTAAATTCATTTTTATGTGACATTTTGCCAAAAAAAAGTCCCATACCTCGTATACGAGCGGTTTTACACGGATAATTCTTGCACCAGTTGAAAGAACAGGGGTTTAATCACGGATGACGACTGTCGTGCGACGATATCGTTGCAGAGTTTTGCATCACGCCAGCAAAGACAACACGCTATTGCCAAAACGACATATATTTTTTTTTTACTTCATGTACTCTGAGAACGATCAATCGCTATCGTCGGTTTTTGACGATAGCTATTTGAGTCTCGTTTTGTATTCCGCTGGTGTACAGGTGGTGAAAATTTGAAGTAAGAATTACGAAGCATTAATATTTATAATTTAAATACAAGTGTTATTTTTATAAAACCGGTGTCCTGGTGGCGTTGATGTCCGACCTTCCCTGAATCGTTTTTGGAACATCATTTCTTAATAGTTCAAGGTGTTCCTCCAGGAAATTAATTAAGATTTTCATTTGCTTTTGTGTTGTTGACATGAAATACACATAATTATTGTTAATTCTCCAACACTTATGTAAATTATTTAATATTTTATGCTCTCCCTTTTCTTTCTTTAAAATGTTGACACAACAAAACAATGAATACCTACTGAAAACGTAATAATTCTGAATTACGATAGACGCATTTGCATTCCCGGATGACGGTTCAACTCTGTCAATGATAGAAAAATAACTTTTTGACGAACTCAGTTTGAATTGGGATTTAGAGAAATGAAGGTAACGTTGGACTAAAGGATTTATTCGGCGGGAGAATTTAATTCGTATTATACTGTCAATATCAGGAGTAATCTGTAATCGGCATGCTTTGAAAAATGTTTTAACTGTCAAGGATTTAGAGCTTCCAAAACAGTCACTATTCACACTTGCGTGGTCTGCAGTTAACAGATTATATGAATGCAAAGCCGAATATTCTTATTGGGATAGACCAAGTAAAGTTTCTGTAGGGTATTGTTAAGACTCGTATTGGCTGGGTCATGCATTCGGAAGATGAGCTGCGCGATTTAGTAAAAAATCATCTTTCTACAGAAGATATGGTCAGTCGGGAAATACGTCGAGGTGTTCATATAATGGACAGTTCAATGAAGCGGTCTGGCGGTAGATATGATATTCGTTTGCAATGTAGTTCTGATGATGTCAAACTTCTTCCCATGGTACTTATCTTAGATTTATCGGATTGGAAAATTTTCTTTAAAAAAATACCTCTGTTGTAATAGATAAACAAACATACGAAGGAATTGTTGTCAAAAGATACGACAGAATTGCATCGAAATCTAAAACCACAAAAAACTTGGCCAAGAGTATGATACACCCCCACATTTATTCTACAGAACCTGAACAAGTTTCCATCTAAGCCTTGACATGTTGCTGACGTAGCAGCCAAAGTAAATGGAGCTTAACTCAAAAGATAGCTATTTGAAACGACCAGACAATTTAGATCCACTTCATGCTGGACTTTTTAAATTCAGTGATTAAAGCATACATACATATGTAAGAGAGATCTTTCATAGAATACGGATAAAGAAGGAATACCAACATTGACAGCTTATTCTGTGGGGAGATGGCGATACTAGGCGTGTTCCTGAAGTGTACATTATGGCAGTTATGTTCGCAGTTTGTAATGAACAAATATGCACTTAATATTCTCAAGCAGTGACATATATTTATGTATTTTATCAGTCACGATTCAGTTGAAAAATCGGTCTCTGTAGTAGAAGATTTTATTCGAATTTGTAAAACGAGTGCGATCAAATAATCTTTTTCTGCTACGAACATCACAGGGAAGTATTGGCAGCCGTCGACGGATCAGTTCACGTATAGACTTTTGGATAATACCAACTTAGTACCAACTAAGAGGGAAATGTTAAGGACCGCCATGAAGTTTTTCGCTCCAAATGGACTTTCTTCCTTCTTTCTGCCCTTCGCGGGCGAATCATTTTGCAGAAAGTATGGCGCGAACAATTTGATTGGGACGAGCCCTTTTCCGACGATTTGGAGATTTCTTGCTTACAGTTTATCAGAGTTAAAGTGCGATAAGATAGATCTATAAGATTTTGATTCAACAATTATCTTAATTATATTCGTCGATGCTTCAGAAAAGGCTTTCGCTGCTCTAGCATATTTAAGGTTTAATCACTAATAGTTTCGTCGACATTGCTCTGGTGATGTGCCAAGACTAGAACTTCAAGCAGCAGTTCTGGGAGTGCGTTTGGCCGAAACAGTAAGGATCTCTTACTGGTGAAACCCTTTTCTTCTCGGATTCGACAATTGTTTTTTGTTGGATTAATTTTTCCAAATTGAATTTTCTTTTCTTTGTTGTAGTTCGTATTGGAGAGATTTTTGATTCATCGTCACTATAGCATGGTATCATGTCAAGACAGAAGATAACGTTGCCGACGATGCTACAAGATGGAATGATGATGACTGAGTGATGCAGAAAAAAGATGGTTCCAAGGTCCTGAATTTCTTCGAGCTTCAAAAGAAAGTTGGCTTGTCACATTAGGAGGAAACAATTGCTAAGTGGATTTTGTGAAGAATTCGTTTCACAGAAGTATTTGTGTCATAACTCCGAAGATTACATTTCGTGTACTGCTCTCAAAGGTTTAAAAATATCCTGCTCAAAATACCAGCTCAAAAGAAATTATTCATCACATCAGGAGAGTTTACTTACGCTAAAAAACGGATGATCATATGCGTATTCAGGCAGATATCTTTGCGGAAGAGTTAACTACTTTGAAAGGACGAAGTATTGTATTTTGTATGTATTTTTCACCTTTCATTGATGAAGATTGTAATCGCATGAGCTTACGTGCACAAATATGTGCTTTATCCTGTGCTGCACGAAATCCAGCGATTCTCCCAAAAATGTATAATTTGGTGGAATTGTTCATCACCCATCACCACGAAAAGAATTTTTATATAGGGTCATCTACAGTGATTTAATCTCCGGAAACGCGCGGATTATCAGCATTAGAGTGGCATCGAACGGAGTCATATCAAGATGCAACAAGTATAACTTGTTATGAGCATTTAGCATTTCATTTGAATCCGTTAACTCACGTGCGAGTTGACTGTTTTGGACCTATAATGGTGAAATTTAGGGAAGGAACTGTCAAACGCTATGGAATGGTTTTCACTTGTCTATCTTTCCGTGGAGTTAAAATTGAGTTGCTGAACGATTTGTACATAGACCAATGTACGACTAAACTCCTCTACAGCGATAACCGACTGCCCTTTGTTGGTGCAAAACATCGTTTGAAGAAACATTTTAAGGAAATGGAATCCTCTAGCGTTTCATTCCAGCATATACAGCAGCATGGATGGGAGGAGCTTAAGAACGGCTTATAAAAAGCGATATGAAGATCAACACAGGTTTTTAAAGGAATCGTGCCTCGAGAAGTTTAATTGAAAAACGCAGATACACAGTATCAGATAAGTCGTCGAGCACTTATGTAGTGGATCCAAGTGATAAGTAATCTTTGATACCTAATGGTAAATATAATGTTTGGGGAAGATGATCGCAACGTTACGGTACCTGAACTTTTCTGTGAGAGAGATCAGTATAGCAAATTTAATAGTCACGGGTCACAACTTATGATATAATTGACAAGGCGTTTGTATTGAAAATATCAGGTGAACCAAGTGGGTTAAAGACACCGAAACTGTTGAAGAAAACGATATAGTCCTTTTGTTGGATCTGAACGAAATTCGTTCTATGTTACTTGGCAGCTGGATCGGATTGAATTGCTTAAATTGCAGATGAGCGAGTTGCAGATGGTGCAATCAAAATGAAAAGATCCGTTGGCAGGTTCGCTGTCCTAGATGTAAAGTCTTCACCGTAGGAGTTCAAACGGGCCCGGAATGTTATCGAGCCGTTTTAACTTCTTTATCATTTTTCTTGCATTTTTGTATCTTTGTGTTTTTATTTCCTGTTTTTTCAAGTACTTTTTCCTTTGTGTCTGTTTTGTGTTTGTTCTCAGAGTGAGACGCGCTGAAAGTTAAGAACTAATAAAAATAAAAAAGCAACATGTTAAATATCGGTTTTATTCTGGATAGAAGTGTAAATTATATATTATATTTTTGTTCTCCTGTTTGTTTTTATAATTTTAATAATTTTCATTTTTCATTACATATGTTAAATTTTTCTTTATTCTGTTTGTTTTTGTTTTTGCTTTAATTTATGTTTGACAGTAATTTCTTTCTAAATTATTTATCGTTTCCACGTTTATATGTATATGTTTTAATTTAAAGTAAAAATGTATTTTTTTCCCCTTACTATTGAATAAATTTTATATGCATACCATTAATCTATATGAAGACGCGCCGTTTTTTTCTTTTTAAATTACCGTTTATTTATTTAACCATAATTTAATTTAGTTTTGTATTTGTCATTATATTTTCTGAATATTTGTTATGGTAAGGGTGGTGAAGTATGAAATTCAAAATTTAAATAAATTTAAAAATAATATTGTAACTGTAAATTAAAATGTGAGATTTAATATTGTATAGTTATAAGTTGCTACTGTTTGCAAATATAATAATAATAATTTTGTTTATGTGGTTTTTTTGCATTGCATGAAAAGTTTAAAAAAGTATGTTTTCGTTTTATGCAAACAAATAATATCCAGTCCCCTCGGGTAAAGAATGCAAGCGGAGAATTAATAACAAAAGGTGTTTATTATTTTATTCCTATTTAGCAACATTTTAAATCTATTATTTAATTTCCAAATATAAAAATCATTAGGTATTCATTACAAACGATTATATTATGTTTATAATTTTTGATATATTTTTATAGCAATATAAATTGTGTACAATATCATTTGTTTGTTTATAACTCACTTTAATTGTTCGTATATCGCTTATGTAGGAAAAAAACAATATAAAACAAGCACGGCTTTCAAGAGTTTTTTAATACTTATTTCCATGAAAAATATTAGTTTTTAACATTATCTATGAATATACTCATAATAGATGCAGGTTCCTTTTTCATACATATGTGACCTGAAAATAATAAAAATAAAATACGTCACATTTATTTTTGCTCGACTCGGCAAATGCCCTATGTAATCGATTCTCCCGTTTTTCCTCCAGCAAGGTTCCTATAGTTTTAAATGAAATGATGTTAGTTTATAAGTTGACCATTTTCGTTTCATTCTTGTTTCCTTGTGAATCAATAAAATTCGATAGTACACATATTTCGAAAGTTTCCCTATCCTGTTGCTCCGTTTCGTATATATTATATTTGTATATGCTTATATTTATTTTACATTATTTCGAAAATTTATATCCTTCCATCATCCATACAATTTCATTTTGAAAAAAAAATTGAGGCCAAAACACGTTGTTTGCCATTTTACATTATGTATAGCATTTTTATAATTGATTAAATAAAAGTAATTATCAAAGTTATAATTAAAAACATAGTTTCACATATAAAAATATGGAATTTCAGCAAAAAATATTTTGTTTTTCTTTTTTACAAAATTCTTTAGCCATTTTTTATTACGGCATGTGAAAATGAAGAAAAAAAGAATACATTTATGATCGCCAGAGTTTATTTTTTTTTTGTAATGTCTTAATCATAAATAAAATTTAATGTACATATAAGGAATTTATTCATTCTTTTTTACTAACGAATTGGCTCAAGTAATTAAAAACTAATTGTTATTTATACTATTATTTTTCCTTTAAACTCCTCCTCTATGTTGTAATCTACGAATGATTTGCTGCAGTTAACGAGAGAAAGGAAATATTAGTGTCTTTTTTAAAGCAATTAAATTCATATATTTTATCGGCATATTCAAATTATTTGTTTTTAAATTTCTTGAATTACATATGTACATACATAAAATTGTTAAAGAATCAGCTTACCTTTAGCTTATAAGAAATATTCATGGAAGAAATTATCTGATTGTTGAATTGTTTTTTTTATAGTTGGCGCGCACTAAAGGACTACCCTTAAGTGACCGGATTTAAGTCACAGCACGGGCCGAAGGTATAGAGGAAGAGAGGGAAAGGAGGTACCGGTGGACATTGGTTTTAAATGTCCCTGAATTGTAATCAGTGGGAAATATTGAGCTGGGATGAGGTATTCCATATTTGTGTGGTGCGGCTAAAGAACGAGTCTTTAAACTTTACTGTACGTCCGCAGGTGGGCTTAACTTTGAAATGTTTAAATTATTTTATACATCTTTTAAAATTACAATTAAAGTATGTGTTTAGAAATGATTAAACACACCATAAACATCACCATAATTAGTTAACCTTCTTTTCAATATCGAACCGGGCCAATAATCTGTTCAAAATGACGACATGTACCATATAAACATGACGTTCGAAGCACATTAAACAGTATTAAGAAGTATTGTCACAGAAGGCAAGGATGTTTGTCTTGTTTGTTTGTTTTCTTAATATTGTATCATATATGCAATCAGCAAGTAATTAAGGAACAACGTCTTAAGCATAATCATATACGCGGATGCCTCATGACAATCAGCATCAGGGCTAAATTTTGCGCGTCACCAACTAAACTGTGAACTTAACCATTTAGTGTATTAACTTAACGGACACGAATTTAATAACAGTCGGAGAAAACGTTAATCGAATATGTAAAGCAGCAAGTAAAAGCCCCTTACAAACATAAAAAAAAATCTCCTGAGATGGCCGGAAACAACTCCTTAGGCGAAAATCATCCAAGCGCTCTATCACCCACGATTTATAGCTTAAAGGACATACATGAAATAACGTCGAAGGCCATAACCGAGGAAAACTTTTGGAGGGACTCAGGTCCCTTTGATTGCCAGTAGACACCGCTAATAGATTACTGGCCGTTGGCAAACTCCGCGTCGGAATTATTATTGCAGTATCCGAGTAAAGATTTTGACGAAGAAATGCTTCAGACTATTCGGCTTTGCTTTCGCCAACAGCCCAATCGACTGATCAAATGCATGCCTCCTTGTGGACGGTCACAAATTGAAGGACTGCAAGGCGAGACAAGAATGTTTTCACTGCAGTTCAAATAGAGTAAACACTTGTAATATAACCGATAGTGTTAGGTGCGTAGAGTACATAAAAGTAAAGGAAGATCAGTTACAGTCCTCATAACGAGATTCTAATAAACCTTCCTAGTTTTCGCACACCACGGAGTGCTCCAGAGCGCAAAGGAAATACAAAAGGTTTAAGGGTTAAATATTTGGCATTGAGGACGACGTATAAAGAAGAACGCGCCTTCATTCAAGTACGCCATTACATTATTCCCAGTCATTTAAAGTCGACTTTAAGATAATTTATTCACCTACTTAACTTCAAGTGCAGTCGACTTTAAATTTAAAACAACAAAATTTAATTAAAAAAAAAAGTTGGCTTTGATTCGGTTTGGAAATCCCCTTACTAACAAAACAATACAAAGCACGATTATTTGATTATTACAAACCATGATTATTCTTGATAGAAGGATGTGGAAAAAACAAACGAATCGAGGATTTAAGTGGCACTTGTCCCACCATCTTCATGTGGGTAACCACACGACGCAATGGCATTGATCGCGCTCAAGTAAGTGAGCTGTCAATACTATCCTAGTTCGTGCACAGGTCAAGTTGACATACAGCCTCCTCGTGGCGCCCCCTATCTAGCTGATAACACTGAGATTCATCGGGCATGCTTTACTTCGATCATATCATACAAGCTACAGGTCATCTCCAGCTGCCTTAAACACTTCTTCGTCCATCTGCTCCAGCAGTCTCGATATTGCTATCTTAACCTCGTCAGGACTGAATTCTGGTTTATTATCGTCTAAATTTAGTGGAAACATTCTGCCTAATAGCGGGATTTGGGGCATCATCGCCCCTTAACAGTCAGTAGAAATATTCTTTCCAGATTCTCAGCTTCGAAAGCGACTTGATCGTCAAACCATGGGTTCCTTCTAGGTGGTGACTAAGGCCCAGCATATCGACGACAGCTTCTTTGATGGCTTATTGACAACGTTTCCATTCTTTTTTTATTGTCAGTGCAGCCAGCGTCGTACTTTGAAAGAGTTTCAGGGAGACCAGCCATTTGTAGCGATTGTAGTTTTCCAACGCAAAACCGTATTGGCTTGTCACGACACCGTTGGTCTCCCGATATCCAGGTTTCCTCGGTCGGTGTATGAGCGCAAATCAGGCTGATGCCCCCAAATTAAACCTTGATTAAGGGGTTGTAGCTTTAAACATTTTGCCTAAGTCTGCAACCGCATCCGAATAAGCGAATAACTCTCGCTGCTCAGTTAAGATTAGTAACAAACGCAACCCTCCTTAGTAAAAAACCCATTCGCTAAGCAGAAATGCTTTTATGCAGAATCGATAGGCGGTAATATTAAGATAACACACCATTTTAACAAGGGCCCTTTCGGTCTTAAAAACTAGAAAATAAATTTCTCTCTGTTGCAAACATTTAAATTCCTTCATTCGACAACGAGGCAACGACAGCCTCAAAGAACTTTTGGCAATAATCCCAGCCAGACACGATTACATGAAAATTAGGCATGACATAAAAATATGAATAAAATAAAAAACTTAACGTAGTAAATTAAAAAAGCAACCATCCTATGGACCAACACCAGAAAGAAACATTTTTTAGTACAATGCTTGCCCCGATTGCTTCCAATTTGAAAATCCCCCATGTTAGAAATGTCAAAGGTGAAATCAAAATCGTCTTCGTGGATTCTTTGCTAAGAGCTCGTGATAAGTATTCGATTTGTGTAGTGTGCTCAATTATCCAAATTCATTCTTTAAATTTGATAAATTCAATTGTGAAGTGTGCGCCTCTATGATGGATAATAATAATAATTGAGTGGCACTACATCCCACAAGGGACCAGGTCCTAGCTTCTACAACAACTACTCATGTTGTGGGTGCTACTGTTCTCTCACGAGTAGAAGGGATTGACAGTTTTTTGCCGACTCCGAACGGCGAGATTTGAGGTACATCTCATAGACAATTGATACTCTTTGAGCGTTGTCAGCAACTCGAAAGAGGTGGTGCTGTGAAAACAAAGAGTCGATAAACAAGATTATTGAAGTGCGGAAAAGGATAAGCAGATAGACTGGATTTATGCTGATTTACAATCAAGAAAGTTCGCGAAACAAAGATGGTGGTCAAAGATTTCGTAACTCCAAAGTCGAGAAAATGTGGTGAAAAACTGAAATAAGTTCAGTGTTCTTCGGAGGACAGAGATAATCTAAGATAAGAGTTACATGGGAAACGCTAAAAGTACCGGTGTCAAACAGTGCCAAAGTAAAGGGCATATGAGCCGCTATTTCGTGGCTCCACCCAAATGTGCTAAGTGCAAGCAAGTTCATTATGAAGGGGCTTGTCTGCTACCCAAGGAAGTACTCCGAGACATTCTGTGTTAACGGCAACTCGAACCGCCATTCAGTAAGCTATAAAGGTTTCCCACATTGAGTTAAAATAAAAAAAAACTTGATGATTTGGTTAACCTAGTGACAAGCTTCGGTTATATAATCATTGGACACAAACTCTGGGGAGACGTGAGGGAAAAATACAATGGAAAATTGCTTTGCCTAATGGTTTCAAGAGCATCTGATGCAATTATATTTGGTAAAGTTCTTCAATTCCAAGTTCGGGATCCCATATAGACTTCTTCCTGCTTTTGTCCAATTTAATGATTAAATAAAACATACATTGTTACTCCTCTGAGCCGTTATCGGATCATTTCATTATAATTCTTGACATTCCAATGCCAACACTATCCTTCTTTTCGGCACTTTTTTAAAATTATAACAACTTCCAAATTACAGACTGGTCAAGCTTCTATAGCTCCTTTGCATCCGATCTTGAGAACTTACACATCCCTACTGTAAGAAATTTAACAAATGTAGAAGTGCCATTGAAGCTCTTATCAACACCATCCTAGACATTATTAGAAATAATAGTGATATGCAATCTTCTAGACCACACTGGGTTAGATTCTCACTTTCAAATATATAAAACAACTCTCTGAAGTTAAAGAATGGAAATCAAGTTTATTATCTTTATAATCTTTTAAAAGATAAAACTTGACTAGAACGCGTTTTTTTAGATGCGTTATACTGCTCGTGGAATAAAAACTAACGAGTCCACAGTGACGCGTCAAAATCAATCAATATCAATCGAAGCTTTTCCGCCACACTATTTTACTGTGAACATTATGAGAACATTGACAAATTCCACATTTACAAAAATTAAACTTGTATACCGCGAAAAATCATCATGTCATTCATGTCTTTACCAGAGATAAATTGTCTCGCAAAAGTTCGAATGCGATTTCTTCTCATTTTTTCTTTTATACAGGAATTGCAATTCTCTCCTTTTTTCTTTGACCATGGTTTTTGTTTTGTTTAGATTTATGTTCAAGTAACCTGTGTTAAAACACTCTCAACTTTCAGGACGATTGACTTTATTTTATGTTGTTCTCCATTCGAACTGTTACAAATACATTTTCTTTTCAACAAATTTGCAGTTGAATCAGGTCCATACAATTAATTACAGTGTGAACTGTTAGGATCTTTGCATTTCCGGTGCAATCAGTAATTTCCAATTCAACATTACCAATTCCAGCTACTTGAAGTTTTACTTTGATAGCTACAAAAGTTTCTTTTACATAGAATGTAACAACATTTTAAAATAATTCATTCTTCTTGCACATATGCATACTAGTACTCGTAGTAGAGTCAATGAATCAATCGTTATCATAAACTATATTAACAACAAACGAATCCACCTTGGGGGATCGTCACGAACTTTCGCTGTGCAATATGCTGCCTCCTCCTCCCTCGGAAGAATTTGGTTTAATTATATTTAATTAATATTACAAAAGGTTTGCAATCCTAATGGCGCGTGTTAACGATTTACTGATAGAAATTTTAAATTTAATGGTTCAGAATCGAAGAGAAGAAAATTGGTAACATAGTTAGGAAAAATTGCTTAACTGTACATAAAATCATAGAAAGGTAAAACTTGCGAGGAAATACGCATACAGCGGCGTTCTGGCAGCCCTCTCGTTTTGACAGATACCGAGGTAAGCAATAAATGTAGTAAGACAAGTAAAAAAATCGGAGGTCAAGTTCAGTATGAATAGCCTTACTTCCCTTACTTAAGGTCCTGGAAACACAGTGCCTCAAAAATTCGTAGTCATAAATAATAATGGATTACACGGAAGAGTGTAGCGAAAAAAAATCATTAATTTCTAATGTTAATAACCTGAAACACTTTATGTTCGCAAAAATTTATTCAAACAAAGCTCAAATGTAGGTGTATACTAATTTACTATAATAACAATTTTTAATTTATTTTTTGTTTGTCTCTGTTGATATAAATAATAGAATAGTGAACTATGAACTTTCTTTATGTGTTTAAAATAATTTTCTTTGTACTTGTCTGTTGCTGAACTTCTGGAATAAAAATTAATAGCTGTATACAAATTTATGACTCTCTTAGTAAACCGAGTAAAACCATGGATCATCGACACACGGATCTGAACACCCCGATGCTAAGACGGGACATCGCTAAATTGTAAATAATTCAAATGTACACATTCAAAACTATGTAAGACAATTGCTCATACGTCGGGCCCCTGTTGTTGAGCCGACACCTATATATATATCCATTATAGTTTTAAGCTTTAAAAATTGTAAATATTATTCAATAAAAAAAAATTGAAATTGAATTGTAAAACCATGCAATCAACGAGAAGGTAATGTTGGCCACAGCCTGGGTCTTCGGTGCCCTCAGAGGCTACGCAAACCGAAAAAGAGGGACTGACAACCAAACTCTGACATGACAAAAACACCATTCAATGAAGATAAAGTTGAAAGTCCTTATGAATTGATAAAAAAAGGTAGGTAGATAGTAGCGTTGCCAGCGCCTAGTACAGGGCAGATAACGATTTTTACTGAAACATAAGATAATAACGAAATCCAAATAAAGACACCCATAATAATCAGACAAAGTTATTCCGCACAAAACCTAGTCTAAATATAGGGTTGGCAATATTTTCATAGAATGAAATAACTTTATTCTGTAATGTATTGTCCATTTTGAACAGTGACCTTTTACATCTTTAAGGCAGCATTATAATTCCACTTTCATTAAACTTCTGGTTTTTATCAGCAAAAAAGTGAACCAGGTACGATTTGATAGCATCATCATTATTGAAATTTTTACTATTCAAGGAGTTTTGCAAAGATGGAAATAAAAAGTAATCAGGTAGTGCAAGATTAGGACTATATGGTGTATTTGACAAAACATCCCAACCAAGCTCTAATAATTTTTGCCGAGTGACCGAGTGTGTGTGAACTTCCATTGTAATTTTTTTCGATTTGTCAATTCAGACCGCTTTTCAACTACATTGTTCAATTTTGTTAGTTGTTCAATGTAGACCGTTCGGTTGGGTGGTAAAAGTTCAAAGTAGGCAATTTCTTTGTAATCCCAACAAACTATTAACATTACTTTCTTTTGACGAGTACCTATCAGCTTTTACTTTGGTTCACCTGGCTTGCTCCACAATCTTTTCCCATTGACAATTTGTAAACAATCCATTTTTCATCACCAGTTATTAATGTCTTAAAAATGGATCACTTTTATTATGTTGCTTTAACAAATCTCAGATGTTAATGCGTTGTGTTAAATGATTTTCTTTCAGTTCATGTGGAACCCATATATTGAGTTTTCGTACATAGCAAAGTTGTTTTAAGCGATTTTCAATGCATGAATGTGACGCATGAAACGATTTGACAACGATTCAATTCGATAATTGCGTTGATTTGGTCGTCATCAAATTCAAATAGACGACCAGAGCCTTTTTTATCTTTGAGTGAAAAATCACCAGAACGAAATTTGGCAAACCAATTTTGACACAGCAGTTCTTTTAAGGCTTGTCACCTTAAACAGCAAGCTTGTGATGCGTGTTTTCCTTTCCAGAATTAAAAAAGCAAAATATAGCAAAAATGTTCGTTTGTTTTTCCATTTTTCGACAAACGCCAAACAAAAACTACACAACCGATTAAAAAAGTTGAAGTACCAGCTATCAAAGAACAAAATGTGTTTATTTCGATTGCGTCAGCAAACCTAAAAATTCAATTAAAGCCATCTATGAATGAAATCCATAATTACTTAATTGGCAACCCAATTAATTTTAACATTAATAACAATAAGACAACAGAAACCACAAAGTAATTTTTGACACTGTGCAAAACTAAAACCAAACCCTTGACCCTAAATTTTCCAAATGCTCTTGTATTTACTATTACATATCAGGAAGTAAGTATGTAGGTGATTAGTAAGGTTTTTTTTTTATTGAGTGTGGAACTTCAATTATGATCAATGTTAAATTTACTACCCATCTCAAAAATCAAACTATTTCGAAATAAAGGAGTAAAATTTCTAAATAATGACCTGAAACACATCGAAGCAAGTGACGCATTGGCTTAAAGTCAATCAAATGTGTGTTTGAACATCAATTGTTTAATTAAGCGAATTCTATATTCTAAAAAGATGCAAATATGAAATGTTGAAAACGTACAACTGCCGTTAAATGGGTAGCAATTCAATGAAAGTTTTGTTAACAGTTCTTCTTGTTATTATTTCTGCGTAGTTATTATTATTGTTTGTCATAACGCATCAAAATGTTGTTTGAGTAGCTGCTGATGTAACTGCCAAACGTTGGATATCATTTCTTATTTGTGCATTTTCTTAAGTCTGTTAAGTGTTTGGAACAATTGGAATAAATAAAAATATGTAGCCGCTAAACCCTAGATAACATTTCTAATAAGTTATTGAAAGTCAGGTGTGTTGATAATTTTTTAATGAGTGTACATGTTTTTTAATCGTGTAAATTGTATAAAACGAGACACACAAGAACAAAGAAGGTGATTATCTGCAAAACGTGTAAACTGATTTAACAAAAAAAACAAAGAAGTCAAACATATGTTCGCCAAATTAGGCAAGATTCAATTAGGTTTAAACGATAAAAGGACGGTAGGTTCATTGGATTTTTTTTTTCAATCTTTTTTGTTGACAAAAAAGTTTAAAAACTGCTTTTTTTTCATCACACATTACAATGCTTCGTCTTCGATTTGTTCTTCCATGCAGATAAGAGCAACATACAGAAAATGACGCATAAGGCACTACCTTAAGTTTTGAAAAAATTTGACGCCGCTACTTAAAATAATAAAGACTGAGTTCATAGACGTTGCAACGTCAAGCGTTCTAAATTGCAATCATAAATATGATGCATAGACGCAACATGAAAGAAACCGCTGCGCAAACAAAAATCAACCAGCGCATTATGTATATTTAGATCATCGTGGTGCGCTATAATTCGACATTTCAGGTATGTTCGCCATTAAAAAAACAGGCTTCACCAATTCTTGAGTAAACATTATACTTACTATTTATTTACTATTATATTAGTAATATGCGGCAAGAAATGAAGCCATATGTGCTCAAAAGTTTTAATAATAGCGAAACTAGCATATAAGGAATATCTCTCCAAAAAAAGAAGAAAAAACAACAATTTCGAAGCAATTGCACTAAATTTTCATTCTTGGTTTCGATGGTTGAGCATGAACGGGTTAAAGTGTACAAAAACAGTATTAATTTTGAACCCATTGTATCGTACAACTAAAAGTAATTTGTTTTATACACAATGAATTATATACATATATTAATCGTGATCATTTCCTTTTAATTAATTTTACTTTGTCGGTTTGGCTTCATTGCTAAAAATTGGCAGTTTTTTTTTTAAACTTTAAGCGATATTTGAATAAACTGATGAACAATAGACCATATGTATATACAACAATAGAACATACGATGAAAAATAGAACACACTATCAGGATTTGTTTTAAATGAAAATAGTTTGTGCATGTAAATCATTTAATATTCGGAATTTCTTTTTTCAACCTCCAAACTATGTTACATTTTCATAATCTTCGTTAAGTGAATTTGTAGAGGGTGAGGCTGAGTCCCCAAAGAGTTGGCACTGTCGTGGTATCTTTATTATGTTGCTTTTAATTACTTCTTGAATTGGGGAACTATGCCAAACCGACAATGATCAGGATATCCAACTAATAAATTCAGAAAAAGTAAGTTACTGTCACACACACCATATTAAAAAAAGTATATGTATAAAAACTATTTTCTATTGTCATATAGTACTGCAATTGCAGAATATTCATTTGCGCATACAATATTCAATTGTGTCCCATTTAAACACCCAAGACAACAGAATGAGTTAAAACATTTGTTTTCAGTATTTTTCGTTGCGTTTATCTATTATCTAAGGCCATTATCTAAGCGGGTTCTTTAATTGTGAAATTCGCGCTATTGTATCTTCCAGTTTGTTGTGTACTGCACACCTTTTCCAATTCCAAATCCATCAGATCTTTCAAAACCTACACTACATTAACATTAACCGCCAACATTATTCAGCAAAATATTTAAAAGAATGTTCATAACTATTTTATTGGCATTTTAAGATGAAAATAACAATCGACACACAAAAAAACGAGCCGTTCAAAGATCGTCAACAAAAGTAAAGCATCCGTGATGCATTGCGACATCAAAGCAACATTGCATCGTATTAAAGTGGCAGCTATCTATAATTCCACAAATCATTAAAAATAAAACCAAAAAATGTTTGGTGTTTTTAGTTTGATAGTGATATAATTTATTGCAGTACAGTGCAAAGGAGGGGTGTATTTTTTGTTATTTCAATATTTTAAAAAAGCTGTGGGTCGGACACTGCGATATTGCTTTTGCAAAACTTTTGCAATTCACGGAATTTTGCAATATTTGTTTAGTTTTGTTTTTTACGGTAAAATTTATTTATGCTTTGTTTAATACGTTTCTTTGTTTTTTCTTTTAATTATAGAATTTGGAGCAATATTATTAGGTAGAAATATTGTAAATGTGACAAATTGACATTTCATAACAGGGCGTAAACAAGTTTTGTTCTGATCGATTGACCGATCAAGAATCAAGAAAAGTCTTAAGGAATAACTCAGAATGAAATTTCATCAAAATATAAAATCCACAAATTAAAAAATATAATTATTACAAAACGGATACGAGCACGTGTATCCTAGTCGGAGCCGGCCGCGCAGAGCGATAGAAAGAGAAGATAAAAAAATATTTAATTTTGTTCAGAAGTGTTGCAACTTCAATTGGATATTAACCCATCAACAATAAGACAAACACTTTAAAGGCTGGGGTCCAAAGTTATCAACTAAAAAAAGAATGTCGAGTTCCACTTAAATTTTGAACAGGAGTCTTCGCAGTGTAAAACCATCCTAAATTTGACTGACCTCAGATTCATTTACATGGACTTGATAAAACCGAAAGGCAAGCGACTTAACCCAATATATACCAAAGGCGGTGGTAATCGGATGGTTTGAGGTTGCTCCTCAACAAAAAGTATTGGTCCTATCCGGTGATAGAAGTAATAATGGTGTCCGAAGGCTACAAAACCATAAAATTGTCATAAAATTTTTGAATTTTTTTAAAATTTTCTATTTCTTTTGAATCTACCTTTCTTGTTTATTCAAGTTTAGATTATTTTCTTTTTTGTTAATAAATAACAGCATTCGAAACTTTTGAAATTATATTATATTACGTTTATTTTTTTCAACCCAGTTAAACCTTTTTAATAGTTGTTGAATTCTATACTTATATATATATATATATATATAAATATACATACATATGTTCAATATTTTTTGTGGTCGCCATAGCGAAGTGGGTAAGTCTGTCGACTCTCACGCCAAGGTCTCGAGCACAATACGAGTAGTTGCTGCAGAACCCAGAACCTGATCCCTTGTAGGCTGTAGTGCCATTCAATTATTATTATTATATTCAATATTTCCTTGACGTAACACAATATGATACGGAATCAGAAGGTGTAGCTTTTCGTAATATCACAGGTGATCGACTTACTTTTTACCAACTTTTTGCGTATTATGACCTTATTCATCTCACTTTATTTATTCTTGTCAATCAAGTTCGCAGATATTTTAGAGGGATTCAATCCTGTAAAAAATGTTATGAGAAATTGAGGAAAATATATTTGTAAACTATTTGGAAGCTATATCTTGAGTGTAAAGCCTATAGAACTGCTGGACAGAAACACAGAAGAGCTAACAACTCAAAATATATACATATGTTTCGATGGGTTCCATCTTTCTACGGAAGTCAGCAGCATACACAGTTGGCAAAAATAATACTGAACTGGACAGAAAAACGATCGTTTTGTATGTTTGATGGTCAGTTAATTGCATATCATCAGTAATTAATTTAAACTCAAAATTGTAAAAATTGGCGTTTATTAATCAAATATCGTTAGTAAAAAACAAAAACAAGTTTTATTTCAATTTCTGATATTTGCGGAATATAGGTTTTCTCGAGCATTCGGCACCAGCTGCGCACAATAGAACAGAGGAATAACAGACACTATCTGAATATCGCTTACATTGTGTCTATATTGATCAACACAATTTTGAAATACGGCCAATATACAATTAAGTGCAAGGATGAGTCGGATTTTTACAGTGCCATACATTTTTCCTCATATATTCCGATTTTTATAAGTACTTACAAGGATTCTGGTTTTCGGCAGATGGGTTACCTAATTACTAAATTTTGTTGAACATATTCAATTTTACAATATTCTGCGTGGAAATGTAAACGATCGCAAAAACGCAAAAAGTAATTGTTAAACTACTTTAGTAGGGAAAATTAATCCGTCAATTCGCAAAAGAATTCAGTCAGCTCTTACCAGAATAAGGATGAATGCTGAAACTGACGCAAAAAGTGCACAACAAGAAAAGCCCGTGAAACTCATTAATTAGCATTAGCGAAAATTGGTGAGTCTGATGGTCTCGGGAAAGACGGTTACAAGTTACGAAGAAGCAAAAGTTCTTTAGGCAAATACCTGCAGAACAATATTTTAAGCCGAAGCATAAGTGAGTTATGACAGTTTGGGTAATATCATTATGAAATAATTTGTACTTTAGCTTATTTGACTAATTTTGTAAGGTTATAGTCAAATTGTTTTGAGACAAACGTTTTTTAATTGCTGACCATGAAGGAATGTATGAAAATAGGGATGTCTTTACAAGTTTCACTGTGTCAAAAACAAATGAAAGGACAAACATTTTTATCTATCATCAACACATTAAGAATTGTAGACACCCCATCTTTTTCTGGTCGAAATTTAGCTCGATAGCCCAGACATTCCCTAGATTAACATTCGAACAGTCAGGATAGTACTATACATTTCAGATACTTTCAAAATTATACCTCCTCGGCAATTCGGAAAGAATATTTTTCAAACCCTTTGAACAAAGTTCTTCAATTAATTTTAAGACAACTGAAGAGTCGAACCTGTGGATATTCTGGAAAAGGTTACCTCAACAAAGGTAAATATACAAATATGCAAATATGAATATGTATAAGCCTTTTTCAAAAGTTGCAGTCTAGAGCGTAGACGAATTCTGATTTTGCGAAAATAAATAATAAAAAAAGTCTTCTTGTCCAAGCGGAATCAGTTCTGTTTTATCCTTTGATAACGTTAGTTTATTTTTCATTATCTCTTCTTTCATCTTATTAAATCGATCATAACAGTACAATCGAATAACTTAAATATTTTACATTTCACAATTCCGACAGACCAACTTATTGCAAATGCTTTTTTTTTTATAGAATAGTGCGGCATGATTGTTTTTTTTTTTTGTTAAATAATACATATAGAGAATTTGCAAAATAAAAAATATATATTTTAATAAATAACGAAATATGTACGTAAATGTAAAAAAGTGTACTACTTTTTAAAGTATCGCTTTGTTTAATTTATGTTTCTTTTGTTTGACTACAACGTATAATTTTTTTTTACTCATTTTGTTGTTTTTTTTTTATAGAAAAGAATATCATTAACATAATTTGTATTGATATAGAATTAGGTATTTGTATTCCTTGTTCTAAATTAATATTACAATATTCTCCTACTAATTTGAATAAATTGAAGTATGCCGAAAAAATATTTTTAATAAATGTTTTTAGATAGCATATAGATTAATAACATATTTTATATTTCGTGAAGTTATGGGAAAGTAGTAAGGAGTAGTAAATTTCTTAATTACCTCTACTTCCGCCAGTGTTATTTGCATAATACGGTTTATTCATTTGTGGTCCACCTGATGGATTGCCAGAACCACCTGGGCCTGGTCCACCGCCGGTTCCCCCCTGCCCAGTTTGCTGTGGACCACCACTTGTTCCACCTCCACCTGTATGGCCTTGTCGAAGCGGTCTTTGTGATTGTGGCGGAGGCTGTGATGGTTGCATATGTTGGGGATAGTTGTTGGGTCTTTGAATTGGCGCTGGATAACGTCCTTGGCCTCCAGTACCACGACCACCGGGATTCATATTATTTTGAGGATTTCCACCGCGTGAATTTTGTTGTTGAGATACTTGCTGTTGTTGTTGTTGTTGTTGCATTACTTGGTTTTGCAAATCCCACTAAGATAAATTAAAATTTATTAAAAATTTATGATTAAAAAATAATTGAGCAGGTCACATCTCAAACCTCCTCACTTAAAGAAATCAAAAAAAAAAAAAAAAAAAAAAAGATAACCAAAAAATTTATCTATTCTAATGATTAAAAAGAAGTATGTGACGAAAGTAGTTTTATCCCAAAGGTCTGAACAAAATCAATCTGTTTTCCAATCACATCCGTGAGTTCCAAGCAGAAGTAACGGTCAATCGTGTTTCCTCAATTATCAAATATATTTATTCTGAAGCAACTTGCTCTGAAATTTGCCTACTTCAAAGAAATACATACATATCACTAGTTGCCAAGTCACGGAGACAAGGAGTAAATGAGTTAATCATTTGCAGCAGTTACTTTTCTTGCACCACACTGATACAAAAAAATGTAGATGTATATATATAACAGAATAACTCAGTGCTGCCTATTTTCTTATTGCACGGATTGGTTAAGGCTTGTGCACTAATTGCCTTTGAGCATGTTGACTATTATTCCGTGATTTACACCGGTGAGACATAGGCTTTTACAAATTTTCTCTATGGAATCATATTGGAAAACTATATTTATCGCCAATATGAGTATGCACAAATTGACCATTCTGGAGTAAATTTCTTCTAACTATCGTTGAATATTTCAGATATTTAATGCATTTCTTTTTTCCAAGATTTCTGTGTCTTAAAGAAACAAAAAGAAAGTAAATGCTTTGTGTTCTACCAAATATAACACAAAACAAAATTAAGCTGTGTTAAACACGCAATATTAGATGCAAAAAACATTAATATTTTCATGCAAAATTGATAAGCCATTGAAGAAGCAACTAGCAAATTCGTCGAAAGTAGTGTTTAATATTCGTCAGGTATTGAAATTCACTTATGTATGAGTGTAAAACGAATTTTAATTATAAGGAAAAAAAATAATATATAAATTATACAATGGTTTTCCCTTTTAAAACCAATTTGTATTATAATTATTCCAACAGAATTGTAAATATAATTTAGATGTACATTTTGCACCGTACTTACACTTTGATAATTTTTATGATGTGGTGGGCTTGGTTGAGATTGCACTTGTTTAGCCAGATTTAAGCTGACATCAGCTCCCAATGGACTTTTAAGCTGTCTGCCCATCTGCAAATAAAAAAGGTGCATATGAAAAGGTCGTTCATAGCAATGTAAAATTTAAATCTTACAGAATCTTGCATGTGGTTCTGGCCTTGATTTGATTTCATGTATGCTTGTGCCGCTGTCTGTTGAGGCGTCGGCCCGCCGCGGAATTGATTAATAGCTGCTGCAGTTAGCAATGGAGAATTCATAAACTGTGAATTAAAATTAGCTATTTGCTGCGCTGATTGTGGTGGAGGTCCTGTTGATGGGCCACCCGGGCCCGCGTGACCTCCGAACATACCAGCTGCTGTCTGCAAACCATAACTTTGTGTCGCTCCTGCTGCTGTTGGTCCCCCATAAAACGGACCTTGACCAGCTGCAGAATTGGAATAATAGCTATTCGATTGAAGGGGTGGTGGAGGCGCTTGTTGTGGCTGATATAACCCCATGTACTGCTGTCCATAAGGACCAGATGCTGCAGCAACGGCTACTGCGGCTGCATTTGTTTTTGTACCAATCGTTCCCAGTTGCTGTGAAGTTGGCTTAACTGAAGCAGACATTAACGAATTTGAGCTTGACGAGATAAGAACAGTGTTCGGGTTGTTGAGTTGTTGATTTTGGTTAAAAGGGGATTGGACAGCTCCGCTCATACGAAATTGTGACGGGATATTCGAATACATTTCGGGTGCTGGAGCTGCCGGCATATTTGGAGGTGTTTGCATATATGCATTGTATGGTCCACTTCCCGTGGTTCCATAATGGGAAGCTGGAGGAAATTGTGAAAACTGTGATCGACCTTGATCGATTTGGAATGGAGCATAGAGACCGCTTTGTGACGCCATTGTGCCAGAATTAAAAAGCACAGCTGGTGGACTGGGTATTGTTGGGATGCCCGTGAATTGAGATGCTTGATAGAACTGTTGTGGTTGCTGCTGTTGTTGTTGCTGTGCAGCGGCAACAGCTGCAACAGCAGCTGGGTGCATTTGATTTTGGTGTTGAGCTTGTTGTTGCTGTTGTTGTTGAACTACTTGCTGCTGCTGTTGAGCCTGTTGCACGGCTTGTTGTTGTTGCTGTTGTTGTTGTTGCTGTACTGTCTGCTGCTGTTGCTGTTGCATTGGATTGGGTGGAGGTGACATACCCAAGCCAGTCTGGTGAATTTGCTGTTGTGATGTTTTCGACTTTACATCATGTTTTAAAACCAAATTTGGTACATTATGTCCCCCGGAAACAGGCTGAACTTGTCCCTGCGTGCCACCATGTTGTGGGCTTGGGCTGTAACCGACCACAGAAGATGTGTCCGAATCAGAGACATCCTTCTGTCCAAAATGTTGCTCTAGACCTGAATCGTATGAACTACCGTAGGGCCCAGATGGTGGGCCAGGTGAAGATAACGCATGCTGCATGTGCATATTACCGGCATGTGTGACCGTATAGTGCTGCAGATGTTGTTGATTATAATTTGACGATAAATGCTGAGCGGCCTCAACCTCATTAGCTTGCTGCACTGCCTGTTGTACTGCTACATGCTCAATAACCGTGGGCATTGGTGAAACGCTTTCCCAAACTTTCTTCACACTAGCGATTTTCATATTGAGATCTGCTGTTGAGATTATATTTTGTTGGCCAGCTGGCGTTCCGGAAGTGACTGGTGATTGTCCTGTTTGCGTTGGAATGGGTTGTAAACCACCAGACATTTTTGTAGAAACTGTTTTAGCACAGGTTGTAGCAGGCGCTGTTGCGATTATTGCTCCACTTTTGTCTTCAGCAATGTGTGAGTATTCGGTGTCAAATGTGAAGCCAAGTTTTATATCTTTTTCGTAGTCATTACCACTGTTAGACTCAGCCGAGTTTCCTACACCAGTAGGTTGCTTACCATTACTATTAAATGTCATTTGCGAAAGGGCCGAAGTAATTGTTTCAGCTTGTTGCTGAATTTGAGAAGCATCCGATGATTTTGGATTGGATTGGCTACTGCTTTGAGAACTATCTGAATGGTTAGAAATCTGTCTCTTAATTTGCGGCGTTTGTTGAGTTTGTGCTGCAGTCTTGTAGTTCGTATTTTCGAATATGATTGTATTGACGGGTGCATTCACACCATCTATGCAACTTTTATCCGAAGATAGCGATTTCTTTTCTTTCACTTCACCGCCGCTGTTGACTTCAGCATTTAAATTATCAGATTTCTCTCCTTTTTCCCAATTGCTAGAGGCTGATCTATTGTTGCCTTCCCATTGTTGCGGTTTATTTAAACGAGGTGGAAGATTTTTATTACCAGCAGCCGAAGATGATTGTTGTGCAGACGACGGCATATTAGTACGTGTATCTGTTGTTGATTTACTTTTCTGAACAGCAGAGTCCTTACTAGATGAAGTTGTGGTCGTTGATGCCTGATTATTTCCAATGGCAGAACTTGTTTGTTTATAACTCAGGCCCGGTGGCGGCTTTGAAGCTAACGGGACCGACTTCGGTAAAGATGTAGTTGCCGATGGCCGATCCTCTTTCTTCTGTGACAAATTTGCTGCGACACCGCTTCGTCCTTGTTGAGTGTTTAGTTGGCCAGAACTATTGCTGCGTTGCTGTTGGGGCATGTCTTTTTCTTTAGATAACGATTTTTTTCGCTCCATGTCTTTGTCCAAATCAATTTTTTCGTCACTTTTACTTGTTGAATTAGTTTCTTTTCGAATATTTTGAAATCCAGAGCTATTTCCAAATGTCTTTGGTGGGGATGGTTTCTTAGCTTCATCCTTCTTGCATGGCTGTGGACTCTGTTGTTTTGGCTTATTCTTGTCAGAATCACAAGCTACAATGTCAGTTTTTTTAAGTCCGGCTGTGAGAGCTAATTGATTTTGTTTCGTTTTGTCAGATGTTTCAGTTGAATCTTCAGAAATACTTTTCTTGTCTTTTTGTTCGTCATGTGACGATCGTTGAGAGCTGTAGCTATCACCAGATCGACGAGGACCTATGTTACTGTTACTTCCACGACTATCGCGGCTGTCACGATTATCACGACGATAACCAGAAGACTCTGTTACTCTTGAGTTGCAACCAATATTTCCGCCACCACGGCCACGACGAGAAGGCTCACCTCGAGGTGCGAAACCTTCTTTCATAGATTGAAGATTGTTATCGGAGATATTGCCACCAGATGTACCACCAACAATGTTTCTTCTTTGGTCACGAGAATGTTCCTGCAATAAAATTATTTCAAAAAAATATTATTAATTCTTGTGTCTTACACAATTAATCTAAATTTAACCATTATAATTGGTCAATACCCCCGATTCTGTTCAGATTGCGTGGAGAGTGTTATGTACAGATCCAAGCTAATTGTAGAAAAGTACGTAAAAAATTATGACTAAAACTATACTACAAAACCTAATATTGGAAAAAAACTATTGGGTCTATAACTTAATTCATGTGGTCTGCTAAGAGATGTCGTAACTTGTATTATTCCATTGGAACACGCGTTAGAAAGTTACTGTCATTTCAGAATTTCGTTCATTTGAAGCGTAAATAATAATAACTTTTTACACTCAAATATGTCAAACTTTGTGCCTGAAAAAGTGTTTTTACAGGTAGTTTTACTTAATGACTTTACTATGAAGAAAACTTCTACCGATTGCCAACGCATTTTGGTGAAAATGCCAAAAGTGATTTGTACGATTTAAAAGTGGTGATTTTGGCTTTCAGCCAAAAAGTTTAAAGATGAAGATCTGGAAGCATTACTTTATGAAGATTGTTGCCAAACACAAGAAGAACTCGCAGAATCTTTGCGTGTCATTCAAGCAGTTATTTCAAAACGTTGAAAAGCAGCGTGAGTAATACAAGTTACAAAACCGCACGAGTTAAATTATAGACCCAATAATACACTCTAAAATATTATTTAAAGGATGCTTTAAATGAACTCTTTAAAAAAACTTTTAAATTAATTCTTAATTTGCGTACAATTTTATCTTAGAAAAATTAAAATACATTTACGGATTTACATAGGAAAGGAAATAGTATAGCCGTGACTAATGAGTACGTGTTAACTCCTACGTAGATAGGTTCGTAAGCTGCGCTTAAATATTATTCCGGAGTACTTTTGACCTTAAAAGAACGTGTCTAAAAATTTTACATAAAAAAATTATGAGAACAAATAAACAACAAATAAAAAAAATAAAAACCAATTAAACACAAAAAGTTTTTCTTTTATGCTCTTAAGTTTTTCCCAATATCTTACATTCACACTGATATACACTCCGTCCTAATATGTCAAAGACAATTAGCTTACACATAAAAGTAGTAACAAAAAAGCACTCTTACCTTCTTTGGAACTTTTGGACTTCTGTCTGATCGCCTTCCATAACCATCATCTTCGACTTCTGAATTTTCTGATTCGCTATAATCATTTTGATAGTTTCTACCTCCTCCCATGCGCATGCTACTATTACCACCTCGACGGCTCCAACTTCCTCCGCTACTACTTGTTGTTCCTCGGTATGACCCATACCCTCGCGAAGATTGGCTTCTTATATCCTGTCTGCGATCATTTCCGCTACTTCCCCTAGGGCTAGTTTTTTTATGATCACCCACTCTTTGTGATCTGTCATCCAATTTATCATCGTCTTTTTTAGGTATCACCCCACTAATACTGCCGCCTTCGCTATCCCTACGTTTCTTCTGTTGCACATCTGTTGAGCTTTCTCTCGGTTCAAGTTTTTCATCTTGCTGCTGTTCGATCTTATTATTTTGTTCAATTGTATTACTTCCCTCACTACTTGATAACGTTGTTTCTTGTTTTTGATCAGTATGTTGGGGTGTTGGGCTTTCTGATCGTCGCAGAATCTGTGTTGGAACAAATGATGACTCACTATTTGAGTTACTTTCAGCATCCTTTTGATCTTCATTCTTCGCGGTCGCTGCAGCATAGACATGTTCTTTTTCTGGAGTCGTACTTGAAATTTTTTCCATAGTAGTATTAGCACTACTTTCGGACACACTTTTTTGGTGCTGGACTGGGCGTTGCAATATATGCTTGACTTGAATTTCATCTTCATTGCGACTATGACTACTAGAAAAGCTCTCATCTCTTTGACGCCGCAATTCGGCATCCGTTTCTTCAGCCCATGATCCAACTGTAGATGAGGAAGCACCACCAACAATTGATCCGCCACCGAAGTCCGTATTACGCTGTTGCTGTGATTCATCATTCGATGAAACACTAGTTTTGCGTTGCGAAGAGTCAGAAATGCTACGCGACATTCCTCGATGATAGTCCTCATTGCTTCGCCTGTTATATCTATCTTCATGATCTCCACCATCGTCAGCTCTATTTCTATTGTATCCTGATCGATAACTGACATGTTCCCGATCACCACGATCATTTCGTCTCATCATGTCACCACCATCATTTCGGCGTTGCTGTGGAAGTGCTTGTGACCTAAAGTGTTGATTATGTGAGTAACGATTAGAATCGTACTGCTTCTCTTGAGAAGAATATCCACTTCCACCATTGCCACCCACACTTCCTCCACTAGTTGATTGTTGCAAATTGGCAGTGATAGTTCTTGCATTAGATTGGTTGGGCTGCTGTTGTTGCTGCTGAAGCAATTGTTGTTGCCGTTGAAAACGTGGTGGCAAATTCGACTGAAACTGTGCGGAGAACACCTTTTGATTACCGCTGTGAGGCGGACCTCCACGTCCATAATCTCGATCGCGTTCCCGATCACGATCACGGTCACGATCGTATCTGTTGTAATCACGACCACCGCCACTGCCTAGATCTTTCTGAAATTGTCTACGAGCACCACCTTCACGCGATTGTTGATGATGATAGTCGTCGTCTTTCTGACGAACTTCTTCAAAAGACCCAACATTTGCAGGGGCTGTACTAATACTTGGTGCCCCCTGATGACCGGATGAATCATTATCACTTCCTGCACCAGAAACAGATGTTTTTTTGCTATTCATTTTCATTTCCAATTCTTGTAGTTTCTTAGCCGCTGCTTGTCGACGTTCCAACTCTCGTTTTTCTTCCTCTTCTTTACGTTGCTTTGCCCGCTCATATACTCCCGCGTCTAAAGCAACAACACCTCGATGACCATTCTGTTGTGCTGAAACTGAAGAACTGTTATCATCAGATTTTCGTTGCTGTTGTTCTTTTGGTGAATCTCTTTCGCGTGCCCATGACCTGTTACATTCTGTTGTAGATTTCGTATTACTGTTTATTTTTTGATCGCTGCTATTTTTTGTTCCTGTCGCTGTGTTCGCAAATGCTGGATGTTGTCTGTCAATATCTGGTGAGGGAGACTCGTCGTCTTCATCAGAAAATGTCAACTTTGGATTATAGTCCATATCATCTTGCTGAGTCCAGCTGTCATCTTTCGCGATTGCATTCAGTCGCTCTAAGTCTTCTTCTTTGATTATCGGACGTTGTTGCAGTGCCACTTCGGGTTCAACATATGGAGGCGGCAGACTCGAAAGGGACGAATCCTTATTTGTACGCTGCTGTTGTTGAGGTGGAGGTGTATTGATTTGTTGTGGACGTTTGCCCATCATATTTACATTCGATCGGAATGAACTGCCTCCACCACCATTACTTCCCCCAATGTTTGGGGAATTAGATCGATAGTCTTTCTGGTTACTACTTCTACTATTAACCGCCTGGTTCACGGAAGATGAATAGTTTCCTCCTCCTCCTCCACCACCACCATTTTGTTGACGATGGTATTGATAGTCGCCACCAATAATTGGAGGTGTCATCGATCGTCCTTGTGTGTCGGAAGAAGAAGCAGATGAACCACCTCCACCACCACCACCTCCACCACCGCCGCCGCCACCACCACCACGTACCATGAAGGAAGGCATTAATGCAAGCAATGGTGGTGGAACAGCTTGAAGGGGGCCCTGGCCCTGTTGGTTGTTGCTTCCCTGTTGTACTACATCCCCTTGGAATTGTTGTTGTTGTTTTCCACCTTGCTGCTGTTGCATCCAAGTGTTCGCATCCGTTTGTGGTCTTAGACTTACTTGCAAATCGCCCTCTTGTGGTGTAGTCGTTGTTGTCAATGACGATTGTGATTGTTGTTGTTGTTGCTGTTGTTGTTGATGATTGTGTTGCTGGTGGTGCTGCTGTTGATATTGATGTTGTTTGTTGTGATGGTAATGATCTCGTTCGTCTCTTCCGCCATTGCCATCTCTGTAGTTTTGGTGATGAAATTGTTGCTGATGATGTTGATAATTGTTGTTGTGGTTGTGGGGTTGATTCGATTGATTTTGTTGGTGAGATGAAGACGACGATGATACACCCTTGTGGTGATTTGAAACACCACTGCCATCTAATGAAGGAAATTCGTGTTGAAATTGTGGACTCTGATACAATGGTGGAGCCGAATGCTTGCTGCCTCCGCCACCGCCTGAACTGTTCAGGTGATCGTGTCCTGTTGTCACTGACGACCATGTTACTGCTGAACTATTATTTAGTGTTGAATGTGTTGAAGAATTTGATGCAGATGTATGCCTATCGTTTGTTGACGATATGTTGTTTATCAACTTTGAAGAATTATTGCTATTAGTATTAGTGGTGTTATTATTTGCAATGGAATTTATGCTGTTTGAATTCGATGCCACTGAATTAACGGATGTTCCTTGTGCGCTGCCGCCAGATATTTGATTGGATGTTCCAACTGAAAATATTTATATATATTATGAAAAATGAATTCTTTAACACTAGTCATTTTTATTGTAAAATGAAAGATAAATGCTCTATTTAACTTGCGTTTCAACTAAAAATATTTATAAACGTTATGAAATCAATTCTAATTTGTAACTTATCATTTTGACCGTAAAAAAAATATATATTTTTAATTTTTTTTTTAATTTCAAATCGTTTAAATATAAGCACAACTTGCGTTCTATGAGTACTTAATGATGCATGGGTAAAATGCTAGATCTTCGAAATTCACATTTAGAAATATTGGACCTACATGGCCATGTATGCATGAATAATACACCCTTGTTTCATAGTTAAAATTTGAGCTCAAATTTATCCAAAAAAGAACTTTAGGGTGGAAGTTGAATCGTAAATATCGATTTAACTTTTGCTTGAGTTGAGTTGCATATATTTTGCACAATCATATCCGAGATCATTCATATTTTTGTATACACAAAATACGATAGTATATAGTTAAAAAGATCCAGTTTCACAACAACCATTGTGAAATAGAGTGCGAAACTATAAGATCGAGTTTCATAGCAAACACTTGGACATACAGTGAAACTATAAGACCGAGTTTCAACGCAAAAAAAAACTTGCAGTCAAACTTCTCTTTAACAGACACTCGTGTATCAAGTTTTTTTTTGTAGAGAGGTTAATATAAATGATTTCATTTCTGTTTACCTAAAATTTTTTCTACGGCTCGTTTTATTAGTTTTCCTAGGAAACAGAGCCTGCTTACGGCCTACTTTATCCAAATCTTTGTTTTTGTTCCAATGCAATGCCTCGGTGGCGAAATGGGAATGTGTCCTGAATGAAGGTCCCAGATTCGATTCCGGGACTTAACACCTCAGAACCCTTATCGTATTGTTCATCAAAAGTATTTTCTTGTTACAACGTCAAAAATCACACCCGTGGTAGTCTGCTTACACGATATTCTTAAAAAAATTTGTCCCACGTTATTCTCACCAATGCTCTTCTTTCAGTTCTATGTATGTTGTGTACTTTGCCAAGTAGGGATTAAAGGCAATGAAACTGCTGACACCGCTGCAAATCTTGCTCACTATGCCCCTGTCTTCTTGTTCGATATCAACACCAAACAAGACCTATCAAGATACATCCAACACAAAATTAAGGCTAACCAACTCGCTGACTGGCAGAGCTATCAACACCACTATTCGTGCATAAATAAGGACATATCCAAACCAATCTACCCTACCACGACAACAAAAGCCATGAACTCCACTTTCGCCAGAATGCGTCTAGGGCACACCGCACTAACACACCCACATCTCCTCAAAAATAAGAACCCACCAATTTGCTCAACCTGCAACTCCAGAATGGATATTAAACATGTCTTAGGGATAGGTGATTGCCCAACATGTATTTCAACCACCCACACTCTCAATCGATCGCCGGCATTTTAACATTATTGTCAATTGGCGTTATACTAAATATACTTTTTTTTTTAGCTAAGACTAAGTTTAAATAGGATAAACTGAAATATCTTTTAAAAGTCGTATAAGTTTTTAGTCCATTATGAAACTATACATTTTATATTTCATAAGCCGTTGGCTGCCACGCATTCCCAAACAATAGTCCTACTACCTCCGGCTAACGATTAGAAGTCAAGTGTGTACAAAATGTTGATAAAATTACAAAAATCCTTTAGTTAGATTTTTCCTTATATTGAAACTTCAAATATCTATCTTTTATATATAATCATGTGTTAAATGAAAATTTAAGAATTATCACGGTAAATTTTTTGTGTATATAAGCACTTTTAGAAATGATCGTACCTTCTTGTCCGGATGTATTGTTGTTCGTATTAGGCGAACTTATTTCAGCTTTTAAGGATGGAAGATTAGCTGGTGGTCGCCTAGCGGACGGCACTTTGCCCAAGCTTTGCATTCCATGTTTACGGGGCACTTGATTTTTTTGTGCAGACGGTTCAACAGATTCGCCCTGAAACATTGTTTTGAAAATTTATTAAAAAATCTTATTAAGGCGCGATTTGGCCAGAAAGCTATTATATTTATAAAAAAAAATACGAAAACTTACACGACTATTTTTGTACATTCGATTTATATCGAGTGCTGAGAACTTGGGCTTGGCATTTCGCTCTCCCCTACTTCCCCCCAGTGTACTCATGCTGCCAGTGAATCCTCATCAGCGTAGTCTCCCGTTGACTGTTTACCTCGCGACTACTACCTGTAATTGGTATATCGTCTGCTGGCGATGCAAACAGGTGGAATGAAACCTCTTCCTTTCTTCTCCAAAAGCTCGAAACTTCGAATATAGCCTATTCTTCTAATGGTTATATGTTTTTACTTCTATTGCAATTTCCGTGAATGGATATTTATTTTTTCGTGTTTATCACAGGCCTCAAATCTTGCCAATCTTTGGGCTTTCACCTACGAGTTGTTCCGATTAGTTGATAATGCAACAAGTATGGTGACGGAAATATGCACCCCTTTTAATTTGTTTTGTTTGTGAGAAATAGTTTAAATATGCTTAGTATTAAACAAATTGCAGAAGGAACCTGATTTTAGTTCTTTTAAACACTTTTCCCGTTTTTATATGATCGGGTTGGATAATGCTTCCGAAGCGATTTGAATTTAAAACTTTGTTTTTAAATCTAAGTCCTCAGTCTTCTTTTACCCTGAAATGAAAATCAAAATAGATACTTTCAAATTATTTAAATAATAAATGATAAGATAAATTAATTTTAAATTGAATATCAGAATATCTTTCCAAAATATGGAAAAAAGCTGTAATTAATTAACTACTGTAGAAAACCAATGCCATACAAGAAAAAAGGGGGTGTTATTTTGGTTTTCTCATCATAATATTTTAATACCGAGTATATTTACAAGTCCGTATATCTCTCACTATTTTACTAATAACTTTTTCCTACCCTCATGCAAACACATCATATTTACTGCACAACAGTAATGAAACCCATAAACAAGATAATAAAAAGTACTTCTGAACTAAGAAAAGGCCCGTTATACGGTATCACACTGAATTTCGGATTGTGCAAAATAATAGCACCAAGTGCAAAAATGTATAAATATGAAGTAAAAGTCGGTGGAATAGTGAATTTTTTGTTTTTATTTTCGTTATTGTGTTAGTACTTGGTCGTATAACCTTTATTTTTAAGTACAGTGTCACAACGACAGCGAGTCGGAATAAACTAGGGCAGTCATAATCGGTTTTATCCAAAAAAATGGGACCTGTACAATAATATTAAAAACATCCCCATACGTTAATTTACAGGCTTGATAGTACACTCCGGTTGAAACTCTTGGTTTTTCCGTCTGCGAACAAATGTCCTGGTTCCAGGAGTACCAAATAAAACTATTTTGGATTCTTCCGTCCATAATATATTGCGCCATTTAGAAAGTTCAGGTGTTCTTTCGCAAATTTGGTTCGTTTTAGTAGGTTCATTTTTGACAGTAGTTGTACTTTTCTGGGACTTCTGGTAGAGGAATTCTAACTAGCCTTCTTTTTGTTTTTGACGTCGCCAATGGTTAATTGAACTTCTCTTTTTCTAGCGTTCATAAACGGTTTACGTTTGACTAATCTTACTATTTGTCGTTCATCGGCGGGGGTTAGTTTCGATTTCCTTCCTTTTAAACGTATTTTGTTTGCATTTGCGATTATTTTATTTGATCACTTAATAATTTCACTTATAAATTTGTTTTACCCTTAGAAAGAATTTTTTTTTATTAAGGCACGTTTCTCGGGAGTACAATGCACACCGCCATCCATATTGCTTTGCTAACAATGCTGCACTTTTGAAATATTAACTTTTAGTAACTACGATATGTGCAGATATAGTTTAAAGCCAAAAAAAACTGATGTAATAAAGATGTGTAATAAAGAGACAGTCGAACATGGTGCTATTATTTTGCACAATTCTCTATGTAAGAAGCGATGTAGGCTGTTTGTACGAAGATTAAATCGACACGAATTCGGTGATATAAAACATGGTGACGAACAAATCAATGTATGAAGATGTTTCTCATGGAATGGTGTTGGTCTTATTCATTGGTTGCATCCTCACCAGCGAAAAATATGTACCAATAATGGAAAATGTGATGAAAGCTGAAAAAAAATGTGAAAAATGGGAATTTAGAAATTTCAACTGAACTACAATTAACAACACACCAAAAAAAACATGTTTGCAAACTATTCCATAGATATTCAGTTCTCATTTTGACCCTATCGAACACTTAACTAGCGATACAAAATTAACTTTAAGCCAATAAAAAATGTCAAATATTATACACTAAGTCAAAAAAATCTCCATACAGATGTATTAATTTTTTTATAATATATGTATATAAAACCATTTTTGAGTATAAATTTATAAGCTTCAAATCAAATTTAATCATACATTAACTTTCTGCGATTGACTGGAATTCTAATTCACAGGTTCTGAACGGATAACGACGATGGATAACAACCACTAAACTAAACTAGCTTAAACTAAACATCGAAGCTCGTTATGTTTAACCAGGTTAGCCAGATCAGTGATCAAATCACTCATTGGTGTCAGCGCTGGGGAATGCTCTATTGGCACATACGCGATCAGGTTAAGTTTTCCCCGCAGCTTTTACTGTACTTGCACAGATTGACATCTGCGAAATGACCTGCATCACAGGTTTATGTTCAGGAAAGAAATCGAATTAAGTCATTAGCAGACAAGTGAATACTAATCATTGAAAGATGGATGGCATTTTGGTTTTTATTCACCGTCAATTACGGTCACCAAAATAATGGTAGTCCATTATTTCAAGATGAGATCCAACCAAATTCGACGTTCATCGTTCAAATACTACTGTATCAGTCCCATGCTCAAGTTGTAAAAGCTCACGAAAGTATTGCTGACTGAAAAAGGCAAGCAAATTAGGCTAAAACGATGACGATTAGAATGGCATGGCCGCCTCGCAAAAAGAACCATAAAAGTAAATTGCACTGCGTTGTCGAATTTTATTAACAGGATGATGCAAAATGTAAAAAGTGATCAAAAATTTAAGTTTGAGAGAGTCGGCTTCGGCTAGGTGTAAGGATATCGCGTACCACAAAGTATTATCGGCGGAAAATCAATAAAATGGTAGGTATAAATGAACAGTGATAGATAAATTCGGAACCCACATAAGGAAGAAGATGTAGGGGGACGAAAATGAAAATAACAAGAAATATTCAGCGAAGTAACAACTCATATCGTCAGATATATTTTGTAAGTTAAAATTATGACAGCAAAAAGGATGGGAATCAACTTCCGACTAATACTAACAACGCTGTTTACTTTTTTTGAAAAAAAAAAAATCAATAAATCAACGAAACCAGGGATTACTCCTCAATTTGTGATTTTTCAACGGTCGTACACAGTAAAAAACTAGAGGATTAAATGCCACATGCGATGGTACAGAAAAAGGAAGGAATAATTTTTAGACCGCAGTATGTTATAAATTATTCTTTGTAAATTCAATAAGTAGGATAAACTTTTGCACTTAGCAGACCCGGAAATACCGATAAATATTCACCCCGATAACGAGTTTTTTTTCCATATTGTTATCTCTACTACATAAAAGTTCCTGTATTTTGTAGAAGGCAGATCTGGCTTGTACTATATGATATTGAATTTCTTTACACGGATCACCATTACTGTAAATATTTCTCTTTACATTTGTATTGTTTGATTGAAATAATAATATTGATTATTGATATTGACAACTACTCGTGTTGTGCGTGATATTGTTCTCTCACGAGTAGACGGGACCTACAGTTTTCTGCCGATTCCGAACGGCAAGATTTGAGAAACTTTTTCATAGAGGATTGGTACTCTTTTTATATTGTTTATCTGAAGCAAAATTTCTTAATATGGAAACGGATGTTTATGGTTTACGTCATTTGATTCCTTACCTTTTAGATTTATATTTGCACATTGGTTCGAATAGGGGCCTTTGATAATTCTGCATTAATTTCTATTTTGTATTTTCAGGAATAAAGGGAGAATTTCTACCATCTTCTTATGTTGAAATTTGTCAAAGGCTTTTTTCGTAGTCTAGACTTCTCGTTGATAAGACTCTTAGCTTTTAATTTCTTTTGCATTACAACTGGATTATGGTCCGGACGCTGAGGGTTTGATCGACTATCGCGTACGATGGGAAGTATCCAATATTTTTGATTTCAACCAAAATGAATGCAACCAAATACACCGAGTTGCAGAATGATGTGGTAGTTGATTTTGGTGACAACGTTTGTTTTTGTCAACTTAAAGATGCCATTAAGCTTGAATGGTCTAAAATAGACATAAACTTTATTCGAAACCTTATTGATTTGATGCAACCGATACTTTAGGAAGTTATATTGAACAAACGTGGTTCAACATCTTACTGAATTACGAAAATGTTCACTTAGTTCCTTTTTAAAGTTTTTATTAATTTTTTTTATTAAAATTGAAAATATTTATTTTGCTTTAAGAGATTTGTTTTGTTATTATTTTTCTACTGAATTGTTTTTGTTTTGTAAATAAAGACGTATAAATAACACTCAACCAATTTTTTGTGATATTTAGTTTAATTTTTTAATTTTATCTGCAAGCGGTTGTAAGAAAATTTGTAATTTTAGTTTGGTCCTAAAATTATTTCGCGAAGTGTATTATCATTTCCGACCCATTGCACATGTCTTTAAACTTAATTTATTAAGTTGTCTAACTTTCCAGATTTTTTAAAATTTTTAACATTCCATGTTCCAATTTTAAGATTTTAATCCATTTAAGGTCTGCAGATGAGTAAGGGCCATTTGGTTGTTTTGTGTGTTCATTTTGACGTTTTTTTACACATCTCAACAACCGTTACACAGCAATCAACCGTCACTCAGATTTATCACGTTGCGATTGGCGTGTCAATACCGACACGGATAATTTTCACGGTAAAAACGCGGATATAGAGTAGTCACAACCAACACGTTTTGACGTTGGAAAGCTACAACCGCAACCGGACACTGGGATTGGTGCCGATCGAGTCTCCCCGAAACTCTCTCAAAATTTTACTCTGCAAGCAGCCACATGCAGCTAGCTAAATAGCTGTTTATTTTCTGCTTCTCAAAAGGACTTGTAGTAGAGTCGCGATCTGCAGACTGTTGAAATCAATTTGGACGATGATAGACAATAATAGCGTTCCCCCAACCTAGATTAAGTCAAGATAAAATATCGAAACTGAAGAGGAACAAAGATCAAACACTTAAAGCAGCTGGAGATGACATGTTGAGCGCATGCATCTTGAAGAAGAAGATGAAGGCGTTAACACGGTAAATAGGGACAATATCAGTACCGCAATCAAACGCCGAATTACTCTTGCCAAGCACTTCTCCTTTGGACTCAAGAGGCAACTGACTAATCGAACCCTCTCTTGAAGGACTACGCTGACTTTGTATAACAGCTTGATCATCAAAGTCCTTCACTCCGGTGCGGAAACTTTCAAGTTACTAAAAGCGAATGAGGAATTGCTTAGACTTTTCGAGAAAAAAGTTCTGTGTGAGAGATTTAGACCTTTTTGCGTTAATGGTATTTGAAGGAAATTCAACAACGGACTGTATGGGCTGTGCCGCAGCATCTTCAGATACAGCACTTAACATTTGTCAAAGATCGTGCCTCTTGTATTGATCTTGTCTAAATACTTTTTTGACATCAAATGTCTTTTTAAAATATTTACCCACCTTGGCGGAGCAACGGGCATTCTCCTTGCAAAGACGAATAAGTCGGGGATACTCGTTGGCATGAACCTGTATGATTCCATGCGTTTACACAGAACGACGAATTCCGACGCCTCGGAATCTCCGGACGTCCAAAATGCTGCTGAATTGTATTGCGTCAATCGCGATGTGATCAATTTGGTTGACGATATAAAGCTAATGTTTTTAGAATTAAGCCATAATTCTAAAGCTTAAAAGTAATTTCCTAAGTCGACGATTTTTTTTATATCGCGGTAATATAACAGTGTAACGTTCAAAAATTCCACGGCAGATTCGCAGATCGATGTTTTTATTACGTTTGCTGAGGTCACCAACCAATCCAATCCATATTCGATGCTAGCTGCTGCTTCGTTATATTTTGTTTACGTTGGCACAAGTAGCCGTTGCACAAATTTAAAATCAATGAATATCGATTGCCTGTTGAAAGTTACCCACATTAAGTAATTCGATACTACATATTCAAAACATTTTGTGTTCAAGAAAAATATTGTCAAAAAATGCACTATGGCCTTCAGGAGCGTCGAAGTGGATGCGTTTGACTATTATATTATGACTTTTTGCACTCCAAGTCTGAGGGGTTATGAAGTTTTCCCACTCAAAAAAAAATATTTTCTGGATGAATGTACGACGACAGTGCCATCGTGACCAGTTTCGTGAATTTGAAGCGGATGTAAAAGGAAAAAAATGTGTGTTGCATAATTAAGTAAAATAAAAACATGTTTTCTTTTTTTTAAGGTTATAAATAATAATAAGTCGGAATAACAAACTCATGAAAGCAGCACAAAAGGACCAAGCTTAATGCTTTTTAATAAAAAGTGAGCAAATTTCGTTAAACTCTTATAAAAGCTTGCTTGTTGCAAAACGAGCTGGACGCAAAAAGATCTTGTCTGCAATTTAAGATTGCGAGATTATTGGACACTTGAGAATGCACACATTTGGTAATGCGATTCACGCATTGAACGTGAACATTATCTTTTTCGACGGAACCATTCGCAAGACTCTAGGGGCAGCTGGTTTAAGAGGACGAGAGAAAATAAAAAAGTCCTTGTTGTCAAAACGTGACAAAGACTTAAGGCTGAAATTTGAAAAGAAATATTTAAATTGGTTACCCGAAGATTGAGCGAAAATCATCTGATCCAATGAAAGTGACATTAACCGCTGTTTGGGTTCGGATGGGTGGGGGACCCATTATGTTCCGGGGTTGTACGATGGCACGAGTTGTAAGCATTCATAGGATACAAGGACATACGACGTCATTTAAAATTGTCATTAAAGGAATCAACAGTGAAATTCGGTGCCAAAGCTTCAGAAATTGCAACAAGACAATTTTCATGATCGGAGTTTCCGCTTCAAAGCCACACCTATGGGGTGCTTTGAAGTAATGCATTGCATACAAAATCGGCAATTAAGAGCATCTTCGGGTCAACATGTATACACACATATTTTCCGTTAAAATATGTTTATAAGATTCCCAGTATGTGCAAGCTACGTACTTTATGTAAGCTTATTTCAATAACCTAACACCGCATTAATTTATAAAAAAAAAAATGTCTTGCATATTGGTTCTCAGATTTGGTTCTCTTCATGTAATTGAAGGAAATTTAACAAAGTTCGGATACGTTGTTATGCTAAAACGTTGTATCCCCGAAACCAAAGAAAATTGGGACTACCCCCGGGTGTAATGCTGTTGCATGATAATGACCCAAATACCACAGCTGGTATAAAGATTGGTGTATTTGGAACATAAAAAAGGTGGTTGCCGCATCCCCCCCAAAGTCCGGATCTTAATCCCATAGAGCACCTTTGGGCTGTTTTAGAAAAGGAAGTTCGAAAAAGAATCATTTTTACCAGAGAAGAGTTAAAAACATCATTGTATGAAGATGGCAAATTATTCCATCGGCTGTACAAAAAACCTGGTCGGATCGATGAATAGAAGATTGCAGGAAGTTATAAAAGCAAAAGGACAACACACAAAATATTAAAAAATAAATATTTTCATTTTTTGTAACTGTCCCAGTTTTTTTTTTGGCCGATTTTTTTTTTTTTTTTTTGTTCATTGTATTTCTAAGAAGATCCTTTTTCCAAATGTATATCCGGTTTTATTGTATTTTCCGGTAACTAAGATACCATACCAGAAATAAAAATTAAAAAATAAAGGCTTACTTTCTCTTTTTTTTCGATTGAAGCATGTTCATAAAAATAGCAGTGTTTTTTTGGTTTTACAATAAAGTGTCTCAGAAATTGTTATTTAGAGTTTAAAAAATATTTATGTATTCTTGTTGTGAATGTGAATGTTTTAGTATATGTTGTCTTTTATTAATATACTTTAAAGTTAGAAATATGGGTCGATCAAAACATTGTACCGAAGATATGCAGAATTTGAAAAACATATGCTTAAATCATGGAAATACATAGGATGTTCAGCGAAAATGGTCAGCAATGCGCGAAACTGGAAAGCTATTCCCGAAACACGCGGTCCAAAAAGAGTGACGGCTAAGCGAACTGACCGAAAAATTATAAACATGGCAAAGGAGAACCCTTCAATAAGCTCCAGACAGATAAGGGATGAACTCCAACTTCCGGTGAGTGCTGTGACGGTTAGAAGACGTCTTCTAGAGGCTAAAATACCAGCTCGAAGCCTGCGAAACGTACCGCTTTTGACAAAAAAACATGTGCAAAAAAGATTGATATTCGCAAAGTTTCACAAAGATTGGCCTAAGGAGAAATAGAGGAATATTCTGTGGAGCGATGAAAGCAAAATAGTCTTATTTGGGTCCAAGGGTCGTCAGGAATATGTAAGAAGACCAAAGAATGAAGAAAATAATCCCCGGTATACAGTTAAAACTGTTAAACACGGAGTAGCAAAACTAATGATTTGGGCCTGTTTCTCATATAATGGGGTTGGACCTTTATATCCTATCAAGGGTATAATGAACGGTGCCGAGGAAATGAAACTAGTTTGGGTATATGAACAAGATAATGACCCAAAACATATGTCAAAACGGGGAAAATCTTGGTTTGATGAAAAAAGAATAACCGTTATGGAGTGGCCAGCACAATCCCCTGACCTAAACCCCATTGAGAACTTGTGGGGCGATGTTAAAAATTCTGTCCATGAGGCCAAACCAAAAAACACCACGGAATTGTGGCAGGTAGTGCGAGACTCATGGGAAGTTATACCAGTTGAGAGATGTCGGAGTCTGGTGGATTCAATGCCACGAAGATGCAGCGCAGTGATAAAAAACAAAGACTTTGCTATAAAGTACTAATGGTAAGCTGTAAATAATAATGATTTCATATTGCTTCATTGATTTCTGCATAATTCCATTTATTATTTTTATTAACTACTGCGAAATATTACTACGACCAAAAATTAGTTAAAAGTTATGAACAACGTATATTTTGTGATATACCTGTTTAGACTGAAATAATTTACGTTTGCATACGTTTTCTGAAAAAATAATTAAACAATTTGAATTAATAGAAAGTTGTCTTTTTTGAGGAGCACTGCTATTTTCATGAACACAACTGTAGCGTCGTAGTTCCTGGTAAACTTGCCATATCTACGCCAACCCTTGAATCATGAAAGAGATTGCACCCCCATATGTGTAGTAAAGTAAATGAGTTGTTGATTCATACTCCTATTCTGTGTGACAGTTAGACTTTAAAATTAAAGTACCAATTTCCATGCGACCTTTCTTCATAGATCAACGATATTGCTGATTTTTAAAATTTGCTGAGTATTAGTCATACCCTCGAGAGGCTGTTGACTTATTTGCCCTAGAATTTAAACAATTTGGAGACCGTTGATAAAAAAAAACATCTAAACTCAACAGATTTAATAACTGTGGCAGGTAAATAAATAGGTTCACATTTTGTTAACGTGCGATATATTAATTAAACCTTTGTGATCATGAAACCACATTAAGGACATTGCCCACAGGTAAAAAAAACAGATGATGTAATCCTCACAGGCTAAGGGAAATATTTTTAAAAGCATAATATATTTTAAAATGGATTTCACAAAAGACAACTTTGTTAAATGCCCCTGAATTTGTATGTAAAAAGTGTACCAAAGCACATAAGTACGCATACGCGTATATAAATACGAAGATGTCTGCAAAAGGTGAATAACATTAAGAGCTTCATTTTTTTTTATTATCACAAATACCGCAAGAGCAAATGTGGTGGTGGTTCTCGACGATGACACTGGTCTCTGTATCCAGCAATATTTTGACATTTAACTTTTTCAACAACCTACTTGATATAATTCATACTAGACGAATCAACAAATGTATGTGAAACTCTTGGCAAGCGAAAATACATATCTGGAATAAATTATATGGATATTACTAAACTTAAGAAAACAGTCATGATATCCCAACTCCTGGAGAACTTGGATAACGTCAAACGTTTTGGCGAAAGGTACACCTATTGCATTTTAATGGAAAAATTGTGGAAAACGAAACAGTACTAACTTCAAAGTAGTTTGGAATGGAACACCGGCAAAAACTGGAAATTCGACGATACAAAACAAAATGGCAAATCTTATTCAACGAAACTTGGGTCGAAGTGGGAAATAGACGAAATATACACATGTCTATTTCACAAAATGCAGGCAAGGATTTGGGACGGAACGACACACAAAAAGAAATGTGGTGGCGTCTTGCAATAATGCCAAATTTATAAGCTTTCAATGCCATCAACTAGAATAATCGTAGTGGGGAGTGGGGGGCGGATGGGCAGAATTACATTATATAGATACATAAACACATGCTTTTTTTCAACTACCCACGACCCATATCTATTTAAACTTACCTTAAATGCAACCTCGGCAAAAATGTATACCCCATGCAGCCTAGATTGCAGTAAGCGGTTTCTTAATACCTTTGCAGGAAGTAGTCACCTATGACTGGTGACTACGCTGTCCTCATAAGTACGTACACACCGAGTAAGATGAGCAAATATTGGAAAAATTAAAAACAAAACATAGGCTTTAAGTCGGTTGACTGACCACTATAACTTCTGTACACCGACTGCAAAACCACATAAAATTAATAAAACGAAATGAAATATATTTCACTCGCGAAATAATGTCTCTCTTTATTGTTCCCACCTACTTTTCCCGCTAGTTACAAAATACTTTTCATTTCTACGCTTTTTAAATCCTTTCCACTTTCGTATTACCTTGTATTTAAGGTTATCAAAAACAATGAGATTGAGTAATTTATAACAATATCTAATATATTTTTCAATAATATTTCGTGCTTTTAGTGCAATATTTTTTGGTTATTAAAAATTTCTGCCTAGAAAAAACAAACAAAATAAAACTTCCACCACCGACGACGAACAAGATTATCTCTTTCGTTACTTCAGAAAAATTTTGTTCCTTGTTTCGTTTCAACTTTTTTGGCTTTACGTTTTAATCTATACCAGGTATAACGCACTCACTTGCACTCAGTACATTTAAGATTTAATCAGGTATGTAATGCTTACCGTTTTCTCTCTTGCTCGTAGACGTGTGGTCTCGCTGTTTTGTTGTATCATTCAATACTACTATTCTGAAGATGTATACGTGTGAGGCTGTGTGTGTTGTATGGAGGTGTTACGGTGTGAATGATGAGAATGGAATAGACAAAAGATATTTTTTGCGGAAAATTAGGATTCGATTTGATTCCGATTCAAGATTACTGGATGAAATTCACGTTGTTTGCGTTTGACTTTAAGAGAACAAGTTACGCGTTACTTGAATATAAGTATTTTATTAGCTTAGTGAATGATGGAAGGCGCTTTTTATGAATAAATTATATTTTTTCTTAACCGTCACGAACAGGATAGAGAACACTTTCTTCTGTGTAACTTCAAAATGGCGTAGATATGAAGAAATTACGTATTTCGTTAAGTCTCTTTGTAGAAATATTTCGTTTCGATTCAACTCCATCCTACTAAAATTTATTGTTGATTTACTTCCTACTATTGCAGGCACCATCTGGTGAATGATGTTTCCTATATTCTATACAGGTATGTTCAATTACCACTGCGACAAAAAAATCAAAATTATCTCAATATTAGATTATCAAAATCTTATCACGATTTACATATTCGCCTTTCGATAAAACCATTTTTCAATAGTTCTTAATAATCGACGTTGAAATTTGTAAGTCTTAAAATTTCTTATATCCTATGGGTAGGACCACACAAATTTGTAAACTGACATTTTGTTATGAAATTGGTATATTTTGTTTATATGAAACCAAAATTCTATTTGGGAAAAGTAGATAAGTACGGTTATATCGATATGTGCTTATAACTTTTCCAATTACATTGTAACATGTGATTTTTGATTTTAGTATAATATAATAATATATTTTTGAGGAGAGGGGTAGGGTTTGTGGTCACAGGGCAAAGTTGCTGATCGCTCTCAACATGGTGGGATGCCAACAACGACCCCTGTCGATGCGCAAACCAAGTTGACATGCAGCCTCCTAGTGGCGCCCCCTGGATAGCTATTACAACACCTGTTGTGAAGTGAACCAATGCATGCAGCGACTCCCTAGCGGTTATGCGGAGGGCTAACAACCCGCCCACAGAAAAACTAACTGTTACGAGAGAGCAAGCAGCCTCGGATCTACGGACGGACTTACAACGACGACACGGCGCGAAAAAGGACAACGATTTGCGAGTGTGCTCCTGGAATGTAAGAACACTCTACACTCCTGGAGCCGCCCAAAAACTGAAAAATACCCTCACGCAGTATAAGGCGGATATCACTGCGATCCAGGAAATTCGCTGGATAGGGCATGGGATAGTGAAAAAGAAGGAGTTTGACATATATTACAGCTGTCACACATTTGGATGCGGATTCGTTGTTGGAAAACGGCTAAGGTCGAAAATCATCGACTTAAAACCAATAAGTGATCGCCTGACTGTGATCCGCATCCAGGGCAGATTCTACAACATCAGCCTTATATGTGCACACGCCCCTACCGACGAGGCTGAAGACTCTGTCAAAGAGGACTATTACGACCTCTTGGACGGTGCCTACGGAGCCTGTCGGGAGTACGATGAAAAAATCGTACTTAGAGACTTCAATGCCAAAATCGGTAAGGAAAACATCTTTGGCAAAGTGGTCGGAAAGCACAGCCTCAATGATACGATACATTGGACGCCTGAGTGCACCGGAGATTGCAGAGCCTACGAAGAGCGACCAAGTAAGAGACTCACCGGTATGCCTACGTCAAACACAAACGCCAACGATATGTGGTTGCATTGCCGCTCGGTCATCAAAAGAGGTTGCGGAAGCTACCTTAGGCTACCTACCACCCCCGACAAGAAATCCGTGGTATGATGGCGAGTGTGAGCAGACGAAACGTGCAACAGACCAGGCATACCAAAAAGCGCTGCAACGGAAAACAAGAGCAGCGCAAGAGGTACCGGGCTAGAAGACGGGAGGAGAAAAAGCTTCTACGCCTGAAGAAAAGGGCTCTCGCTATCTCCCAGCTCAAGGATATCGAAGAGTCTAGGGACAAACATAAAATAGGCACCCAGGCTCTTCGAAATTGCGAGGGTAATCTTATTACCGACCCGCAGGGAATAGTGAATGTGTTCAAACAGAGAGAGTGGTAGGGAATCAGGAGTAGTGAATGTGTTCAAACAGAGAGAGTGGTAGGGAATCAGGAAATCCCAATTCTAGTCGATGAAATAGTCCTCCCACCTAGCGGTGGGAAGTTGGCTCAGCTATTAAAAGGCTGAAGAATAACAAAGCCGCAGGCTCAGGTGGCTTACCATCGGAGCTCTTCAAGGCTGGTGGCAATGTTCTGGTAGGGAGCATGCACCAGATCATCTGCCGAATATGGGAAGACGAAAGCATGCCCGACGACTGGAATATCAGCTCCATATGCCCCATCCAAAGGCGACCCTACCTCGTGCAACAACTACAGAGATATATCCCTGCTCAACGTCGCTTACAAGATCCTATCCAGCGTACTGTGTGAACGTCTAAGGCCGTTTTGCACCGCACTAATCGGCACGTACCAGTGCGGCTTCCGGCCCGGCCAATCAACTATAGACCAAATCTTCACACTGAGGCAAATCCTGGAGAAGATCAGCGAGTTTCAAATCGATACGCACCATCTGTTTATCGATTTCAAAGCCGCATACGACAGTATTCATCGTAACGAACTTTTCGAGGCTATGGCCGAATTCGGGATCCCGGGAAAATTGATCCGGTTATGTCGCACCACGTTAATAAATACGCGATGCACTGTGCAGTTCGGCTCGAGGACATCTGAGCCGTTTGAAACCTGCACCGGATTTCGGCAAGAGATGCGCTGTCGTGTGACTTCTTCAATTTGGTACTGGAGAAGATAGTGCGGCGAGTCATGGTAAACACGGAAGGCACTATCTTCTACAAAACAGTCCAGCTGTTGGGATATGCGGACGACATCGACATCATCGCGCGTTCCCAACGTGCCGTAGCGGAGGCTTTTGCGGCAATTGAAGAATAGGCGAAACAAGCTGGTCTTAAGATCAACGAGGGGAAAACAAAGTATATGCTGTCGACTAAGAAACGTTCCGTCACACAACACCTAGGATAAAATGTATGTATCGACAATTATAGTTTCGAGGTATTAAAGGAGTTTGTCTACCTCGGGGCAAACGTTAACTCCACAAATGACTTTACAGTGGAGATCCGACGTAGAACCACCCTTGGCAACCGATGCTACTTCGCTTTGTCAAAGCAACTGGGGTCAAGACTCCTGACTCGAAGGACCAAAGTCTTGCTCTACAAGACCCTTACTCTGCCAGTCCTGCTTTCTGGAGCTGAAGGCTGGACGATAAGCAAATCTGCAGAGCTGATTCTTGGTGCCTTCGAAAGAAAAATTCTACGTCGGATATATGGTCCCGTCCGCGAGGAAGGTGAATGGAGGAGAAGACATAACAGCGAACTCTACGAGCTGTACCAGGATGTGGATGTAGTCCGGAAGGCAAAAATCCATCGACTACACTGGCTCGACCACATCGAACGCATAGACAGCAACGCTCCAGCGAAGAGGGTCTTCGAATCTGAGCCTCCTGGTTCGAGAAGAAGAGGACGACCGAACCTCCGGTATAGAGACCAAGTCATCGCGGACGTAACACAGCTTGGTCTTGATGACAGTAAGTAGCGTGCCCAGGACCGTCAACGATGGAAGGCAACAATTGCTCAAGCTCTGACCCTTCATGGGTCGCCGGCCTGATAAGTAAGTAAGTATAATAATATAACTTAAGGACTTTTTCCAGAATTAAAAAATATGTTTTACAAATTGAAAGGAAAGTACAAAGAAAACTTGTGAAATCAATAAGAAAATTTTTTTATATCTGCTTCACTTTTTGAATTCGTGTGGAAAAAGTTGTTGATTTATTCTCTTGAAATATGCCATTCTTCTAAGAGTGCATGCATAAAAAGTATAGCATATTCATAGGTGTATCTGCCTTTTCCTAAATAATTTTTTTTGTTAATTTATTAATTTAGAACCAACACAATGCAAAAAAGACGTTTGACATTTCATCCGGACGTTTTTTATTGGAAATACAAATTAATTCGGTCCGTTTTTCATTCATCCGGACGTTTTTTATTGGAAATACAAATTAATTCGGTCCGTTTTTGTATTCAAAAATTTGTTTTATTAACGCGTCTAGTGTTACCATGTTTATCATGTTGTAAAATCTCGTTGTCGTACCTCTTGGTCGTTTCTGGTCCTTTTTTAAACGATGCGACTGACACGCATTAGTTACAGCCGATAACGTTTCCTATCAATGGCTTTGGCTCTTTTTAGCAGCTTATAGCACACTACACTTGCCTGGTCCCACCTTATGCAGAGCATGACCTTTGAATCGTAGATATTTTTCTTTGGCATAGATATAGATATAAAGGGGCCACAAGGCTTTGTATAGTAATTTATTCTTCTTTGGGTTGGGGTAGTACGAGTATATATACTTTTCACCTACAGTCAAAAATCTCTTCCTTTGATGTCACCCCTCTCCCAACTATTCTGCGAATTCAGTTTGCGATTGGCACGGATCTTGCTCCAATAAAGCCTCCAATTTCTCATCTTTAAGCTTTCTGTGTTAACCAAGACGCTGATGCATATTAATGATTGTTGATAAATGTCAATTTTTCCAATGGAATTCCAATGGTTTCAAGACCAGCCACACCATATTTTGTATCCCCCATTGGCTTGCCAAGGGCTTATATTTTTATGTATATAATTATAGACCGTTGAATAGGGTCTTGCTTATTACCGTGTAAATAAGAAATATCCTATACTATATATAGGATATAGTACTGATTTAACATGTTAAAAAGAGGATTATAATTTATACATACATAATTTATTATAATTTGCATGCACCCATTGTCAATAGCCCCACGTCATCTCTGTCACACGGTAAGCAATTTTTCAGTCATATTAACTAATAATAATAATTGAGTGCCACTACAGCCCACAAGGGACCAAGGCCTAGCTTCTGCAACAACTATTAGTGTTGTGCATGAAAAGCGTTATCACTTGAGTGATATCAGCAACTCGAAAAAGGTGGTTCCGTAAAAAATGCGAGGTGTTCAGTCGTGGAATCGAGCCTAGGACCTTGGCGTGTACTTGGCACAATCTTAACCACTACGCCACAGCCAATTTTTAAACATATAAGCATTATGAGGCATGACTGCTAATTCTTAAGTGTTCACAACAAAAACAGCGTTTGAAGTTGAAAGTTTTGACAGCCTTCATTTCATCAAAATTAACATTTGCGACTGAAAAAAATTGGCGTCCACAGTTAAGGCGAAAGCACACAACAATCTTACTGAAGACATGCACTGTCATCGTTTGATTTTGCCTCCTTTTGCTGTGCAGTTGCTCTCGGTCAACGGCAGAAATTAGTTAGCAGTTACTCGATTTTTACAAGTCGCCAGCAGTCGCAGTTTATTGATTTTTGTTTTTTCTGTACATTTCTATAGTACACACAATGTTTTTGATATGGTTGTTGCATTTATTTTTACTATCATATAACAATTTATATTTATATGGTAAAAAATAGGAAATTAAAGTGAGAGAACTTTGAAAGGAATATAACATCTTATTCTGAATCTTATGCATTCAAAAAGAAACAAAGTGTTTATGGCTGTGTGTGGATAACTTGCCTTTAATATGACCAGCAAACTATATGCGATGGGATGGGCAGGCAAAAGCAGGATGAGGAATTGCTATAACTTCTACAGCGATTGCTACAGTGAGAGAAGGCAGCTATAATTCGGATGCGGTTTCGTTGTTTAAACAAACACAGTCTTTAGCTATGACCCCGTAAGCGAACGCATTATGACAATCCCCATCTAGCATGTAAATAGGGACAACAACATCAGTACCGAAATCAAACCCAAAATCAAAAAATACCCCCGGACTGTAGCACCATGGAAAGAAGTTAATGAATGTTTGGTTAATGTTAATGAATGTAGTGTTAGTTATAGTAATATAAGCAGCAGTAAAAGCACAACAAATGAAAATCATAACAGTTTCTCAAACACTTTGTTTTAGCAAATAACCACTAATTCCAGAGCTTGAGATACATACTTGAAAGGACAGTCAGAGTATATCAAGTCAAAGAACGCCATATTTGACCATCGTTAAATGAAAGGACTCATGTTTGTCTCATGTGCCAACCCTTAAAATTTAGGAATTATGTTCTATATCTTAGTCTTCCTGAAATCAACAGCTATAGATCCTCTGTAGTCAAAAGCAAAAGGTGGTAGGAGGATTAATCAAATTTGGACGTTAAATCAGCAATTGAAGCAGTTCCTGCACAGAGAGCAGGTATACCTTAAGCTTAAACTTTGGAGGTACTGAAGCCCCAGCGAGTCTGGGGCTTTGCACCTGAGAATGTGTACAATTAAGCATATGATTTGTTTGAAAGGAGGCTGCCAGTTCCGATTTTCTACTACCAGGATACGAGAAGCAGTGCGTGGTGCAGTGTTGACTTAGTTAGCATTGCAGTAGAAGACGAAGTTTAGATAGATTCGGAGAAATCTCTCGTCCTGGTGGAGATTAACAGTCTGGATCAGCTGGTAGAAGTTGGACATTATCTCGAACCTACACCCTTCCTTCTCCCTGGTTTGGACCCGATTTGGCTTTCGTTCGAGTTGAAGTATAATAAAGTATAAATACGCAAAATTATAAAATACATAATACCTCATACCGATCTATGTCAAGGCTACCTTCGGCAATATCAGCCTAATCTGCGCTCATGTGACGATGGAGTATAAAGATGACGATAACAAGGATAACGTGAATGGCGTCATAGAAAGGACATACGATCAATGTCCAACCTATGCCACCAAGATCGTGCTACGAGATTTCTGCGTAAAGCTGGGCAATGAGAACATCTTTCTTAAAGTCATCTTAAAGCTCAGCCTGCATGACAACACGTTCGAGAGCGGAAAGATTTTGTGACAAGACGAAACTTTACTGTTGCAATTTCCTCACCTTAGAGGTCCCCGGATCAGTCGTCAACAAGATTGATTACATTTCGACGTTAGAAACTTCAGTATTCTTAATATCTAAACATTTCGAGGAGCAATTGACCACTAGAAATTTTGTCGATCGAGTCTCTGATGTGGTAAGTCTAAAATGCTACTGCCGCCAGACTTGGACTAGCTTTATCCAGACTAAAGTCGAATAAAGGTGCTAGTGCAGCTTTCAATGGTGATTTAAATATTAAAGTCTACAACTGAAAGTGAATTCAGGAATTGAAAAAAATCCCAAATATGAAGTCAATTGATTTTTAAAATCAAAAGATTGAAGTCTTTTACAATTCTGGTATGTAAGTTATGCAGATGTATCAATATAAGTTGCTTCGCCTCTTTATGTGACGCAATAAGAATACCGTTTAGTTCTCACGGATCGAGGGACAAGTTCTTGATCGTTCTTTATCTAACCTTCGTCTATTGTCCTTCTGCGTAATTGGTTTCCATTTTAAGCATAGCGTGGTGACATCACCATCAAGCTCTAGATGTTGAGCCAGCCTTTCGTCCGTTGTCGTCCAGATATGATGCATAATGCCACGAATGGAATTATAAACAATGTGGAATTCTTCGAATTGGCACGATATATAAAGTTACTAAGTGAATGTGGAATTCTTCGAATTGGCGTAGTGGGTTAGTGCGTCGACCCACATGCTAAAGGTCCAGGTTCGATTCTCGGACTGAAGACCTTGCATTTTCCATGGTATCACCTCTTTCGAGTTGCTAACAACACTCGATAAGACCTAATTGTCTATAAAAAATTTCGCAAATCTCGCCGCTCGAAGTCGTCAACGACCCCTGGTCCCTTGTGGGCAGTAGTGCCACTTAATTATTATTATTATTCCTCAAATTGTGTGCATTGCAGTTTTAATATTTACCATACAACGGAATCGAAGGTGGTGGCTGGGTGATGTGGGAACAGGGTAGACACTGATTGGTATCAACCTGGCGATGCCCAGCTGTTGTAACTGTTTCCCACACATCAACTGTGCTTATAGTACCTCCACGTCGGTAGCCACCGGATACTGGTTGTTGTTCATCCGAACTCAACTTGCTAAACCTATAAGTGCGACCTCCGCCCAAGAGGTATAAAAAAGGGCCCGGCCCTCCAGGTTGGGGGTGTGCGTCGGGGTAACTGCCCGGCCACATTAAAAAGATCTAGTTACGAACCAACCAAATGCCTCGGATACGGATCGATACACTGTTGACGACCCCCGCAAACGAACAAAGGACAATGATTTACGGATCTGCACGTGGAATGTGAGGTCCCTAAACAGACCACGTACAGCCGATGAACTTGCGGAGGCCCTGGACTGCTATAAAGCAGACATTACCGCAATCCAGGAAATGCGGTGGGATGGGCCGGGCAAGAGAAGAGTGAGAAACTGCGACATTTACCACGGTGACTGCTACAGGGAGAGAGGGAAACGCTTATTTGGATGCGGCTTTGTTGTTCGAGGCAGACTTGGGCAAAAAGTCTTAAGCTTCCAATACATAAGCGAACGCCTCATAACAATCCGCATCAAGGCTTAATTCGGAAATATAAGCCTCATATGCGCCCACGCCCCGACAGAGGAAAAAGATGACAGCAGTAAAGAAGACTTCTATCACCTCCTAGAAAGGACATACGATCGATGCCCCAGCTACGACACCAAGATCGTTCTAGGAGATTTCAACGCTCAGCTGGGAAGAGAAGAAGTCTTTGCTAAAGTCATCGGAAGACACAGCCTGCACGCCAATACCTCCGGAAACGGACTCAGGCTAGTTGACTTCACCTCGGGACGAAATCTCTCTGTGGCCAGCACGCGGTTCCCACACCTTAACATTCATAAAGGGACCTGGCGATCACCTGATCAATCAACCGTCCACCAGATTGATCATGTTGCGATCGACGTCAGACACTCCTCCAGTATTCTCGATGTCCGAACCTTCCGAGGTGCAAACATCGACTCGGATCATTTCCTTGTTGTAGCCAAGGTAAGAACCCGGATATCGAGAGAGCAACGGAGTCGAGACAGGCCAAAACGGTTTGATGTCGGAAAGCTACAATCGCAGCCGATCGCTAGAGCCTTTACCGATCGATTCTCCCTGAAACTGTCTCAAAGTTCGACGCTGCCTGCACAAACAATAGAAGACAAATGGAAACGTTGTCAAGAAGCCATCAAAGAGGCCGCCACTGATGTGCTGGGTTTCACGCCACCACCTAACAGGAACCCATGGTTTGACGACGAGTGCAGGCAGGCGCATGCAGCCAAACAGGAAGCTTACAAGGCAACGCTGCATCGAACGACGAGAGCTGTTTGTGAGCTCTACAAACAGAGAAGAAGGGAAGAGAACCGGCTTCTCAGAAGAAAAAAGAAAGAGCACGAGAAGCGCGCGGTCGAGGAAATGGAGAGGTGCTATGGCAGGAATGACGTCCAAAATTTTTACCGCAAGATAAAACAGTTATCTGGCGGTTACAAACCTCGGACTGAAGCCTGCCGGGACCAAAATGGACAACTGGTGGTAGAGTCGCAGTCGGTGCTGAGAATCTGGAAGGATCATTTCTGCAGACTCCTAAACGGCGATGACGACACAAATCCCGGTGTTAGGCAGAATGTTCCACTCAATTTGGACGATGATGGACAAGAATTCCGTCCCCCCGACCTCGACGAGGTCAAGATAGCAATATCGAGACTGAAGTCGAACAAAGCTGCTGGCGCGGACGGACTGTCCGCAGAGCTGTTCAAAGCGGCTGGGGATGAGCTGGTTGGGTGAATGCACCAGCTCATCTGTGAGATATGGTCGGAGGAAAGCATGCCCGACGAGTGGAATCTCAGCATCGTATGTCCGGTCCACAAGAAAGGAGACCCCTTCGACTGCGCCAACTATCGAGGGATCAGTCTCCTTAATATCGCGTATAAGATTCTCTCTGCCGTATTGTGTGAGCGCCTGAAACCGTTCGTCAACAACCTGATAGGTCCTTATCAGTGTGGTTTCAGGCCAGGGAAGTCCACAATCGACCAGATCTTCACACTGCGGCAAATTCTGGAGAAGTCCCAAGAAGTTCAAATCGACACTCACCATCTATTTGTCGATTTCAAGGCCGCGTATGACAGCGTGCATAGAGACGAGCTATACAGTGCCATGTCTAGTTTTGGCATCTCTACCAAACTCGTCAGATTGTGTAGGATGACGATGGAGAACTCTCGCTGCTCCGTCAAAGTCGGTAGCGAACTCACCGAGACCTTCGATGTCAAAAAAGGATTTAGACAAGGCGACGCGCTGTCATGCGACTTCTTTAACATCATTCTTGAGGGGATCGTGCGTAACTCACACGTCAACACCAGAGGCACGATATTCCACAAGTCCGTTCAACTGCTAGCTTATGCGGATGACATTGACGTGATCGGCCGAACTCAGCGAGCCGTCAATGAGGCGTTTGCTAGCATCGAAGCGGAAGCGGCTAAAGTGGGACTGGTGGTAAACGAGGGCAAAACTAAGTATATGCTGTCATCGAAGAAGGACGCAGAGCATCGACGTCTCGGACAGAGCGTCACTATGGTCGGCAGACATTTCGAGGTAGTTAAGGACTTCGTCTATCTCGGCTCCGCGGTGAATAGGGACAATAACATCAATACCGAAATCAAGCGCAGAATCACTCTTGCCAATCGCTGTTTCTTTGGGCTTAAGAGGCAATTGAGTAATAAAGCCCTCTCCCGAACGACCAAAGTAACTTTGTAAAACACCTTGATCATCCCTGTCCTGCTTTACGGCGCAGAAACCTGGACGTTACTAAAAGCGGATGAGGAAGCCCTTGGTCTGTTCGAGAGAAAAGTTCTGCGTGCGATTTTTGGTCCTGTTTGCGTTGATGGCATCTGGAGGAGAAGATTCAACCACGAACTGTATGGACTGTACAGCGGCATGAACCTAGTCAAGCGTCTACGGATACAACGCTTAAGGTGGCTAGGCCATGTAGAGCGGATGGACAGCACTGCTCCGGCCCGAAGAGTCTTCGAATCCGAACCACAGGGACAACGCAACAGAGGACGTCCCAGACTGAGATGGCGCACACAAGTGGAAAAGGACCTCAACCAACTTGGAGTGCGCAATTGGAAGCAGCTGGCAAAAGATCGTGCTAGCTGGAGAGGCATGCTGGTTGAGGCCCAGGTCCACCCCGGACTGTAGCGCCATCTGAAGAAGAAGAGGAATCGAAGGTAGCGTTCTCACGCAACAACGTATGGAGTTAAAAAATAAATCTGTTTTGTCAAATTTTTTGTTTGGCGTATGAGTTTTTTTACCTGCCATGAGTTTGAAGGCCATAGTCGATGTTGACTTACACTGTTCACTTATTATTTAAATGCAAATTGTTAAGCATGAAACAACACTCCGCGTCTCTTTATTTATTTGTTGCCTTCTGAAGGATCAACACTTGTGTACGTCTTTACAAACTAGTTCGTTGTATTTAGATGGTCGCTTGTCGTTTTTCATTTCAGTAGACGCAGTATATGATGAGCTATCTAATGTAGCCGGCCACTGAATGTTGACAGATATACCTCCGCTCGCAGTTTATGTGGATACCCCAATTAAATGATGCTTAGTTGAAATCGTTCAATCAATTTTTGAATAAGTCAAGGACATATATTTTGCACTCCAAATGGGAATGCAATAAGACGCGTCTGTCGACTATTGGTGGTGGTTATTGACTGACTTCTGTTAAAAGAGTGTTCATTCCGATATCAGGCCTTTGGAAAACTACATATCTCTAATATAAAAATTATTCTTAAATTTATAACAAACGTCTTCGCTGTAAACTGCATGAAGGTGTGTGGTTATGAAAAGAACTGAATTATGAATGTTCCATAGTCTGGACTCCCACTGAATACAGGCAATTCTCTGCTCGAGAATTCGAATTTCGGAGCTTAACTCGAAATAGTCCTAGCCGTAGTACCATATATACCACGGATCGAACTGTTTTGTTTTTAAGTATATTTTTACCGTTATTTGCTACTTATGTTTTCAATGCTTGTAAATCTATCAGAACGGAAGCAAACCAACCAGAGGGGAGGAACGTTTACTGCAAAGCTGGAAATGAAGCGCGTGATCACTTTAGCATTTGTGGGGGGATAGTAATAGTTTTAGAGGTGAGTGAGAGTACCGCAATGGGCAGTATGTATACGCAGTGGTACATTCTGCTGCTGCACGACGGCTTGTGCCTTGAAGTCTGATATGATGAATCGTTGCTCTTCTGACGCTAATTCCGCTGTCGTCTGCAACTGCATCATTGGATGCTTGGTTTGTCTTCTGCGACTTCGTAATATGATACATGTCGCAATGATGAAAATAAAAATGCATACGAAGAAACTGTAGTTGATAGTTTGATTTATAGTTATTGATGAAATGTGGACATTGCTGGCAATTTATGTGGGACTTGAGGACTGTAATCTATTTGTAAGGTACAGTTATGTCGGAGGCTTCACTGTTCAGGATTGTTTTACATGGATGGCACCCGAATCACGCGCAAAATGCATGATCAACGGTACGCGGATCATGTTTCTGCTTCTACTTTTACGCTACACGCGCCGGTAATATGAAACCTTTACCTTGGCGCATTCTTTTCCCACAAACGAACCTGTGCTAATCGGAAAAGCTGTGTCAACAGTCTTATGTTTTAAATAACTGCAGCAAAGTTTAGTTCAAGTTCACTTCTGCCGCATCCTACATCCCGAAAAGTTTAATATCACTTTCTATTACAGTAACCAAAAAGAAAAGTTGTACAATCAATCAAGATGACATCAGAAGGAGCATCCGCAGCAGGAATACCCTTTTATTAAGCATAGATCCCCTAAAATACTTTAACAACCTGCCTAACTGCAATGATAATAGGGATTACTGACACTACTTTATAGACTTGGTAGACAGAATATATCCACCCTCGGTAGGTACAACGAGAAAGGGCATTTGTTCTTCTTAAGTTTCATAAGTTTTACAACAATAGTGAAGTAGTTTTGAGTCGACTTAATAAAAAAAACTAGAGCTGTTAGAACCCATAACCCCGTTGAAATAGAGCAGAATTGCAAGGCAGCTCTTCAAATCTTTATAACCGATGTTCCACAACCAATGAAGGGGCTCCTGCATTTGCAAAAATTTAGAGGAAGCAACATTTTGTCGGAGGTATTTCTATACTAAGTAACCCCATTCAGGAACAACACTCCGGTAGAAATCTTCAACAGACGACCGAGATTGGCTGGCCATAAATCCGATATAAACAATAAGAACCCAGAAAAACAAAAATTCTGCAGACTAAAAAACACACCAGCAAAAGGTATAAATTAGAAAGACCACATTATTGATATCAGCAACAATATAAACAGAAACCAGGACACACAAAACATATCGGCGGTTTACTTAGCAATGGTAACGGCCTGCCAATTTAGAAATATTAATGTCATCTTTACACAAACATCAAAACTGATATTCGCCCAACTTAGTATATTTTCAATTTTATTAGTTTAATTTAGTGTTACATGTTCAATGTCAACGAATTTGTGTACCAAACCCAAAAGTATTATCTGATTGTAAGTTATTCAATGCAATTTTTATTTACGTGCGCTAATGCTGTATAATTTCTATCGTCTCAATAAACAAAGATCCCCTGAAGATGACAGCAATCCCTCTCAAAACGTCGGAAAATCTCGAACGACATAAACTTGTTTCATTTGCTTCTTAATGACCAATACAGCCGATGAGGAATTACATTCTTCAACCACAAAGAAATCTTCACAAGCGACATCACAATAGGTTTCACACCGAAAACATCTCAGATAGAAATCAGTTTTGGACAAATCAACCTAGAACAAATCCGAATAACTCCTTCAGGAATAATCACACCATGATGACACCATAGAACCAATGAACACGCTATCGGCCGTAACTAGATAAATAAACAAACTAGAAAGAAATCTGAATTTTCAGGAGAGAACACCAATAGCTGAATACCCTATATAATTGTTGAAACGAAAAAAAACTACAGCCTGAGAATATATCCTTAACCAAGGTATATGTCATCCCAAGTGGCAAACAAAACTCAATAAACCACTTAAAATTCTAACAACTAGCACACCCATTTACGTAGATAGGAAAGTAAAAAAAGAATTTGGACAACTGAATAAAACAGGTGAATTTTTAGAGCTTAAATTTCATGAAAAAGAATTCCAATTCCATCAGAAAGAGGTTGAATCTCAGATAAATGAGATGTTGAGGCAAGGAATAATTTAACCTAGCAAATCGCCCCTCCAATCAGGGTCGTCCCGAAAAAAGCGGACGCATAGGGCTTGATAAAATGGAGAATTGTGGTTGTTTATAGAAAACTCAACCACCCAAAACTCAACTCTATAGATAACAAATCTTCAATCCCTAACATTGACGACATCTTCAACGAGTTAGGAAAAGCCCAATACTTCACGGCCCTAGACTTGGCTAAACGAAGGTATTGATACCTAATCCTTAGAAAATTAAAAATGAAAATGTAAACTTAACAAAACACAAAATCAGATAAAAGCATTCCTTGGTATAACGGGCTAATACCGAAAATTCATAAAAGACTATTCCAAAGTATCGAATCCCATGACCGTCTGTTTAAAGAAAGGACCTCAAAGGTTACGATATCGCCTCTGCGCAAAGCTGTTTAAAGAAAGGAGCCAACATTTGATTTATAACCAAAGTTTAGAAAATCTGAAGACTTTAATTATATCTAAACCAGTGCTTTCACGCCCCGGCTTTAGTAAAAAGTTTACGACAGACGCTTCAAAATATACAATCGGCGCTGTCTTACCCCAAGATGGTCGTCCGACTTGCACATCTGTGATGCTAACATAAATCTTATGTATGTTACGATGATCGACAAATTCACCAAACATGTCACAGAAATAAAAAATAGAACGTGGATAACCCTTTTAAGAACTCTAAAATATAGGTTCGCCAATTTTCTCATTTTTCTGCAAAAGAAATAAATGTAAAACACTTGGAAAAACAAAAAAAAAGGAATACATAAATGTCGGGGTAACATCGATAATAATCATTATTTTAGTTGCAATCACACTTGTATTTCGGAAAAACAGAAACTCAGCAAAACTAATGTTCGAAATTAAAAATAAAGAGAGAAACAGAGGCGAGTTCCGGAGACTTCACTTTCGTTCTCCACCCCTTAATCCTATTCCCTTCATCATAGTTCAGCTTTGTTTTGCATGCATTGTACCCCAATCACGCGCAAAATGCATGACCAAAGGTACGCGGATCTTGTTTACAAAAGCTTTTACTTTTGCGCTACACGCGCTGGCAATATGAAACCTTTACCATGGCGCATTCCTTTCCCGCAGACGAACCTGAGCTCATTGAAAAAGCTGTATCAACCGTTTTATGTTTTAAATAACTGCATCAAAGTTCAGTTCATGTTCACTTCTCCCGCAACCTATGTAGATACCATATATGTACATAGTTTAATTTCATTTTATAATAAAGTCACGTCAATTTTGTCAAGTCGATAATTGGTATCTATCACCTATGAAACTAATTTTTTTTAAATCGAAAAGTTCTTAAAAACCCTCTCATAAATTATATTACCAATGTTGAGTATTCAAACGCAAATATATTATAAACCAAGCCAAAAATACCCCCACACCCTACACTTCAAAGCAGACCTTCCAAATTACGTCAATTGTGGTGAGTTTGATTTACGTTTCATAATAAGGTACTAAAAGTTACTCTGAGTTGTGTGGTTTTAATAATAAAACGGCTTTCATAATCGGGGTAAATATAGCATCTAAGTTTTATATTGGCTTATTATTGTGTGCCTCTTGGGAAGATCCCCAACAAAATGATTCGTATTAACATTTCCAACTTTTATAAGGTCTTAACTGCGCAATGGCCTATAAATAGTATTAAATATGGGAAATATCTTAATAGGATCATTTATATTATGTACAATATATCGTAGAGCGCATTTTTGGGTATGTTTTATATTTGATAAAAATGGGTGGAACTTACTAAATTAATATGGATGTAAAAATTAAGAAGGCTGAAAAAATATTCTTCCATAACATGTTTAGAATAACAGTTTTCTTCGATTGCCATAGAATAGAAAAACAGAGATATAAATATATGAGGTAAAGAATATGTATGTATATATTTTTGTAAACTTATTTTAAAATCTCATGAACATACTACATGCTAGTCTAACAAGTAGTCATATAAATGTTAGATAAAAAGTGTTTTTATTTCCGTTGAAGTCGATTCTTAACACTATATAGCCTTCTTTAATAGTTTAACGACACTCACAATGGTTTGTTGTACTACACTATACATATTGAATAATATATTTTTCCAATAACATTTATTGGCACTATATGCATGATTCAACCATACTTTGTTAATGTAAACAACAACAACAGCTTCAATGGCTAAGCTTCCGTTATTGAATGTTTTGTAAGGTGACGTGAATGATAATGAAATAAGTCATGAATTAAACTTTAGTTTTCTTTCGTTAAAATGATTAAGTTAAATTAAGAAAAAGTGTTTTTTTTGCAAAAGAAAAAAAATGTTTTCGAACCTTTTTAATTTTAAAAATCAAAATGAGAGAGAAATGTGTTTATTTGATTTTTAAAACCCACAAAAAAATTATGTACATAATAACAAAACTATAAATTAAAAAAATCGCGAATTAATTTGTTTCTTATATACAAATAAAGGCAAATTTGGATAATTGTGTGCTAATAAAGCATACATCTCTTTAATTTAAACCCTCTCCGTAATTCGTACTCATTTTGGTGTACATGAACATACGTATGAGTTCATAATTTACTGCATTTACTGAATGTTACACTTCAAACGTCCTGATACAGAAGGTATACAGGCCGAATACTATACATACTATAATTTTCTATACAGACATAGTTGTAAAATTTGATCCTTATCCACTTATGTAGTAGAAATTAGATAATGTTTGTAGGTAACAGTTAATCAAACGAAATAAACCAAACAAGGTTTTCATGTTTAAAGGACAAAACAAGTAACTAGTGAATAGAAGGCTCAACAGCGTTTCATATAAACAATTATTTCAACATAAAAATTAACACAAAAAAATATTAAATACGAAGCCTAAACGAAGTATGTATCTGAGTTTGAATTATTACAAGATTTGGGATAGTTGCTAAGTTGTAAAACTGCTAAATGTCTTGCATTCCTTCATTTGACAAATTAAGGATAAACGTAGACGAAAAGAGACCTTTCACAATTTGGGCTTTGCACCTACTCTAACTCCTACAGCGACCCTCTGTTGCAATAGGAGAGCATGGAAGAAAATTAAGGGTACTTATTATATATTTTCAGTTTTTGACCCAGCTTAAATTGGGTATATTTCACGTCACCCTTGCATTGTGTGTTTACATTTATAGAAATTAATTTTAAACATATTTTTTTATATTTCTATATTTTTATGTACAAAGTCTCTTACAAATAAAACAAAAAATATCAAGTAATGGAGTTATGAAGGTTTTCAATAGTTGAATTAATTGCTTAGTCATTTGAGCAGTCGAATCATTCCTAGTTTGCAAATCAATCCTAATATTTTAAGTGCTGTTTCGTTTTTGAATTATTTCACATTATTGTATAGTATTTTCAAAAGATTAGAGATATACTTAATTTATTTAATTTTCTCTGAACGACAGTGAAACGATGCTGTTAACGTGTTTGAATATATGTTAGAGGTGGTTAGAGCCATTGCTGTAAAGAAACAAAATGCTTCAAGGATTCCAACACAATGAAAACGAATTAAATTCATTAAACCTGTTTCAAAACTGTTCCAGCTCATGACAACATAACGATTAACTCTCTTGCATTTCTCCCACTATCAAATAGAATTTCTAAGTGAGGAAAAATATTACACTGAACAACTTAATATTCGTTGAAATGATGAAGTAAAAATGATTTTATTGCGTAATGATAGTGATAGAAATATTCAAAGGTTGAAGGAAAAGACGTTGACGTTAATCAAAAAAGTCGTTATGGTTTATTTTTCTAATCGGCCAAAGTAATCAACGACACTTAAAAAAGGAAGAAATTCCGGATATGTTAAAGGATGTAATACTTCCACTTGCAAAGAAAAGTGACAACCTTTTTCAGTCTTGGTTGGGTGATAATCTAATTTTTGTAATATCGTCAGCTGGACACATACTAGTAGAAACTAATTGTCTAATACAATTGAATTTTTGGAATAATTATTGCCGAATTGAGACTTTAAATTTGGTAATAAGAATATTAAATTTAGTCATAAGAATATTAGCAGAAGTTTTATAAGATTAGTTTATTAACTTCCTTGTCTATTATTCTTTACATGGTTGTATACACGGAACAGCTTTCAGAGTGGCTTATTCCTACTGATGAACAGATTTTAAAATTCTTTAAAAATTTATGAAGAATATGAAGAACATTTTCAAGGAATATTTTTGAATATTGGTATCGTTCAACAAATGCTAATTGGAATACAAGGCACAAGGATATAATGCATTTAATTGTTACCCCACAACTTAAATCTCATTTGATCTAAGGTTTTGATTATTCTGTTATTTCGTCTAATAGCATCGATTTAAATGAAGACCCTCTTGCATATATGAACTAATGACGTCGATTTAAATGCAGACCATCTCGCATATATGAACTTATAAGTCTTGATATACACAAAAATTGTGGACAACAAAACGTAGTTACCGTTTGTGACTTCTGTCTTAACAATACAAAGTGTATCGTTATTTTAACATTTGCATGTTATTGACATGTGCTGACTTCTTACAAGTCTACAATTTCGTATATATGACATATTCTACATCTAATGCAATACCTCGATTATATTCATTTGACTGAACCTAATTAGTTGATACATATAATTGAGAATCTACTGCTAACAACATTTCGAAGACCATATCAAAAAATCATTTACTTTGATATTTTAAGACAATAGTTGCCCTCATGGCATCTTTCTCACTGGAAAAACGGATTCTTGGAAGCTGACGATTTCATCGTGCATAAAATTTGTCTTTCCAGCTGGAAGTCATAATCGAGATCAACTAATGATGTAGACACATTTGGCAGTGATGGAAGCTGAAATTATAAAATTTATACAATTTTGATAATCAATATATTTTTGTTTTAGATGAAATTGAAATCTTACATACATCAAAACTTTTCCTTAGATTTGGATGTAAAGTGAATGGAACACCTTCCAATTCAGAGTAAGCCCCTAGAGTACCAACGACAAAATGTGATGATCCAGTAACTCCATTAAGGTTCGCATGAGCAGGTGGCTTTGGCGCGGGACGCATGGGTGAGATTTGATACGAAGCTTGGATTTCTTCGTAGTCATGCTCAGACGTTTGTGGCAAAGGAGGTAGCTGAAAAAAATAAATATTTATGTAAATTAAAATTGGCATCATGTCTCATCTAAATGGAAATAGCTAATAAAAGTGGAAACTTAAAAGCTCCACGTCCATATCCGATTATTTTTAATACTGCGAAAACTTCTGAACCGCTTTAAATTCATAATTAATTAAAGTCTCATTGTGTACCTATATAATTCTTACAAAATTCAAACAAGAAAACTTATTGAATAGAGAATTTGTACTAGGGTGTGTTTTATATCAACAGCGAAGTAGCATTCCGTGCATATTGGTGAGGTTTCCATGCGAAGATGGAAAACATTACCTTTTGAGTGCGATGCTTTCAGCGTGAAGTGGGTTACAAAGGCATATAAAAGACCTCAGTTTCAGTCGAACTGTCAAGTTGAAAGCACCGTTTGTACGTACATTTTTTATTAAATTTCAATAACGTTTTTAATTGTTATTTAATTTATTTAAAAAAACTTAAAAAAGGTAGATAATTACAGGATACAATACAAACGTCCAGTCCGCAGAATATATTAGCTGCGGAAAATTTTGCTGAAAATATTTAAATACTAAGTATTCTGAACTTAACGATCTGCACTGTAATTCATGAAAGAACGCGATATCCACTGCACTGCAACCCGTAAACGTGTGAACTTAAATTCATGTGGGCCCGCAACGAAAAATATTAACGATGCGTCGGAAATTAATCGGCGGCTGAAAAATTGGGGAAGGTTTTGCGTGCAAAAAGGTAAACGAATTGACGAATTGTAGGCAAAAACTGGTCTGCTTTCGATCTTGTCGCAGCTCTCGTAAGGGATATACATGCCTCTGGCTTTCACGGTGACACTTCGCATTGTGCTGTGAAAAATTATATTTCACGGAAACTAAATATTTCGGAAGCGGAAATTGCGTGCTTTAAATTGATTAAGGCCAAGGCGGACATAACGTATTGATTCGACAATTTTAAAAAAACTATACCGGTAGGCACATACGCGCGGGAGTTGGATCAGTATAATTGTTCATTTATGACTTTGTTAAATTGTCATTTTTTTATAAACTTTTTTTTTTTTGTTTATTTTGGTTATTCATATAATGCATTACACTATACATAATCTAAAATATATATTATGTCCTTAATTTTTGTTTGAAATTTAGCAGTTTTTTCGATTTTACAAGGTTTAGCATAGGGTACTTTCACATACATATGCTCTTCACTGTATATAAAAATCTCTTTCCCACTCACTCCTTTAATTCAACCGCGATCGTGATCGATCGCCTGGAAGAAACAATATGGGAATAGATTTGATTTGTTTGCAGATTTTATGAATCAGCACCCTAACTGATTTCTCTCAACTCCCTAAAATCATCAAAACAAAAAATCATAAATTCCTCACAGTCTCCCGAAAAAATGTGAACAAATCTCTCACTAACGAAGGTGTATTCATACTTAATAAGGTAATCGATGTAAGAACAAACAATGTGGTTAAAACCTACTATTAAAAAATTAGCCATCGAGAAGAGGCAGGCCTAGCAAATAGCTAAAAATCCACCAACTAACAGCAATATTATCCCATATAGGCGTCTACCAGCAGAAGTCAAACGAACCGCACTCGAAGCTCAAACAATAACTTGGATAAAATTTTTTATATTCAAATAAGCACAACCACGTACTCGGTAACACTCTGGAAAAAGATTAAGGCTGTAAATTATAAACAGGTTTAAAACAATATTATAGCTTCTAGAAAAGACTCAACTGTTGTCAGTGATTCAAATGCAACAGAAGGACTTTTGCCACTAAATGGGCAGGAAATAGTGCAGACGAAAAAAAAAACGAAACCCAAAAATTTATAAAGTTATCGCCCAATTTCCCTCCCCTCTGTTCTGTCCAAATTATTTCAGCAATTATAAGTAGGTTTAAAGTACGTTAGAAAAGTATCTGGAAACCAGAGAACACAAAGAGGCACACTCAAGTGTGCGATCAAGCAATACATACAAAAGTAGACCCTAGTAATCATACCATACTTCTTTCAATGGACTTAAAAAAGACCTTCAAAAAGGTCATAGCTTTCAGTGTTATTTCATAACTGCAAGTAAATTCAAATTAATGTTAACAGATTAACAAAGGTTTGTCATTGTGGATCTAACTCAACACAAATCAGCGAAAGGAGTTCCACAGGGATCCTCATTGTCGACGGCACTATAAAAATTACTTTTAAGCAAATAATAATTAATTATGCAATAAAAGCCATGTAGGCAATATCTTCATTTTGGGGTCAGGAACCGCAAACAAAGTTTCGCATGCAATTCAACAAGTCATAAGCAAATCACTGAAATGATGCAACAATACAGGTGAAAAATTGCACTGCACTTGAACACGCACTGTTCAACAAAGCATACCTTTATAAAAGTTAACAGCCGCCACAATACAGTTGGCATCAAACTTTAGACATGGAACATCTATTATGCAATTGTCCAGTTACAAATTAACACTTCTCAAATAAGACGGAAAACCTTAAAATCCTACTAAATACCAACCTTAAAGCGGCTATGTACTATAAATGCCATATGGTTATAGTCTTCCGGCACTGTTATGTATTTTGGACAAAGCAAATTAATTTGCGTACAGTATACAATTTCATACAATCCCGTCAGGAGTCAAAAGTAACTTAAGGTAATTGCTACCGGAGAGCAATCTGCAATTTTTTCTAAAAGTGTGCATTTCATATCATGAGCTGGAAAAGTTTACATATGTGTTGTAAATAACCTTAGGTGACTGTCTAATAAATTTCGTGAAAGTCGACCCATTCCAAAACCTCGATGAAGAAGCAGAATCATAATATATTGCTAACTTCTGATATGCAGACATGATTGTGTTTGTACCATACACATACAGCTAACTGTTATCCTGTTGCATTGACGGAGATCCTTAAAATTTGCTTCCTATAATAATAAAGAAAAACAATTTGCCAGTATTAATTATCCCTATAAAAATCGAACTGTTTCAGTTTCATATTTCAGTATTTTCTATAGCGTTGAGACATCTGTATACGGTTGTCTGTGGCATAAACCATACAGATATGGGGTTGCAATTCTTATAATCGTATAAGAAAGAATTAAAAGATCAATATAGGAATGGTTTACCTTTCAAACCGAATAATAAATGTGTAACTAAAAGCTAAGAATCTTAAAGTTAACACTGTATGCGCCAAGAGCGGACCGTGGAAAACCAATTATTGATGAATTTTAAAAAAAAAAAAAAAATTAGAGCAAGAAGTTGAAATATTAAAAAAGGAAGACATAACGATAGCAGTGGGATATCAATTCAAAGATGGAAAAGGATGAATTGACGATTTTAATTAAAATGTATCAAAAGTTTGTAGAATGTCGCTGCGCTTACACAAGTATAAGCAACCCCCAAGAAGACTCCGGTTGATTGCTTAAAAACTGACAAACGGGCAAATAGTTAAAAACTGTCATTCTTTCACTAAGAAAAATTTTGCGACACACTGTGCCAATTATAGAGCAATAAGTTGAATGAGCCTCATGTTCAAAATCTTCATTTAGAACTATCCGCAGCTGAAGGTATAGGAAATTACAAGATGGTATTCGCTTTTTTCAATTTGGTTATTGCACACGACAAGCATTGTTCGCGTTATTTTAGCTTATCTTGAAAAGAATAACGTTTTCACATGCTTCGTGGACTATGAAAAAGCATTTGACACGATCCAGGACAATAAAAGGGTAAATGTCCTTGATAGTAAATCTTTACTGGGAACAGAGAGCGCAAATAACAAGAGAAGGAGAAACAATATATGAAAATGCGATTCGAAGAGGAGTGAGACAAGGGTGCGTGTAAGCACCTTTGCTTTTCAAAATGTACACAGAAGAAACTTTCAAAGAAGCAATAACAGAAAACGTCGGAGAAATAAAAGTATATGGAAATAACGTAAACAAATTGGAGCCGTGACAGTTGCAAACAACATAATCGAACTAAATAGGGTGAACTGACTAAATCAGCAATATCACTTACGCATAAACACAGCCAACACCGTTAATAATCCTAAGGAAGAAAGATTTACTGCAGAACTCTTTTTTAAAAATAAGAAAATCGTCAATATTACATAATAGGGAACGTCAATTAAAAATAACGAACATTCTAGTAAAGAAATGCCATGCAGGATTGAGCAGCTTTCTGTAAAATGAATGAAGTGTTGCAGAGACTTAAATTTAAGTGTCAAGTTTGGTTGGGACTCTTATATGGATTTGGTATATGGACGCTACAAAGAGCAGCAATAAGGAACGTGGACCTTTGAAATTGCACATCTCTTGGGTTGATAAGGTAACCAACGAATAAGTACTGCGGCGAATTGGAACGTAATGAGAGCTTATCTATCTACTTATAAACAGCTTACTCCAACTTAATTTTCAAAAAAGATGGCAACAAGTCGATAGGTTGGGAGATTGACATGGCTGTCACGCATGCGGGAACGGCTCAACCTCTCGACTGCAACGATAATTTCCAACCTCCGCATTGAAGAGAAAGTTTCAATGTATAAAAATAATAAAGGATGCATTTAATGAATATAAATTTTGACGTTATCACTCAAACAATGAATTTTTTTCGATCTTTGAGTTTAAAAAAGACCAGCTAATTATAAGAATTAAACATCTGAAACAGAGAATATAAAGTTTTTTCTTACTACATTGTGCTATTTTCATAAGTTGAGAATACCCGGAGTTAATGAACTTTTCAGGTTGAAAATTAAGTTATTAATGAGCGATGCCAGAAATTGACAATTAAAATCGTAGAGTGGGATTAGACCTCAATAAACGTTTAACCTTAATATGCTAGATATCTCTATTCTCTATACCTCTATTCACCTTAACTAACCGAAATTGGTTTTATTATTAGCACCAAAAGTACTAAAAATGTATTTCCCCACTAAATAAATAAATATTAGTGTATTAACGTACCGGTTGATTTGATCGTCTATTAAGGTTCAACTTCTTTAATGCCTTTTCAATTTCATTTGTGTTTACATTAGAGTCTATAAGTTTAGGCTGCTGATGTGGCACCGCCGGTGCAGTAAGAATGTTACTAAGTGACTCTGTTTTATAGCACACCAAAATTCCGTTAATTTCGCTAAAAAACAATTCTTATTATATATGGTATTTAAAAAATCTAGGGACTAAATTACCCAGCCAATTTAAAACCCTCAGGTGCCTCTTTTAACTTTGAGCAAAGTATGATATCAGTCACGGCTTGGGAAATTGATCCTCGTTTTGAAAGTTTGTACGCAATTTGCCGCTTCCTCCATGCTTTTTGATCCGTATCTGCTGTACGTGAGAGCAACGAAAATTCTTTAGGTGGCAGTTCCTTTTCTGATATGACCCTTAAACAATACACAGAAAAGTAAACAAATGTAAATTGTATCAGATAAGCAATGCTTACTTTAGTGTTTCAACAACATATTCACGAAGGCCTTCTATTTTTGACAGACATAAATACCGAGCTGTTTGCCTACCGAATATGATACTATTTTCTCGCCAAAGGTCCGCATCTGAATCTTGGTCATACGTACGATGTACTGGGGTGAAATTTGCTGGACATCTACGAGAAATTATATGACTTTTGATTTTAATAAATAAACCTTACTTACTTTTCAAAATCCTCAACAATTTGTAAGGAGGTAATTGGACGATTGTCAGGCAAAAAACTCATAATAGAATTTATGACGTTCTTCTGTGGCACAGAGCTCGTTATTGGCACATTTTTTGTAGACTTATTCATCGTAGAAAAAGAACCGGTATCTTGATAATATTACTCACGTTATTATGATTGCACTAGCTTAAGGTTGATCATATCACGCAGTTTAATTTAACTTGATTAGTTTTATTCCTTTTAATTTAATTTAAATATATTTCTTTTGTATTATCTTAACTTAGTTTCAAAAAATTACCTTTTACCTTTCGATAATTTGATTTAATTTGGAATTTAATAACTACCCGTTGTTTTTATGTATTATCACTAAATATTTTATATATATATATATATATAAACCGAATTGATAAATCACCAGCTGTTTTGCACTATTTTATTTATATTCACACACCTATAAACATAATATGTTAGATCCCAACTTCTAATTGACTTCTGCAAAACAAACATTTATCCTTTCTTTTATATTTTACTATAAAAGACAAGGGAAATTGTGATCGGCGACTGTGCTTTTATGTACGCGTTTTTAAACGCTGATACACATTCAGATATACAAAATTGTTGTGCACTTATTTCCGCTTTTGTTTTCTACTCAAATTTGAAATTCTTAATATAAATTAGGGATTCAAACTTTACGCAATTCATAAACCCTAACAAGCTAGTGGTCTGCACTTGTCTGTCCTCTTTGTTCTGTCATATGTCATTCAACTTCAGTTCAGTTGCTGAATCGGCAAAATATTTTTTCAGCATCATTCAAAAACACAAGATATGTTTGACGGTGGGATATAGCTGTGACGTCGATTATCGCTAAGGGCATTTGATATGAGAACCGAAAAAATGCGTGACAGTGTATGTAAGATTTCATTACATTATAATACTTTTAACTTTTTGCCCCGATTTTAGTATCACTGTAGAAATCAATCGCTGTTAATAATTAATATATATGAAACATCAACACGGGCTATGCAATGTGACGTCATCCGAACGAAACATGAAAACTCTGTTTACTGAATCAAGCATAACTTTTTTCTTCTGCTGAATGAATTACAAACAGCGTTGCCAACATGTAGCAATTATTGCAAATATTCTACATTGTGTTCAGATTTTCATCGACAACGGATCTGAAAACCCCGAGTAAGGACAGGACATCAATAAAAATGTAAGAAAATACGTTTAGAAATCAATTATAGTAAGATGTCTTAAAATTAGTTAAAAATGGATTTAATAAAAAAAGATTTATGTGAAGGATGTCAAGGTGAATGAGAGACTACCTACTACTAGACTAGAAACTGAGAAAGGTGAAGCCTTCTACTTCTTGCCATAGCAATTGAAAAAGTTTAATGTTGTCCTATGGAGTTTGCCGTGTAGTTATACGTTTCAAGGTGGCAAAGGTGAATTGTCGAAACTTAGCTCTTCATTGAAGATGACGGCCAAAAATGATATTACTCCGCGTTCCAAAAAGAATAGTCAAATGCTTGATCTGTTCTTTTGTATTGTGAAGGAAAAACATAGTCTGATTGATTTGGCTTCTTCTCAATCATGTGATTTCGTGGGAAAACGTGAGGATATGACGCTACTTTAAAGAAAAGAAAGGAAGACGTGGTCTGGATTACGGTATCCTTGCTCAATGTGTTTTTCCAAAGAATTTTTCTTATCTCAGATAAAACCCAGATATTTAGCTTCATCGGAAAAAACAAATTAGCGTTTGTGAAGAGTATTGCCGGAAAGCCCATTTCTGGTATACCAGTCATCGACCAGAAATAACCAAGGAAATACTCAATTTCTTCCACTCTCGCTCTGTGTATCAACTAACAGCGTTTTTTTTATACAGCCGTGACATGAAAACGTGTGTTATTATAAGCATCTGATTACTCACTCCACTTAACAAACTTAACAAATTTATAGTAAGTTGCAGTAAGCCTAACCAGTAATGAATGTAAGCGAACAGACCTTCCGTTTCATCGCAGACTTTAAGGAAATTTTCATAAATTAGCTATGATTCAATAACACAACCACTGTTGTACGAACCTTAAAACGCTACAGTCTACATAAAATACAACTCTAATTTTGTTTAAATCTGTACCTATGATTTTTCAAATATGTACAGTACAAGTTATTAAAATTGATTATTAATTAAAATTGCTCATTGCAAAACTAAAAAATGAAGAAAAATTAATCAATTAATTAATCATCAAAATTTTAAATGTGCTATTTCGCATACATTCCATCTTGCATTATAATATATTCAATGGCAAATTAAACTGTGAAATTCTTCCTACATAAGCTAACACATCACCCAAGTCTCTGGGCTAACTAATAAAACTCATTTTCTAGACAAAATACTACTTTATTCACCAACATAATAATAATAATTGAGTGGCACTACAGCCCACACGGGACCAAGGCCTAGCTTCTGCAACAACTACTAGTGTTGTGCGTGCTACTGTTCGCTAAAGAGCAGAAGGCACCTACAGTGTTTTGCTGACTTCGAACAGCAATATTTGTGAAGCTTTTTAAGACATTAAGTACTATTTGAGTGTTGTCAGCAACTCGAAAGAGATGGTGCCGAACCTAGACTTTCGACAGGTGGGTCGGCGCACTAACCCAATACGCCACGGCGACCAATTATTCATCAACATAGTTTCTTTCAAAAGTAATACAATCAGCCCAACATTGGCCATGCAAGCCAATGACTTGTGACACAGGCCATTGTCTTGGTGGAATAGTTTTTTTCTTCTTCATATGGGACCGTTTTTTGCAATTTCTTCCTTCAAATGCACTGATTATGCCATGCAGTATTCGCTGTTGATCCTTTTGCCTTTCTCAAAATAGTCGATGAATAAAATTTTGTGCGCATCCCGAAATACGGATGCACTAACCTTGCCAGACGACCTTTGTGTTTTTGGTTGCTTGGGGAGTGGTTCACCTCTTGCTGTCCAGTCCGCTGACTGCCGATTTGACTCTGGGGTGTAGTAATGGATTCATGTTTCATCCATTATAATATACCGACGCAAAAAATCCTGTTTATTCTGGCGAAATAGCTCTCAGAATCATCGATACGTTGTTGTTTTTGGTCCATCGTGAGCAAACGCTGCACCGATTTCAAAAACAACTTTCTCATGGACAAATGTTCACGCAAAAAGGGGTACAAACTGCCTTCTAATACTTTTAAGGTATCTCACGAAATTTCTGTTTGCTGTTTTCCAAAACGATTTTGTGTTCTTTTCTGACGTTTTCAGGTTTAACCACCTCAATTGGCCTTCCAGTGCTTTCAGCATCGTTGGTGTCTGTATGGAACAAACACTTATCAAGTCATTGCGGAGGTTGCACGGTATTTTTTCTTATAAAAAAAAAATTAAAAAATTTTTTTTTTTTAATTTAAAATTCGTCGGGTAGTGAGCATACACTCACAGCTAAAACATATTTTTATCTTTTTCGCCTTACAAAAAGTAGTTAATTAATAAAACTCAAATGCAATTCGAATTGACATATTTCAATTGCTAAAAACCATAAGCAAAAACATGAAAACTTAAAAAAAAACTTGCTATTTCTAAGCAAAATAAGAAAAGGCACTTAATTTTAACACACAAAATTGAGCATACACTTAAAGTAAATTCGAGTTACGACTAAAACACTAAACAAAAAAAGTTACAAATAAAATTTCAGTAACGCATGGCACCTCCTTTAGCATCTATGACAGTTTATAACCGCCGTGGCATGGATTTTACCGGTTTTTCATTAAAAAGTGACTGAATCCCTTCCCAAGCTGCCTGAATTTTAGCTTTTAGCTCCTGCTTATTAGAGCAGGTACTTTTTTTTAACCCGCACTTTTATTTCGTGCCATAGATGTTCAATAGGGTTAAGATCCGGTGATTGTGGGAGTGTTTTAGCTGCTTTGGAGCTAGGAGGTGTGCTTCGGATCATTGTCTTGTTGGAAGTAGAAAATCGAAGGTAGACATAATTTTACTGCAAAACTTCGTAAATTTCGTTTTAAAATATTCAAATACCCAATTTTGTCCATAGTATTTTCTATAAATTCGAACTTTCCACAGCCATTTGAAGCCATACAAGCCTACAACAGCACAGTGTTTTTGGTTGACTTTATATTTTTAGCTTTGAGAACTGTATTTGGTTCCCTCCAAACAATTTGTTTGCCATCAGACCATAATGAATTTATTTTTGTTTCATCTGAAAACAAAACAAGCTTTCCGAGTGGTTTACACATTGTCTAGCAAAATCCAATCTTTTCTTCTTACTAACTAGACAAATGTACGGCTTTCTTCGGGCGATCCTACCATTTAAATTATTCTTTCTCAAGACTCTGCGATCGGTTTCCACTGAAAGAGGCTTATTAATTACGGATGACACCTCAGCCGTCAACTTTAGAATGCTAGATTTTGGATTGGACTTGATTGTCCGAACAATATGCCGCTCCTTTTGTTCTGAGAACAAGTTTTTTCTTCCCCTTCTAGGTCTGTTTTTAGTGTCCCTTTATATCTATAATTATTTATTATTTTTTGTACCGTTGCATGCGATTGCCCTACAGTTTCTCCTATTTGTCGCATCGACCTCCCCTCGCAAAATAGCTTTATTATGAGCATTCTCGTTGACAAAGTAGTCTGTTATGGCATGTTTTCCATATTTTGGTACAAAGAAGAGAATATCGGTCTTTTCAGTTCAAAGGCGTGTGCAGATATGATCATCAGGGATATTTGTTGCTTCATTCCTGAACAAATTTGCATGTATCAATTCTGCGAAGCTTGTGTATAACGCACACATGACATCTGTATGCTCAATTTTGTGTGTCGATTTCAGGGGTTGTTTCCTTTTTCATGTGAAAAGTACCGGTAGGAAGTCGCATTGCTTAAGATATTTATTCAGTTATGATTGTATACCAAAAAATTAAAAAAAAAGTGGTCAGCCATAAAACAGCACGAATATGAAGTAATGATAGGTGTATGCTCAATTTTGTGAGCTACTGTATGTATTTCATTTTTACATTTGGATCATGGATAAACGAAGAAGGAGATACACAGCTTCACAGCTGATCGATCAGCTGATTTCCCCTACATCCTACAAACGTTTGACAGTTATTGACAAATTGTGGTGTTACCCACACTTGTTTACATTTCCCCTCCAAAATTTGCAGCATGTCGCCAATTTCCTGAATTTTTGCCCACAATAGTGTCAAACATTCGTAAATTGCCCACGTATTTCCTGTATTCGTCAACCATTATGGGATTTTATTCGGAGTAGGTTCGTAAGTAACCAAATAAATTTTCCTTGAAATTAGTGTCATCTAAACTTTAATTAATTAATATATAAAGATTTTAAATTATTATTAAATAGATATTCAGTATTATATTATACATCCAATGGCTTGTGAAATATGTACAAAAAAGGAAAGGATGCATATTTGCAATTTCAAAGTTGAGCATAAGAAGGAATTTTGTATTTTTTTTTGCGGTTTTCGTTTCTACCGATATTTTGAATTACATATTCTACTAAGAAGAATTTTATTATTAGCACCTTATTTAATTACAGAAATAAAGGGGAATTCAGTATTTTACTGTAAGGATTCTGATGAGCTTTAGAAAAACAACACAAGTTCACTCTTTTTTAATAATGGGCTATAAATTATAAAAAATAACTTACTCTTTTTGATTCTATTCCACTACATTACATTTATTAAAATGTATATAGTAATGCCAATGTGTAACTAATTACAACCTAAAACAACGATGTAAAATTTATATTTATTTGTTTATCACATGACTTATGAAAACAGAAATGAATGTACGATTAAGGATATTTACGCATGTTCGGAATTTCATGTTCGTATCTACGTATCTACATCGATTCTTATAAAATCAATAATTTAGTGGAATTCAATATTTTTCTAATCACATCTACAGTATGACGAACACAATTATTAAATAACATATTTATACTTAAAGTAATAGAGCGATTTATGATAATTTTTCATTTTAAACATAGCGTTTTGTATTAATTTTATAAGGGAAGCATTGTAATATTGTATGTATAAAATTATGTATGCAATTTTAATTTATAATTTAGTAACAAGGTCTATTGATATGTTAATAAATTCAAAATTATTTACACACAAATAATATGTTAAAACATTTCTTAAAAGTATGCCTTAAGTGCAACTGCTGCGTTACTAGTGCACCTTCTGAACACGCACTCCCTCCGCCATGTTCTTGAATTTTTTGGTGGTGAGAAATATTGCCGGTATTTTAAATTCACTTTAAATTTTTAATCAGTTCAACTGTGTAAAATGTCTTAAAACAACAAAAGATAACAAAAAAAATTATGTTTCCACATTCCGCAGAATTTATCACAGGAATCAGCATGTCTGTGAACTTGGCTCTCCGATCAGCTGTTCATGAAGGGGAAATTTTATAAAAAACGCTGTCAAATTTTCCCCAAGGGCGGGAGACGAAGAAGCTGTGTATCTCCTTCCTTGTTCATCCATGATTTGGATAAAGTTTTATGATAAATTTTTATGAAAACTTTTTTTGGTTGAATTCTCTTAGCAGATCATTTCTGTATGGAAAGCCTACAGGGCTGTAATTGTTTACTCTCCATAAGGTAAACGGGTAACGTCCTTGCATATTAAGCAGATTTTTTGTACTGTACTCGCATATTGCTTTCGTTATACATACATATATACATATATGTATATCAATGGTATAATAGTGTCTGCCTTTTGTAAACATGAACTTCTTATTTTATTGAACTCTTAATTAATTCTGTTATTGTTATGCGGCGAGGATACGCTGGATGGACAAGAAGCAATGAGAATATACGGAAAACAATGGTGAGGCTTTTAATTTTTCTTAGGAGAAAATTAAGGTGATCGCTTTGAATAGGGCTCCTAATGAAATTGTGTCGCAAAAACCGCGTTGAAATAAAACTGCCACAAATCAGACCAAAGTTTTCCGGAGAACCAAACGATTGAAGGAAGTTTCTGGAAGCGTTCGTGTCTGTGGAACACACCTCGGAAACATTATCAGATTGTGCAAAACCTCCAATATTTGCGCTGTTGCCTGTCAGACAGCATCGAATCTTTTGCTGCTTTAACAAACTTAATAGTCTCAAAACAAGAACATTTTCACATTCGTTTCAACCGCCAAATCCTCATATTTCGCTTCTTTTGCTTGATTATCGGCGCACCTCTTATAAATGCTGTTGCAAGGTTTTGGCAAATTAAATCATTCGATAGAAGAAGCGATTGGTCAAAAGATCTTTGAAGAAACTCACTATGGCCGATCTGCCCTAAGTCTTCCATTTAGACCAGATTGTGCACTCAGTGCTTCACGTCCTGCTGCTGTACGAGCTGTACATCGCATGGAATCTCTTTTTGCAAAGAATGAATCTGTAAGAGAGCAATGCACAGAATTTATTCTCGAATTCATTAAATTAGGCTGTATGGAAAAAGTTATCTTGTTTACAAGTGCCCACTAACGCGATGACCTACACATTGTTTTTATACCTCATTTTTTGGATTAAATATACATACCCTTATAGATATCGGAGGGACTACCAGGAAGTTATCGGTAGTCACTCCTATAGTCTCTCCGATAACTTCCAGGTAGTCCCTCAGATATCTTCCATGTGAAGGTTTTTTTTGTCGACGAATTGTTTATCGTATCTAAATGTATATCCATTTTCGAAAATTTCATTAGGGCCTTTCGATGATCAACCTAACGCTCCGCCTGACTAAAAGTGGAGAATACATCATCAGTCACAGTCACAGTACTCTAACAGTTAATTCGCCACTATTACAATCTACCTTACATTGAGGTAATAAGATTCGGGCTGTAAGTTTTAACAACCCGAGCAACAAAGTAAACAAGATCTTCAGGAAGAGAGATCATAATGACATTCAGTGCGTTCAAATTTACAGAACAACAAGCAACGAGAATCTACTGACGTAAGTTGGCATTGATCCAGATGGGGCCCAGGAAAAGGTGAAAACTATGAGTGCGTTCAGCGAGACTCATAGTCCCAACCAAGACCTTGAGAACAGAGACTTGTACTTCTCTGTTCGGAATGAAATCAATTCACCAGGTTCAGCTAGAAGCTTCTGATAAATAATATCTCACCAATACTGGAAACCACTTTATTTATTTATTAATTTTATTTCTAAATATCTTCAACTCACTGAAGAAAAAGGAAGGAATCGATAGGATTCAATCTGCCCTGTGAGGCGGTGGATGTAAACAGAAACCTGTATACTCGGCGCATGGGAAAGCAACTATGGTATAATAATAATAATAATAATAATTGAGTGGCACAACAGCCCATAACGGACCAGGGCCTAGCTTCTAACACAACTACTCGTGTTGTGCGTGCTACTGTTTTCTCACGAGTAGAAGGGAGCTACAGTTTTTTGCCGACTCCAAACGGCCAGATTTGGGAAGCTTCTCATAGACAATTGATACTCTTTCAGTGTTGTGAGCAACTTGAAAGAGGTGGTGTCGTGAAAAAATGCGAGGTGCCCCGTCCGGAAATCGAACCCAGACTTTCTGCGCGGCGGTCGACGCACTTACCCACTACGCCACGGCGACGGGCTATGGTATAGCCCATTTCAAAACGGGGCGAAGATACATTCTTCCCGATAAATCTCCAGTCTATTAGTTCTTTTTTGTGCATTATCCAGGTAAAAAAAAACATTGCCACATATGATCTATGGTATTCAGTACAAGAAATTCTATCCCAACGAGGTTCTATACAAGGCAAACCTCATCAGGATAGATAAATAAATAAATATTTATTTTTCACAGATGAATATACATATTGATTTTAATTTTGTTTTCACACAGCCTGCACATATCAAAGTCTTTGAATCTTAAGATCTTATGAGGAAAATGGCAAGGTTATCTGTTTTTGGTAAAAAAGATAGATTGACGTTTATCCGCATTGATTGTTACTTTCCGTTTCCAGTTTCAGGAAACGAGTAGAGGCAACGATTTTTGGTTTTGCACATATAATGTGAGGTCCATTAAAAGAGCACGTACAGCTAAAAAACTTGGGGAAGTTCTAAACCCCTCCTATAAAGCAGACATCACGTTATCCAGGAAGTGCGGTGGGGTGGACCGAGCAAAAAGAGTATGAAGAACTGCGACATCTTCTACAACGATCGCTACGGAGCAAGAAGGCAGAGCTCATTCGGATGCGGATTTGTTTTTCCAGACAGATTTGGGCAAAAAGTCTTAAACGACGATTCCGCAAGCGAACGCCTTACTACAATCCCTATCCTCACGTCCCGACAGAGGAAAAGTATGACAGAAACACTCATGGCTACTATAATCTCCTAGAAAGAACATACGATCAATGTCCCAGCCGCGAAACTAAGTTCGTTCTAGGAGATTTCAATGCTCAGCTGGAAAAAGAGGACATATTTGCTACCGTCATCGGGAAACACAACCTGCACGACACGATATCCGGAAACGAACTCAGTCTAGGACTTCGCTTCGGCTCGGAATCTCTCTGTGGCTTGCACGCTGTTTCCAAACCTCAACATCATAAAGGAAACTGGCGATCTCCTGATCAATCAATAGATTGATCACGTTGCGATCGACGTCAGACACTCCTCCAGTATTCTCGAAGTCCGAACATTCCAAGGTATCAACATCGGATCATTTCCTTCTTATGGATAAGGTAATTACGCTTATATCGAGCGAGCAACGTATCCGAGAATATAGTCCGAAAGTTTTACCGAAAGGTGCAACAGCTATCCGATGGAAAATGGACAACGTGTTGTAGTAGTCCGTAATAAAATTTCTGATGCAAAGACGGTTTTTTTTAGCTTATTAGTGTATCCAATTCATCCTTTTCAGCAGATTCTTATTCAATGAAATTACTAAGAGGATGAAAATTTCTTTATTCCCTTTTATCATTCATTTACGTGTGTGGCAGCGATCGCCTAAAGTTATTGGTTACTGGTTTGTGGGGTGTATTAGATCCACGAGCACTTATAAGCACTTATACAGGAAAAACGAAGACAACATGAACTGAGTATTCATAATTGAATATGTATGCGAACGAGTTCGTGGATTTCCACCATTGTTTGTTCTAAAGCCACCGATCGGCAAACTTCTTGGTCAAAATGTGATCGAATATTCAGGGTAGTTTGGTGAGTCTCAAAACATTTCTTATACAGTTACAAAAACCCTGGATTGGACACACATTTGACAAGGGGCTAAGACTGGTATAAGATTATTACATCTTTTATTCCTATATCTCTGCCTAGAGTGCTTGCTGAAGAAGCTAAAAACTGTAAAATAACTCTATTTAATATGTAACAAAAAGAATTCAACAGACAGCCACGAAAATTATATTATATATTTATTTTTGTGAAATTTTTGTCCTGCAATTTCTTAAGTTGTTATAATATACCACGATGGACGTTTTATCTTAAATAAATACACCTCGCGAACAACGTTCTTGGAAATTTCCAGGCGAAACTACTTTTGACATAATGAGCCTGATTATTATTAGACAATCGAAGAAAACAGAGTTCTAAATATCCGAAATGTATGGAAATTGTTTTCGTTACACCAGCTGTTTCTTGATCTGCCATAGGTTTTCCAATGAAAAACGGCTGGAAAGATTCGTATCTCTTTAATCCCTTATCTTTGTCCCCGAGTCTCGTTTTCTGCAATATTTAAGTAACTGAGAGTTGCATCCCTTATGAAGAAAATTTAAGTTGTTAATGCAACTAAACTGTTTCAGATAAATAAAACAATATAAGTTCTTTTTCGTTAGCAATAATAAATCAACTTATTGACTAGAATAGTAAAGATGGACTCAGAAAATAACGAAACATGTCCGATTAAAGTAGTTGATACTGTTAAAGTTGATGCCTCTGGACCATCTAAATCACAAGCGCTGGATTCTAAAAGCCCTCCTTCAAGTGGTGGGGAAGTGGAAAATGTGCCTAATGCTGATTTAGAGCAGGTTGGTGATAGTGTGAACATAGCAATAGACTCCTCAAATGAAAAAGTTCCTGAATCTAAAGCAGCAATTACTGAGCCGAAAAAGTATCGTTTAAAAAGGAGAAAAATTAAGGTAGCTGGAGCGCCAAAAATGCCATTAACAGGTTACCTCTGGAATTTTGTGTGCTTATGTACGACAATTAACAGGATATAATTCTTACAGGTTACGTACGATACATGGCTTCTCGTCGAGAACAATTACGGTCAGAGTTTCCAGAGAAAACATCAATTGAATATACAAAAATGATTGGGGAGGAATGGTCCGCAATGTCAGATGACAAAAAGGCACCATATCTTAAAGAAGCTGAAGTGGACAGACAAAGGTATTACTTTTGATTTGGAAATAGAAAATATATTATATTTGACCTTTGTTGATTTCCCGATAACACCTTTCTCACTCTTTTAGGTACATCAAAGAATTAAATGAATTTCTGAATGAGCGTCCCGATATTTTAGCATCTGAGCTGGCCAAAAATAAAAGCCGCAAGCGTAAAGAAAACCTTGCAGAATCCAAATTAGCATTGACTGAAAAATCACAGATTAATGGCAATACTCCGAATGGAAATTCTGCAGCAAAGAGCTCGTCTCCCTTAGGCACAAGTGATAATTTTGCTGTAGTAACATCCAAAAATTTGAAACTTTTGCAAACCAGTCAAACGACACAGACAAATTCTGGTGTCAATCGTCGCTTCGGACAAATGGGAGCAGGATTCTATGAGAACGGTGGTATACCTATTTTTACCGATGAATTCCTTGACCATAACAAATGCGTTGATATGGAACTTCGAACATTGCGTAAATCCAACATTGACTTCGAGCAGCAGAACGCAGTTTTGGAGAAACATGTAGAAAACATGAAGTTTGGTGTTGAGAAAATGATTACTGAAAATGACGAATTACAGGAAAAAAATCGATTGTTGGAGTCCTATTTGGAAAAATTAAAAATAAAGCTCTCTCAAGCCCTTTCCGGCTTAGCCATACCAACAGAACCAAATGGTGCTACATTAAATAACATTGATAAATATATGAATGATTTGTATAAAATGGCTACATCGAATACCCACGGGCCGGCAAGTCTGAATAAAGCTAAAGATATAATACGCAAGCTTGATTTAACTATCCAACTGTAGGGTGCACCACGACCCCTTTAAATTTAATCTTACAATTGTTATGGACTTATTTTTAAGTTTTATATTGATTTAGTTTTTAGTTAAAAATAAAAATAAAGAAAAAAATGTTCAGCACTTATTGCTGTAAACTATATAATAAATGTGTAAGTTTAAGAAGGTATTGTTTTTCAATATACAGCAATGTGCAAAATAATAGCACCATGTTCGACTTTGTTAATATTGTGCCAATAACTTTTTCCTATGGTCAGACAGGCGCCTCATATTTATTGCACACGTCTCTTTTACACCAGTCAGCCCCATAAATATGATAACAAAAAGATTCTGAATTTAAAAAAGGCCCGTTATGCAGAAATGCAACCGCATTTAAATTGTGCAAAATAATAGAACCACGTCATTCTGAAGAGCTTTTTCGAGGTTTTTTGTAGTTACTATACTATAATATTTTAAAAGTCCAGCGTTGTTAGCAAAATGAAGTGGGTCTTGGTGTGCACTGTACTCCCAAGAAATGTCTTCATAAAAAATTGTTTTCTCAGGGTAAAACTTACAAATTTATAAGTGAAATTGTTGTATGTTCAAATAAAATGATCGCAAATGCCAAAAATACGTTCAAAAGGAAGAAAACCGAAACTAACCTCTGTGTATAAACGATAAATAGTAATATTAGTTAAACGTAAACCGTTTATAAATGCTAGGAAAATAAAAGAGGAGTTAAATTTACCTGTGGCGACATCAACAATAAGAAGAAAATTGGTAAACAAGAATTTACTTGCCAGAAGTCTCAGAAAAGTACCACTACTGTCAATAATCAACCTACTAAAGCGAAACAAATTTTCGAAAGAACACATGAACTGGAAACCTTCTAAATGGCGCACTATACTATGAGCGGACGAATCCAAAATAGTTTTATTTGGTACTCCTGGGACCGGGACATTTGTTCACAGGCGAAAAACCAAAAGTTCCAACCGGAGTGCACAATCAAGACTGTAAAGCTCCGCAGAGTAATAATAAAATCAATTTCCGATTATGGTACTGTTCCCATTTTTTGGATAAAACCGATGATGACCGCCGGAGTTTACGTATAATGAAAGATACCATGCTAGCTTACGCAGAGTGGAATATGCCGCTTAAATGGATTCTACAGCAAGACAATGACCCTAAACATACGAGCGTTTGGCCAAAGATTTTTTCCAAATTAAATCCAATTAGAAAACAGCTATGGGATGTTGTGCAGGTTACGTGGAAGAATATCCCTGTTCAGCGATATCAGGCCTTAATCGCATCCATGGCACGACGTTGTGACGCTGTACTTACAAATAAAGCTTATACGACCAAGTACTAACCCAATTCCAAAAATAAAAACAAAAAACTTGACTATTCCATTGACTTTTACTTCATATTTACGAATTTTAGCACTTGGTGCTATTATTTTGAACAATCCGAAAGTCGGTGTCATTCCGGATAACGGGCCTTTTCTAAATTCAGAATGCACTTTTTTATCTTGTTTATGTTTTTTTTATTATTGATTGAATAAGAATGTTGTGCAGTAAATATGGTGTGTTTGCATGACGGTAGGAAAAAAGTTATTAGTAAAATAGTGACAAAGTCAAGGCACAAGGGCCATACACTTGTATGTTGTATTTCAGATACCTAATTTTTTGTGGATACCGTAGGGTAGCGGGTAGGCCAGTCAACTCACATGTCGAAGGTTCGTTTCGTACAAAAAAAAAATCTTAAATGAAATCTCGGGAGTAAAACATGTTCAAACTTCAGTTATCGATGGTTAGTTTTTTGACTTGTTAATATCGTAAAATAGCATGTTATAGAACAACGTGCTCCCTGGGCAACTATACAATTCTTATTTTTAACTTGGATGATGTTTGAATTTTATATTAACTTTTACCGATGGATATTATTCTACATCAACCTATTCGTTTTAATATATCACAACAATTAAAATTTTCTTTTAACGTTGAGAGTACATTAAAACTGCTCAATTATTGAAACAACAAACTATGTGGAGGAAATATCACATATAATAATTATTATAAATAATTATAAAAAAAAAGACAATTTAAGTTTTCAAATACATTTTCATTTACTCTTTTCTTGTGTATTCACTTATTTTCAAACTGATGTTGATTTATATTTTTTTTGCCTTCTCACTTCTTTTTCGGTTTTAGCATGTTGTAAGCAATAATTAATCCAATGACCCCATACGTTGCCTTCGCGACCTAGAAATTATATAGAAGTGGAAATTAAATATTTTTTTAATTATGTAATTATATGTATGTAGGCAGTGAGTGTAAGCTTATATCATTAATTGAATAGGAATATCCTGTCTTACATTGGCACGGCCGGCATTTGTGGTTCCATTAAAGTACTTGGAAAGTCCAGTCAATTTTGATCCATCTACAGAATCTCCAGCCATTCTAATATAAAATATAAAGTTTAATTCTGTTTCATACAAATTAAAAATAATGCAAGGAATACTCACTTTAACAATTTTCGAATCAAGTGTCTTGACTGAAAATTATTTGTCAAAACTGCAGGTTAGGTTATGTAATAACCATAAATGACTGCGGAAGAAGATGTCCAACTAAACATCTGGTTTAACCGCTGTAAAATCTTCAAACTGACGGAAAAGTCACAAAATATCAGTGGGGCAACTATTTTTGATTTGGGCTTTTCATTTAAACAGCTTCAAGAAAGTTGATATTTGTCTAAGATTGAAGAAAAATTATTTGTAACATATCGTCGTACAAGATATTTCGACTAAATTTCTGGTTAATTAATCTACTATATTGGCTTCTCTAGTCTCGAACGAAGTGATTTCTGTCTTAAATGGAAGCTAAAAATATTTGCAGCATTCCTCTTCCTAAGTATTCGCAGTTATTTTTCCAAGTCTCTTAATTTTTAAATAAAAATGGGGCTTGACGTACATTTCCCAAAACAAAAACTCAAATATTATAGATTAATTTTAAAATATGTAATGGAAATGAATGCATACATTTGGTTGTTTTTTATTCTATGAGAAGTGAACGTACTTTATTTGACACATCATTACTAACTAAATATGTGTATGGTAGGGTTTTCTATGAATTAGTTACAGTTTTACATTTGAACCATTTAAACATTTTTACATTATATTGCAGTCATAGATTTCAATAAAAAATAAGGCAGTATATATGTATTTCCTTCTCACTTGAAGTGTTTATCAAATATGCATAATTTGATATCAATATCAAAGGCATATAATCTAGCTGGTCCTATTGCTAGTGTCAGTAAGGCTTCTTTGAGGTAAAAAGAAATTTATTAATCATTTCCATTATATCCTAGGTTATAGGACCGCAGCCTGTATTTGACTTCTTTCCGGTCACCAAATAAATTTTCCTGGTCTATTTATTGCCTGCATAATTGTGTGCGAAAATAACGTCGTTGAAGTTTCAGCCTTTCAGCTTTGTGATAATGATAATGATAAAAATTGTACACGCACGGCTGATGCAGTCGATCGACAGTTGTCAAACAGACTAGAGTACGAATATTAAAAAGTAAAATAGATATTTAGAGATTTTATTTCAATATTCTGCTTTTATATCCAATTTTTAACAGATGGTTCAAAGATGCTTAGTTTGTATTAAACAGGAATTTAGTTTAGCTATATAAAGCTGTGTACAATAGAACTCAAAGTTTTTATAGCTTATTTTCTTCAAAATGAGTCTTCTGGTAAATATTCGAATAATAAGTGCTCACGATATATGTATAATTATTGTTGGACGAGTTTCTTGTTGATGCAGCAGTCGCCAATGTCCGTTATAAAGGGTTTCCCGACAAGAACGCAAGATTCAAACTTGGCACCATTCGAATTGTCATTGTTTGACATTTGAACAATTATTATTGTTTGTTAGTAGAAGGTATAAGGTTTATAAAAATGGAGCGCTACACGAATGAACAACGTATTTTCATTGTGAAATTGTTTTACAAAAATGGTGAAAGTTTTGCGGCTACAGTTCGCAAATTCCGATCAATTTGGGGTTACAATAATGCTCCAAAAGAGTCAACTTTAAAGCGATTAATGGAAAAAATTTGCTGAAACTGGGTGTGTTACTGATGTAAAACGCCTTCGACCAGGTCGGTCGACCGAAAATATTGCACCAGTACGTGATGACGTCGCTCAAACTCCATCCACCTCAATTCGACACCGAGCTCAGCAAATTGGTGTTTCCAAATCCACTATGCAGCGAATTGTGACGAAAGATTTGCATCTTCATGCATACAAAACTGAAGCCAGCTGAACACGCACAGCGAAGGGAGTTCGTTAATTGGGTATTGGAGAGACAACATGAAAATACTGATTTTGCCGATAAAATCATTTTTAGTTACGAGGCCCATTTCCATCTTGATGGCTTTATCAATAGGCAGAATTGTCGCATTTGAGGTGAGGAAAATCCTCGAGTGATTCACGAGAAGCAAATGCATCCTCAACGTGTCACTGTGTGGTGTGGATTTTGGGCTGGAGGAATCATTAGACCTTTTTTATGAAAATGATTCAGTTCAAGCCCAAACAGTCAATGGTTTTTTCGTGTCTAGTATTGAAGAAATGAATGTGGAGAGATGTGGTTTCAACAAGACGGCGCAACATCTCATACAGCCAGAGAAACAATTCAATTGCTGCATCAGTCATTTCCCGGTCGTGTTATTTCGCTTTTTGGTTTATTATGAAGACCGTTATGTCCACTCACGGCAAAAACAAAGTGTGTTCTTCCAATCTTGTTCATGTACACTAAAATGTGCAATAGTTGACCAAATATAAATATATGTTTTTAAATTGTAACTTAGTAGTAAGGTGAATAATTTGACGTTTGGTTTCATATAGACAGTAGCACTTACAGATTATTACACCTTAGAGCACGTCTTAATGTCGATGCTCTATAATAAAATTTTCCAGGCAAGGTTTCATTCAGTATGCTAACTTTAAACTTTGGTCATATATAATTTTTTATTAAGAAAATACATTAGACAGAGTTCTAGCGATGAAGTGGTACAGATACTCCCTCTCTCTCTCTCTCTCTCTCTCTCGTTAAAGTTTTTTTAACTTTCTTGGAGAAAGCAATACACATATACAATCAAAATAAATGAGTTACACGTAAATTAAGCTCAAAGGCAATATTGAGCTAGAACATGTGCTTTGGTTCAGTAAGATGGTTTTAAGAGTAATTGTTTAGTTTTATCTAGAATTGAAATTAGTTAGTTATGAATATTTAACATAAATACACAAAAATAAAATCAAACATTTGTTAAGTTACAAAGCTCATAGTTTTTTGGCAAATCCGATGCGGTGTGTAATTTAAATACATTATATCTGTAACGTCCGCATCTTGTGCGAATTTGTGCACATAAGGTCCTTTATACCATATGCACATACTGTTTTTTTTATCAGAGATTTAAATAAAATTCTATTTCAAATAAACAAAAAAACTTGCTTGAAGGTGAAGTATTTCTGTTCTGTTCAACTCCTGATGTGTCAATGAGGGGATATTTAATGCCTGATATGTGGGAAGAAGTGCAAGAAACGCATTCTTCAGAAAGCTAGTTCAATTTATTCGCTGTGTGATGTCAGAGTTCAGTTCTATCTTTCATCCAATCGCGTAGGTATTGTTTAAATAATTTATTTTTACCACGATAAACAACACTCTCACGTGGTTGCCGTGGCGTAGTGGTAAGTGTGTCGACCACCACGTAGAAAGTCTAGGTTCGATTCCTGGACGACTCTTATCAAATAGTCGGATGTATGTTCTGTTCTATATTTTGTATTTAAACCGGATTTCCATAATTTTCACGAATACGCAATGAATATTTCTTAGAGTTAGGAATATCCATAATTTTATTTATATTTCAACACGTGTATATAATCATTTGCGATAACAGGATATTACAAAGTTTTGTTCAATTAAGTCTCCTTTACAATTTTGGGACAATACTAGCTTGTCTTAAGAGAAATAATTTAACAATATTAATGTACAATTTTCAGACCGAAAAAAAAAAAAATTATATCTACTAAATAAAACCGAATATGGACGGACAACCCCTCAAGAATATATTTTATTATGTACCAAGACTTGTTTAGAAGTCGAAAATATTTAATATTTAATAGTCATCACCACTGAGGTGTATTTGAAGTCGTTCAGTTTTGTGTTTACACGATAAGATAATATTTTTCATTTTGTTATGTGTAAGAAACGTATTTATGCATTTTAATATTGTTTGCTTACACTAAATAAAATTAAATATATAGGTATTGTGCAAATAATTTATAGTTTAAAGATTGAAGAAGTAAGTTTGATTTGATTTGATAATTACTTTTAGCAAGTTTCCAGTCCATATCCAGTTATCCAACTACCACGAAAATGAGTGCACCTATCGAACGCTTCTCTCTTAGACATCAACTGTTCGATTTCCCCTACTTTCTGTGGTTGTAAGGACGGCGAAATTTGAAATTTGAAATTTAAAAAGTAACTGAAAACAAAAAGTTGTTAGAGCATTAAATTTCCAACATGCTTGCATTAGCAAGCAACATCTTATCACATGTACATCCTGGGTAATTGATAACTTAAATTTAAATAACTTTATTTTAACATATAAACCCCCATTAAAATTGAACAATAACGTGGACAGACGATACAGTTTTGTTTATGTGGATGGATGTTATGGATGGCTTATTAGCAAATGTCGAGAAAGCCATGCATGCACATTAACATTACCTATGTACCTTGGCTAGAGATAACTTTACCGGGCAGTTTTATATTCAATTGATCCGAACTATATACATGTCAATGGCACGATAAGATATTCCACCACTGATTTTGGAGGAGAAAGCAATTAGCCGATTACAACAGCTCACATGTATTCACAGACGCTACAAAAACAACAAGCTGTCAAAAAATCCTCGGGGGCAAAGAGGGCTAAAGACACATGTCTACTTTAGGTGGTTAGTGGTATCAATTGTCTATGAAAAGCTTCTCAAATCCCGCCGTTCGGAGTCGGCGAAAATCTGTAGGTCACGTCTTCTCGTGAGAGAACAGTAGCACGCACAACACAAGTAGTTGTTGTAGAAGCTAGGCCCTGGTCCCTTGTGTGTAGTGCCACTCAATTATTATTAACAACTCTCTACTGAACAATTTTATCACTTCGAACTTAACAAACCATGATAATAAAAAAAGGTTCGAACAAATATGTATAGTAGAATAATATTCCTAAGCTTTAAATGAAAATTGGCCATCATTAAAAAAAATTTAATGTAAAATGTGGATTTGGCATAAGTTTGATTAGTAACAATCTAATGTGATTACATTGGATCTAACGTTTGTATTTCGGAAAGTTGCCACAAATTACAACACAAGTCTTTTGACGCGAAAAAGTGTAACATCCGGGTGACGTAACTTTCATATGGGTTGAAGCAAGGTGGTTATATAAAATAGGGAGAGGTATGATGATGTGAGGTACAATATTACATTTCGTTATCGTCAATTGAAACAGAACTGGATAATTACATAAATAATTACCTTGACAGGGAATTAGATATGTATGAACTTGAATATAGGGCAAGGGCTTGGAGTACAGATTTGACTTGGAGTTCTGCTTTAAAGCAAGAAGTCTGAATTTTCCTTGACGTTTTAGCGATTCCTAGTCGACCTTTGCAATTCAAGATTAGTGACTTTAAAAAACAGTTTTTTCTTTTCTCTCAGCTGTAACATTGAATTTTAACATTTCCTTTAAGTCAAGAAAGCAAAACGTAAACTTCTTTCCAATATAATAATCAAAACTAAATGGAAAACATGGCACCAAGAATCATTTCGGCAACCTGTATACGCGATCTTCTTTCTTTGGTCATCAAATTTAATGAGAGTTGGAACAAACACTCAGTAAAAAATCGATAACTTGGCTTTGATACCAAGCTCGGGCTTCCTTATTTCTGATCTACCAAGCTGTTTCAAAAATGATCCAGCTTGACCAATCCTATAAGAAACCTTAGTGTTGCTCCTCCCATCACTCGAGAAAAAAAACCCGAGATACTTTAACTTCTCCACCTGCTTCAGTAGGATTCCGCTTACGTGAAGAGTGCATTGAACAGGCATTTTGAAAATGACCATTACTTCGGACTTGTTCGCGTTTACCTTCTTTTCATCATCAGCACATACGGCAACAAACCTATCGAACGCACGCTATAGTTCCGTTTGTGAGCCTTTTCAATAAGAACTCACATGACTCACTCTCAAATTTCTCAATGTGAAACATTCCTCGCCTCTGCTGCACTGCAACATCCATATTGTATATGTATGTTTTAATAAGAAGAAGAATTAACAAAACGCAAACGGGGAAAAGTATTGATTCACTACCATTAACCCGAACACAGCTGCTACAGTTGGTGTAAAGAGATTGAATGGCACTCAACAGGAGACCATCAATCCCTTACACCTGAACAGAGTTGTAAAAGAATCAGTCAATTAGTACTACAGTCAACGCAGTCACAGTTAATTAACTTATATTTTGAATGCAAGTTAAAGTAATGTAAAAAGTACTTAACTGGAAAATCGTTAGTCAGCAGTTAATACTAAATTTTTAACTTATCAGTCAATAGAAGCAGTTAATTAACTGCAGTACTTTTAACTGCAGTACTTTTAACTGGGGGCAGTACTTTTAGTCACTTGAAAGTTAAAAGTACTGGAGAAGGTTTTGGTTTAGTCAGTAAGTCTTTTAACTGCAGTTAATGACTTTTAGTCACTTAAGTTAATCGAAGAAGTGGGAGGAAACTTTGAGCAAGTTGAAACATGCCCGATTGCATATGCGGTGTATCGTATCAATGGGACTTAGGCCAACGCGCGCGGGGGCCTGTCTGTGTATGTGTGCGTGCGTGTGTATGTGTGTAAGTGAGTGTGTGTGAATTAGTGTGTGTGTGTGTTTGATTTCCGATGCATGCAAAATTAGATGACACACACACATATATTCATACATACATATACACACACATACACATATACACACATGCATACATACACACGCACACATACCCAGACAGGCCCGTTTCAACTTGCTCAAAGTTTCCTCCCACTTCTTCGATTAACTTAAGTGACTAAAAGTCAATAGCTGCAGTTAAAAGACTTACTGACTAAACCAAAACCTTCTCCAGTACTTTTAACTTTCAAGTGACTAAAAGTACTGCCCCCAGTTAAAAGTACTGCAGTTAAAAGTACTGCAGTTAATTAACTGCTTCTATTGACTGATAAGTTAAAAATTTAGTATTAACTGCTGACTAACGATTTTCCAGTTAAGTACTTTTTACATTACTTTAACTTGCATTCAAAATATAAGTTAATTAACTGTGACTGCGTTGACTGTAGTACTAATTGACTGATTCTTTTACAACTCTGTTCAGGTGTAAGGGATTGATGGTCTCCTGTTGAGTGCCATTCAATCTCTTTACACCAACTGTAGCAGCTGTGTTCGGGTTAATGGTAGTCAATCAATACTTTTCCCCGTTTGCGTTTTGTTAATTCTTCTTCTTATCAAAACAGTATTAACTGCTGACTAACAATTTTTTAGTTAAGTACTCTTATAAGTTGAACGACTAAAGAAAATTAGTCTTCTTAGTCAATTAACTGCAGTACTAAAAGTACTTAACTTTTTACAACTCTGCACTTGAAGAACACTCCAGAGTTTACCTCGAGGGACTCGGTCGTATGCCTTTTCAAATCTTCAAAACAACTGTAGATCGGTTTTGAGTACTCCCAAGCCTTTTCAAGTATCATTTTTAAAAACGCACTGTTCATTTCCCAACCTGGACTCAAGCATAGCTCTAGAACGGACCTCCTTCTTCTCTCCGATGACTTCTTGAACTCCGGGGGTCTTAAACCGTTAAGCTTTAAGATCCCGACTCTTCCTCCTAATTGTATCCACTCCAATGCTCTTTTTGCCAGCCGGGCACCTGTGAATATCCACATTCCCGTTTGAGCAGAACTCTCCACAGGAAGGGATATCTGCAATATTCAACCGATACTTTATAGCTTCTTCAATCACCTCAAGATCCTTTCCTTTCCAACCCTGAGTCGTTTTTCGTAGCCTTTTGGTCTTTGCACGTAATGGTTAGTCCACGGTCTTAAAATAAAGAATTTTAGTTTTTTTTGCACAATTTTATTCCATTTGGCAGGATAAAAAATCTTTTAGGCTTTAATTTTTCTCAATTTTTCGAAATACATTCATATCACAAATTTAGCCGAATACCATTATTGTGTATACAAGCAAATTTACTTGTCAGAGTAATTGCAAATGGCACCAATTTAGGTATATTCCCTTTTTGTCTCTTTTATAAGGCATTTTTTTACATGGTATGTTGGTTGATTGGTTGAACCAATCTACCGTTTACAAATAGAATTAGGTATTTACTTTTCCATCTTAAAAATAAACTAAATTTAAAACAGAATAATGAATAATCTTATTGGATAAGAGTTACTGACGTATATTCACATTCTAAGTTCTGATTAAAACCGAACTCAACCCAATGTCTTAACAGTACATTACCGACGTACATTCACCATATTGGTTTCTGATTAGAACCGAGCTTAATTGATTGACTACACTACATTACTGACGCGCATTCACTCGTGCAAAAAATTATAGTTGGCCAGTGACATTAGGTCTGTACGCACATAAAGATTAGTTGGAAAGTGTGAATCAAATAGAATTGTGGTTTGTTGGAAAAATTAACTACGTTTTCGCGGGGCTGTCATGCGAGAAATCACTATATCTTTACATTCACGAATGATTTGGGCAAAGTTTACTCAAGATGATTGTTTTGAAGTTGAAATACATCTTTGGCGTTTGGGTAACAATACAATGGATCCCGTTCGTATATTTATTGTTTACTGTAGATTTGTACTGCTATTTCTTGCTTGTTGTCTGCTGCGCTGCTAGTACTCGACAACCGATTAATATTTTAGCAGATTTCGCAATTAGAGCTTGTATTAGTGTGAAGGTCGATTGTAAATAAAATTCAACAACTTGTAAGAGTGACGAAATTCAACTTAATTTATTCTTACAAAATCTTTAAAATTAATTAATTGGATTTCGAAACATGGACTAACTACCAACGGCGCGGATAAAAAAACCTCCTTCCTAGGGTGCCGCTGTGTGCTCAATGGCAAATTTTGGCAACTGTGGTTCCTGGCGCTGTTGTTGCATGATGGGTGATATAAGATGTTTGGCAGAAACCAATAAGGAATTGGTCTCCGATGTTGGCTATTTGAGTTGCCAGATTTAAATGAAACACAAGTTTCTCACATACGTTATAAAAGTTTTCACGTGTTCTTCACACTTCTACGCCTTAAATAAAAAGGGCAACAAATAACTGCTACTTGAACAGTAGTAATCATCCAGATACACCGACTGTAAGTTCAAAAAGTAGCTCAGGAATTTCTTTGTTTTGACTTCGATTCCATCTGTGTATGGAAGTCGGCATTTGGTTGTGTGGCCAAGTCGCCACAGATGTTACCAAATCTGCGGCTTGCAGAATCTTCTTGATGTCAGCAGCGCTATCTATGATCCATGACTTGATGTTATTATTTTATAGATGAGCCGTTTGACGTTACCACAGGTTTTTCCTTTTGCCACAACCATAGCAATCATAAACATATGTATATATACATCGAAACTTTTAAACTCTACAAACATATACCAACGATAATAATTGGAAGTGTGCTTAAGTTAATTTCTAGAAACAATTTTTCCTTCAAAAATTGGTTTGCTAAAAATCAACTTCATTTTTCATAGTACTAACTTGTAAGCACTTGTTTGTACAGTTTCATTTGGACATTAAATTATATATTGTAGTTTGAACCGTTTTCTTTAAACATTAAAGCATGGTGATTCCGAGTCTTACACAATCCCAATTATTGTCCAAAAGCACAAAAAGTATTTGGAATTTCAAATCAAGGAAATTAATGAAACTGCTGAAAGCCTCATTGACCACCCACCATATTCGATTACCAACATTTTAGAATGCATCTGATTTGTGACTTTTTCCAATATATTCAAAGTTGAGGTATAGGAATGATGCATGACGCTATAAAATTCCACAGAATATTCAGTTCATTAGATTCTGACGCAGCAAGTCTCTTTAAACGCTTGCCTGATTCAGATGCTGAACGCTGTGTGGATAACGGAGACATCGGTGATGATTTAACAGTAATCAGTCTTGACACTTTGACTGAAGTAACGCATCGAATCATGAAGAATAATACTAATGGATATGTCATGGATACAAAAATGAGAGCTACAGAAACATCATCAGCTGATCACCTTAAAGCTTTGGAAAAGACAGTTGAATCGTTTATAAAATACATCACAATCAGCTTTTACAATTTTTAGACTAAACAAAATTTTAACTCTTGTCCCCTTTCAAAAACCATCAATCTGCAAAATTTTGTTTTTTGAATCTTTCCAATCAAGTGCAATTTTGTTCTCGTTATATTTATCCTATTGATTAGAACATGTCGTAAGTAAAGATATATTTGAGGAAAAGTAATAAAATGTTTGTTTGTTTTTTTTAAATAGATTGCAAACACAATCCAATTAGACCGAAAGGGGCGAAAGAGAATAGCTGATCCCATTGATAAATGATACCTCGGGAAACTAAGAATTTTCATCGTTTTTGGATAGAAGCGGCTTAGAAGCTCAATAGCTGTGGACCTCCTTCTAAAGACGTTGGGACAGGGATGAAAAAGAAACCAAATAAGTTCACAACAACAAAAACGTTGTTCTAAGGTTTGGGCTGATCAAAAACCAAAAAGAAACTGGTTCAAAAAGAAATAAAGAGAAAACAATCAGGTCTTAACGCCAATAATCGTGGCCTTTTTCGTATTTTAGGAAGCTATCAACATGATTACATATACACATCAGTTCTTTACAAACATAGGTGTAAGGGTATTTGTCATAAATCGGGTATAGTCTGCGAATTTAATCACACAAATACTATTATACAATGTATACTAAAAAATACTGCTTAACCACAGATATATTTTCCAGGTTCTTAATGGAAATAATATTAAAAGATGGGGAACCTAGGATTTCTATTTCTGGTGCACCAATTGTTATTTAAGTTTGATTTTTAATAGGGTTTTATTGCCAATCACATCTGACTGTTAAAATTTGTTTAGTGTCGCGTTCTAAAATTTGCCATTTGCTTTCTGTGAGAAATGTTTTTCATCTGATCCGAAGAACCTTACGGTGCCCATAATCGATTTATTGTCACCATAATTACAAACATCGCAGATTTGAGTCCCAGTTTACATAAGTGGATGATACTTCGCTAGTTATGTACTTACATATATCACATCCAGCACTAAGTAAAGCGACTGAAGTAGTTCGGTTCGCCGTTTTACTCAGCAGTTGGATTATGTTAACAGAAATTGGATTTGTCTTTCTGAAATTCAAGCACATATAAGTTACCCCGAATAATCAACTATCCTGTTGCTTTATTCGGTTGTCCTAATGATATCGATATTATCCGAGTCGTTGTTGACATCGCGGAATATTCCAGAATCGACTGACAGTATGATCTTAAGTTTATGAAACCATCAAGCAGACAAGACACCAGCGCCCTATGGGCTATCTCTACTTACCCCCGACATTACATAATGACTGTAATCATCATCCGCAGTTTAAGCTCTGTTTAGTAGCATTATCATAATACAGAATATCAATGACTCATCTACGATGCATATACTATCCAGATAACTCGACAACAAAAGAAAAATGCAAATGTTAACAAGAAATAACCAGTATTATAAAAAATATTGTTGTACGTTAATTTTGTAACCATACAGCAAACATAAAACATAACATACATGTGGGATGAGTCGCCGAACAGAACACTATTTACTTAACGTATAAGTCAGGCGACAACTATTGACGATCTTTCGAAACGATCGTCCGAAATATTTCGTTCAATGGCGGGGTTTCAACTCACATGTCTTTCCAGGTAGGTTCTCTCGCCAGCATTCATCAGTTGCACATTCCAAGTTGGTTGAGGTCCTTCTACACTTGTGTGCATCAGCTGAACCTAGGCTGTCCTCTGTTGCGTTGGCTCGAATTCGACGACTCGTATTCGGGGGTGATGACGGCTCTCGTATACGTAGAGTTGAAGGTGATATTGTAAATTGCACCTTACATGAGAATATGATATACCTATATGTCATTCGAGAGATCTCTTGAGATTCAATGGAAATTTATTTTGGAGATAATTCATTAACTAAAAAACGTGTCGAGTGAAACTTGCTTTTGCCCTGGCCATTTTTGGTTTGTATTAGTGGTGATGTTTTTTGGTTTGGTATCAGTGGTGTTATTTAGAAAGTAAGTCCGTTAGTGGTGTAGTCGTGGTTGTTGTTAAAGGTGGCGTCGTTGTAACTGGTGATTTAGTAGTACTGTATAGTTTGAGTTGTGTTTGAGCGAGTTCCGATATTGGTATTGGGAGCTTGCATAAGATAAAACGAGCATACTTTTTGGCAGAATGGATGGTTGTTGTCTGCGATGATCAAGTAGCATAGAAAACTTAATTGTTGAAAATCTTTCAAAAATAACTTTTTTCCACAAGATCGTATAAAATATTAACAACTTGTTGTAGAGTAACCTTCGATGTTGAGAACTAAGGAAAATCTTTTTTACAAACTGTAAAACGTCGTTGGGCTATAAATTCGGCTGCCAAGCAACAAGTTTAACTTATTTATTTTTTGACAGTTTCTGATGGTGGAAGAATCGACGGCAAAGTTCTTAGCCGCCATTCGCGATTCTAACATTCTGACGTCAAATCGTCTTGTTATGTCTCGATTCCGTGGTGCTTTCTATATGCGGAGTTCTTACCTCTTGTCTCGTCTACAATATTGAATCGATTCGAACCAATGTTGGCATCAAATAGGATTCGAACATTGAGAATGCTGAAGGAGTATCTTACTTCATTCGTAATCTGATCAATCTGGTTAATGGTTGATTGATAAGCAGATCGCCAAATTTTTTTCACGGATTCTGATGTCTGCGAACTGTGCTAACCACGAAGTTCATGTATGCGGTTTTTTCCGATAACTGCAGCAAAAATGCATGCCTCTTCCACTTGAGCATCGAAATATAATGAGCTTGGTGTTATAATGGGACATCAATCGTCTGTTCTGTCCAGGAGATCGGAGAAGGCATTCTTGCAATTTTTTCTGTTCGTACGTACGTGGGTGTAGTTTGGAATGATTTTCCTGAATTTAGAGTTGATGCGGATTCTCAGAATGTTTGTCTCAGTCTGCCTCGAACCGAACTGCGCGTTAAAAATTTTGGTGCCCTTACTTTTCGGCATTACATCGAAAATCGAAAACATCGCTGCGAGTTCATATTTAGTGCGATATTTGATTTGACATTGTATAGTAAATCCTTTATATGGTCTAATATTGGGAATATTTTCTTATAATTTTAGAACTCACCATCTTGCCATCGTTACCAAGTCTTGGCAAAGAACTGTTTGTTTTCTACACAGCTTTTTAATTCGTTTTCTGAAAAAATTATATTAAAGATAATATTATTAAAAACTTGATAAGTGGCAATAGCAATTTTCAGCAGGAGCGGTATGTATTTGTTCGGCCTCGCAGAAAGTATGAGTTCCTTTCTCTTATCTACGATATATTCAATATTAAAATCAATACGTTCCTCAAAATGAAATATATTTTCATCTTTCATTACTTATAATACAATATGCATGTTTTTTAAGTTCTTACATGTATATCTACTTTATTGTTTAGAAATAAAATGTCAAATATAAGTTGAATTGTTTATTTTCATTTGGTTTCTTTTACAGATAATTAATTAATTTAAATTGTTTAAAACTAAAAATGAAACTAAACAAATTAAAATAAATCACAATAAGAGCTGAATTTTATATATATATATATATATATATATATGTTGTGCTTTTCGTAAATGCGTCCTTTTTAAATCTCAGAATCATTTGCAAAGTTTTGAGTCCAATAGTTTAATACTCTAGTGAAATTTGTTAGATCTTGCACCAATAACAATATTTAAACTTTGGAAATATTCTTCTTAATTTTCTTCTTTTCTTTTCCTCCTGACTGACGTCACAGGGCTCTTAAAGTTTCCGCTATCATTTCATGGAGGTTCAGTAGTTCAGTATAATCATTCAAAATATAATAAGTATTTGACATGAATTTTGTTTTATTTACATTTTTATAACGTTACAAGACAAAAATCGTTGCTTTCTTCTCCGTGCTTTATCTTAAAGCATTTTTCAGATTAAAATTCTGTTTCATTCGATGTGTAATTAAAAAAGAAAACATAAATTTGCTTTGTACAATTGATTGATTAAATTATATTTTTCATTGCGAGTCTAAATTCCCTAAAGGTTTACAGTGTTTGAATACTCGTATTTAATAGATTATTCATTGTTTCATATTATACAATATTCGCAGTATGTGCTTAATAATTAATCAGCCTTCATCTAGAGTCTTGCTCCTTGATGGTTATATTATTTTCTTGTTGCTGTTGTTGCATTAATATGTGATGATTTTGTTGCTGTTGATGATGCTGAGAATCACGTGCTTGAGAATCCTGTGTTTGGGAATCGCACCTCTGTAATTCGTGTCTTTGATTGTTGCAATGTTCTTCACTTTGTAGCTGGTGATTTTGCTGTATTTGTTGAGGATGCGGGTGAGGATCTATATGTTTTTTCGGGCCATCGAAGAGTAGTCTTGATATTGAAAAAGATGAAATAGGCGAGTTGTGCGTACTGCTAGCTGAATAGGATGTGTTTGTGTCATCAGAGGTTGGTGTTTCACGATCACTTTCATCACTTTTTAAAATGTCGGCAGCTTCAAGGGATTTTTTGTGCATTCCAAGAAGCCATGGGGCTACAGACTCATCCTCCTTAGCCGATTTCAAGATAGTGTCAGGCAGCGGAAGAGAATGTCGAACCATTGCACCATAAAGCCCATATTCCGCCATTTTCGTGCTATGACCCCAACACTTTTCTGTCTTTCGCCATTTTGCTCGACGATTTTGAAACCAAACCTATAAAAGAGAATCAACCGAAGTTTTCTTTTTATAAACAGTTATAAATTTAAACATGACGATAATAAACGAGTTTTAAATATATGACATCAGAATCGAGTAAAAAATTGCTGTAAAGTTTTCGAAGATTAAGCTAAATATACATACGTATGTTTAAATAATATTACGAGTTTTGGAAAAAAATATAAATATGTTAGAGTTTGAGCATTGGTTAGGTACACCCGAATAATTGTAGGAATTCAACACTCAACACTCAAAATGTACCTCATTTCAACTGCTGTTACTGCACATTGTTCTTTTTCAGGTTAAGAGAGTGTTAATTGTGCAAGAGTGCACCCTTTTTGATCAAATATATTGTATAGTCGTTAAAGTACATTAAATAAAAAAATATTTGAAGTTATGTATACATCTCTCTTAAGATTTCCTCTTACAAAAAGGTTTTCCCTTTTTGAAGAACATGAACATCACTGCTCATTACAATTCAATACCCTCAGTTACAAATAAAGCTTTAAATTTGGTTACAACTATATCAGTTCGAACCAACTTATAAAATTAACCACTTTATAATACACCATATTCTCTATGACCTGAAATACTCTGCAGTACTTTAAAAGTGGATTTTTAATTACAAAAATCTAACCATACTGTTAAGTATGCATTATTAATGCATTTGCATTAGAGTTCACATTAAGGGTTTCCACAGCCTCGGGTATGCAATTATATTATTTCATTATTTGCAATAAGTCTTCATAAAGAAGTCCCAAATAAGGTTTCAATATAAAAGTTTTCAAAGGAAAAAAAATCAAACGAAAGAACAAAAACGTCCCTTATGATGCTCTCTGACGAAAAATGTGATATTAAACATTTTCTTACCCACAATGCACGTGACCTACAGTTGCATTATCGAACAAACGCTTTAATGTTGCGAAGAAGTGCAACAAAATGCTCACTCCTTCGTTGCCCAGTCATGGTCTCACGTTGGATCTAATTACTCTTTTTTATTTTCTGGTTTGCTGAGCGAGAAATGTGATTGGTTAAAGTAAATTGCATTATGATCCCACCAAGTGAATGAAAGACTTCATCTTGTCGTTTTCCTCTTTTACTCTGCTTTGTTCTTTGTTTTATTTTGTTCTCTTTTGAATTATATTAAATTGAAATACGAAATATGGCAAACGAAGCCAATGACGTCATTTTCGGTTGAATGAAGAATCCGAGTTCAAGCTACTACATATATACGCTACTTATATAAACATTTTTTCTTATTAGAACTGAAAGTTTTTTTTTGTGGCAAGGTTCTTTAATAGCCTACGTTTGTCTCTAAGTAAGTGTTCTCTAAGTAATATGATCCAAATTGCAATGCAAGAAGGGGACGATTGAGTTTGGAACTATTGTTTTCCAAGAATAAAGGATTAAGAATAAAAATATTTACTCAAAATAAAGGTGTGATAAGTTGGTTGTGCTTATTAATATTGTCATATTTATAAAAAGCTATAAAGGACTGGAATTTCAATTGAATTCAAGACAATGCTTTTTATTTTTTTTTCATGGAAACTGGCCCTTGTCTTGAATATTGTTAAAAAACACTGTTACAGGTTGAGTTATAAATTTACGGCCTTCTATCGTAAAGGACAACAAGTAATATTAACACGAAATTTTCACGAGTTAAACATTTGAAAATCATATCTGGCTCCTTTCTGGTAAGTTTATATCGACTGGCTAAATATGTTACATTGTGAATGTTCCATTATATAATGAATTTCAATATTTAAAAAGTAAACAATGGAACTTTAGGGTTTTCCTAAGCCGAAGTTGACTTTTTAATAAATAAATAATCCATAAAATCCAAGTGTATACGATTGTATACACATATGAGTTCTATGTCAAAAAGTTTAATCATTCATTTAACAAAAGAAAAAAACAAAGGCACACAACAAAAACCAGGTTAAATTGCGCATAACTGTTTATGTTCTACACATATAATACTTAATAATAATAATAATTGAGTGGCACTACAGCCCGCAAGGGACCAGGGCCTAGTTTCTACTACAAATATTCGTGTTGTGAATGCTACTGTTCTTCACGAGTAGAAGGGACCTACAGTTTTTTGCCGACTCCGAACGGCGAGATTTGAGACGTTCTCCAAAGACAATTAATACTCTTTGAGTGTTGTCAGCAACTCGAAAGAAGTGGTGCCGTGAAAAAAATGCTAGGTGTCCCGTCCGAGATTCGAACCCAGACTTTCTGCGTCACGGTCGATGCACTTACTACTACGCCACGGCGACCACTTACACAATAATACTTAAATAATACTTAAAGTATAGTTAAATTATGAAATGTAATGCAAGTATATTTTATTTATGGTTAACAAGTGAGGATTTCTTTCCATCTATACTTTCTCCTTCTGGTAGTGTATAAGTCCTGATTTATTCATCTTTTTACTTTTATGTTTGAATATGTAAAGCAAGAGTTATTAACATAATTTTAGTATCTGAGCTAAGTCAACTCCACTTTCTATATTGTACGTAACTGGAAAGGCCTTGTGAAAGTAAAATTATAGACATAAAAATTCCCAACAAATTCCTATTTTTCCTAATTGTCTGTTTTTGCACACAGGCTTGACTGTTTTTTACTATCGTTATTTAATGTACTTTGCTTTCGTTCCACAAAGGCAAGTCATTACAAATTATAATTATATTATTATTGCCGTGAAATTAAATTTAATTAAATCAAGGAAGAAAAGCAGAGACGAGTAAGAGAGAATAAGAGCAGGAAACAAAACCCGGATTTTATGAGTGACATTTGGACTTTCTTTTTGGTGAAAAATAATTTTCAGTGTGGCTATTGTTATGGTACAGAGGAGTATACTCATGTGCCCATTATAATTGAAATAGGATAATCACTTTATTTAGGTTCTTAATTTATTTATTTTTATGTACATTCTTAATCGTTTTGCAGGCATAATAGTTTTTTGTATACATTGGATTGTTAATAAGTAACATGACTTCACTGCTTTATAATTTAATATTTTGATTCAAACTAACCAGTCTTCATTTATTATTTTTATCCGAGTATCTAAGCAGAATAATCTAACATATTTTTCATTAAATTTCCAAAAGAAAAATGTATATTTTATTCTGTATGAACCAACCTAACATACATATGCTATGATATTGCATCATAAACAGACGTAGCACTAGTTATTACGGAAGTATTGTCTCTGAAATTACATGAGAAACCACATTCAATTTCAACTGTGATGAAATCCAAAACCTGCATATAATCAATGCATATTAGACTACATCGGCCATGTTGAATCAAATCCATACGGATGTCTTTTATGCAAGAGCTGCCTTCAATTCCACTTGAGTAAGAAATGGAAGCCAACCGACTAAATATAAAAAATACATACACAGCCGCAGTCCGTTTAATATGTGCGTGAAAGAATACTCGAAATACATGTAATTGAAGAGGTCCTTTTCTGTACACGTTTCCACTTGAATAATGGAAGTCTGCTGTTGCAGTTGTTCTCTATCTCAAACTGATTGTACATTTCTTCTTTTTCTTTGATAAATTTTTGCACTGTAATGTTGTCGGGCTCTTAGCTTATCCGCCATTGCCAAAAAGAAATATAAATGGCTGCAGTTTGTATCCATTGTGAAAACTTTTACTAGTTTATTCGATAGGTTATGCCTTAGTAAATGACTGATTTTAAAACTTAGATGTGGACAATCTTAACTTTCGTTAATATGAGACTGTAAGCAGTTTACCCTGCTACCCCGTATATAACAAGTTAATATACATATAAGGATATGTAATACTAATACGAAATTTAGTTAAGAAGCAAATAAAACATTAGACTTATCACACCGCAAATAAATAATTAAATGGGGTGACCACAGCGGATCACGTTTTAGGTTCTTCTTCAAGGTACTGTTCTCACATGAGTGGAGAGCTATACAGTTTGACGCCAACTACAATTCTGGTATAATATTATTATCATTTGTACATTCTAAACTTGTTTATTTTTAATACTAATATAGACATATAAATTTTCATAATAACATACCTGAATTCGATCTTCAGCTAGACCAGTTTTCATTGATAGTAATTCTCGAGCGTTAACATCTGGGTAATGGGCCTCCTTGAAAGCCTTTTCTAACTCTTCTAATTGATTACTTGTAAAAATTGTTCTTCCGTGTCTTCGTTTATTTTTCTTTTTCCCATTATTGCCGCCGCCCAAACCTGCCTGCCCTGATCCCCCATTGTGACCGCTTCCATAGCTACTGTCGTGATGGTGATGTGGATGATGGTGATGGTGATGGTGATGCCCAGCCGCTGCTACAGCAGCAGCGTGATGTGCTCCAACTAACGCAGCAGCGGCCGCCGCTGGTGAGTGTTCAACTGGAGAAATCCCTCCACCTGTTTGCAATCTAAGAGCTGCATTTGATGTGGTTGATATATTCACGCCACCACTGTTGCAATGCTCATCGTTGCTATTTAAGCTGTTGTGGTAGTCGCTGCGAGATTGTTCTGAAATTGATAAAAAATAATGTTTAACACAAAATGCATACGTTTTTCTAACCAAACATATTTCGATAATCCTTTAAGAACTGCATATCAAATATCAATTCAGTGCTCAACACCTTTTTGAGTTAATTTCTACGATGATCTGTGATAAATGAATAGCAACGGCAAATCCTTCTTAACCCTTCCGTCCGAAAAAAAATCTTTTCTCTGAAATCTGAATTACATCTTGGTCCCCATGTACTAGGATTACAATGTACGTTTTTATCGATAGCAGTTGCTTCCAAAGACCTTTTTTCAATGAATGAAAATAGGATCAAATAAAAAGTGGGTTTGGTGAGTTGTGACAACAGAATGCAAAATATACAAAAGAGGCCATGTAATTAGGGAAAATCTGTTTATTATGAATGAAGTCCTGAAATGTAAGTGTATCTAAAGAAGTGGGCGTTCTGTTAACGTGTTACGGTTACAATTGGCTTTATACTTTTATCGGTACATTTAACATACTGAATTTGAATACTTTATTGAAATACTTGTGTCCCGTGTTATAATATAAAATTAAATATATTGAAGTAAGCTTGAGCATATATCGTTTTTTAAATAGCGTACCCTTATTTCATGTATTGTAGAATAGAATATTGTAGAAAGAATCAAACATCACACAAATTTTGCAATCCTTTTTTTTTTTAATTTCTGTATATAGTAATGATATAGTTGCAAACATGTCATCTATATCTAAATTACTACGTAATTAAAAAAACAATACATTGTAAAAAACATTGACTAGTCCATTATGTACTAAGCCTTCGCATTAAAAATAAGCTTAAAATAACCTATAAAGAGCCATTTTATAATACAATTTTTGACTTAAATCAAAAGATTAATCATTAATTTTCCCGATAAGTCCTATAAGTTCGTGTCGCAGTTTAGAATCAAAAATTGCTTAGATAACTTCTTACTAATCCTCTTAACTATTCTTGCACCGCATAACATTTTTCACGCATTTCCACTTACAATGCTTACATTGTTTCCTGATCCATCTTAAAATTAATGTAAAGATTGTTCTTCTATTTGCAGCCTATTATAATTTTTATATTCATCATTTGAGAGAAAAATCTTTGACTTAAATTGGAGAAGAAATGCATGTAAGTATCTTTCTGTAATAACAGGTAATTGCAATTCAATAAATAAGTTAATAAAAGTAGGATATTACAAAAATTACCGAAGTAATAATGGTTCACGTATGTATGTATGTAGATCATGCTTTAAAATTATCAAATACTTTTATTAAGTTAATGAAATACAATGCGTCGAACATTAATATTATTTTTTGGTTTTATTTTTATCACAGGAAACATATAAGCATATAGTATGTATACTGAATGTAAAAATGAAGAAAATAGTTCGTCACTAACATTTAAATTGAAGAACCTTCCGCTTACTGATCTCATAAATAAATTATTTATTTCAAAGTGCTCTTTTAAACATCAGTTTTGTACCCCAGATTGGTCGCTGCGAAAAATTGTCTTTTCTACTTCATACCACAACTAGATACGCAACTTTACCATAAGAGACATTTTGCCTAAATTGAATATTACCCGTGTAAAATTTGTTAACTCACACTTAAAGTGTTATAGAGGGTTGGTAAGCTGGTTGTTTTGTAACCCCATGGGCAAAAATATAACCATCTTCAACACCATCACACCTACAACGCAATTTGCACGTTCTGATGGGTTAATAAATATTTGACAACGGCCTACGACCAGAAACAAATTGTACCTCCTTTTTTTTGCTCACACATGTACATTATGTACACACGATCGTCATCTGCCTTTAGAATGGGGTGTTAAATTTTATTCTTTTTCAGAGTTGTAAGTGTGTAGCAAAGGGTGTACATTCGACTAATATAATTTCACTTTTTACGAACCTTATGGCTTGTTTCTAATTTGAAGTTCTTAAATGAAAGTATATACATACAAAAACATTTATATGTATTTACGAAATGAGGTAAAAATAAAGAGATCCAAGTCACATGCCTACATATCTGAATATATATTTAAAAAGGGTTGTTTTTTAGATGCGCTTCTGAGGAGAGTGTATTGAATTCTTAATAACGAAACTAAAACATTACATTTTTTATTGGAAACAATACCATTGTTTTGTTTTTTTTTTTAATAATAAAACCCATTTTTTTATCTAGATTCTAATGCACTTTTTAGTTATCTATTATCATAGCTAATCTTAAAAATAGTTAAAAATTACTTATTGGTTTTAAGCGTATGTATGTAAGGAGACTTATTAATTAGTGCACAAATCTAATAAGAAAGAAATGTGATAAATTGACTGATTAAGGTTTCTCATGTATTTACGATCGATATAAATTCCTCCAAAATAATTCAATATAAGAAATATTATCTTCAATAATACCGCAAATTTTGCATGAATTTCTGTGTATGGGTATTCCTGTATGTATGATGAAAGGGGTGATGGGTAAAATAAATTGACTGTAGGAAATTTCTGTTGACAGGATATATGCGAAATTGGCAATTTATGATTTTATACTCGATCTGTTTATTATGTATCTCCAAGCTGCATTGGGGTGGCTACTTGATATCATTGCGACGGAGCTGAATTTAAATTGTCCTAGACAGCTGATACGACGTTGATAAAATATGGCGTAAACGTTTGAATTTGACAAAAAAAATCCTTGGGAATTGGGGAATGGAAATTGAGTATCGAAAAACTGGGATAAATTGATGGCGGAGTAAGTGCTCGCACATTATGCAGACCAAACGCCTTACAATTTGAAAGTAATAGTTTTACAGTTATCGAAAATTTGAATTAAGAAAGGTTCATTAAAGAGAATAGTTAATTACCAGGTTATGTTATATTTATTATTATACTATTTGATATTATTTAAATCTCGAATCCTGCTATAATTTTTTGACTTTTCTTTTTTCAGTTCAAAAAATGTTTCTTAAGTAAATGTCAACGTGGTAAATTGGTTCGGAGGTAGATTTTATTAGTAAGAAACAAAAAAAAATGTAAAAATATACAAAACAAAAATAGATATATATATGCTAGTGTGTATTTGATTTATTAATAAAATATTTTAAGAAAAAAACGTCTTTCAGGTACCGATAGAATAAAATACAACCTATCTTTTTGACAACAGCCCAATATCTGCACCCTTAATTTTCATAAAGGCACTTTGTTGCAGTTTAGCATTAGCTGCCATAAAAAGGCATCAGATCTAAACATGTCCTGTATTGTTGATTAAACACAAAAGAAAATCAATCGTATACTGATAGATATTCCATTAAAATAAGTATCGAATTCCATTGGATTAATGTCAAATCTACCCAAATAAAACATAATACGTACCTAGGTAGGAAAAATACGTTTAAATTGTTAAGTGGATTGCAATTATGAGTCGTACAATTAAACGGATGCAATAGGTAGGCTGCACACTTCTATACAAAATAATACAATACCAAGAGCATTTCGCAGTTCCTAAGAATCAACCACAAAAGAGGCATACGATAGGATGTCCGGACACATGAGAAGAGTGGGCATGTCCTTTCTCGGCTTCATTTGTGGTTCTTTTCTAAAGTATTTGAAGAATGTAGGCGTTTTGTGTAAATATCTTAATGATATCACATTATCTTATTACTTAAAAGGCTTACTTAAATACGTACTAGGGCATGCTTGAGGTGTTGTATAAATATATAAAAAGATAAAGCAGCCCAGAAAGTCAAAAAATTTCCTCATTTCTTCAAACACTACAAAATGTTTTTTGCTCCCGGAGTTCTTGGTGAAAGAACATTTTTCTTCTTTTTTCCACTTTTCGTCCATTTTATTCGAGTGGCTATTCAGTAGTAGGTGCAAAAAACACACAAATGGCACTTGAGGATGTTTTTACAGGATCAATGATTTTGTACATTTTTGGGTTGAAATAGGCAGAATTACCACTTGATACTAAAGACCAAATAGTGTAGAAATTCTCACTTCCAAGAATGTTGACCTATACACAAATAGCGGCTTGGAGGTATCTGAACAGTACATAGGAGCACTGAGGCTCATAAACTGGTCCGTCTTACAAGGATAAAGACATAGTTTTATTATATAAAACGCCAGTTTCAATGCAAGTTTTAATTGAAGAACTTTTAGATTATATAAAATATAAAAAGTATTTTTCTTTTATAGAGAATTACAACGAATCGCAGATAATAACTATTGTAAGATATTCTGTAGATTGTATTTTATTTTTTTTTCATACAATATTTGTTTTCGGTTTTTTTACATCAACTTATATTTTTTTGATTTCATTGTTTTGATAAATTACTAACTAAATAAATGTTCGCATGTCCATTCTGAGTATGAACCATGTCGTCATAGGAAATCAGCAACCCTCAAATAAGGTTACTTATGAGTATAGATAAATGTATATGCAGATATTTGTATATTTATACGAGTATATGCACATATAAAGTGCCCTTTCAAAATTGGGAAAGTAACGTGATACTTTCTCTCTATCATCTTCATTTGCAATCAATGGATAGCGATATTTAATTGATGACCATAAAGACTAAACAAGTAAATTGAAATCAAATCAATGAACTCGCTATAAACTATAGTTGCTGCTATTGTGCTCGAGCCCCTAATTGTTCAATTAACTAATTTTCGTTTGACCATTTGTTCATTTCCCAGTAGAAAAGTCTATACACACAAAAATATTCAAGCACTGAAATTCAAGTACTTAAATACCAATGAAAACACTTAACAAAAATATCACTCTTCGGAAAAAAAAGAAAAATTGTGAAAGATAATGATTCCAGGAAATCCGAACCGTCTCACCTTATGCTTGGCAGCTACTATATACCATATATATTTTGTTTGCATACTACTTGTATTGGTAGTCCCTGCCATTTGAACAGGAGAGCTGCAGATAGGCGCAAGAACCAGCTGTTGCATTTGATACGCGCATATCCGAAGGCATAAGATCGTCATCTCACAGCCAAACATCATCATCGTTAGCTACAACGACGGGCGACTTCAAGTGGAAACATTCACTCGTCACCGTCATAATCACTATTGGTCTGTCGTCATTTTAGGGCAGACACATCTACGTCAGAGAAGCTGTACGCCAGAGATCAGAAGTCGCCTATGTTATTACGATGTGTGCCCACTTAATGTCATCACTTCTGCTGAAGAGAACAGCAACAAAAAGAATACCATGGGTGAGTGTGATACTGAGGAAGCGTTTCTTTCTTGCTTGGATGCTAGAATTTGTAAGATTGCAATTGGAAATTGGAGTGGGACTTTTAGTCTGTGCATCGAATGACATGCATTTGGTGCATAGAGCTTTCGAACAAGTGTAAGCAAACCTCATCGTTCTTAGAATAAGCTAGACTTCTAGGAATTGGCTTTGATGCTTAGAATCTATATATAAGTCCACAAAGGTGGGCTGATTAGTTAGAATCAGAAGTGATATGCAATTAGTATGGACAGAGAAAGATGTTAATACCATTGTTTATTCGTTATATTTAGACAAATTGTTATATGTTTTATGCATGTTGAACTTATTTGTGTTATAGGCTTATTGAGTTATATACTTTCTGTCTTGAAATATATCTTAGCATTGTAAGGAAGGCATGAAGCAGATACGTACATAAGGAAAACCCCTTACTGTTTGATCCTATTGGCTAAAAAACCTAAAAGAGCAGTAAAGACGATAAAGGTTGACTGGTGAAAAACCAATGGAGAATTAGGTATCCAGATTATTATAATGCATACACTTTTATACGTTTTAAATTTAGCATAAACCAAACATTGTTAATTTGTATGTCTCCGTATTTTTGACTTATCTTTGTTCTTGGCTCTCACATCTCTAACATTTTACCTGGTGACTTAATTTAAGGAAAGCTTCTTAAACGAAGTGACAATTGTATTTCAAAAGTATTCTTTTGTATGCCGTTGAGTGTGATATTTCAATTTTATATAGTACTGAATGACTCAAAGGGATGAAACATGCAATGGCTAAGTAGCCTTAGTATTTCACCTTTTTGCACGGAAGAAGAAAACCAACTCTTGCCACCACTGCATACTTCACATTCATGAATCTCTGTGCTTCAAATTTTGTTGCATTATTTTCTTTGACATTTCATGTTAAACGTCATTTCACTTGTGCAGCTAATTAGATGCTTTTCGGTCTGACACTTGTTTTGTATTCTCAAGGATTCACTGAGGTGTACAGCTCACTATAGAATTGCACGCCAAGGGGACACGGTGATGATGTGTACTTGTAGATAAAGTACGCTGCAGCTCTGTCGAAAGATGCGTTCTGCTGGCGAATCAATGCAAGACTTTTTGGTTTTGGCTTGCTTCTTACTTCTTCTTACTTTTAAGTGCAAGTTCATTTTTCTTAGACTTTCAATTATGTTGTTCAGACATACACAAAGACATAAAAGTTACATAAATAGACTTACCTTTGTGCCTTTTGAATATAAAGGAGTGCGAAGATATCTCCATAATAAAGCAAAATAGTAGAGAAAACAGGAATTATATAATAGTAATTGTCATATAAATTGTAGCCTTTGTTTTTCTACAGTTATCACAGAGCAGTTGTAGAGTAGATATTATTCAATAAATTTTTATATAACGAGAATGCTCTTTATTTCACAATACACACTAAGAAATTCTTATATTTTTAACATTTAATATCTACATATTTGCGTTCAGATTCTCCTCTGTTATTATATACATTGCTCACCATAATTGTATAACCTAAAACTTAAGATGTATATATGTCGAAAAGTCGATATATTTTCCGAATTTTTCTCTACTGTAAGCATTTTTCTATTGTTTACATATTACTTCTTAATGTTCCTCTTGTACTACTCCTTAAGTTTGTTCGTTTCTATTTCTAAAATGATTTGTTATTGCCTAATTTTGTTTATTATCATCTACATATTTGTCTAGATATACATTTAAATTAAGAAACATTTTTTTAAATTAAAAGTCCAATCCTTTTTTCAATTTCAACTTTTTAAATTTTAAATACTCAAAGATTGCATATCACTTTTTGTAATCACATAGAAGAGACCCAAATCATAAAAATATGTAAAACCTTACAAAAAAATATTACAATTTAATTAAAACATACCTATAAACACTTTGTTATTATAATTGTTACTGCGAATGTTTATTATCGGTAAAACGGTAGCAATATTCATGAGTAATAAGTATAGTGAAAGCTTAGTTGAGTGGACATGCATTTCTGACCTATTAAGCGAAATGTATTTCAAAATACCTTGCAATATCTTGAAGTAATTTTCTACCTTTTCGCAATGTGAACCGAGCTGTTAAGCCGGCTGCGCACACTTTGTAGTTGAAATATGTAGATGTAAAGTCGCTGCGAGCAGACTTGATTTGAAATATTTAGATGGATACAGTAGCACATTACATTTCTTGCTCCAATAGACAATGATTACTAAATTCCACAAATATTGTCTGTGCCATCGTCACAAAATTGAAGAGGAAAATAGAAGCGAAGCGCAACTTATTCTTAAAATATTTGCAGTGCTGCACATATTTACTACTAGTGTCAAATATTTGTTTACAAACTCACTATAGCACAATCAACTGAATTTTAGAATTCACGGAATATCTTTTGTTTTTCCTCTTATCTGTATGAAACTTGAAGATGCCCCGTAAAAGAGGCTTTACTGGGATATACTGAAACTGCGACGGTACGCCTTTTCTCGAAATAAAAATATTTTGAAATTTTGAATTGAAAAAAACCATATGCAAGCATCATGATATGTTGAAATATAAGTCTTATTTTACAAGTAATAGTAGTAGAAAAGGATCAACCAAATTGTTCCTCTTTTGAAAAATGAAAGATTTTATTCTATATATTTATGTCCCAAATAAATACGATATTTGCAAAAATCTTTCTTCAAAGGTGGATTTAATCGACGATAAAAGATATACGTTTCTAACGTAAATACCTACGCCACAATTCCTTTATTCCAAAACATAATAAATAAAGCAAAATTTTTGAACATTTTTTCCATAGACACCTGCACTTGAACTTTAGAACTTTCACTAATATATACCACATGGGTAATTATTTTGCGTTGTTGAATTTGTGCACAATTGGTAGTAATTTCAAAATCTAGTAGATACCATAATCCCACTTTTTACAAAGTTGATGCAAAAATTCTTTCTTTCTCTTTTATTTATTTTTCATTAGTTTTTTTTTTTTCTTTCACAAATCTTTTCCATTGATTAAAACAAACATCAGTTTTACTTACCAAATTGGCTTCCAAAATGCTGTTGAAAGTGTCCTCTAAACTCGTGCGGCGCATTAAAACCCGGCGGTAGAAATCCACGTAAATATGCTGCTGCAGCGAGTGTTGTCATATGGTGGTGATGTGCAGCATTCAATGTACTATGGTCATAACCAGCCGCAGCATAAAAATTCGCAGGATTAAATACAGGTAACTGGCAGTGATTAGCAGCAGCAGCCGCTGCTGCAATACGCGCTGCATCGGGTGATATCGAACCGGTATCTCTGGTCGAAACAGGCGACAGAGCTGATGTTGCATTCGCCGGCGGCGACGCATTATTTGTTTGCCTCCCAACACCAAGCCCTAGAATCTCCTGGATGGCGAAGGGAGTACGCATTTTGGTCGCTTGCATTTTCAAACTCACAATTTATTTTTTTTAAAGGCCGACGGAAGCTTATTTATTATTATTTTTTATAATTTTTTTGTTCCTTACTCTGTCATGTTAATTAGTATAACATATTAAAATTACAAATAATATATTATTATTTATTGCACTGAGAGTTTATTAATTTTTTTTTCAAAGAAAGACTATGGTGTTGAAGGCACAGCACAACCAAACAATCTATTTCATGTGGTTTAAAAGTAATATACAATCCTATAAGGATAATTCAGAAATAGGCATATCATCCACCACAAGAAAACGGCGACAATTTGAGTTCGTTGAACGTTGCAGGGTATTACATTTACTGAAACACACAACACATAATTTACACCGTGCACACGATTTGCTGTACCAAGAACAACTGATTTAAGATATCGTAGCGCATCAAAGTAGGAATTCCAATTGCCATTCCGGTTAATCCGATCCGATATACCGATTCTCACCGAGACGACACAAATGCCACAACCCACCCTCGTCGATGAAGACCTGACCGCTGATGAGCGACGTATCTCAGCCATGGGGATGCTGCACAAACACTTCAAAGACACTTATATGTTTCTCTCCTTTCAACTTAGTACCGTTCAGTATGCATCTATCGCTCGGGAGGAGCTACGCTGGTTATTCTATTTTTTCCAATTCCATTGGAAGTGAATTACTCAATTTAAGCGATTTCCAGTGCATGGCTTACACGGATACTATAGGTGTGCTCAGCGACGGTATACGTGAGATGAGGGTTTGTGGCGTTTGTACAGAATTTGTCTACATTTTGTGAGGAAGAAAGAGAAAGAACGAGTTCTTAGAGTCAAATGTTTGTCTATGGTGGCTGGTTGATGGGTATTACCAAAAGTGGGATTCTCAACTTTTTTTTCACTATCTCCGTCTCTGTTAGCCTTTACGGTTTAGATAGTTTGCTTTCATTTCGATTGTTCTTATGCTTGATCTGAACTGGGTGGTTTTTTGTTTCATCTCTTTGGTTGATTTTGTCTCCCCAGCTAGAGTCGAGAACATGTTAATTAAGAATTTTACCTAGCAATGCCAATAATTAGTCAGTTTTATCGATTAGCTAGAGGATGTTCGTTCTTTTCTCATTCCCTATTTTTTTGGTTGCTCTCGTTCTATTAGTACCCACCTATCGTTCCACTGCGGAGGAAGTTTTTTTCAGTTCTCTTATTTTGAATTCATTGGGAAATTGAGTAAAATATTAGCATTTAAATGTATTTCTTATATAATACTGATTTTTTATTTAACGATTGTCGTCCGATCATGAAGCTTATCAGCTCTATGAAAAGTATATATTTTGTACAGAACGTAGTAGTATCTATGTATTTACTGTACTGCGAAATAAATATATTCAAGATCGACCGAAAAATATATATACATAATAACAACAAAAATACACAAACTACTTACATAACTTATCAGTATTTTTGATGCTTTAAACCCTGCTTTTTATTGTATAGTAATGGTTTTGACATCATGTGGTTATTATTTTACATTTGTTGCTTAAATTGGTTATAGTTGTTTGTATTATTTTGGAAAGCCGGTTCTTGTGACGATGTGAGAATATGTAATACTTACGATATCACTATAACATTTGTCCAAAAGCATACCCATGCACATGGTGTATATAATTAGAGGTCGTTTCATTTAACTCCTCACATAAGGCTAAAGTAAGACAATTCTTAATCTTGTGTAATATGTTGTTGCTTTTGACTATTCCAATGGGATTACTTAAAAAATTTGTTGTGGAATAAAGTGGCTTAGTATGTGATTTAAACCTATAAGGACCTGTAGTAGTTAATGAGGATGCCACACCAAGGAGTTAATTTGATAAGCATAGATGGTTTATAAGGGTGAACCAGTTAGAGCTACTCAGGGAGCTGATACTACTGACTGGGGATGTGTCCTTACGGTCACTCAGACTCTTTCCTTTAAAAATGTCGGGCAAGTACAGCTACTACATAAGCCGTGGTGGAGGGGGGGGGTTCCTAGTCTGTTCGTGTATTCACTTATCGTGTAGTGTTGGGTTATTTTTCTCACAATCTCTGTTAGCATTTCGAAGCATTTAGAATCAATGTTGTGCCAGATTTCAACAAAAATTACGAGTTATCTATCTGTTGTTATTTAAGCTATTTACGTAAATACTAAATTGAGGCTTGCACTGTCAGAATTCTAAAACAAGAAAAATTTGTAGCCCAATTAATCATTTTATTAGAGTTAAGATTTCATTCATGCGTTGTTTACTGATTTGGTGCAGTGATGCGCTGTGTAGAGTTTAATCATTTTTGGAAATGATATATGTGTATGGATGATTTGATATATATTTGTATAGATGATTTGATTTCACGATTATTGGTTTAACGACAAATTTTAAAACAATTAAATCAATTAAATTACGACGAAGATAATTTTTTCTTAAATTTCAAAGACACTTTTTCTAAAATATTTGCTTAAGCTAAGTCTAAATAATATACATATGCATAAAGGCGCTTAAAATCATAATGGAGATCTTAAGTTTTGTACATATTCACCAATATAAGTAGTTGGCAATCTAACTTTATTTCGTATTAAGCAACAAGAAATCAAGCGAGAGCAGAACAACAAATGCGTACTGTTCCTTCTGATGCTGTTCTAATGGAAAATACTCTTCATAACATCCCCAATACTTACAATTTGAAATGTTTAAAGAAAAAATGCCATTAAAATACAAGATACATACTTAATGAAGAAACGCTGCTTTGATGTATATTTTACCACCATTCATCATAAGGGCTGAAATCCATTTGTGGCCATTACACTTGTTATTTCTTTACAATCATTTTACTCTTTTTGATTCAATCCGCCTTTCATTTGTTCGCAATTTTCCAATCGGATGCAAGAGACAACATATGTATTTATTCCTTACAGTATTATGTGGTAAAGTCAATGTGTATTCTTATTAGAATACATTTAAAGTTCACTTGCTGTGCTCAAAGCATTAATAAAGCGACAAGTTACGTCAAACACTGTGAAACGATTTATTTTGAATAAAGGAGCTGTATACTCAAAGAAAGTTTTACAAACGTATGGATTCCCATTAGCACAAAAAACGGAAACAAATTTTTAATATAGAACTTGAAGCGGTTAAAATTAAAATGTTTTTCTTTTAAGTTTACAATAGAAATGTACTCCTTTGCCATTACCATTATAGAGACTTTGCCGCCATCGCCATCACCATAAACATAACAATCAACAAAAAGGAATGCATAAAAACGTATTTCATGTGAAATATGTTTGCACACTTCGTACAGACATTAAGGGTTAGAAGAAGTTGTTTGTTATAGAGTAAACGATGTTAGTTATTTTTGCGCTATAGATGTTTGAGTTATGCGCGCAAATATATTTCTGCATTGACGAATGCTAATTTTTCGAAGCTTCTGTGTCGAATTTTTGTACAATTTAGCGGTGGTTAAGGTAAATGCATTTACTTGAATGTACTACAAAGAAAGTGTGCAATGCATTTATTCCACTCCGTTAGAGAACTGTAGCTGCTTTGATGTTTTTTTTCTGTTTAATTGGTTGTTCCATTTATTCTTTTATTTTTCTACTACGACTTCAAAGTGCACTCACCTTACAATATAGCATACATATTGTAACGTTAACAGCAATTCTTCCAAAAAAAAGTGTAGGTATTAAGTGTGGACTTTTTTATACAATATGTACATGTATGGATATGTATTGTACATAGACACGACTTTTCATGTTTTCATGTATACGAAAGTGAATATGTGTACTTAAAATTTTATTATTTTAATTTTTTAGAGTTTTAGTTTTTAGTTTTAGTTTTAGATTTTTTGCAATCAATCTAGTTTTTTTTCTTCCATGAATTATTTTCTTAATTACAAGGCAATGAATGAATAAAGGTCCTCTTATCACAATATGACTGTAGTTGAAAAACAAATATTAAAATTACTTTTGGCCTAGTTTGAGTATTATTTAAGAGTATGTTATGTCTATTCATTAAATGCAAATAAAATTGTGCTAAATTAGTGAGAAAAACGGCGAGTGTTGAAATTTTTTTTGGAGATAGTTTATTTTCTGGAACTCAAGGATCAAACTGGGAAGTATTGGCGGTACCAAAAACGTACTCACGCTTTCGATCTTTCGTCTTTTAGCAATGCTACGCGCTTTGTAAAACTTAAATTGTAACTTCTTCAAGCTTACAAATGGAAATGAAACTCATGCGTTTCAAAATGCGCAATTACTATTACCAAATCCATATCAAAAATATAACTGCTTACACCAATAGGACCCACAGATTTTCAAATCTGTAAATAAATAATGCGGAGGAACCCTCAAAACTACTCAGTCGGGGGTTTTGATGGTCCAGTAATATTTTGATTGTACCGTCGACTGAGTAGAGGGTTGCTCTACAGAGTTTGACCCGGTAGGGTATTCTGATAAGAGAAATGGCAACTCTAGGTCACCCCATTCAGACTTCGTGCCAACTCTAGGCACGAAAACGTCACTATTCAACCAATAGTGATTATAAGTTTGTTTATAAAAAAAATCATTTTTCTGTAATTATATTTATACATAGTTATCAAAGTCTGTTTTATTTATAAATAATAATTACTCTGGAGCAAACATGATTGGAAAGTTTGTGGTCCGAGTGTCATTGGTCCTTTTTTCAACAGCAAGAAAACTGTCTGCTGCCTGAAAATTGCGCTCATTTTTAAGTTTACTTAAGATGTTGATCAAGTAATGATAACTCCAGTACGCTCTGGTGAGAATATAATAACGTGTATTTTAATAATGATTTTAGAACAAGTTTCATCCCGGCCGTCGAAATGTATTCACTTTGGGTATCTATAGTCATAATTTGAGAACTATGAACTAAGAACTAGCCTTTATTAGCATGTCTGCCAGTGTGAAATCTACGTGTGTAATCTGATCCCTAAAATGTGCTCGTGATCAATGGTAAAATTAATTTATATACTTGAGAAAATATCCAAAATACTGTTAATAAAATTGCACCCTTTTTCTGATTTATTAATTTCCTTACTTCTTTTTTGTACGCCAGTATTAACTATTGATCTAAGGGCAGACATATCGAAAAGTTGACCAATGAAAACAAAATAGTATATATTATATATTGTATATGTGTAAAAAAATAGTAATATAAATATTATACATACCTATGGTCCATTTACAATAAAATGTAACTAAGTTTCATTTAGATAATGTATTTTACTAATAATTTCCAACTTTTGTAATAGACTGTGTTTAAATATGCATTTATGTTTAATGAATTTTATTAAGCGATGTGCCAGCGGGATGCCATTATTTTGATTGCAGGTGATTACTTAAATAGCGCTAATTACATTCAGTTTATACAATAATTAGGTCAATGATGTGTTATCATTAATTTAGCTTGCTACTTTTTCCGATAAATGATCTAATAAAATGCATCTGGGCATCGGCTGCAACTAGTATTTTTCAATTAGTTATTACCTTTTATCTAGTTATCCACGTAGGCCGTCATTGTTTCAGTTTTTTGGTTGCACTTAGCGTGTGTCAAATTGGTTTTATTTTTTAATTATCCTGCTACAGAACCTTATCATGTTTCACACAAGAGATTTGTCATTTGTTGGCATTCCCTGATGCGAATTAATGAAAAAGGCAAGATATGTATATACATTTTTTTCATTGCTGTGTCGAGATGCGTGTACATATATTGTAAGCAATTATCTACAGAATTAAATAAATATAAATAGCAAATTCGATTTGTAATTTCATTTGCTTTTTTAATTTGTTTTTTTTTTTCGTTTTAATTGTCTTCAATGGGCGAATCCTTGAAGGCTACAATGTGAAGTCAAACTAATTATAACATAAATTTCGTCTCGTATTTAAGTCCTAATCGAATAGCTTTAAAAATGTACGGTAAGCATTTTTATAATAATGAACTATGTAAGAGATGTCGAAACATATTTCTTTTTTGAGTATATTATATATACTTTTATGTATAATAAAGGTGTATCCCTTTGAATTAAATTGAGCAAAAAATTAAGCGTTGTGTTTTTGATTGATTTGTATTTGCAATAAGTGGTAAAGGAATTGGAATCCGATGACTGCAGGGGTCGAAATTTAATTAATGTATGTTATTAATTAATATTTTTATAAGTATAGGTGCAAATGTCTGAAACGTAATAGTAGGATGCGGAATATTAACATGTAAGTAATTCCCGCAAATAATTTGAAATCGATTGTGGTGAAAACCTCTACAGTATTTTTTGTCGCGTTTGCGATGATGACGGTTGAAAAATTCGAATAGGGTGAAAACATCTAAAATATTTGGTCGCGTTTCCGATGATGACTATTGAAGAAGTTAAAACCTATAGCCGTTCCAATTAAGCTCATGTTTAAAGTCCCGGTCATAGTTTAAAATCAGCTTGTTATATCTTAATAAATAACTAACCAATAACGAATATATTAGGGTAGGTGGGCTGTACCAACCTTATTTCGAAAAACTGAGATTAGATTACAGGTGCTAAAGTGAAATAGTGGCTTGTTAAAAATCAAGTTGACCTCGCGCAACTATGCATATTTATGACTAGTCTCATAGTCACTGTTAATTAAATGAAAAAAAAAAACAAAAAAAAACAACATTTTGTTTATTCGATTATCACAATTGTGTTTTATAAGAACTTTTACAGAATTTTCTGTTTCCTTTTTAAGTACATACGTGATAAGTATAACCACGTCCAATCAAATATAAACTGAGTAACCATAAAAGCAAAAGTAAGAAAATTAATATCCAATTATTTTTCTTCTTCTGTTCAAACTGCATCTTGGTTAAGGGAATTCTAAAATTAATCGTTTGATGGATTGAGAAATCCATCAGAATTAATCAAGAAATGTGTTCTCAGGGGTATTTTACTTGTTTTATTACTTGAGTTCAACTAATTACCAAAAGTAATCCGTCCATACATATGTATGTGATTCGGAGCCTCTATTTAAACGCAGCGATGAAGAAAATCCTTACCATTGTGCGCCGTGCTTCATTTTATGATTAAATGGCAATAGAAACAATAGAAAATAAACAAAAGTTGCTCATATGAAACGCATTTTACAAAAGCTTACTTGTCGCGCATAATATTCATCTCCAAATAGCTCCAACTCGTGCGGTTCTTAATGCACATTGTTGCACATTTTGTCTCTAGCTTATTGTTACGTGTTTTTAACATCCTCGTATTTTAATGGGGTAAATAGGCATTGAAGTGAAAGGACCTATTAGCTTGAAAATATAGAGTCCTTGGGGAATTCCTTGTATTGTATTTCTTTCGCCTTTCCGGTTAATGGGGTCATTTATTTTCTTGTGTACAATAAGGTTAAGGATTTTTTATGTTAACGAAAAAAATCACTTATGTTACTGTTAAATGAATGGAAAAGTCTTACTTCTTTAGAAAACATATTTTTGAATATGAAAATTTACTTATTCGCATTAGTGATATGACACGTATTTATATACTTCGGTACAGTACTGTGGACATGCATGGAGAAAGCGGTTTCTGTGCAATCCTTTGAAGTCAAGATTGAGAAAGAACACACATTTTGTTATATAATTATAAGGACTTTCGAAAAAAAATCTTGGTATGTGTCCAACTTTTGTATGACACTTACAATTGCTTAGTAATTAACAAATGGAGTGAAATCTATACTTTTGCTGCACAGATCCATAGTTACTCTAATGTCCATTATTGTGAAATCTTTAGGTTTAATTTCATAATCGGTGATTTGCATACTTAAAAAATATCAGAAAAGAACGTTTGTCTAATTGTTTATTTAATATACATACATATGTAAGAAATTTCTAACAATTCTTGCATTCCTTCAGTAAAAAAATAATCAATTCTAAACAAAAAAACTTTTTGTTTGGTGTGAAACTACAAAACAAAAAACGGAAAAATTAAAAGTAAAATGGAAATGAAAAGATGTAAAAAAACGAAAAAAAGCTCAGGGAAGCATATTCAGCGAACATGATTCTTTTTTCCGCTGTCCTTATCATGTGGCCGTATTGTGGCGAACTCATGTGTGCAATTTAATTTTAATTAAAAAAAAATATGTACATATTCATCCATTTGGCGTTTGGGATAAAGATGGTACAAGGTTTTTTTCAGTCATCTGTCGCGCGTCCTTGCTTCACGCTTTCAAAATATATAATTAAAACATTCAACTTTAGACATTTGCCACAAAGTTGGATAAGGACTCATCATCCTCATTGAATAAACAACTTAATTTTTCTGTTGAATATTTTTCCAATTTGAAAAAGGAATGCAAAACGCCAGCCGGTTCTGTGGACGTCCTATTCTTTCTGGCATAAGCAAGTTGACTCTGGCTCTTTGCCTCGGGGCAGAAGTGTCGGGGAAGAAATGAGGAAATAACTTAATTTTAATGTTCTATAGAGTCGATGGTAGAGTGGTGGATTAAATGAGACGAATTATGCTCAAGCAACAAGACGAATACATTTAATTGCTGCAACAATAATTAAAATTAAAAAGGGAACACATCAAAGGAGTAAGACGTATTGAATATTATATGGGTCACATATATTAGAGAACTAAATAACTGTGTAGAAAATGAAAAGGGAAATTTTGTACTGAGAAAGATATACTTCAATTTAAATACTTTTGGAAATCAAATCAGACTGTAAAACCACTATTTTGACAAATTAATATGTTCCAGATTAAACTTAAGAGAGAATAAGCATAGATCTTTAATACCCATTGTAAATACCTATTTCAGTATGCAGTCATAAATTTTACGCATGTGCTTTCTTAGCTTTCTTTCTGCATGCATTCTTTAGGCAAGGGCTTAGTGAATAAAACTCTACACATATTTGACTGCAGTTGTAATATTATCTTATCTTCCATTTTATCTGACAAGCTATGGAAATCTTGCAAATGTTTCGCCCAATTAAAAACGTTCAATTATTCTGAAGACCAACTTGAGATGAATTATGAATGTGCAAGCTGTATGACTTATTCATATATAAATATATATATCCACATAATTTCCATAGAGTACCTTTAACAAATCAAGTACTTCATTATTATAAGCTATCGCTGTCATCCATTTCGTCATAAAAATCAGAGGAATTAAAAAAAAATTACCGACGTCACATTTGAAAATGAACAAAAGCCTTAAAAGTACTCGACAAGCACATGTTACATCTTGTAATCACGTTTTATATCGTTTCGTATCCCCCTAAAGGGTTCAACTGCAATGATTATCACTTGTAGCAATATAAAATAAATGGCTTTATGAATGCAGTTCTGCTTTTTGGGGTGCATGTTCACTGATTCATACTTTGGATGCAGTGCTGAAGCTGCGCAATTTGCTGTAATTCTTGAAAGTCAGAAATGCTTATTTTAATTTTTTTCTGCTTTCAGTCGAAGTAATTATACAATTTTATGAATACCGCCGAATACTTAATATGATAAAGTTCCCCTTAATCATGGATTGTTTGGTTTCGTGACATAGATGGAATGGTGAAAATATTTAAAATTATTTGGTGGTGAGTTACTAAGAAAAATTCCCTGGTTATTTTATACTTCCACCAAGGTGAACACCGAGAGTTTAAATATTTCCGCCAGGTGGCGCAAAATGTGCAACATGAATTTCGGTTGAAGAATTTGAAATTCATTACAAATGGTAATAACATGTTATTAACAGACACCACAGACGAGGCTGTTAAATAACGCGAAATAGCGTGTAATAAAGGTTGGTCCAACGAAAACGCGCGATTATAGTTAAAAATAGAGCAAAAAGTCTCCAGACAATTATTTATTTTTGTATTGTTATAGAAGGATCTATGAAGTTATGAGTGAAACAAAATATCGCTGAAATACTCGTCACGGCTTCGATGGCATATGTACCTCTATCCGATGGTGCATATTTTTAATGAGTTTTTTGGCAAAAAAAAATTGTTTTGTTAGTAGGTCTTAAACATTGTACGATTGTGAAATAAGATTTTTATTAAAAATTTGAATCAGGAATGTACTTAAGATGTTTATGTCACGACAGCGCAGTTGATGACTTTTCTTCTACAATATCGCGAACAACAGCAATGCTAGCCAAAGGCAAAGGTGTTTTCACATTTCCTATAGATCTAGTTTGCTAAGCTTTGAGCACATTTTTTTATCTTTAAACGCCCATTTTCGTCAAAGGCTTCAACAATCTTAACGGACTGCTCAATTATGTACCTCCATACATGGTTAATTTGAAAAATTACTTTCAGTTTTGTTTAAACATCCATTACTTCAGTTTCTATGAATAATGTTCCAATATATACACATTTTGTACATACATACATAATCGAGATTTATGTAGTTCATTAAGCAGTGAATATCGTCGACATTCGCACGAAAGCTGGAATGGCAGAGCAGTTCTAGATACCTTTTAGAGTCATTTTCGGGACTAGAGAGCTTTAAATTTGTTTTGTGAACGCACTCTTTGACTAACCATCAAACATGATTTTCAAAGAACTAGTAATGTCTGCATATTACAAAAATATTAAAAACAACATCTTCGTATTGGAAGACATTCTGTGTGTAGAAATAATAATAATAATTGAGAGACACTACAGCCTAGCTTCTATAACCTACTCCTGTTGTGCGTTCTACTGTTCTCTCACGAGTAGAAGGCACATACAGTTTTTTGCCGACTCTGAACGGAAAGATTTGAGAAGCTTTTTATAGACAATAGTACTTTTTGTGTCGTAAAAAAATGCGAGGTGTTCCGTCAGGGAATCAAACCTACACTTTCTACTTTCTACGCACTTACCCACACGCCAGGGCAACCACACATGTGCAAAAATATCGAATACTGAAAAAGATGCTGTACCAACTCCTGGATGTCGCAACGAAAAAAAATCGACGAACATACTGATTCGATCAAATAGAGCTTGTGGATAACAATGTCAAACTAAGAAAGCCTTCGGGTTCGAGAATAAAAGGAAGACTGAAAGTCCAGTATAAGGGTCAAATGATGTCAGAAATTTGGGATATTGGAGCAGTGTCCCCGTGATCCTCAGGCATAGGAGTCAGCCATAAATCAAGTTCATACCCTGTGTTCGAATACTCATAAAAATCAATTTATGTAAACGGAAGTCCCAAGAACACATATCACAAAACTTCAATCCAGCTTCCGCCTACTTCTATAAATTTATCAGAAAGTTCTAAAAATTCTTAATTGAGGGATGGAATAATTGAAAGTACCTTTGTAATTGAGAATCCTTAGGCAAAGTTACTTTTACCTCTGTCTTTTACTAGTTATTACTAAGAGCTGGTTCTCAAAATTGTTTAAGGATATATATTTTTTTTTTGTTCGAGATATATTTTTTAATACAGTTAACTTATTGATGGATGGAATGGTATTAAAATAATGATACAAATTGTACATTTGTTTGTTTATTTTGTGTTTCTACTTTAAAAATTGTTATATTTCACATATTCCACTAATATAATACATATGATCTAGAAGAATAATAAAGGAATGCAATCATAAGTTAACGATGCTTTTCGCTTTTTGTTAGGAGAGGCGTAGGTAGTTCATTACATAAAATTATAAATTGAATAGCGATATTATGTACAAGACATTAGGGCCGTTCGTTCTTTGGAAACGATACCATAAAAATGCGGAATCTGGCTGTATCTTGGATTTTAAAAAACCTCTCATATCTTGTGCATCCTGTGAGGAGACATTTAATCAAAATTTAGAGTTTCTCAAATTATTTTTTCAACGGACACATTATATATGTATATTATAAACTTTCCTGAAAGGTGCATATTAAAATATGAACGTAATTTGTGCACGGAAAATAATGGACCTTTGATTTTATTTTTTGTTAACCCATTAAGGGTAAAGAGGTATCTCTTTCAAAATGGGATATTGAACTAAGAACAATCAACTAGAAAATTAACGCTTTTCCTAGAACTGAAGAGAGCATTTGATTTAATTACTATTAATTTTTATTGAGAAATTAATAATAAATATTTAAAACTTGGAAATAACATTAGGTGTGTTGACAAAATTTTGTATTTGACTATAATAATGGGTAAGAAATTTTCGTTTGACGAATTTATGTAACAATATTGCTATAAAGACGTATTGAATATTATATAGGATATATGGGATTAAGATACACTTTTTATATAGAAGAAGTGCTTAGCCTCTACAACAACTACTCGTGTTGTGCGTGCTACTGTCTTCTCACGAGTAGAAGGGACCTACAGTTTTTTGCCGACTCCGAACGGCGAGATTTAAGAAGCTTTTCATAGACAATTGATACACTTTGAGTGTTGTCAGAAACTCGAAAGAGGTGGTGCCGTATCCTATAATATCCATTTATTTTATTCACATTTAATTTAACCTTTCTGTTATGTTGGGGTAATTTTATGACCCAAAATTATTTCAAACTGGTATATTTTTACTCAGAGACGTTTTGTTTTAAATTCCGCTCTACTCAGTGCACGAATTTATTCATATTTTTTAATTTCATTAGTAATTTTCCATATATAGTTTTAGGTAAGTGTATACGTTAGGGTCATTTTGTGACGATATAGAGGATAGGTGATATAATGTGGGTAACAACACTTTCCGAAAATCGGCTTTCTCGTGCGATAACTGAACTTAAGTTTCCAGTTTTTTCAAGTAAATTTTTCTTCCATGGAAAGGAAATAATTGTACAGTACCGAAACGGTACAAATAAGTCACGTTGCTAATACTATACATCATAATGATCAAATCTTAGATGTACATCCACAGAAGATTCCAGAGATAACTGAATCTTACAACTCAACTAAGAGCTTTATACGATGAATCAAATGGTTCGCACATATTCTCCAGAACATAACAAGAAAACTTTCACTGCATGCAATTTATATAATAGGCCAGTATTCCCAAAACATCGTCATAGAAAAGTTACCATTTATTGTGAAGAACATATCCCATAATCATAGCGAGCAAGAACACATATAATAGAGATTCTAAAGCATACGAAAGAGTGAATGTCAAAACAAACATTTGTCTCAAATGCTTTAATATTTAAATTTAAAAATTGATTTTGTAAAATATACTTAAAAAAAATCTCTGATATATTGGCAACTGTTAATAAATTAGGGAATATGACTTTTACATAAAATTGCTCTTGTGTTATGTTAATAAGAATTTAAAGACTGAAATCAGTCTTTCCCTTTTGCCTATCGACCGCTATCCTCCTCCTTTTTATATTACTATTGGTTCAAACTATATATTTTAAACTCGAAGGCCTTTTCTAAGCTGTCTGAAACGGTAAGAACATCAACAATGTAAAGGTCTATAAGCAATGATTCTTTTCTCCGGGGTAAATTTGGCGATTGGCGACATGATGCCGTACATTATGTAATTGTACATTATTATCATGTTTTTACCTTTTCACTTTCTCTGTAAGACCAGAAAATTCCTATCAGGACAATTTGACACTTGCCTGTGCAAATCTATGCAAACGAAATTGAATTACAAGCCTAACTCTACTATTAGTATATCATTGAAACTTTTGAAGTTCATGTAGTCCTAATCTTTAGAGGAAAGACAAAGTAATTTGCAATATTTTGTAATCTTATGACAGAAAATATAGCTTGTATCATAGGCCGTTTTCACTGGTTTCGATAAATTTCTGTTTCGACTATATACTTTGTATGTATCACTGACCTTACCATTACTTTTGAAATTTAATTCCGTTTGTTTAAAATACTTTAGCAATTCTTTTCCTCTTGACTCCTTAACAAGAACTTGATTTTGTCATTCTAAAGATTATCGTGTAAGTGAGAAAAGTGTGCATAACTAACTTCCTAACTTTTTTTTCAAAGTTGTTGAGTTTGATAAACATTTTGGTTCTTACACCATCATATTTGCGGGACACTAAGACACCTATATACACATAGTACTTTCAGTTTCTTAATGACTAAAGACACATTTTTTCTACAACAAAGTTTCCTCATCAAACAGATAACTGCGTTAGATTCAATCTTCATATGTGTCAATCTTTATATGTGTCAATTTACCTGTAAAATTGTATGGGTTCTTTAACCATACTAAATTTCAGAACAATGTTTGTTATTTCTTACATAGCTCTCCCTAGGTTGTATGGCCTCATCACTATTTCTTAGATACCAGAGAGCATTTACTTTTGCTTATGTTACAAAGAATGTATAAAAACTCTGTTACTTGCTTTCGTGCAAGCGGAGGCTCAAGTACCTGCTTTTCTGTACATGTTTGGAAAGAATGGATTCATAAGTTCATTATGTTTCCAAGTTTCGAGTCTATAGTCATATTCCAGTAGAAACAACTATTTCTTCTACATGAAACACAAAATAAAGTAAAATAATTTAATTGGCTTGTATGTATGTATGAAAAAATATAAAGTATGAAATTAAAAAAAGTCCGAAAATATTTCTAAAAAATTATAAATTTAAAACTAAAAACTTTTGTCGTTCAGTTTTTACAATATATGTTCACTATAATAAAAGAAACTATACATATATGTAATTTATCTCTTATTATTTTAATAGTACACCATATTATGAGAGAAATATTTACGAACTTTTAATGAACGTATGTTCAGTTATAATCAGATGGTTAGTCAAACAAAACAATACCTCCACAACAACTAATATCTCAAATTGACAGAATTATTCTCTTTAATTCACGTTCATCTTTCGTAATAACAACAATCATTTCCAATAATCGAAGCAAAGTTAATATTTTTTCCAATCAATCAAACCCGCAGTCACCCGTTTACCACCACTTCGTTAATTCCCTTCTTTTTACTCCATTATCCATTCGACAGGACAGAACGCCCAACGAATATAATTAAGCGTTGTGTAGGAATTAGACACAATAAATTACAATTCAACATAATGACGCTTAATGTTATTATGGAAAGGCGCGTTCATCAATTTGCCGATAAGCTTTGGCTAGTAACAAACATAGTCATTTTTCGGCTTCAATATCCTGGGGTTGCTTTCACGTGTAACATTCCAAATCTGTGATGTTTTGTCGTAGAGAAAATGCGCTCCCTAAGGGTCACGCTTCTCCAATGTCCGGAGGCAGTACGCTTAATTAACATGAACTTTGCAAACATTACTCAACTGAAGTGTCACGAATTTGTCATAATTTGTACCGAAGTTTGAAGTGGGGGTGGAAAGGACAAATGTTATCGTTCAGTATATTTTACATTCGTAAAAGATACTAATGTGAAATATATCTATGTATGTAGGTAGATATAAGCCTTGAAGACTTATTGACAATATCGTAATATGAAACAATTCCATATCCCCAATGATTTGGTGTATCTGTAAATTTGGCCAATCAACAGATACGGATATATTGCTACAGAAAGACGTTGACAACACGAGCAATTCGAGATTGGAACGCGTTGGCATCAGTCATTTGTCATTCCTGCAACCAGTTCTTTCTATTCAGGGACAAATATGCATATGTAGTTGCCAGCGTTTTCAGTATGTGTAGGATTGTATATTTGTGCACTTAAATACATATAGATGTATGTTTACTACAAAAATATACCCTACGGATTTTATTTTGCTTTTGCATGTACAGAGTTAAATCTGTTACTCGATATTTATTGAATCAAGTTTATTTCAAAATAACGCCACTTATGTGACACACACTCACTTGACAGTGACGTGACTTTTATGATATCATGGGGTGTTATGCATGAAGGGGATAATATAAGTGACAGTCAGATTCAAAAATTACAAATTACTTTCACGCTGTGTTATACTGTTGACATTAAAAGTCAAACAAAGATATTAGTTTTGGGCTTAACAGTTTATTTGTAAGATGGTTTAAAACATACGAAACGAGAACAAGGTAAAAAATGATCGTACACCTAGTCTGCGTATCTGATTACGCTGTAATAACAGAACCGAGAACTTTGGAGTATGTGGGTAGTTGAGTCAATTTATATGATCCGAGGTTGTTAGCTCAAATTCTGAATTTAATTGTTTTTACGGTTCCACCTTTGTGAAGTTTTATAAACTTTTTAATCTTGCAGTTCGAAGCCAGCAATGAATTGTGACAGTCACTTGTGCGATTAATCTTAATCTGTGCGCTCATTACTTATTGATGTATTTGAGAGATCATTTAGAAAGACAAATTAGAAAATCAAGAAATAAATTCTACATAAACAAACTGGGTATTTTTATGTTTCTTAAGTTTGTTATACTTAATTTACCGTAGTTCTTTATGAATAACACCTTTAACATTTTTTTCCTGAATTCTTCTAAATGTAAAAAATGTTAAAAAGAAAATATGTTTAACTGTTTTTGAATGTTCAAATGTTTGCAAGGAACCTTTCGTACGAAACTCAATGAATGAAACTGAAATGGAGATGTTGATAAGATTATTATAAATATGTACAGTTTTTCTCGTATTTTATTTACACATAATACTTCACTCAATAAGTATCGGGACATATAGGGGGTGCCACTTGCCAAAAATACTATTATATTAATAATTTTTTGTCTCGGGACTTATTGAGTGATCTGTTATGTGCATATTTGGTCTGGTTTCATAGAAGAAATCACCGAAAGCGTTATTTGTCGTTACATGCATACGTGTAATGAGTATCTTATCTGAATAAATTGGACGAATTAAAAAAGTGTATCATTTATGTTATTATTTCTTTAAAAACATTTTTAAAAGCGTGAGATTGCCGAGCAGGTAATATAATGCTCACTGCAAATACGAGTAAGCAAGTCACGAAATGCAAATGCTAATGCAAATTATTGGATTGTTCTTGATTTGCACAACAAAGAAATGGGTGATTTTGTTGCTAATAACAATTAAATAAATATTGTTACCACAAAAGTATTTCAGACGTCATGTGAAGGCGTTCATAGCTATGTAGTGCACTTTATTATTGAATTAAAGCAAGGAAAAGAGTAAATATGACGAACACTACATGGATACATTTAATTTTATTTTATTCGAGAGAGTGTGTAATAAGTTAGTCCAGCTTAAAACAAATTTTTGACCTATGATGCGTACGCATATAAGGTAAAATAAAAAAGACAATGCCCCATCATAAGTCAATGTTCGAACAGTGCCCGCTTGCAGAAGACTGGTGTTTGAAACAGGGAAATCAAAATCAAATCAGGATAGAAGATGTTAAGCAATGGGATATCTCTTACTCGCTTTCACTTGCCCCTTCATAAGCTCCTTCAAGGCAATAATGAGAAAAACTTAAAGGAAAGAGAGTGTCCTGTTCATAATAGACCTGATCTTACTTGTACTGAAGATAATCAACTTAGGACCATGTAAATCAAAATGCCATTGCAATGCAATGATGTGGCTCAACTAGCGCCTAAGTCTTAAAAATATTGCTATATGTAAAACTGGTCTATACAAATTGTAACAAATTGGCAAGTGCCTTTAATTTATTAACTTTTTAAGTTTGAAACAGATCGATATCGCTGTTGTTGATGATAAATCAGTCATTTGCTAAGTAAAGAAATAATAACAATAGTTTGAAACGATCGAAGATTACTATATAAGTGGTTGCAAAAGAACTGACTGTGCATATTGTCGGTTATAACATTAATAGTCCACATTGAGCTTGTTGTATGATGTGGAATAAAAAATTCAAGGGATAATATTTTTTTCAAAGTTATCAAGACTGTCTTGGTTTTGAGTGCTGTTTCTATCAAATGGATTTTCTGTTTTGTTGGGGTTTCACAGTATTTTTATTTGTTCTAGATTTATGTGTTTTTTTTATTAGTGGGAATTATAAAACTCAAAACCATCGCTCTATCAGGATGTTAAAAGAGCTAATTTATCGCGATTTTAAAAAAAGATAATGAAGTAAAAGATGCTACTACCAAACTCTATGTATACCTGGTATGGTAGTCAGTCCTTGAATCTACCCGAAATTGGAAAATTCCAGGAAATAAATCAAGAAATAAAACAAAATACTTAACAAACTAAATAAAAGCACTTAACCATTTTAAAATAACCAAGAGTAATATGTCTCCATTATATGGACATTTGATAGAGTTTCACACTTATAATAAAAAATCTGTTGCTTCACGAGAGATTATGGTATATCACAGAGTCGAAGAGAAGCCATTTAATAGATGAATATGAAAATTTTATTATTAAATATAGTGATAAAGAATTTAACGTTTTCAAATTAGAAAATTTTAAGGGACGAAGAAATGTGTGTCTAAAAATTGTTGAGTGTCCACTTTTGAATGCTGCAGAATTGACAAATACACTTTTTACAAATACACTTTTTCTAAAAACTTTTAAAATGACAAAAGTTTAATTAGTGCCCGAGGAGGGATCGGAATTATCGTGAGGATGAAGTGATTCAAATAATGCCCGTGATCTAAAATAACTCTAGATATCACCAAGTGCGGAATAAAAAACAAATTATTATGAAAAAGCTGATTGAAAAGCTTGATGTATTACTCACCATTTTCAGAATACATTACACCAACTTGTAGGTTACCGCAATAGTGCCTTGAAAAAATGCGAGGAGTCCCGCCCTGGAATCGAACCTAGAATTACTGCGTGGCGGTTGACGCACTTACCACCACGCCACGGCGACCACAATGACATCCATTGCTTTTTTTTAACTCAATTTCAGCCTTTCAGCCAACATTTTTCATTAATAGATGTTTTAAAGTACGACTTATGTAGCTTAATATTAACTTAGAGAAGGTGATTCTTTTTCATTCATAAGTTTTCAAAGCAGTAAATCGAACAATTGAAAAAAATAACATATGATAAATATAACCTAATATTGTATTCGATTCGCATCAAGAATAGCTGTGGTAAATATTTATCCGTGTTAATTATACTACCAACTTAGCGTGGATTAAACCCTGATATTAATACAGACGGTTATCAACTCTAAAAATATCTTACACATTGAAGCAACTTCCATATGAATACATACATACATAAAAATTTATTTAAAATATATAATTACATCTAAGGTTTATTTAAATTACTGTAAATTCAGACAAATGTTTACTCTTTTGTTTTTTGCAATATCCTAAAGCATTGGTGTTAAGTTAAGTTAAGAGTCTCATACTCAATGGTTTCCAGATTTTCAAACAAAATCACATCTTTTACACACCGCTCGGGTCATACGTGTCTTCCTTTTTGTTTTAAGGCGAATACTTATCCTCAATTGTTTTGTTGTTACCAATGAATTTGACTATTAAAACGCATCGTTAATAAAGTCCACGGGACATCCAAACACTACCAACCACAGTGCTTCCGAAAAAGATTGTTGTAGTTGGGAATTCAGAATTTAGAAATTCCCCATAGCATTCAAATTACCGAAGTTCAAAAATTTGTAAATCTTGGCGTTATTGCCAAACAATTTATATGTATGTATACATATACATGCAGATACTTGTGTATATATGAACGAATGAGTAGTAATAATTGATTTTGTTGCTAAACATAATCAGTTTATTCCAGATTTAATTGAAGACCGCTAATAGCATTTGTAATTGATATCCTTTAACCACCAATCTTTGAAATTCGATAGTCCTCACATTATCATTGAAAATACTCAATTGGTTTAGAGTCCCGAAGCAGCGCTACTTCACACTAAATGGCGCAGCCCGTTAAATTAACAACGATCTTAGCCAGCCCCATTTTTATTTTTCAAGTGCATGACATATCCAAACATTCGTCCCACTGTATGTATTTCCTCTTCATTGTCTCAAAGTTCACAAAGAGTTTGTGAAATCAATCCATGTCTGCCTCAATCGTCGACGAATGACAAATTCTATTTTGAGACATGTTTCCTCATTTTTATTTTAATTATTCCACATCCTTTGGGTATATGATATCCTGCGCGTTAGCAGAATGATCGTAAAAAGAGTCTTTTGAAATCCTGAAATTGATGAAATAAAAAAAAGTCTCTTGTTGTTTTGATGAACTTGATTTTCGTAGACATTTGGATTGTCAAAATATTTAGCGTACAGTGAAATGTTTGATTCAATTCTTACATTGCTTTTAAAGGGTTATTCGGTGAGGCCCAGCTCAATTACGAAAATTAAAAATGGTGGTATACCTGTTAGGGTTTTGAATGGATCTTATGAATGTAGTTGTTTACACTTTGACGCAGAAGAATTTATTTTTGATTCGAATGTGATTTGCGGGTACACGATTGGATGGCGATTTTATGGCGATTTTACGGCAATTGCTTAGAGACAAAAAGGAATAAAAGCTATGATATACATATGTGTACTTTACATTTACTGTATACATATGTACGCATGTAAAAAGGGATATTTTTGGAATCAGATATGTTTGGTTATATGTAATGTATATTCATTGACTATATACCTTAATTTATAAGATAGTGAGGTAAATGTAAATGACACATTGATAGGAAGGCATTGCGCGAGGCATACAGGGTGAGAAAAGTATTCAACGGCTCCTAGAGTTTATTCGGTCCAATTCGATCTGAATTTAATATAACATAAAAAAATATAGAATACAGCAGTTCGAAGCTTTTAAGGAACAGCTTTTGTTTCGCCGTTTTGAAAATTTATTCAACACATAGTTACCACAAATTATTTAGGTAATTTTATTAATAATTATTTCATCATATTCTTAAAATTGCTTATACCCTTATACCAAAAAAACAATATTTTTTTTTACGTCTGCTTTAAAAATTATATCATCAAATTTCAAAAACTTCGGTAAGCTTCTACGCACGTGCATAGGGTTAATCTAAGCGGAAGATGAATATATTCCAAACATTTTATATAAGTAGATGTTTCGTGTTTGTTGAGGCATCAAAATCAAAACTCGGCATTTTCAAACAGATTTGTTTGACGGAGGTTTTTTTTAATTCGATATTATTTCTGACTTCATGCAATGGTTAGATACTAGACAAAAATGCTTTAAGCTAGTTAAACAAAGCAAAATGATAAATTAAACTTAATGGCCCTTGGCGGGCACTCTAAGCTAAACCTGAACTTATACTATGTCTTTGGACCTAAGTTAAAAACCAATTGCACTAAACAGCAATATTGAATTACAGCATGAAATTTAGAAAAACAAAATTAAGAAAAACTTAATGACTGACCTGTCTTATTAAAACTTATTAACTTTAATACTACCTCAAACACGTGCATATACACATGTTAAAATATAACTGTATGTGTGTGTTTAATATTTACAATGTATACACATACGTTGGTGCACGTATGTGTATAGCAGTTTTTTTTGTGTATATTTACAGCTTACAACTAACTTAAAACTAGCCTAAGGTATGTAAGTCGGTCATGGGTTGGCGAAGTTAGACCTAAGCCTATTCCGCTGCATGACAGAGACCGACTACGCCCTATAAGGGGATACGCACTAGCCTTTCTAACCCGGGTCTAAAGGATTGGAAGATGGAGTTCCCTCTATCCGCAACTACCAGAATTTTCGATGTTGCATTTTAACATCTCAAACGTCCCGACTGGGTACCGCCGTACTGAACTGGAGGAGACCCTCCTCAGCTCGTTGTGCGACGAAACGGTCGTGGTTGAGTCGCCCATCCACAGTTGATCTGGTGATATGGAAGATGAGGGGTACCGCATTTATGTCCGGTATCATTTTGGTACCGTTTTGGTTTAAATAGAGAACAGCTTCTGTGCCCTTTCGTGGTATTGGGGATTGTGGTAGTAAGCCCCATAGATCAGGTTGTTGGTCGAGTTCCTCGCTCTCGCAATATGCCCCCGAATCAACTTCACTAGGAAACTGTCCACTCGTATCAGGTTCGCCCTGTTGTATAAAACCTTATTGGAATAGAATTTTATGTACTGCGACTCAGGTGTTCTGTAAAGGCGAAGGCAAGCCGTAAGACAAGCCCTCTCAAACACCCGTATCTTTTCCATCAAGACAGCCATAAGTGAGCATTGGCCCGATGAGGGCCATGTAGCAGATCACCTTCACCCTCCCATCGAGTTGGCTGTTGTAAAACAGTCTCTTGGTAAGGCCAAAAGCGCCTAGGGCCCTGGCCAGAGCAGCATCTACATATTTGTGAAAATATAGATATTGATCTAGCCAGATCTCCAGGTATCTGACTACGCTCCTTTGCGCCAGTGGTTGCCCGTCTCGTCCAACAATTGAGAGCTTTCGCCCATTCTTTTTCGTATCCGTCGAAGCTTTATACAACGGCGTCTTGAACAGAATGGTTTCGGACTCCTTGAAGTTGATTTTCAACGCAACCTCTCATGAATGAATTAAAGTCACCCTTCGAGAGAGTAGTGATTTCCTCGATACTTCGACCTGATCTGTACTCGATCACGTCGTCGGCGTACGCAATTACGTACGGGAGAGAGTAATAAGATCGCTCAAGTAAATGTTGAACAGGATTGGCGAAATAAAATGCATACTCGACTACAAAATTCCACAGACGGAAAACCAGTTGAAAGGGTTTTTAGGAGCGTCGGGATATTACAGAAAATTCGTAAAAGATTATTCCAAAATAGCCTATCCAATGATACGATACTTGAAAAAGAATGCAAAAAGAAACCCTAATGGTCAAGAGTGCATACATACTTTTGAAACACTTAAGCTTTGTATCATTAATCATCCCATACTTAGGTTTCCTAGGTTTTATAAACCATTCACCTTGTTCACTGTCTCCTCCAATTATGCAAGAGATGCAGTTTTCACTCAGGAAGGACAACCGGTCTGTTATGCATCACGAACTTTGAACGACCATGAAAAGCAGCACTCCGCAAGAGATAAAGAATTTTTGGCAAAAGCATAGTAATAGTATATATTTTGGACCCTATCTATGGGGTAGTAAGTTAAAAATAATCACTGATCATCAACCAACCAAATACCTCGATAAAAAGTACAACGGGAAAGAGTTCTCTCAGAGAGACCAAAGATGGCTGCTAAAATTGGCCGAGTTCTACTACGACATAAAGTACCTTAAAGGGAAGGAAAATAAAGTAGCTGACTTTTTGAGAAGAAAAGAAAACATAGACTAAATGGATGACAATATCACGTCCAATATGGCCACAATTCATTCTACACCAGAGAAGAAGAGGAAATAGTCAACAAGTATAAAATACAGTTAATTTTGACCAACTTTATTTCCGACGAAGTCGAGGTTCTACATGGAAGAGCGATAATACAAGTCGATATGACTAAAAATCAGCCATATTGGAAACGCTTGTTTATCAGAAACGTAAAACCTGGCAAATTGGTATCTTCACAGAGTTGCCATATTCGGAATATAATAAAACACAACAAACTCTCATAAATCTTTTCAGTCACGATAACAAATTTTCATTTATAAAATGTACTGCGAGAGCAAAAGAAATAAGAACTCAATAAGAACTCTACAGACAAATTGCGAAGTACCACACAATAGAGAGTACTCCTAGTGGTATTGTGGAAACGTACAATACACTGAAAAATATAATTTACTGCCCCAATTTAATAAAAGAAATTCAGAAAATCATTAACAACTGCACAACTTGTTTAGAAACAAAGGAACCCTATAAAATCCAAATACAAATTCCCAAATGAAGTTTTACATATGGATGTATTTACTTACTTACTACTTAAAAGAATATATATGTTAGTGTATATTTTTATTTTACACACATACATATGTATATAGCTGCAAATAAACGCACCTGTGCATACGAACATATATTGATGAATTATATAATGGTATACATGCACAGGTGCGTAAGTAGCTTAGGTTAGTAGTAGAATAGTTTTAATTTTACTTTTAATTTTCTAGTTCTTAGTTTTAATTGTAGGTGTAGCTTTAGATATAAGTTTTTTTTAGCAAAATGGTTAAGTTCTTAAGTTTTTGTTTTCTCTTTTTCTTAATAAATAATGCGTCAAGAATGAATTAATGTTCATTCAAAAAATATACACAAAGAAGTTGAAAAACATAGTAATTTTTATGAAATTTATGTTAGAGAGCCTGCAAAGGACCGGTGAGATAATTGTAAGACCAAAAATCTCTGGAAACTAGTTTTAAGCATTTTTGTCTAGAATTTAAGTGTTACTGTATAGATGAATAAGATGCAAGAAAAAAAAACATGAGCAATCCTTCATCACTTATATTGACAAACTGACCAAAAATTCAAATGCATACCACTGACCCAACAAAAATTGGATAAAAGGAAAGGAAATTATAGAGGAACATTTTTCAAAAATTAATAAGCCGAAGAAAATTATAACGGATAACGAGTTCAAAGGTCATCAGTTGATCGAGTATTTAAATAGCCAAGGGTTTGAGTTGCATTTCACAAAACCCAACAGTCACACTGGAAATGCAGACATTGAAAGACTGTATTCCATTCTCCAAGAAAAACTGGTAAGTTTAAAAGACACATCACTGACATTAATAGGGTAATAAATAATTACAATTATAAATACCATAGCTATGTTAAAATGAACCCAGAACAAGCTATGAAGGCAGATAACCAAAAATTAAGACAAATAACTATTTCAAAAAAGCAAAAGTATATGAGTAAGGCTAACGAAATTAGGAAGATTATATAGAAGATAGAATTCTAGCACCCCTTAAAAACTACAAACGTTTAAGGCATAAATACGAACCAAGATATAAAATCAAACAAATTTCAAATGAACACACCACAAATATTAAAAGAAAACGTAAATTTGCAGATAATAACATTCTTAATAGTACTTTTGGTACTGATTCCGGCAGCCCAACCTAAACTTATAATAACCAAGATGGAAACGAGTAATGGATACATCAAACTGAATATCGGTTCAGTAGAAATGATAAACGAGACCACTACAATTCTGCACTTGATAAATTTGCAAGAGTTGAAAGAAGCTGTTGAAAAAGTCAAAAATAATTTAAGACTGATTCCTATTGGTGTAGAAAATGCTATTCTTAGGGAAATAGAGTCAATCGAAACAAAAATATCAACCATTATTCCTAAAAGGCAAAAGAAGAGATTTAGTTAATGTTGTAGGTACAGCAAGTAAATGTTTATTCGGAACAATGGACGATAATGATCGTCTGGACATTATAGGACACATGAAAAAAATAGAAGTTGACAATCATAACTCTATCGAGAACTTAAATAAACAAATTAGGACTAACACCTATTTAAATGAATCAATATTTGACTTAAAGAAACTCATAGAAGAAGATAGGGAAAAGATTGCTCGAGCACTAAATCAATCTGACAGTACCCAAAAAGAGATAATATACCAGCAAATAAAACTAGACCAGCTTATGAAATGAAAATTATTAGAAAACAAAATAGATCAAATTCTAAGCAACGTTGCCTCAACTAAAAAAAATATTTTACATCCTGGAATCCATCCATAAGGCGATTAATCCATCGATAATGGCGATTAAATTACCTATGGAAATAAAATTAAAATTACTAACTACCTTACCAAATAAGAATAATCTTGAAATAATTCAAGAGGACCAAAAACTTGTATCAATTAATAACATAGAATATGAATTTAATGATAAAGTATATCTGAATGATCTAAAAGTGGCAAGCAAATGTGTTGTACTAGGTAATTATTTACTTAAAGAGAATTATAAAAAGGAAGTCCAAATCATTGATGAAGAAACAATTATATGTATAAATATGGATAACGACGAAATTTGTAACTATTGTGATGACAGAAAATTAAATTTAAGTGGACATATGTTAATAAAGCCGAGCATTCCGAGTGAAATTCAGGAGAATTCTAAATTTAGGCGGGGGGAAGTTACGTACAACGTAGCCCACCAAATTGTTAAACTGCAATATGGCACTTTTGCATTAACAGAATGCCGGAAAGCAGAAGGTGAAAATTGATAAGAAATCAAATGAGAAATGCTTGGCTCAGCGATTATGTAATATAAAACCAACTGAATGCCAAAAATCGGTTGGATTATTTGTTGGATACCCAAGTGTGCAGCCAAGGTATAGACAGCGGCACTTGTAGCATGTAAGTAAATTAAAAAAAAAAAAACAATTTCTTAATAGTGTGCAGCCTAGCTGAAGACAGCGGCACTCAGAAAAATAATCCAAGTGTTTTATGGCCAATATTCATTCTGATTGAGGTTCAGCAAAAATGCAAAATTGAAATATAACTGAATTTGGATGGAGAAAATTGTTTAAAATTATAATTTCCCCAAAAAAGTTTGTATATTTGGAAAGAAATAAGCAAATTGAGCTAATTATATCACATATTACAGCATTCAGCAGACATCGTTACATCATAGGTTTCAATAGTAACTTCCACTTTACCCCTCACATCCTAAGTTTGGTATCAAAACCTTAATCAAAAGTGTATCACACATTTATGTTGTTTATTAAAATAATATACTGCACATGACGTCTTGTCCTAAGTCGCATTGGACTCTCTTGTTAGCGTGTTTAATGGACTGAATATAAAAGATAAAATCTTCTTTGATTCACTCATAGGATAATCTAATTTTTTTCTTTCTAATTCACACCGGAAGAAAAGACTTGTTTTCCACTTGAACAAATCTTATTATCGGTATTGTCGTTATTATAACGTGGTAGTATTAAATTGAATCAATTCTTTTACATTATACAATCAAACTAAACGGAAGAGGATAAGAAGGCTGTCACTAATATTTTGTCCAGTCGAAAGAAAAGAAAGGAGACGATAATACGTTTGTGTGTATGTCCTCTAGAACGAAAGAGAACATTTTCTCCAATTTGTTTTACACAAACAAACAGAGTTGCGTTCAAGTGGAAAATCCAACGGGAAGATGTGGGCTGGAAATATGAAAAAAGTATTTTTTGAATTCTTTTTTTTTCATATTTTATGAATAAATTATATACTTTTGGGGACTTATGTTATCTTAGTTTTTTTTAAATCTTTTTATAATGCAGCGTATAGTAACCGTTATATATTTTACTTTATCTTTTGGTTGTCAAGAAACGGCAGGTTTCATAATATTTGATAAGGATTCGACCAAAATTAATTAGGTATTTTGTGTTACCCTTATTAAAAGGTGTTGAGGAAAATAACATGTTGAGGGGTAAGGCAGTATTACTTTCTGTAGAAGAGTATTATATGTCTCATTAAATTTTTTTTCACAAAGAAAGATTGACACGTGTCCTAACGCGTTTGAGCGAAATAAAATTTGTGTAAAATAATTCAGGACTAGACATAACAAGATGTTAACCAGGGATAAAAAACTTTTCCAATCGTTTTTAAGGGCTATAATTTAACTGGATGGAGGCACAATTCACAATTGTGCTATTTTCAATAAAGAATTCAAGTCATGCATTCTGTGTACTTTTAGGGCAAACTGACTGATAGCTCACGATCAAGTTGATATGCAGCCTTGGAACCTATATATAGGGCTTAAGGAACCCGCTTGGACTTTTATATGCATACATAGATTGTTTTTTCCAGACGATATGAGGACAGTAGTTATAGAACTCGTGACAAACCGCGTGAAGCTAAGCAACTTCTTAAGGTGCTGACCCATTCTAAGCCTAACGTGGCCCCTAACCGCTAGTAGACGGACGGGACAAACGAATTATGCAAGACTGTTATATCTTGTCAACTAAAATATGAAAGAAATGAAATCCAAAAGTATAAACAAACATTGCATCCGTTTCTTAAATAAATATGGTGACGGATCTTGAAACCACGTCGTTCGGCAATTATGTATTGCGAATTAAAGTATGTGATTCTGATTGCTAAAGAGCAATACTTAAAGGAAAAAACTCAGACAGGATATACATAGGTGTACAGACCAATGCGTATGAGCAGGAGGTCTATATCAATAGTGTACTAAAGATAATACTATAAGACCTTTGACGAAAAGGCTTGCAATTAATTGATGCAGTAAATCCAATTAGTCAAGTCCAAAAAATATGTCATCGGTATTCGCACAAATACCTTCCCGTCGGCAATGTATTAAGAAAGTTACAGTAATGACAAATCGTCTGTTGAGCAGTGGGGTGGGCGGAAAAACTGAAAATACGAATATATATGTATATGGGGTTGAGATCTGCAAGATTAGATTTTCAGAGAAAATCGGTAAAATGTGTAACAAAAGTTATTAGTTAAAAATAGTAAAACGTTATAAAGTTGAATAAAAGATAAAAAAAAGAGAAGGGTCAGAGTTTTTAAGAAGAAAACGGTTATTAATGCAACAAGTGTGCAAAAACCCAAATTAAGTGCAACAAAGGTATTTACAATACTTCTACGAGTACAAAGTCAATGCAGAGACTGTACAAAGGATTTTAAGAGGAAGTGGCTACAATGAACGTTCGTCATGGTGAAAACGTAATGATTCTGAAGAAGCCGACCGAAGCAAGTTGAATGAATCGGAAAGTTCAATATTTAAACCGATCTTACTCCTACAGTTTTCCAAAAACGATCATTTTTGAAAAAAAAAATGGTTTACATATTGGCCATTATTATCTATGACTTTTTTCTATTTTTATAAAACGTATTGCTAAAGAAACCTTAGACATTCCCCAAATATTATCTGTTTTCGTGCAACATACTTCACTGTTTAAGTGGTTTCAGTAAATTATTTTTTGGAATTATCCAAATTTAAATATGTATGTACATACATGCGTGAAGTTCCTGAGGAAAAGAAGGTAGATAAATGGTAGGAAAATCGGCATATCAAAGAGATCAACGGCGATTAGGATACAAATGTCCTGTGGAATTTTCGACTCAATATGGACCGAAACACCGTTAACCAAGCAGTTTAATACTGGAAAAACACTTTGAAACTTTAATGAGATTGTAAATGGGAGCAAACGAACAGTTTTGGTAATAGATAACGGTTTAAAAGTCAGTAAGGAGGCACCTTGTTCTTAATGACGGGAAAGCCTTGCATGCAATTATTTTTTAGGTTTGCGGTGATTCAAAATCAAAAATGAAATCCATACGCCGTACAAAGAGATTCGTATATTCATGCGATTATATTTACATAACTGCTTCGCCTGAAGAGACTTCGATTCCGACAGACTACGCACAAGTGGAGACGACCCTAAAACAGCTAAGTAGTGGGATCGTCCAAACTGTACTACACTCTATGAAGAAACGCTTTTTGTTTAATAATTATTGCTGTTCACATTGGTGCATCTATACTAAGTTCAGACAGCAAATTAGAGCTTGTCTCATGTTGTGTAACAGTGAAGTTAACGGTCCTAAAATGTATAAAAATTTTAACTGAGTGAATAAAGTAAATTCTAGTGGTCTCTTATTTGTTTTTACAATTTTTCAAAGTGGTTTATTGTGCGGACTTATGTCAATTAAGTTAATTATTAAGATTATTAATGAAATCTTTATAATTTAAACAGGGTTGCCCATTAGGTTTTACAAATTACTAGAAAATAATTTTTCAACTTATTCAAAAAAGCACAGTTGCATATCTGCCTCCTCTTAAGTGCATAGCTTATTTGCTTAGCTTAGCCATAAAGACTAAAATTATTATGGTTTAGCAATAAGCTGTGTTTTCTTTTCGTCAATCCCTTTGTTCGTAAAGATTATTTACTTTCAAGAGGAACGCGATTTTCATCTTACGTATCTTAGAAAATATCTTTACTTTAGCATCACTTTGGTTAATTGAGTCAAGTGATAAACTTTTAACGGCTCTTATTATAAAGAATACCTCGAATTTTTTTACGGAACCACCTTTGCCGAGTTGCTGCCAATACTCAAAGAGTACTCATTGTCTATGAAAACCTTCTAAAATCTGGCCGTTCGGATTCGGCAAAAAACTGTAGGTAGGTTCTGGTCCCTTGTGGGCTGTAGTGCAATCAATTGTTAATTATAATAAAGTTTGGATAGTAAAACAAACTGTCAAAATATAACAAAATATTGTTTTGATGTGATAAGAATTTTCTCTTAAGCTTCATACTCGAACGATTTCTGATTTTTAATTAACTGAAGTAATACTAACATATTCACGAAAATTTGTTATTTAGTATTCCGAAAGAGTCTGTTAGTTCGGCAACCATTTTGCTATCGGACTGTTTGTATTTGAGTTATCTTGGCTGACTATTTCTCTTCTTCTTCTTCTTGTGGCGCTACAGTCCGGGGTGGCCCTGATCCTCAACCAACATGCCTCTCCAGCCAGCACGGTCTTTTGCCAGCTGCCGCCAGTTGCGCACTCCAAGTTGGTTGAGGTCCTTCTCAACTTGTGTGCGCCACCTTAGCCTGGGCCGTCTCTTGTTGCGCTGTCCCAAAGGCTCAGATTCGAGGACTTTTTGCGTGCCTTAAAAAATGGCACGCAAAATTTTTCTCCTCCAGATGCCATCAACGCAAACAGGACCAAAAATCGCACGCAAAACTTTTCTCTCGAAAAGACTAAGGGCTTCCTCATCCGCTTTTAGTAATGTCCAGGTTTCTGCGCCGGAAAACAGGACTGGTATCATCAAGGTGTTTTATAAAGCAAGCTTAGTTTTTCGAGAGAGGGCTTTATTACTCAATTGCCTCTTGAGCCCAAAAAACAGAGATTGGCAAGAGTGATTCTGCGTTTGATTTCGGTACTGGTTTTGTTGTCTCTATTTACCGCGGAGTCGAGGTACACGAAGTTCTTGACTACCTCGAAGTTTCTGCTGCCTAGTGTGATGCTCTGTCCGAGACGCCGATGTTGTGTGTCCTTCCTTGATGACAGCATGGACTTCGTTTTGCCCTCATTAACCACCAGACCCATTTTAGCCGCTTCCGCTTCAATGTCAGCAAACGCGTCATTGACGGCTCGCTGTGTTCGTCCAATCACGTCAATGTAGTTGGCGTATGCTACCAATTGAACTGAGTTTTGGAAGATAGTGCCCCTGGTGTTTACTTGTGAGTTACGCACGATCTTCTCAAGGATGATGTTAAAGAAGTCACATGGCAGTGCGTCGCCTTGTCTAAAACCTTTTATGACATTGAAGGTGTCGGTGAGTTCGTTCCCGACATTGACGAAGCAGCGAGAGTTGCCCATCGTCATACTACACAATCTGACAAGTTTGGTAGGAATGCCAAAATTAGATATGGCACTGTATAGCTCATCTCTATGCACAATGTCATATGCGGAATTGAAATCGACGAATAGGTGGTGAGTGTCGATTTGCACTTCTTGGGTCTTTTCCAGGATCTGCCGTAGTGTGAAGATTTGGTCGATGGTCGACTTCCCTGGCCTAAAACCACACTGATAAGTTCCAATCAGGTTGTTGACAAACGGTTTCAGGCGTTCACACAATACGGCAGAGAGGATCTTGTACACGATGTTGAGGAGACTAATCCCTCGATAGTTGGCATAGTCAAAGGGGTCTTCTTTCTTGTGGATCGGACTTTCCTCCGACCATATCTTACAGATGTGCTGGTGCATGCGCCCAACCAGGTCATTTCCAGCTGGTATAAACAGTTCTGCGGACAGTCCATCCGCTCCAGCAGACCTCGTCTAATTCGGGCTGTCTATTTACATAATTTTAATAAAACTTAATATATTTGAGCGTCTTGAAAGCATGTCAGTTCATCTTCATGTGAAGGTAAGCAACACTTTAGAATTATTTGCAAACTTATAGTCATTGAGCTAAAAACAAACTTCTAAGAAACGAAAAATTTGGTTGATTTTATGGAAATGCAAATATTCAATCTGCAGTCCCGAATTTCTGAAATTCAATCATTTCGACAAACTTAATGCAAGTTATCCCTATTTCAAGTGTGAAGAGAGCTTCCGCTCGAAATGACTTGTATTTTTGGGAACCGCGAAAAGTGACAAAGTCCTTGGTGGTTTGGGGGTGGCAGGATGCACTACTGCGACACTAGCTCAAACAGCCAATTAAACGGCCGACGTTGTATTAAGGACATTGAAAAAACGAAATTTTCTTAATTTCAATGAATCCTCTATGTATGTATGTATGTAGTGAAATTTTTTTGCAAATTAATTCCTTACTGATTTGTGACCTGCTCATACAATGGAATAAACAGAATATAAAAGTTCGGACAAAATTATTTGGTTCTTTACAGATGCACTAACCTAACGCACACATGTATGAACATATTTACATACTTTCTTAATATAGACAATCGAAAGCAAACAACATACTTTTCTTTAAATTGATAATGTCATAAATTTAATCAATATTAGTAATCATTTGCAAACTGATTATTATCAGTGTGCATTCCAATTTCTTTATTTGAAAATTTAACTTTTGATAATTATTGATAAAACTTAGCATAATTGTAACAAAATCCACAAGTAAAACAATATACTACTTGGCTTTCGGATTGTGTTTCAATTTTGCATTCGAATCCGAATTCGAAAGTAATAATTAGGCCTCTGCAAATATTTGTAACATAGTCATGTATAATATTATACCGACTGTATCTATTTATTTTTGGAAATTTATATGTAAAAATATATTCCATATAAATGCACTAGAGTAAAATAATAATAATAATATAACCACAATATGACACCACAAGTATTATTCAAGGTTTCTTTCATAACAATTAAGGTGTATTATTAACCTTAATGGAAAAGAACGCCAGAAAAACACAGAAGGCATTTTTTTATATTCGCCCTCGAGGTATTTCGCACTTAAAAATTCATCGTACTTATTTACTCGAAATTGGACTTCCTCCACAAGTATGTTGATGGATTTAACCCTCTTATTATGATTTTGTGCTCTAATATCAATAATAGTCCTTCGGCAACGATTATGCCATGCAGACGGCGATGATGACATCTTCTGTTAATGCAAAACGAATTTGAGAACCCTTTGCGATTGGTGGAGTGGTGATTTGGAGTGGTCGTTTTCGTTGCGAACATTTTACGAAGGCTGTAACGAACTGTAAAAAAAAGGAGAAAACTTCCTCCGGATTCATAATGAAGTATAAAACGTTCGACGGGGAAAGAAACGCCGCCATTACAATGCACTGTATACAAGAGGATCCATTGCTCGTGATAGAACTTGAGTAGGAACTCCACCCTCTTGTGCTTCGCGTCCATCAGTGAGCGGGGTGAAATTTCCGAATCCTTGTTAGTTAAGGTGGATGCGCGCTCGTTAGCTTAACGAGCCTGATGGTTGATTCGATTATATTCCGTAACACGGCATTAATGTTTATCCTTGTTCCCATATCCATCAGCATAATGATGCCATCCCATCTCATTATTCATTCTGAACGTTCATTCATTTCATTCATTTATTCGTTGTGAATAATTTTTGTGTTTTGTTTCTTTCATTTTCTTTCTATGGATTTTTTTTCTTGCTTCCAATTGGAGATTTTTGCTGGTGTCACCAATCCCACCCTCACACATGACTTTGTTTTCTTTTTCAATGGTTGTCGGGAAAAAATCCCTTTTGTTGGCACTTGATGAACGTATCTCTTTTTCTAAAAATGTTTCATTATAAATTGAGCTGGAGTACAACTTAAGATTTAAAATTTATTCTGTCATTATCATTTTTTAAAAATTGCTTTGATTTGGAAAAAATTACAAACAGAAGTCTTGACTAGGCGCAATAAGTAGACCTTTAAATTAGATTTCTTTTTCATACAAATAGTTTTAAATATGTGGCAAGGAGTTTATGTGTATGTGTCATTATAAATATGCCACTTCAATTAAAATATTAAGAATAAGACATGTCACTCTAATTAAAATATTAAGAATAAAACCTACATAAAATTCTCTAAACATTGTTATTTACGTGAGCCCCATAACAATTACACATTTTGTAATGCAGGCCTTTAAATCAACCAATGATTGGTAAGGGGACAAGGTGGATTGCCTTACAGAAATGCATATGAACTGAGTTCACATAAGTCAAACTTTGTACTCATTAAATAATTACCACTTTAGCAAATATGTTAACGATTCAAAAAGCTCATTGCTTTCACAAAAACGAAAAGTAATTTAAAATTTGTCTGAATAGGTTTTTTATGGGTTTGTTTCCCAGGCTTTCGGAAATATTTATCTATTTAAAAAAAAAGCTTTGAATCTTTTAAATTAATGTTCGTTGGAAAGTGTTATATATAACATATGTAAATAGGGACAAAATGGAAACAAACCTTATAGCACACAGACAATAAGAAATTCTTTGTCTCAATCGACTGAAACGAAATAGTGATCCTCTTTCTTTGTTTTGTATGTATTATGATTTTAAAATGTGTGACTAAAGTTTTGTAAAAGCTTAACTCAAGTTGAAACTTGAAATTTTGGGTAATTTGTAGTAGTAATTTATTGTTTAGCACACATTTTAGTCTTAACTTAGAGTTTATTTTTGATTAAAGCTATCTCATTTATTTAGCTTATATAAGTTAGGTACGCAAATATTTAATTGCTCATTTTCTGTTCATATCAAATAAAATGTCTGGACCATCTGCCACCAGTGCAATGCCGTGCATTCTATCTTGCTTGCTGCTGGATGCAATATTGTATCATGTGGAATAGTATTTGAGGTAGATTCAGAATCGTTTTACTTCAGTCTAAGTTATTACTTGTAAGGGGTAACGCTAGCTAAATAATTTTTTGTTTTTATTCAAAATAATCTATAATTATTAAATTCATACAAAGTGCGGTAATTTTCACTTTGTCTTGTTCTTATGTTACCGTCAACAAAACGGATGAATATCAATATTTTATCCCTTAGATTTAGTTAAAAGTTTCAGACAATGTGTTTTTTTAAATATAGAAAATAGTATTAAGGAATAATACTTGTTAGATTTAAAGGGGCATTTTGGCGCAGTCTATTCATATTATCCTCACCTCTTTTGCGCTATATTGCACACACAACAATTATTAGTTTTCTTCTTCTTTGGCTGGTGCTGTAGTCCCTTGTGGACTTGCGTTTTAGTCAATGTGCCTGTCCAACTATCACGGTAAGCACCTCCAGTTTTATACACTCAATTGATTGAAGTTCTCTTGCAGTTAGTCACGCCAGACGAGGTTTTTCTCTACCGAATTGAACTCGAATATTTTAGTGTCCATTTTCTACATGGCTAAGCCATCTTAGTCGAAATAATCGAATTCATTCAAATATCCCAAAGTCGTCGCACGGATCGTGGAATTCGTTTTCAATTTGTATCCAAATTTCGCTGAACAGTGCGACAAGCATTCCATCAACATCAGCTTTGTAAGGCTTTATTTTGGCTATTACTCTGCCCATACATCACTGCGGTCAAGAGGGCGAACTTCTTGTGCATCATTATGTGTATTGTTATTGGCTTTTGCAATTGTACAGACTGTAGAAGTGATCTTTCCCCATTCTCAGCACCCACTGTGTTTCTATTATTGAATTTGTATCCTTAAGAAAAGATGTAGTAATAAAAACACAGTTCTTCCGTTAATTTTTGTTTGCAGAGCTCGCGAGTAACTTCGTTCTTTTTTGCAGTGTCGATTTTTATGTATCCCCTTTGACTCCATGTGCTCTTCAACATTCGTTATAAAACCATGGGTTTCGTCGGTATGGTCGGGATGACACCTAGCAAGTAAGTTACTTGTTTTCTGATGGCGTCTTTACAGTAATGTTATTGTTTTTTTTTTACACTGGACGTTAGTTAAATAAGATATTTTGAGAGATAAAGGACGATCTGGAAACGATGGCTAGAATATTGTTTAGACAAAACGTTCGTTGAAGCAGTCTTATCTCATACTTTTTCTCTCTATGGGCTTGTGAACTTATCAGACATATGTTGGAGAAACTGCGTATTATTGGAATCGTGACCAAGCGTTCGCTTCTATACTTAAGGAGCAAGACTTTTTTCCCATGTCCGTAAAAACGCTTATTTACCAGGCCTAAAAATAACAAATAACATTACTTTTTAATTTTTATTTTAACAAGTTTTTTGTTATTGCTTTTTCAAAACTACGGACTTCAATTTGAGACTGTCACGGGATACTAAATTTCCAAAACATTAATTTTCTTAAATTGTTATTGTATGTATCGACGATCCAGAAAACTGCGCTGTCTTTTGCTTTTGTTAAAACATAAGATGAAAATGTATTCTCAAATAATTATTTTATTCAATTTTCATTTTCATAAAATATATGAAAATTAATTTCATATCACATTTTTAAACCGCGAGATGATTTTATACAAGTAACATAAACTAAACTGTGTGTTTAAAATTTGGATTAACTTATAAACAAATTGGATAATTCCAAATTGTTGGCAATACCTATAATAAACGGTAGTTGTACGGATCCCACTACAAGAATATTTACCTACAACCATATTTACATACAAAAACCAAGCTCACAATTATTTTGATTTGTTCTATTTATTTATTTTGTTAAGACTGTAGAGTCTATGATAATCAAACGCTTTCCTTTTTTCTAATACAAGTTAGAAAAGTCAGTACTTATGTATACATATATGTGCATTAAATCAGTTGGAAAAAATTTGCACATTGGAATCGAGAACGTGGATGCTGGCAGAGGTGGTGGTAACCCCTTAAGTATAAAGACATCAACGATAAAAACCCACCCATTTCAGTTACTTTCTCCATGCAGAACAACTTCAAAGTGATGAAACCAAATCATCACCATCATTACAATCAGCGTATCCATCCGTTTTGATTATGACATATGAATGGATAATTTTCAACAAAAGAAACCGTTAAAGACTGTATAATCATCACAGAACAATTAAGGGAAAAATTCAAAGAAAAAATATGTAATGCTTATGCCACCCATTTTGGTATGCAAATGATTCAAATTGTATAAGCAGTACCAATTCTTAACATTTCTTTGAAGAGAATTCAAAGCGAAATATATAAGTACGCCCAGAAAAGCCATTATTTTGAAAGTAATTAAAACAAATGGTTAAAATGCACAAGTTAAAAATGTGTAGGACAAACTAAACCAAGTCGCAGACAAACACGAAGCGCCATTTTGCTATTTCATCGTTTACGTCAAATTAAGACACACATCAGGTCTGCACACTTGAGATGTCGAGTACATGCATAAAAGAAACATTTAAAAAGGCACTCTTGTGCCATGTGCAGAAGTTTTGCTACCCTTTTGAAACACGATTTTAAAGGACATAAAATGCACTCAACAATTTCAATTTGAATTCGTCATCACATTGGGCAACAAGTATAAGAGTTGCCCATATTTTTGGCACCCTGCTGTGGCGTTACGTGTTATACTAAGATTTAGTGATTATTGCGTTTTCTTGCTGTAAGCGAGAAAAACACCAGATACCTAATTCTTTTATAACCACTTCAAAATCCATTTTGAATAAGACCCAACATTATTATTACCCAATGCAATTATTATATTCATAAATGTATAACATGTAATGTATATTGTAACAATATTCACCAACTTAAGTATTGTAACATTCCAATAATTTGTTTCGTTGGTGCAGATTACTTGCAAGTCATTTCGAATATGCACATATTTATTAATCCTTTTAAGATTACTTTATCCATTTAACATACGTACAGATGTACTTAAAAATACATAAATATTTAAGAACGAAAGGTGTTTTCATTTGAAAGCATATACAAATCATTAAGCTGTTATGCCTTAGGGATGCACATTTCTTTCATCCACATTTCTCTGATGTAAAAATACAGCTTGTACTATTATATAATCTGTGGTATTAATACATTATTCTTTTAAACCAATGAACACGGAGAAAGTACAAGGATGAACGAATAAACTAACAGAAACACCACCGCTGACAAATATTTACCCCTCGGTTCTTTTCGTTACTTTTATGCAGTGCAAGGGAAAAATATAAAATTCATAATGACATCCTTTGATCTGTGTACAAAAGATAGGATACGGTCCCATAGGGAGCAATGGTATTCCACTCGCATACAGAGTTTTGTCCTTATGCAGACACCTCTTGCTACACAGTTCGTTCTTTTGTCATTTATTTTTTCCGTGAGCGTGGTTACGATAAAGTAAATATGTATATATGCCTATACATGTTTTAAGAAGTTTTATGAAATGATTCAAATTCGTGGAGTTTGTTGAAATGGGACACAAATATACACTATAGATTTATCGCTGCACTCCAAAGGACATGCTAACCCTCAGGCCATCGCTAGATGTAAACGTGTATACAGCTTCTGTTCATACCATCTAAATATTTGCCTTTTCTCCCCCACTTTGTATCCTTATTTGATGATTATGATTTTTGTGATCAGCAGTGCGAAACTTGTATGAACGAAATGATACAAAAAGAAAATGAAAATATGAATAAATTTGTTCATATGTAGACATACATACATAAATAACCATACGGAGCCATATTATGTGTGGTTTGGTATACACATCTATTTATGATGATAGGTAACAGAGACGTATTTTACTGATATGCAAATTCAGAAACCTTCTCTTCGTTAACAGAGCATACAAATGAGTTCGAGTTACGGCAGAGATATGCGCTGTAATCATTATATTCTGTAAGAAAAAAATATAATTTTAAAAAATCCTTTGTGCGGAACGAAAAGGATACATACATTCTTCCTCCGCAATTTGCGAATATCAGCGAATAGAATTTCAAAGTTCTGAGTATAAACGTGTTACTTGTAAGCATTTACGAGGTTTCACAAATTCATGAGTAGGAAGATTACAATTCTATTACCCTTGTAAGAGAAATAATATAAGAAAATGATTATTATTTTCAAAAAAAATACATATTTTTTTTTGTTAGGTCTAAATCACGACCTCTATTCGCAAGGAGCTCATTTGATTGTGACTTGTTATGGAGAAATGCAAGTTTTATATCTTAGATAATATTTAAGGTTTATTTTTTAATTTACATTTCTAGGCCAAAGTTGAGACAAATTTTTACAAAAAGGTTTCTAATTATTGAAGAAAGCTTAAACAATCTCTTTCCTTAAACAATCTCTTTCCTTAACTTTTGTAAGCAAAGGGCTTACTTTACAGTTGTCGCTCTTACAAACCAACAATTCTTCTTCTTACCAAGAACATAAAAATACTATATAAATGAAAGGGACCCATTAATAGTTCGCCAAAATGATATATTTGTCATTAGCTAGAAGTTTAAAACACGGTTGTTAAGTCATCTTCCTTATTTTCAAAAGAACGAACCCGAAATAAGAAAAATAATTACACATTTTTTTAATAATAGGATGTACGAGTACGTATGTACATATGTAAGTATTTGATGCAAGGTAATAACTTGGATTATTGCACCGAATGATGATGTGCTGTTATGATTTATAAAGAAAACTAAAAAATGTCAAAAAAACTAAACTAAAATACAACTTATGTTTAAGCTCTGATCACAGAATATCAAGACATACCGTAAAGTCTTGCCTAAAGTATTACCCAAATTATTATATTTAATTGTGTATATTGTTTCATGAAAGCAATAGAAGCCTTAATTATTATTGGTGAACGAAAAAAAAGTTAATAGCATCGCTATTTTCGTCATTATTTTGTTCCATTACCTACAATACGCTTACTGCTCTTCTCCTAATACGCATGCATTGGGCTCAAACTCAAATGTAGGAGTTTCTTTCTTGCAATTTTTTCCACTTGTGTTCTTTTCCTACTTGTTACCTTCTGATTTTTAATGGCGGTCTGATTTCCATTTTTTATTTCTTCAACTCAATCAATAATCATTATTCCTTCTGCATTCAAGCTGTAGTTACGGATGCAAAGTTCGAAGTCTCTTTTAATGAATACATATAGAATGATATGTATTCTAAAGTGTAAGCAAGTGTTTCTTTCTTAAACGCAACGCTTCCCCTTAATATAACAACCCTACCGATTCATTGCGCCACCATGATCATAGAAGCACATCATCATTCGGTGCAATTATCCGCGTTATTATCCTTGCCTCAAATACTTATGTACGTATGTACATCCCAATATTCAAAGGAAAAATTATGCATGTGTACATTATCAGGACAACACTTCAATGGATACTTCTTCATTACTAGACCTTTTAACATGCCTGCCTACATCAAAACATTCCTCATGATTTCTGATATTCATTTTGCACTCTTCTTGCTCTTGCTTATCGAGTACGTAGATATATATGCTGAATCCAATAATACTGAACTTATCCAATGGATAAATGAAAACGAAGGGGGAGAGGCGTTACGAAAAATTAGGACAAAGAAGAGTAAAAACTACCACCATTCGTTTTCTGTTTAAGTATCTCTTTTACTCACGCTGTTTCGATTACTTGTCCTTTTCTCTTTCATTGGTAAAGGCAAGGAATCACCTGAAGAGAGAGAATAGGACTGCCCTGATTCTTTTTCCCTTCAACTTAAAAAAATATCAACTCTCCATTGCTTGTTTCGCACGCCCCTCCCAATTCAGTTTTTTCTTTCTTTTAAATATGAAATGAGAAAGGTGCGTTTTGTCCTGCTCACTCATTAACTACTGGCTAGGAGGTTATTTCTTATCAATTTAAGAGGAAAACATTTCATTTGCCCAACCACATAGATAGTAAGGCTAGGAAGGGTTGTATTATACGTGGGTTGAGGCTCGGTTTTCTATTGGCTGGCTTTTAATTTATACATTAGATAAACCTATCAAGATAATTTAATAAAATGTTCGAAGATTCTTCTACTGGTCGAGTTTTCACAACTAATTGTCTTAAGCCTTAAGAAACATTTTTTTCTTCATAATACTAATAGACAACAATTTGTGTTGAGATATAATTAATACAAGCAGGTGTCATTTACAATAAAAATTGCAATTATGTATGTATGTATGTATGTTACTTGTACATGCTAATAATTATGTATTTGGATTATATTAGTTTGCTGCGGTAAGCAGCAGCACATAAGCAATATCATATAACTAACCGGCTGATTATTATATATATTTTATACTGACACATGTAACAAAAATCAAATAGAACTGTTATTTAATTTGTTTGTTATGATAATTCTTGGTTTAGTTTCTATTGCATGTAAAATTCATTTTAAAAATGAAAACCAGACGTTAGTTTTTTTTTTTTTTTTTTTTTTTTTTTTATGCATTTTATTCATGTATTACATAACACTTAAATTCTAGACAAAATATGCTTAAAACTAGTTTTCAGGACTTCATTTGCTTGATATAAAATAATCCTACTGGCCCTTTGCAGGCTCTCTAAGATAAACTTAATTTAAAATTGCTTTTCAGCGTCATTATTTATTATACATATATGAAAATTAATTTCTTGCTTAGCGACTACATTATTAAGAAAACATAATAAAAAAACTTAATAACTTAACATTTTTACTAAAAGTAACTTATATCTAAAACTACAGCTAAAAAGTAAACTAAACTAAACTAAAAACTAGAACTAAAACAAACTTACGCTATACTACTACTAACTTAAGCTACGTACGCACATGTGCATGTATACCATCATATAATTCATCAATATATGTTCCTGCATACATGCACATGTGCGTCTATATACAACTATATATGTGTGTATAATCCAATATACACTACACATATATTACTCTTTTTTTTTGTGTTTTTTGTATTTTTTAATTTTTTTTGGTATTTTGTGTATTTTGTGTATTTAACCAGACGTTAGTTAAACAAGAAGTATGTAATTGTTTTTATTAAAGTAAAAGGAAAAAAGTGTTTTCATGTTAATAACAAAAAAATATATATGTGTTACATCTATATTTCGCTGTCGAAGGGTGTTTCCCGAGTTTTCCATTACATTTTAGAATCACGCATAATTAGTGAGATGATTTATTTATTATTCAAACTAATTTATTATACAAATTTAGAACTAAACTTTATATAATTTGATTGAAAAAAAGTTTCAATCGTGATATACGAAATATTTTTATTAATTTATGCACCAATGTTGTCGAAGTATTCAAAATCTTAACTTATAGCGTGCAATTATATAGGCAAAATGAAACTTGGGCTAGTGTAAATTGAACGAATGCTTTTGAATTTAACTCGTATATTCTAACCTAAAATAGCACATTACTTTACACACATCAGTACTACATAGTACTTCTGCTGATGATGCTAAGTTAATTAATCATGGCCACTTTTTTCTTGATTTCAGAAAATGGTAAGAATATCTTACTTTTTTTTTTTTAATTCATTTTTATTTCTGACTTCATGCAATTCTTAGGTACTAGACAAAAAATGCTTAAAACTAGTTAATCGAACCAATGATACAAGAAACTTAATGACCCTTGGCGGGCACTCTAAGCTAAACCTAAACTTATAATATGTCTTTCGACGAATGTAAATTAAAAAGTATTTGCACTAATCATGAATATTGAATTTAATGAAATTAAGAAAAACAAAATCGGGAAAAACTTAATTACTGGACTGTTTTATTAAAAAACTTATAAACTAACTTAAATACTACCTTAAAATAACTTAAACTACCTGAAGCTAAATTTGCCCACGTACATATACACATGTATATACAATGAAAAGGAATATCTTACTTATGCTTATCGTATTACTTATGTCAGAAGTCTTTGTTTAAGCGTATTTTCTTAGTACAAAATTTCTCAAATATCTGTGAGTTTGTGAGACTTCTCGCATGAAAAATTATTAATTAAATAACCAAAGAATATACAATTTTTAAATCAAAATTGTCTGATCGTGAGTACAATTCAAGCTTTTGGTTATCTTCTCTCCAGTTGTTGCTATGGTTTTAGGCAGGGGTAAAAAGTATTAAAAATTAAGAATTTAAAAAAAATTATAGAGCCTAGAACAGGCTAAACACATTAAATGTGTTGCAGAGGATGACTTAAACTAAACGAAAAACGTATAATTCATTATTTTTTTTTAGAACTTTCGAACCTTAGGCGGTATTATTTTGTATCTCTTTTGTATATTCTTTTAATAATAATAATAATAATAATAATAATTGAGTGGCCGATTCCGAACGGCGAGATTTAAGGAGCTTTTCATAGACAATTAATACTCTTTGAGTGTTGTCAGCAACTCGAAAGAGGTGGTGCCGTGAAAAAATGCTAGGTGTCCCGTCCGGGAAACGAACCCAGACTTTCTGCGCCGCAGTCGATGCACTTACCACTGCGCCACGGCGACCACATATTCTTTTAATATCAATATTAAATGTAAAGTGACCTCCGTGGCGTGGTGGGTAGGTGCGTCTATCAACATGCCGAATGTTCCAGATTTGATTTCTGGACTAGATGTCTTGGCTTTTTTGGGATACCACCTTTTTCGAGTTGCTGGCAACGCTTAATTAGTACAATTTTCAATGAAAACTTTCTAAAATTTTTCCGTTCGTGGTCGGCAAAACACTGTAGGTACCCTCAATTCGTAAAATAGCTTGCACCACGATTAGATGCTGAAAGTGGACTGTTTATATATATATATTATATTTTCTATTATAAATAAATAAATATATATATATTATACATAATAACTACTGGTTATTATACATGATAACTACTGGTTATAAAAAAAAATTAAATTTTAAATAACTGTAAAAGAAAATAGTCTTTTGAAACTGATGTTAATATAGATTTAAATAAATCAGTTTTTAATGCATTCTCATATTCATGCTTATCTATAGAATAAAAATAGTCCCCTTGCATACACATACATACAAAAGAAACATTTTCTTCGAAATGCATGGTGTTTATTCAAAGGATACTTTTGCACACATAAAGTTCAATCCTTGATAGACTCTTTCCATTTCCTGCTGGTTACGTATGTTGGGAAAAATAGAAGAAAAAATCAAATTCAATTGCATACTTGACATGCGTTTATTTGACACTTCGGCGGAAAGATCTGATGTGAAAACTACTAACTGTGGTGGAAGCTAGAGAAAAAAACTTAGTTCCTCTAGAAGGGAACTACACAAAATTCCCGGAAGTGTTTTCTTTGCTCTTGGATTGCTATTTGCACTGCACTACTTTTTTCAATTACAGTGTAGAAATTGAATTGCATTTACCATAAAAGACATATCATTCCATGACTGAGTAAATGTGTTGGAAGTATTATTAGAAGTGTTGGCTGAGTATTATACACGTAGCTTGCACCAGATGAAATTATAACATACATATATGTATTTAGATTTGTAGTAATGTATATATTTTCCATTTAAATAAATTAAATATGTATACCTTGAGCATTGTGGCGCTGTGGACAATTGTGTCGACTCCAATGTCCCATGTGAACGTCCGGTGTCTTTTGGTTGAAAATCGGAAAAGTTCAGTATAGATAAGAGTAGTCGGCGTGGCGAAGTGGGTACTTGGACCACTCACACGCAGGATGTCCAGGTTTGATTCCCGGACTAAACACGTAGCATTTTTCTCAGCACCACCCCTTTTGAGTTGTTGAAGATACTTTAAGAATACTAATTGTCTAATAACGCCGTTCGGATTCGGCAAACAATTGTAGTTCAAACAACAAGAGCACGCACAACACAAGTAGTTGCTGAAGAAGCTAGGCTTTATTCCCCTGTGGGCTGCAGTGCCACCCAATTATTATTATTATTTTTAGTATTATTGTTATATTGTAGGTAAGGACATTACAAGCAAACCTAATTAATAAGAGATACTATTAGAGGCTGTTGGCCAGTTGCGAATAAGATACTAAACAGATTGCATGAATTTTCAATTGGAAGAGTGCTTGCCTGCCAGAATGATGACTTCACTCTCAAGGTAAAATATTTTGTAAAAGACAGGTGGAAGAAACGCAGTCTTTGTCTGTAGCGACAGTCAATCTGATCTTTAGGCCTTCTGTAATCTTTCAAATACTTTCAAGATAGTTCAGATAACTCAAGTTTTCCCTGAATTTATTTTAATACTGGAATTCACTAAGACTTTTTTGGGTCCTAGTATCACGGGAAATCAGATTGCGGATGACTAAAGGAGGTACTGTCGGTTTCCTAAGTTAAGGCTTTCATTGATGACCCCGCTTTTCCAGAGTAAGTTTTCCCTGAATTTAATTTAATACTTGAATTCATTAAGACTTGTTTGGGTCTTAGTATCACCGAAAATTTGATTGCGGAAGATTAGAATAGGTACCGTCGGTTTCCTAAGTTAAGGCTTTCATTGATAACCCCTCTTTTCCAGAGTAATGCTATATACATACATGCTCCATATCTGTATGAAATGCCCCAAGACTCTTGTCATCTTTGAAGATAAAAGACTCAACTACACCTTCGCCAAATACCTGAGTGTGCTACGTCTAAGTGCCTATCAGGTGGGAAATTATATGCGCTGACGTCATAAGAGCTGATAAAGTAGGCTCTTTGGTAGCAGAAGCGCTTTTTTTTCGGATGATTAAGAAAATAAGAAAATAATAAATGTGGGTTACTGACATGCAGTATTGTAAATCACCGTCTAGTATTAAAAAAATGGTTTTACAGGTTTTATTTTCCTACCTCCAAGACCGGAAAAGGAAAAATAGCATTGTTTCTACATAGTACTGCTATGCAATTTTTTTTTATTTTTCTGAATCAATTATCATAGTATTGTAATATTTTTATATGAAAGTTATAAAATATATCCTTATTATAAGATATAAGAACGAAGTGAAGTTTTACAATTTATAAAACCACTAAATGTTGTGATTCTTGTTTTGCAATCGTCGACCAATTATATAATTCATTGAATTTTTTCCATCATTTTTTTTTTGCATTCTTATGGATCTAACATACATACATATGTCCATTTGTTTTTGTACATTACTTTATATTATACTTGGTCGCATTGTTAAATATTGTTAGCAATAGAAACAAATAATGAAACTTTTCATGCATGCTAGGTTTCATTTACTTCGAGTACGAGTGCAGATTCTATTGTAAATCGTATCGGCAGTTTTCCTACATACATACGTTTAGTTTAATCATATTCCAATAGTTTTGGAATTACCCTAGAAATATCATTTGCAAAGTGTTGGCAATATAATTTTCTTAATTCTTACTCTACATTTCTTACAATTATGTACTTCATATTCAAATTGATAATATTCCAGTTTTGCTTAGTCTCTTCCTCTATTTGAGCAGTTTCGACATACACAATATATTAAAAAATCATATATCAAATTTATTTAAGGACATTTTCTTTACTTATCATTTCTATAAGTTTAAAATTAAGTTTAAGGGGAAGGGAATTTCATTATTTATTCTTTATGTGGTAAGTGATGTTAGTTCAACGGAGAAAACAAACAAATCTATGTTTATAATAACACATACGTCTAACATACTCTACAATAGCGTCTCTTAATACCTGTTTCATTCAAGATATTTGTTTCTCATTGAGGCTGATAACTTGTTCCATTATTCCATTCATGTAGACTTTTAGTGGCTACTTGATTGTTTCGTGGTTTCTTTTCCAAAATATACCATTGCATTACCGTTGTAAGATAAAGGAGGGGCTATATATATAATATTTCTTTTGATACCTTCCATCTTTTCTCACTATGTCTAGTATATAAGTTAACGATGGGAAAGTTCACAAACCATCGTTCACAAGCCATCCAACACCAGCGCTGCACGAGTTCAAATTTCTGTATTGCACCAGCCCCCAAATTGCTGACGTCGCGTCTGGGTCAACACGCGCAACCCAATATTCACCTGCCGGCGAGCGTCGTTCTGCTGATGCAGTAGGTTAAGCTTAGGTGTAATTATTAATCGAATTTAATGTTCAGTTCAGTCTTTAAGTAGATTCCGAATAATAAAGATATTTTTTTTTAAAAATCCCAACAAGGAGGATTTTAATTGGCGCCCGAGCAGGGACACAGGTATCGCGTGTTGAAGCTAATAAAACCCTCAAGTAGTGTAAAATTCATCCGCGAAATAATAACGACGAGTATCCCTAAAGTAGTGAGAAAGCCGGAAAAAACCTGTGTCCCCGAACCCCTCGCGAACGTGAAGTGAAAAAAAACGCTAGTGAAAAAACCTAGTGAAAAACCCTAGTGAAAAATCCTAGTGAAGAACACACCGTGAAAGGCCCTCAAGTAGTGCCAAGGGTGTGAGTGAAGCTTCAAGTTCGTGTAAAGAGAAAGGCCCTCAAGCAGTGCCACCGTTCATACGGCCCTCAAGTAGTGCCAAAAAAGGAACATTCGAGAAACGAGGCCCCTAAGTAGCAGTGCGCAAAAAGGAGATACGACGTGTCAGCCGCTCGATGTTTCTACTTATAATGTAAGCCTAGTTTTAGTAAATAATCTATAAAATTTTTATAATTCACATTTAATACATACTAAGAAATTGTCAACAATCCAAGTGTTTATACAAATATTGAGAAAACGATTATAACCTACACGTAATTCTAAAGAAAAATTGTATATTCCCATATAAGTCGAAGAAGAACCTTTATAACTTATAAATAATTCTGATATAAATTGCAAATTTATACTTACTACGAAAATCCTAACTGTTCCATAATAATTTCTTTGATTTTCTTACCTACGTTTCTTACTACGAGAATTTTAACTGTACCGCAATGTCTAATCCCAATAACCTCATACGTCCCCTGGTCCTTATCAATCCGAACGATAATCGCGCCCCGAATCCAGATACTCCTAACCCCACAAATCCCCAAACTATGAATATTGCAAACCTTTCTTCACTAATTACTTCAATAGTCTCACAAACACTGGAAACTGAAGGTAGGAGGATTATTCAATCGATAATCAACCCTAATTCAGACCAGTTCGCGGGAATTGAGCAAACGATCAACCAAGATCAACGAGCAAATCTCGCTGAACTTGACAAAATTCCGGATGTCGTAAGATCCTTATACGAATTCTCAGGCCAACCCGGAGAATTTAGCTCTTGGCGGAAGAGCGTGGAGAGAATTTTAAGAATCTATGATTCGATAAAAGGCTCTCCAAAATACTTCGGCATATTAAATGTCATTAGGAACAAAATTGTCGGTCACGCGGACCACGTTTTGGAATCCTATAACACGCCATTGAATTGGGACTGTATTACACGTTGCCTCACTCTGCACTATGCAGATAAGAGAGACCTAGGCACTTTAGAATACCAGATGACATCACTGGTACAGGGTAATTCTACAGTACACGAATTCTATCAACAAGTGTACGCCCATCTTTCTCTAATTCTCAATAAAATATCTAGCATGAATATTGGCGAAGAAGCGCTAAATTTGCTCATGCATACCTACAGAGAAAAAGCTTTGGACACCTTTGTAAGAGGTCTCAAAGGCGATTTGCCCCGACTTCTCGGTATTCGAGAACCCGTAGACTTACCTCAAGCCTTACATCTGTGTCTAAAACTTGAGAACCAAAGTTTTAGGTCTCATTATGCTATGGCTACACAAAACAGTATGAGGAAGGTGCAACAGCCACCACCTCTTCCACCACGACGTGTAAATCCACATCCACAACCACAACCAAGACAACAATTTATACCTCAATTATGGCATAATCCAATAAGACCAAATTCTACACCGCAGTATAATCCTGGCCCAAGACCTGTAGCACCTCAGTTCCGGTCAAACACTTTCACCCAGAATAATCCAGCTCCAAGATTACAACCACCACCAGAGCCGATGGATGCCTCTACAATAAGGACAAACAACGTGAATTATATGAACCGACCACAGCAGAAGAACTGGCCCCCCGCACCAAGAAGGCAAGTCGGACCGCCATCACGTCAAATTCACCCACCAAAGATGCAGAGGAATTTCCACATAAACACCGGAGAGGAGCATGAACCCGATGCGCAACAATACGAGCAGAGTATTCAATACGAGGACAATCAGAATCTACAAACCTCTTCCTCTCTTCCATACTTTGAATGTAAGACGAGGAATGGCCAAATATTAAAATTTTTGATCGACACCGGGTCGAACAAAAATTATATTCAACCAAGTCTAGTTATTAATCCTTTACCGAATGAAAAACCCTTTTTTGCAAATTCTGTTGGAGGTAATATTAGAGTCAGCGAACACACCTTTCTCAATCTCTTTGGTATAAACGACAAAAAACTTCAATTTTTCCTCATGCCTGGATTGAAATCGTTTCATGGCATTCTTGGTAATGACAGTCTAAAAGATCTTTCCGCTGTCATACACATCAAAAGCAATTATATGGTTGTCGATGGTTCCGTTAAAGTAAGAATCAAACAACTTATATCAGAATCCGTAAATTCCATAGCTATTCGTACCGATCATATGACTGCACAACAGAAATCTAATATTGAAAGTCTAGTAAAAGAATTCCCTATCCTCTTTGACGATCCCGATAATAAGCTCACGTGTACCACTACAGTCAAAGGTGAGATCCGAACCACCTCGGACTCTCCGGTTTATTCCAAATTTTACCCCTATCCCGCAGCACTCAAAGACGAGGTCGAACAACAAGTCCAGAAACTCTTGGAAGATGGCATCATAAGACGCTCCAGATCGCCATACAATTCACCGGTGTGGATTGTCCCCAAAAAGGCAGATGCGTCTGGGAAAAAGAAGTACAGAGTCGTAATAGACTATCGGAAACTAAACTCCATTACGATCCCTGATAAGTACCCAATTCCCGAAATAAATGACGTACTTTCAAATTTGGGAAAAAACAAATGGTTTAGCGTTATTGATTTGAAGAGTGGTTTTCACCAGATCCCTTTAAGAGAAGAGGACATGGAAAAAACTGCATTTTCGATAAAAAACGGCAAATTCGAGTTCACCAGACTGCCATTTGGTCTGAAAAATGCACCAGCAATTTTCCAGAGAGCTCTAGATGACATCCTTAGAGACCTCATCGGGAAGATATGCTATGTCTATATTGATGACCTGATAATTTTCAGTCCAGATCTCGCAACACACCTCGCGAATATTCGTAAAGTCTTTGAAACCCTAAGCAACGCAAACCTCAAAGTACAGCTCGACAAATGCGAGTTTTATAAGCAGGAAGTAGAGTTCCTTGGATTAATAGTCTCGTCGGAAGGCATTAAAACCAATCCTGAGAAAGTCAAGGCTATTCAAAATTTCCCAGCTCCAAACAACCTAAAGGCATTAAGATCTTTCCTTGGTCTCTCAGGGTATTATCGGAGATTCATCCGAGACTACGCAAAGCTTGCCAAACCCCTGACATCCCTTTTAAGGGGGGAGGATGGACGCCTGTCCAAAAACCTCTCGAGCAAAAAGGTCATCCATCTTAATAAAGAAGCCCAGGATGCCTTCGAGAAAATCAAGCGATCCTTGACATCAGATGATTTAGTGTTAACCTATCCCGACTATAAAAAACCATTTGAGTTAACTACAGATGCGTCAAACATTGCCATAGGTGCCGTTCTATCACAACAGAATAGACCCATCACGTTCATTTCAAGGACACTCAGTAAGACAGAGGAAAACTACGTCACTAATGAGAAGGAGATGCTAGCCATCGTATGGGCTCTCAACTCTCTCAGGAATTACCTTTACGGTTCGGCGAAAGTTCTCATCTATACAGATCACCAACCTCTAACTTATGCACTGAGTAATAAGAACAATAACACCAAGTTAAAACGATGGAAGGCATTGTTGGAAGAATACGACTACGAGCTTAAATACAAGCCCGGAAAAACTAACGTAGTTGCTGACGCCCTTTCAAGGCAAAATTTTGCCACACAAATTAACTCGATGACTCCAACAATTCACAGCGATGAGAGCTCATCACATAATCTAATATTCAGTGTCGACTCCCCAATTAACTGTTTTAAGAACCAAATTTTCCTTTTAGTAGGTACACCTCATAGTGAAACGTTCGAAATTGTATTCCCTACATACCATAGACATACCATCACCTCACCCTTTTATAACGAATCAATGCTTATTGAAATCCTAAAAAAAACGATTAAATCCATCCGTAACTAATTGCATCAAGACACAAGAGCGTATCATGGGAATGATACAAAATATCTACGCAGAACACTTTAGCACTTATCGAATTCGATTCACGCAGATCGTAGTTCAAGACGTTAAGAACGAAGAGGAGCAACGTAAGATCATCATAGACACACACAACCGTGCTCACAGAAACGATCGCGAGAACAAAGTTCAGATTTTGGACAAATACTATTTCCCCAGCATGTCGAGGAAAATTAAGAAAATTACCAGACTTTGCTCGATTTGTAAGAAAAATAAGTACGACCGCCATCCCAACAAAGTCCAAATACAATCAACACCTTTACCAAAACATCCAGGTGAAATAATTCATGTAAATATTTTCTCTACCGAAGGAAAGCTAGTGCTAACTGCTATTGATAAATTTTCGAAATATTCCTTATTCAAAATTATAGAATCAAAAGCAATAGAACACATACGCCAACCACTTAGAGAAATCATATTCGGTTATGGCATACCAAAGGTCATCGTATTCGACAACGAAAAATCATTTAATTCCTCCACCATAACATTTATGCTAGAGAATGAGTTTGGAATACAAGTTTTCACTACTCCACCGTATTCCAGTACATCTAACGGACAAGTGGAAAGACTTCATTCTACACTTGCCGAAATAATGAGATGTCACAAAGCTGAAAGAAACTACCAGTCCTTCACGGAACTTATTGAAGCTGCTGTTTATGCGTACAATTTTTCCATTCATTCAGTAACGAAAAAGAAACCAGTTGACCTTTTCTTCTCCAGAAATATCAGTCTCGATCCAGTAGAAATTGACAGAGTACATTCAGAAAACGCGAACAGAATAAAAAAGAAGCAAGACGCCGCTTATCATAACAAAAACAGGCCACCTCTCAAGACATATTCCCCAGGAGACACCATCTTCATAAATGTAAATAAACGTATAGGCTCAAAATTAACGAAACGGTACAGAAAGGAAAAGGTAAAAGAAGATAAATCTACTACAGTAATTACTGAGACTGGAAAAACAGTCCACAAAAACAATATCAGGCATTGAACCTTACTCCTATCCTTTCCTTTCACCTTTCCACAGGTTCCTCGTCCAAACTTCTCTTGGAGAAGTCAACATTCTCGATTACTCCCACTCCCCCACAATTGTATTGAACGACGGTGCGGCCAAAATTACTGAAGGTAGTATTAAATTAATACACAACATCGATTTAATTCCCTTTGAAGCCTTCCTATCCCAAACACGTCCCATTATCCAAAATACTCCTAGGAATAACCCTTTCCTTCCCTTATTCAACTATGAGTTAGAAAAAATAGAATCTCTCATGAGAAGAGTAAGAAACAATAAGGTAAAAAGGTCATTAGATTTTATAGGTACAGGATGGAAGTGGATCGCGGGAACACCCGACCACCAAGATTTTTTTATCATATTAAGAGATAGCATAAATAATGTAATAAGTAATAACAATAACCAAGTTGTCATTAATAAAGAACACGAAGAAAAATCTAATAAGATTATAAGAACTACAAACGAAATAATAAATATTATAAAACGAGATAGTTCCATAGAGCATCAATTTAATGTAATACTATTATACAAAATAAAAACGATTAAAGAAGAATTAATTAACATAATATATGCCATAGAACTGGCAAAAGTAAACACAGTAAATTCAAATATTTTATGTAAGAATGAGCTTGACATTATAATTGAAACAATAGATAAAGATGTTCTACCATTTATTAATGCAGAAGAAGCTCTCAAGTTTGCAGATATTAAAATTGCTTCAAATAGCAGTAACTTACTATATATAATAAACATACCAAAAACAAAGAAAGAATTGTATTCAAAACTAATATTAACGCCAATAAAGAAGCCAAACGGCCTAATAAATAAAATAAACTATAGACAAGTAATAAAAAGTGAAGACAAATTGTATGGAATTGTAAGTAGCTGTAAGAAAGTAAATGAAGTAACATTATGTAAGAATTCAGAATTAGTAGATAAAAGTTTCGATCTATGCATTAAGAACCTATTAGACAATAGAAATGCATCATGCAGACAGACAAATAGCCAACATGTTCCTGAACTGGAGGAGATTTCAACAGGACTCATCATTGTGAACAAATTCAATGGCACGGTAGAGTTCAACAACAAAACGCTGGCCCTAAACGGAACATACGTCATAAAATTCAACAATGACACAGTTGTGATAAACAACCAACGATACGTTTCGAAGGAAGCGGTGCAACTCCAAGCGTTACCTCCCACACTTCACCCAGCCTCAGAAGACCCAGGAATCGAAGAAGTTCTCTCCTTAGAACTTATGAGGGAACTACACACTAACAACACACAATATATTTCTAAGATTAAAACAGAAGCAGAAACCCATCAAATCCTGACGTATAGTTTACTAGTAGACCTCATCCTGATAGTGGTCATGGTGGGCACAAGAAGAAGAATCCAGCCAATTGCGGACAACATCACTCCGATTGTTGCAATAAAGCCGATGGACATTAAGCAAACAACATCTCCACAAACCTTCCCCAGCATCTACAACATTCCTTAAGCTTAGGTGTAATTATTAATCGAATTTAATGTTCAATTCAGTCTTTAAGTAGATTCCGAATAATAAAGATATTTTTTTTTAAAAATCCCAACAAGGAGGATTTTAATTTATATTACATTGTAGTATGAGCCTTTGTTATAACCCTTAAATTTAAAGTCGGAGTTTAATATGTTTTTTTGTAAAACGCTGCTTTCCTTTCTACACAACTGCATCTAAAAGTTATCTCTTCAAATGTGTACATTTTTCGCGCTATTATTATAACTTCATAAGCATTCAGTGCCTGCTTAGCTTTAGCAACTGCCTGTAACATGGTTAATGGGTGTCGAGATAGAGCATCGGGTTTCTTTCTTTAGCCAGGTGGCTGAGACCTTTTTATTGATTTTCGGAAGGCAAAGATACTGTGGGAATTTCCCGTAAATCGGTTTTTGATTAAAAGTTCAATCTTGCACCACTTGATGGGGTTTTCGACTGCTCAAGTTCATTGGCGTGATTGATATGATTTCCCTTAGAGTGATTTAGAATGTTGTCTTTTCCGTCACTTAAGTTTTATTTTAGGTTTTCGACTTTCTAATAATGGAAACTTTGGTTATCAGTCACTTCTTGTCATCCTTCTTGGGTAAGCAACTTTTCAATAGCTGCCTTAGGAAGTTGGAAGCGAAACGCGGTCATTTTAGTTCTATTGTTTTCTAAATTTCTAAACGATATTAAACTTGACAGAAGTTTTAAATAATAACTCCGAACGGAGAGATTTGATAAGCTTTTCATAAACAATTCATGTTAGAGTGTTGCAATTCGATAGTGGTGGTGCCGTGAAACATTCCAGGCGTTCTTTTCCGGAATCGAACCTGTACCTTCGGCGTGTGGCCGAACGCATATACCCACTACGCCCGACAACCACGTACACGTGCAATACTCTTTGAAATATACAATGCGGTACCCGTTCGGTGTAATTAAATAATCTGTTAAGTTGGTAGAGTCTTCAGCAACACCATAACGGACCAAATATTTATTTTCTTATTCCAGATATATAATAATAATAATTGATTGGCACTACAGCCCATAACGGACCAGGGCCTAGCTTCTACAACAACTACTCGTGTTGTGCATGCTATTGTTCTTCACGAGTAGAAGGGACCTACAGTTTTTTGCCGATTCCGAACGGCGAGATTTGAGAAGTTTTCCATAGACAATTAATACTCTTTGAGTGTTGTCAGCAACTCGAAAGAGGTGGTGCCGTGAAAAAAATGCTAGGTGTCCCGTCCGGGAATCGAACCCAGAGTTTCTGCGCCGCGGTCGATGCACTTACCACTGCGCCACGGCGACCACAGATATATGGTTGTTATTAATTTGTTAATTGTTTGTCACATTACTCAAATATGAGTATTTATACAATAGTAGGCTAGATATTTATACCACGAAAAGATTTCATTGTTTGTGATTTGCAATTCTTGTAATGAAGCAAATTTAATAATACAATTCTGATGAACTCTTCAAGTCCTGTCGATTTATGAAATACCGATATTATTAATCCTCCGGGTTCCGTAAATTACCCTCTCTTAGGATAAAATAGGTTGTCCCTTTCGTTAGAGATGGAATTCATTTCTTAAGCCTAAAATTGTATACTGTTGATGCGATTTCCCATTGTAACTTTTTCTTACAACAGTGGATACCTCCAACCATTTCGATATTGTTAAGCTCCCATGTCTAAATTCTAAATTTTGAAATAAATTACCACAAGACTCTTCAATATTTTACTTAAATATTGAACACTTTCCTTTGAAAATGTGGCTACTTTCTATAACTTGCATAAATTTTCTTATGGCTAGAGTTTAAGCGTTTATTTTGCTAAATACCGTTTGAAACTGGGTACACGTTGATTTTATTCCCTCAAATTTGGTAAGGTCATCATCAAACTTATCAAAGATGATCGGTAGATGAGTGGAGTAAGGAGGAACAGCCGATCAGGCGACTAGGTTTCAACCACCCGTTATTTTTTTTTTTATTTTGTTTTAGTGCATTTTTATTTAATTCTTTTTTCTTACATACTAGACAAAACTAATTAAAACTAGCTTACCAATACAATTTACTGATCTTAATTCTAACTTACTGACTCTTGACGAGTACTCTTAGCTAATTTAGGATATTTTTCATTTTACCTTTCGGCCTCATATATTTTTTAAATTCAGTGCTTAAAACTACTTATATTTTTTTTAAATCCTCCAAGAAAATTTGAAAAAAACTTGGAATACAACCACCCGTCATATGTGCAGACTTATGACTAATGACGCATTGTGAAAACGAATTATAATTTGGTTTTAAGCAACACATTCTAAATGCCTTAGTTCTTTAGTTCTTCCTCTACACTTAGTCTACCTCTCAGATTAGTTTCATCCCTCTAGTCCGCTTCAATTGCTACAATTTCTTTTTTTATATTTGTTAGGAAGTTGACCAAGTTGTAATACTTTGTAGTTGAATAATCTAGTTCGTCGTCGGCTGCTTTGGTCTTTAACGAGCAAATGAAACAAGTTTATTTCATTCGTGTTGCCCCGACGTTTCGACGGGGGTGCTATCATCTTCAGGGAATAACTAGGTAATACTTTAGGGTTTGGTACAGAAATTCGTTGACATTTAACACTAAAATAAACTAATAAAATTAAAAATATAGTATTTTAACCAAAAACTATTATTGCACATATAGTTGGCCCTTCTGTCTTGGCTGTGTTGGTCGTTGGGCGAATATCTTCGCCAACGACGAACCACAAAATACAATTCTTCAACCACAAAATACAATTTCATTTTGTTGACCTAATATATTTCTCCTTGCTCGATTTACAATGATTGGACGTAAAGTCGTTCGTCTAGAGTATTTCCAGCAAACTGTCTGTTATACCCATTGTTTTCGATTTCGCATTTAGTGTGAAAGAGGTATTGCAGTTCTTCGCCTGTTGGATTTTCCCGGTATGCTTATTCCGCATACTGTCATAACCACTAACAGCTCATATTTGCGTGTCCTTATATTTTATCCGTCAAATATGCATATTTAAACATTTCCTAAATACCCAGCCATTTTGAGTAGGTGCGTCAGTCCAACGTTTCTCAACTGCTCCACATTGAATTTTAGATGAATTTAACGAAAGCCATGTCAGCTCAAAGACATGTCTGTAGCCCCTAGTACTATAGTAGTTGCACAAAGAAAACAAACGGACAACTGTCGCTAACAATATTGAATCACGGTATAAAAGAAATAGTGACTTGACAATTAAAAAATAATGAATCACAGCTGTTATTATTATTAATATTGTAATTATTATGAGTTTTGTAAACAATATATCGGATTTAATATATCCCGGGCTTTCTATTCCAAGGGTTTATGCTCTGGTGGAGTCTAGTCCATATCCTAGACCCTTGCCTGTTTCTATTTTATGCGCTATTACAGTTGCGCAAAAAATACTGCAAGTATTTGAAAGGACTGCTAGTTGAATTTCTGTTGTAAGTATTTTCAATATGAGGCTGGAAGTCAAGTTTTCCGGTACCAAACCTGTTGTTGAAATAACAATTTTCACACCTTCAGCGCTGTACATTGTTTTTATTTCAGCTGGCAGAGTGGAGTGTTTTTGGACACCTCGCTTTTTTCACGGCACCACCTCTTTCGAGTTGCAAACAACACTCAAACAGTATCAACTGTCAATGACAAGCTTCTCAAATTTGCCGTTGGGAGTCGCAAAAAACTGTAGGTCCTACTACTCGTGGCACACACACTCACGGCGGCATATTTGTTTTCTTAATTGTAAGGTAAGATTTCGTTTGCTGGAGGTGTGATAAATTCCCTTGTGTTGAAGCCCAAGTATTTGTATGCTTTTCTGTTTGCAATGTTGTAATTTTTTGGTCTTGGTTAATTGGGTATCCTTCCTCCTTAGCATATATTCGGCCTATTACTTCATGGATTATTTTACACATATTCGAACCGATTTACATCTGGATTTCGCTGCTGAAACTATTACTGGTTCTGTTATATGGGGTAAATTTTTTCTTTTGTTTCGATATTTGCTCAAGCGGACTGGGGGCATCGCCTTGAGATGTTTCACTGATTGAGTCTTTTTGCCATAAGGTTCCACTTTTCTATCTGCAGTTTACGAAAACTTTTGGATTCCTTATATCTCTTAAATTTTGTCTATGTAGTTATGAGGCTTTGAGTCGAAGGTTCTTTTTGCAGAGAATACGTTGTTTCTTAAGTACTGGCGTAGTGACAACTGAATCTATAGTTACCTGGTGTTTCTCGACCAAAAACTTTCTGCTTTTCAGGGATAAAGTTAGTAGACAAACAATGTGAATAGATTCTGTTTGTAAGAATATTGTAGAAAAGCTGTTATGCTATGCGCAAGCATGTAATTCGGTCGAACATTGTTGGGTTGTTGCATAGATTTCTAATGGTCCAGTAAAAACGTAAGCCCTGTTTTTAAAAATTATGGTTAGAAGTAGAATATAGTTAAATCACTTCGCCAGTAGAATATAGTTAAAGCAGTTATGGTCCTGTGCTAGAGGGGTTTGATCAAATATTCAACACATCTGGCTAGATTTTTGGTAATTGAACGGTTTTTATATGCTTTAATCCTGCCGATATCTTGCCGATTCTGCATTTAAGTCGCCTGACCATTTTAGAGCATTAGGTACTAGATTACTGGGGGCTCGAGCTGCATGTGTGTTGAATTTCCTCATTACCTTTAATGCTGTTACTGCTGTGACGTAGATAAGGGTGTGGACTCGTTCTAAATTTGCGTCGGCGTCTGGGAACCATAGTAAGATTTAAGTGTTGATAGTTTTGTAATTTTTAAGCATAAAGATTTTGGAAACTTTCGGAATTCTTGTTTGTAATGACGAGTTCATTCGAAGTCAATAAGAGGGTTACCACACAACACATAAGTCTCTTATGAACTGGGTTTCCTGTTCCGGGATTGTACGAGTCCTTGCAGTTTTCATAGTAAGAATGCACTCTGTTCTGATTGGTTCTGTTATTGATATTGATCATGTGAGTCTATTGCAGAGTTTTCTTATATTATTATTATTACTATTATTATTATTATAATTATTATTATTATTATTATGATTATTATTATTACTATTATTATTATCATTATTATTACTATTATTATTATTATTATTATTTTTATTATTATTATTATTATTATTATTATTATTATTATTATTATTATTATTATTATTATTATTATTATTATTCTTATTCTTATTATTATTACTTTTATTATTATTATTATAATAATTATAATTATTATTATTATTATTCTTATTATTATTATTATTATTATTATTATTATTATTATTATTATTATTATTACTATTATTATTATTATTCCCGGACTCTCCATCGGCGTACAGGCCCCTATTCATGCTAGACACAGCGGGAAAGCTCTATGAAAAGCTGCTGAAACCACGTCTGATAGCGGCAGTACAAGCAAGAGGTGACTTGGCAGAAAGACAGCACGGATTCAGGAGTGGCAGATCTACGATCGGAGCCATTAAAGAAGTAGTGTCCGCAGCTCAAACTGCTCAACAGGGCAATCACTACTCCAAGAAGATTGTGCTGCTAGCAACTCTGGATGTATGAAACGCCTTCAACTCGGCCAGGTGGAGCGATATCCTCAATGCACTCGAAAGAAGACTTCACGGCCCATCGTATCTTCTACGAATAGTGAAAAGCTATCTTAGGGATCGAGTTTTGGTATACGAAACAACAGAAGGTCCTCGGAGAAAAGAGGTAACATCAGGCGCAGCACAAGGATCAATTCTTAGACCAGATCTCTGGAACATCTCCTACGATGATATCCTACGCATGGACATGCCTGAAGACACCTTTTTGGTCGGCTACGCTGATGACATTGCGGCTGTGATTACGGCAAAAGACACCGAAAACGCGCAAAGGAAGTTATCCCAGGTCGTGCGACGTGTGAGCTCATGGATGGATGACCACGAGCTAAGTCTGGCAACCGAAAAAACCTACTGACGAAGAGGAGGATCCCCACTTAAATGGACTTCCAAATGGGAACCGAAGTGATACGAAGTAGTGCAGCGGTAAAATACTTGGGACTGAGGCTCGACACAAAGCTAACTTTCTGGCAACAAATAAACACTGCAACGGAAAGAGCCTCAAAAACAATTTCCTCACTTAGCAGACTTATGGCGAATGTAGGTTAACCGACAGCCAGCAAACGAAAGCTACTAATGTCCACAACTCATGCCATTCTTCTGTATGACAGTGAAATTTGGGCAGACGCGCTAAAACAAGAAAAATATCGAAAACAGATAGCGGCTGTACAAAGGCGTGGGACCCTGCGAGTTGCCAGCTCATACCGAACAGTCTCAGACGCAGCCGTCCTTGTGGTTGCAGGAGTAACCCCCATAGATCTTCTAGCAGCAGAAAGGAAATACGTCTATGACAATAAGTCTGAAATCGGCCTTGAAGCGGCAACCGAGGAGGCAAAACAGCACACAAGGCAGAAGTGACAAGAGCGATGGAACTCAGAAAGCAGAGGTCGATGGACAGCAAGACTGATAAAGAACATACACAGTTGGAACGACCGGAAACACGGTGAAGTTAACTATTACATCACTCAGTTCCTTACCGGACACGGTTACTTTAGCGCTTTTCTCCACAAGATCGGCAAAAAAGATAGTCCAGCCTGTCAGTACGGAGACTCTGCAAGAGATGATGCCTACCACACCTTTTTCACATGCAACAGATGGGTGTCTGAACGTGCAGCTCTGGTGAAAAGCGTCGGCGAGATCACGCCAGAGAATGTTGTACAGATAATTCTAGACAGCGACGAAAACTGGCAGAAGGTTCACACGTTCATATAACACACTCTTAGAAGGAAAAAAAGAGAAGAAGAAATCGATCGGGAAACAGTTGAGTCCGCAAGATAATCTCGCAAGAGAAACATGACAACCCCCTGAAGTAATGCAAACAGCGGTCCCGGGGGGTGGGTCAGACGCCAGAAGGGTTATGAAGGAGTTTTAGTCGGTAACAAGAACGAGCCCGACACACGGGGAAGGTTTCGGGCCAACGCCACACGCCTTCCTTATGGAGCGTAACGCATTTCTCCGATTTCCCTTCAAGTAAAAATAAAAAAAAAACAAATTATTATTATTATTATTATCATTATTATTATTATTATTGTAATTATTATTATTATTATTATTAGTGATATTATTATTATTATTATTATTATTAATATTATTATTATTTTTATTATTATTATTATTATAATTATTTATATATTATTATTATTACTATATTATTATTATTACTTTTATCTATAATAACTTCCTGGTGGAATATAATCACAAAAAGGAACTAATTACTGGTCTTTTAACAAAATGTGCTGATAGTTTTTGGAATGCTTTGCCATCTTTAAATCGTTTGTTATTTTCTTAATAAGAAATCCCTTGCGGACATACGGTGGGGCATGCCTCTGCCAAACCATTTGAACTTAAATCTTAGCAATTCTCTTTCGTACATATATACATATATTGAACCGAAAATGAGTACTGCGGTATGCTCTCATAATGACTATTCAATATCACTAAGTAGAAATGTATTTCCATTTCAATTTTGCACAAAAGGAAGTCGCTAGATAAGCGAAAAATTTTCATTTCAATTGAGTCCTTGCTTCAGTCGAAGTTAAACATTTTTTCATTCACAGTTATACTCTTCGCCCTTGTATATGTATTAAATGAATCAAGAATAATTTTGAAAGGACATCATCATCGCTGTTGAGATAAAATTTTAAAATAAGTCTCAACGGAAATAAACACGGATTCATCAATTTCCATTCATCTTTTCGTTATCCCGCGTCCCTCACGGTGTTGCTGGCAGTAGTCATCAACGTCGCCCTTCTATTCCATCTGAGTTCTCTATTCCTTAAATTTCCTTGTGCAGACACGTCCTTAGAGAGGAGCGCTTCGAAAATCGGCAAATCAGGTAGGTAAGCACTTTTTTATTCATTTTTACAATTTTCAAAGGTTGTGGTATTATCACTTAAATTAAGGAAAAGGAAACAAGAAAATTGCGATATAAAAGCAAAATGATGAATATTATTTGCTTTGACTTCAATCATGAATTAATTTTCATCTCAATCCGATAGTAAGAGAGGGAGGAAATCGGTAAGTGCATTTAATGGGAAAACCGAAAGCATTTATAAAAAGTATTGGAATAAGCAAAACGACGGTATCTTAAGGACTTCTATCCCATACTATAAGGAATAACTTGATGACTTTGAAAGAACATCAAAATAAAATCTGAACAAAGCAATTGAATATATTCCGAAAATATACTTAAGCTTATCGTAATTATAACCTCTTCTTTCTAGTTTTCATTTTTATATAATTTACATATATTTTATAGAAAATTGCTAAACATTCGATTAGTAGTCTGCATTTAAGAAATAAACTATGAAGAATAATTTTATTATACAATTTCTATTTGCAATTAGTTAAGTCATTGATGATAAACAATATTTGTTCAGTTTGAAGATTTTCCTACAAAAAAAAAACATGTATATTTACTTCGCCATCACTAAAATTGAACCAACACCAAGCGGAGGAGTAGCATACCAACTACACTGTTTGCATACATACTAGGAAGTAGGTAATTTATTGGGTAGGCAAATAATGTTTTAATTCCTGTAAAACACGGATATGAAATATGAACGAAATTCTATAGGTGGCAAAATTGTATAGTAAGCAACATTCACATTACTTACAACTACCGTGCGACTAATTATGGCGGCAATTCATATGCAAAATTATTTTATGACATTATAGCGTTAGTCAATGTGAACTCAGGCTGGGCTACCACACTTTCAAAACGTACCTGTAGTCAAGTAGGTGGTTTGCAAGAGAAGGCATGAATCGGCTTTAGTGCTTCTGTAATACTGTTGTAGAGAGACATTATTTCATATTTTTGTTACGGTTTTACAAATAAAATGTCTAGCCCAGAAATTGAACACGACCTTCAGCGACTTAGGAGATTAAGTTGAAGTCCTTAATCGGATCCTAGATTTCTTATGTTAACAGCTACACATGCTATGCCCACGTGTTCTCTCTTGGTCTTAATGGTAATAATAATAATTGAGTGGCACTACAGCCCACAACGGACCAGGGCCTAGCTTCTACAACAACTACTCGTGTTGTGCATGCTACTGTTTTTCATGAGTAGAAGGGACCTACAGTTTTTTGCCGACTCCGAACGGAGAGGTTTGAGAAGCTTTACATAGACAATTAATACTCTTTGAGTGTTGTCAGCAACTCGAAAGAGGTGGTGACGTGAAAAAAATGCTAGGTGTCCCGTCCGGGAATCGAACCCAGACTTTCTGCGCCGCGGTCGATGCACTTACCACTACGCTACGGCGACCAATGGTATCTTAAGTTTAATTCCGGCACCATTGAAAATTAATACTCTCAAGTGTCATCATCTTTAACACTTTAACGCAATATATTAAAGTTTTATATTTTCAATGCAAATCTTTTATTTAATTTTGTCACAAGTTGAATACCTAAGCATAAATAACAAGCAAGCAAAGGCCATCCTCTCTCTTGTGGTCGGTAATGGAGTAGTATTTTCTAGAACGGGTGGAGGAGACCGGGGCAAAGACTGTGTCTAGGATTGAATTCTCTGAAACCGGAATCTGTACTAGTATATAATATAAGAGTTGCTTATTCGTACTGCTCTCTATCAGAGTACCAGCAAAAAACTCCGATTTCAACTGTTTTAAGAAAGCTATCGGATGCAATTGAGTCGTACAACCATGTATTGCCTACTGTAGTTCTATTTCAGTGCTAAAACCAATACTTCGTCAAACGCCACCTAGAACAGGTATGGACAACTACACAATCAATGAGGCTATGATAGCCACCTATAGTTTGGCAAGTAAAATCGAAAAAAAAAAACAATTTCGGCAAATCACCACATTCATACAAGAGTAGCAACTCCTTTGCTTCATCGATCCTGTTAGTTTTGGAACTTCAATGGCTTAAGTTCAAGCTCATTTTCCAGTATGTGTCGCATCCGTCCAACGATATGTTGAGCTCACGAGCCATAATTCTTGCACTCCGATGCGGATGTTGCTCAATTCAAGTCTTCACTTATTGAACAATTTCTGCCGATGCAGCTGATATAGGTCGATGTTGACCCGGGCCTCAATCAACAAGCGTCTCCAGCCACCTCGATCTTTAGCTAGCTGTCTCCAGTTTCGAACGCATAGTTGGTTGAGGTCCCTTTCCACTTGCGTGCGCCACCTGAGTCGCGGTCTTCCTCTACTGCGCCGTCCCTCGGGGGTGGATTCGAAGACTTTTCGGGCCGCAGCATTGGTTTCCATCCGCTCTACTTGACCCAGCCATCTCTATCGTTGGATCTTCACTCTTCTGGCTAAGTCAATGTCGCTGAACAATCCATATAATTCGTCATTATATTTCCTCCTTAACTCACCATCTATGCAGACGGGAACGAAAATCACACTAAGAATTTTTCTCTCGAAGCAACCAAGAACAGCTTCATCCGCTTTTGACCAAGTCCAAGCCTACGCGCCATATAGCAGCGATTGGCAAGAGTTTGTCTGAATTGATAGCGGTGCCTAGGTAGACAAGGTTTTTGACTATCTCAAAGTTATATCTGTCCGCTGTGACGTTCTGACCGAGATATCGGTGTTGGGGGTCCTTTCTCGTTGACAGCATATACTTGATCTTACTTTCGTTTACCGCTAAACCCATCTTCACGGCCTCCGTTGCAATACCCACAAGAGCGCCATTGACATCACGCTGCGTTCTGCGAGTAGTTGGACGGACTTCTGAAAGAACGTTCCTCTGGTGTTGGCGTTCGAGTTATGAACAATTCTTTTAAGAACGATGTTGAAAAGCACGTCGCCTTGTCTGAATCTTTTTTTGACATCAAAGATCTCGGTTAGGTCTTTGCCGATCTTGAGGGAGTAGCGTGCATTGTCCATCGTCATCCTACACAAACGAACGAGTTTGGTAAGGATGCCACAACTAGACATTGCTCTGTATAGCTCGTGTCTATAGATGCTATCATACGCGCCCTTAAAATCGATGAAAAGGTGGCGGATATCGATTTGTTGCTCCTGGGTTTTCTCTAAAATTTGTCGTATTAAAATCTGCTTTGTTAAAATTCCGTTGTTTGTCATTGGGATACAAAATGTGTTGTAAGGAAGTTTTCTTTCATTGATAATAAAATAAATATCGAATATATGTACATATGTATTCAAAATAATATGGTAAAATGGCACATCGACGATTTTTGCAAAGTGACATAAGGTCCTTCCCTAAAGTGAGGTAACGTCCTCAAAAGCGAAAAAAGGCTGAATTCTAAAAAGTGCAAATATGTACTTCCAGCAAATGCTATTAAACACAAAAAAGTTTGTTTGTCATTAAAAGTGCAACATGCAATCAGACTTCTTTAGACTTGCTCGTATCAAATCAATCAATATAAAGAAATGAACAAATATAATTCTTTAATGACTTTAAACTACATGTATGTATGTGTTAGAATTAAATCTTAAATCATTCACACAAAAATACATATATCATCTTAACTTTGAAGCTTATGAAACTACTGATAAAACCACGAGAAGTATCCAACATTATAAAGTTTATCAAAAAATATTGCATTTTCAGTTGGTTCAAAAGAATCTTTCAGCAATTCAGAATGCATTGTTAACGAAATCCATATCTCTCCATCTGTCTCGACATGTCTTGGCCTCATATTCTGATGACATAACAAACAATAACATAAAATACACAAAAGAGATGTGTGTGTTTCATAGGAGGTTTAGGAACTCTAATCTAAGATGGAGACCACAGTAAATCATGTTGAAGTCTTAATTTGATTCGAATGACAGATGTCTATGAGAAAAATGTTTCTTCTTATTATATTTGATATATGAAAATAGGGTGTGAATTTGGCAAATATTTTGTGGGATGTATTGTTTGCTTGTCGCATAGAGATACATAGAACGATATGTGTATCGATTGTGAGTAGCAGAATAGAATTCTTCATAAGGAACAGCTGAAGGGGCTATTTTCTTTTGATATGACGATATGGTTTTTGATTGGTAACTCGGCAAAGGTGTTGTATATTGAGTGTTTATTGCTAAAATGAACTTAAAACACTCTCAATGCCTTTTTATGTGTAAGTCTTCAGACAAATTGTTCATCTTATTTTTCTCACCACACCAATTTCGTTTTCTTTTATCTTGGTGTTCGCATATAAGAAATGTTTTATTTAATCGAAACGATACAATAAACCTCTCATGCCACTTGGATGGTCTTAGTCCTTGCTAAAGTATCCAAACATACACTCAGATAAATTGTATTCTTCAGAGATACTCATTCAAGTATAAGATGTTCATTCGTTTACTCTAAGTACTGGTTTAACAATACACATACACAGAAATGGAAAATTACATTTCTTTTTCCTGGCCTCTTCTGGACATTATCATCCCCAGAACTTGAAAAAAGAGCACATTGTAGGAGTGCTCCTGTTCATGGCAGTGTAAAGAGATACATGAAGGGTACTTTGAGATGAAATACTCATAGAAACATCCTTACTTGATTCAGTGTAATTGGATAAAGCTCAAGAACGAGATGTGTTAGCTGGACGAGGTTGAAAACAATAGACGGAAGCAAATCAACAAATAAAATACGAACGTGTACTCGTATGAATTGAATTAAGTAAAATAGATAACATTTTATTGAAAAATTTAATGGTCCCAGCTTGAGGAAGCTCTCTTGAAATAAAGCTCTGTTTAATTCACAAACCCTTTGCAACCTTTTTGCAGCATATGCAACCACCAAATGTGGCATTAAATGCGAAATAAAAATTTGCGAAAACGAATTCAATCGTATGTTCAACCCTTTCGACACGGATGAATATAAAATGAATAAAAAAAACTCTCCACTTTTTTACTTTGATTTTTTTCGTGTAGTGCATTTTGAAAAGAATTAAGCGATAAGATAAGCAAATATGAAAGTGGTGCTATGCATTTCTTTTTGATATCGTTGGAGTCATATAACTGTTTTAGTAAGCGGTTTTATGTAATTTGTAACTAAATTTACAAAATCTATCGAGAGAAGTAAAAACAACAAAGGGACCTTATTTGCAAATATTTACAAGAAACATACATGTATATATTTTATACAGATATGTTGCATGTGCATTTTAAACAGATAATTTGATTTAACAGACAAGGAACACTTAGTACACGCACTGCCAAGTTTTTTAAATTTTCTTGGAAACAGAAAAAAACACCCATATGTACATAAAGCAAAATAAATAACTGCACATTGATGATGCCCAGGGCAATTCTAAATGAATTAGTTTGGATATATGTAGATTAGTTTGGAGTAGCTATTTAGGGTCAGTAAGTTAGATTTGAGAACTTTTGTTAAAATAAAGTAAGCTAGTTTTAAGTATTTTCCTAAAAAGAAGATATTATTACTCTGAATTTTGTAAATAAAAATGCAAATCAAAAAAAAAAAAATGAACACAGTGTCAGTATTTCTTTCGGTGGCCCTACTAAAAAAGTAGAAAATAATAACTATATTAATAAAAAAATAACTAACTAATGCAATAAGAGTGATAATTTGAATTTGTTGCAAATACTATATGTTTGTACATTTGGCAGTAAATGGAATACAAGGAATGGAGTATTATTTAAACTAAGATTAAATTGGAATGCTTAATATTATAGCAAAGAGATTAAAAATTAAATCATCCCTCAAAAAAACACATCCTTCATGTTCGTGGCAATAAGCCAAGATATTTGTATTTCCGGATACTTCAATTCGTCGTAAATTGAAATATTTAAAAATTTGAAAATGCTTTTTCAAGAACGTGTGTGTTCAAATGTACAAAACTGTCCCCATTTGTTTACAAGCTTTCCAATTGCCCACACCAACAAATAAATCCTGAAATATATCTTTTCAAAAGATGTGTAATGACAAAATTGAACAATTTTAATTAGAAAATGTACATCATTTCATCCTTTAATCACTTAGTGGCCACATTATGACAATTTAGTAAAAAGGTATACAGTGAGTATCCTGGTATGATCTCAGAGAGACCGCGTTAAAAGTCGAATCATATGTGTACATATATACATATATACACATTCGACTTGTACAGTCTTACCTGTGCTTTTAATGTTTTCTCTTTAATTTGCGTGTGCATGCGATTTCAATATTTCAAATTAGTGAGTAAATTGTTTTCCTTTTCGAACTTTGTGAATTAATGTAAATATGTACATTCGTATATGCGAGTAGAAAGCAGAAAGACGGTACGCTCCAATTTTTTTCCTTTGGGGAAGTTTTTCCAGCCTTGGTCTTTTAATTTATTTTGCATGAAGGTACGGTTGCACTCGTTCTCCATTCGCTTATATTTTAATTATAATTCCTTGGCGTTAATGGCATAAGGATGCACCACCGTTATATGATGACGAATGAGTGTGATTATGAGAAACATTAGTCAAATCCCGTCTGATATGCATCTAGGTATGACATCATCAGCATTAAAAAAAACCTCTCAAGCATAAGCCTTTAGCACCGCAAACTCACAAACTGAAATATTAAGAAATTATGCAAATGATTTCTGCTTTACCTTAGTTCCGTTTAAAAATGAAAAAAAAAAATATTTTTTTTTCTTAATCGCAACGCTACCATGCTTTTTCCAGTAGAAACGCTTATGAACAATTACGTTTTAATTGCTGTGATTTCGCCGTAGAAATTGTATGTGTATGTCTTTTATGTACATCCATGTATGTAACTTCTAAGCGAAGTTACTACAAGTGTGCATGAATATTATTATAATATTTTATGTTCGTGCGCATCGCTCCCTTCATCATCTCATGAAATCGTAAAGCACAACAACCCATGATATCAATTTTCTAACGAATTATTCTCAAGAAAATAATGCGATAAAATTTACGCTTGAATAATTCTGAGAGGTGATCAAAGGATTTTCGCTTATAAGAACAATTATGTTGCTTTGAATTTCGTTGGTGGCAATGAATTTGATGAGAAAGGCCCTATTTTCTTTTTTCGTTTTTTTTTTTCAAAAATATCATTCTTTTTAAGTATTGAGGAACTGTAATAAATACCCCTGATCTTAAACTCTCAATGACTTTCAAGGTATCCTGTGACGCGTGGTACATTGGGAACTCATTAAGAATGGAATTGGTGCTTTTGCAATTAACTTTTGACATTAATTATGTCAAAGGGATTATTCAAATGCTTTCATCATGTTGTTGTCTTTTTATTGATGTTCATTAAAATTCAAACACGTACATACGTGCTTTTAAATAACAAGGCGTAAATATGTATGTTTCAATATTTTAATGGATGTGGAACTTACAGTTTTTATATTTTGTATAGTGCTTCTTCTAACACGCGTAGATTTTTTATAAGAGTTTTATTAATAAAACTGTATTTCAATTTATAATTATTTAAGTATTATTTCTTAAGGAAGGTAATTAAAGCCTTTCTTATTGCTTAAGTTTTTGCCAATACACAATTTCTTAGATTGATTGTGTCTCCGATGATTCTTGTTCGAGTGACACTACAGCCCGGGGTGGACCTAGGCATTAATCAACATGCTCTTTCAGCTACCGGTCTCTCGGTTCTAATTTCATGGATTGAGGCCCTTCTCTCAGTTCTGATTTCATGGGTTGAGGCCCTTCTCCGCTTCTGTTTACCATGTAAGACGAGGACGTAATTTTTCGCACTGTAACAGTAATTCGGTTTCGGGCCGCGTTAAGCGTCTTAACCGTTGATTACGATCCAGCCTGTAGAGTTTTTTATTGAAATGTTTCCTCCAGATATCATTAACGCAAACAGAACCGAAAATCGCACACTTTTAATATTGTTCAGGACAAGTATGATTAAAGTTTTATACAAAAAGCAAACTTGTCTTTCGAGGGAGCGTTTTGTTACTCAATTGCTCCTTGAACTCAATAAATCATCTGTTGGCAAGTAGCACGATTTTTGTACTGATGTTGTTCTTATTTACTGCGAATTCGAGGTACACAAATTTCTTGGCTTCCTAAAAGCTTATGCGACCCATTGAGAAAGACGTCGATGTTGTGTGTCCCTATGTACGGTATGGTATGTATAGTACGCCATGGTTTGATGGTTATCCTTTCATAGTTAATGGCTTAGGAAATTGAATTATTTACTATTGACTGTCATATGAGCAACGAATAATAATAAGCAAATATGTACTGCTTTTCAATACGAAAGTAATTCAAAACCCAATCAGGTTATATGTCACCCATTATTTTTTTTCTGGTTTCACTTATCACCAGACTCGGCAATCACTAATTGGACAAAATTGAATAAAAAATACATGTACATGGCAATTATACAAATAATTCTACTCATACGGTAGAAAAACGTTTTCTCTTCAAATAGGTGGCATCGTTCAAACGTCCACAAGAGGATAGCGGGAAGCAAAAGAGCGTATGTATGCGCCTCAAAACACCTTGCATGTCAAGGAATAACAAAAAATGCCCTTTTTTCCACATGAATGACACTTGAATTGATTACTAGGAATCATTCATCCTTCATCATCTCTGGTCGTCAGAGCACCTGTTTTCTCTCATTGCAAGAGGTGGTACTTAAAGAAAATTCTGCTAGCAGGGGGTAGTAAAGAAAAACAAAACCAGTAATAATAACGCCTACCATTTAGGTAAAATTTCAGTCTTTATTTAATTTCTTCAATTTTCGCCATTATTGTCATAACGAGACGTGTTTCCATGCCATTGAAGTTCCGGCAGGGGTATGATCCTTTTATATCGTACGAACGAAACATGCTTTTAAATAGCAACTAACGGGCTTAGGAATAATATTAATCATTATCCGTTATCAATTCAATTTGCGGTCGTGAGGAAATTGACATAGATATTTGGGAACAACGCAAATACCGTAATTAAGAAGCATATTTAAGGATTTACGAAACCATACAATAAATATAAATAAAAATACCAAACTTGTGTGTATTTAGTCATAACTATAAAAGCATAATTTATTTTTTAAGCACAATTTTGTACTAAGTTATAAAAAAGATGTTCCCTGTTGAAATTCTCATGCAGTGTTATTTAACACACAGACCGCATTAAAATAAATAGAAAAGTAGGCAGAGTACAGAGAAAAGAAAAATATAAAGAAACAACAATAGTAATAACAAAACCAACACTATGTCAGAAGCGTCTGTCAGAATTAAACTCATTATCCAATAATGTCATTAACAACACGTTAAGTACTACACTATGGATCCTACACACGCACAGGCGTGAACGATGTGTGAACCACTTCACACTGGCCTGCCGGTACGCCTAAGCGCAAAAGCAAACATCAAGTGGTCATTGTGGCTGAAGAACAAGTCTCTTATTGGGATATGAAATTAAATTTATGTATAGAAATGATTGAATGTATAGCTGTGTATCTATGCGCATGTAGTGGGAAGCCTTAAACCAAGAAGCCACTTCAAATTGGATACGGAATTAATAATTTCACATCCTTGAGGTTAGTAACACTCACATTCACATCAAAATCTACGCAAAGAAAACAATCCTGTCGTTTGTTTGTCTTTAAAAAAAAATCAATGTTCGTTCCCAACAAGAAATGTACATACATATACATTAGAAATACAAAGGACACAGCAACGGCAAAATTTGGATTCCTTTATTCCTTTTTCTGTATGGATTAATAGGAACAACGTAGTGACATCTCCTGGATAAATATTTTGACAAATCCCTTGTATGCGAACAATGATTCCTGTCACTATCCTGGCTGGTGGTTTCTTTCTTTTGAATCAGAAATAGAATTCGGCCTTCTTTTGAGATCGTTGCAAAAAGAAACTGGAATTTCCTGAGGGCCAAATTCCTAATCTTCAATTATCAATACTTTGAAAGTGGTTTAATGTCATTTATTTGTATTATGATTTTGTATACACCTTGCTTTAAGATATTAAATTTCAATTTTTGTCATAAAGTATCGATTTCATAGTCAAGAGAATCTCATACATATAGAATTTAACATAAATGCGATTATGATGTAGTAATGTACAATAAAGTTTTCAAGACTATACACAAATTGAAAACATGATTTAGGAATGCTGTTGCATTTGTTTACATAATCTAGGTTGAGCAAAAAGCTTGAAATGTTTTTTGAAATGAAAGGGATTTTAATTCATTCCTTTTGACGCAAACTTATAATCCTTGAGTGAATGTTAATGAAAAATAATATATTAAAACTCTATAAACTTATGTTATCATTTACTGTAAGCCTTATTTATACTGGAAAAAGTAAAAATACAATTTTGCTTTCAGTTTATTTAGTATGAATTTCTTATATTATTTTCAAAATGTTTTAAGCTACAGTAGAAGAATAATTTCAAAATTCAAAAAAACATCCTAATTTATAATTTAACGCTTGCTCGAAATATAATCATTACAAAGCAAACAATGATCGTTCTGATTCAATAATTTCTTTGATCCATTATTCACAAGGATAAGTATCTCCTTCACTTACACTTGCTTGTAGATTTAGCTGAATGGCCATATAAATTGTTGTCAATAGCAAATGAAGAAGCAAAAGCATAGCACTTCATATTCATTCTCAAGGATTATGCACAATGAGTTTGCAATTTACTTCTTATCCTATGAAAAAATTATGAAATATACTTCCCCTATGCACGTTAAATTAAAAAAAAAAAATTGCAAGGATATGCACTTTGCTGTTGCCTACGACAAATGCGAGTTGTGAAAAAAGGATTCAAATTTACCGTGGGGAGAAGAATGGGTCGAAGCACAGAAAGTAATTTTTATGAATATGAATAAGAATGTAATGACACCCCGAAAAGAAAATGAATGTAAATTGCACTCAAGGATGTCACTAATGTAAAAATCCTCCTGAATGGATGATTTTTAATGAAGAATGTTCTCATAGGACGATGTATGTGATGCGTTTGAATTCATTCTGCACCAATTCACTTCATCTTGTGCGGGCTTAGAATCTGTTATAGCAGTTATGCGGGTCTTCGTATCTCATGGGGCGCTGTTGCATATAACAGCAAGCTTTTTTCTATCCTTTTTCTAGTGTCATCTATTGAATCCTTTTCTCATTTTGTAATCAGTGGAGATTATTATTTTCATCTCCTGTGGTTCCTGTGTGGTGTACCATACTTGATTGTCGTTGGCGCTGTGGATGATTATGTATATGTGTGTATCGCTGTGTACATAGATGACACAGAATTTTTTTTTCTTTGCGACAGAACATTTTTATCCCTATTCAGGATAATTTATGCACGCAAAAGAAAAACAAAAAGGAAACAAAATCTGAGGATGCATTATGAAAATGCGCTTCATTATAAGGCGGATGGATTTCTTTCCTTTATTTCTATATTTTTCTTTTTTTATGCAAATACAGTAATAGTGTCTCAGTTAGACTCATGCAATCTGAATACTTTGGCTGTAAAAGGAATATGTATGTATGCACTTGATTCAGAAATGTGAAAATGAATATAATATGTATATAAATACATTTCAAATGTACACGCATGAACCTTCATATGAATGAATTTTGATTGCACACACAGTTAATTGTGGTTTCATTTTGAATAAAAATGGGTGGTATCTTGATACAAACAATGGCTTTTTTTATTTTTAATGAATTCTTAGAATAAACAATAAATAAAGAATACACCTTGTGCATTGAAAAGATGTCATAATTACGGAATATTATAATTGGAATTTTAGGCTTAATTATGGAATTACATGGGCGTATATGGGCGGATATTTTTTTACTTATTCATTCATTGCGAAGTTCAATCTACAAAAGATATCATGAAAACTGTATGCGTAATGAAAGTACTTATGGATTTTATAAATATGGGAGTTGATACCGAACGAATTTGCTTCACAAAATCTTTGCTCAATATTACGCCTTTTGAATAACTGGCTGCATGAAAAATGAAATATGCGGTCCATTGATCCCATCTGTCAGGAAAATGCATTGAGTCAAGCGTATATTGTGTAACCTTAGTCACCCATAGACGCTAAAGGCGTTAATATGCCTTCTTCCTATATTATAAAATGAGGATAATAGATATATGTATATATTTATAGTAGTATTAGTGATTTTATGTTTATGATCAGTTGAATTCTATTATCACTGTGTTAATTAAACTAATAGCGTACAGAAGAAATTTTCTTGGCCGGAGTAGAATTATTATAACATAAACCATGGTTAAGGCAAATATAGACCTAATTTTAAGATATGACTACATTCAAACGTAGCTAGCTCTCTTTCAAAAATAACTTTTGTAAAATGCGTTAAGTACATGTACATATATAATAATAATAATAATTGATTGGCACTACAGCCCATAACGGACCAGGGCCTAGCTTCTACAACAACTACTCGTGTTGTGCATGCTATTGTTCTTCACGAGTAGAAGGGACCTACAGTTTTTTGCCGATTCCGAACGGCGAGATTTGAGGAGCTTTCCATAGACAATTAATACTCTTTGAGTGTTGTCAGCAACTCGAAAGAGGTGGTGCCGTGAAAAAATGCTAGGTGTCCCGTCCGGGAATCGAACCCAGACTTTCTGCGCCGCAGTCGATGCACTTACCACTGCGCCACGACGACCACCATGTACATATATACATACATAAAAAAGCAGTTGAGTGAAACCGTGGGGAAGTGGTCAATCTTCCAGCATAGGAAGGACTAAACGCTTAGACGAACTGCCAGGAAGTGCTAAATTCTTCCACGATTGGACACCTTACGACCATTCATTCATTATAGTAATAACGATCAGGTAGATGTATTTAAATTGCATTGAATTGAATTGAAAATTATGAAAATAATAATAAAGGTTAGCTAAAACAAATTCACCGAAATTTTATGCGTATGAATATCTAAAGCTCTTGACGGTAATCAGTTATCTTGGACATGGTTACTCCCCATGGATATCAATTGAAAGTACAATGATTCAAATACGTATCTTCAAATATTTCTTATTTTATATTTTCACCCAAGAAGGTAATTCAATGTTCCTATTACTAAAATGCTTACCATACAAAGAAAAACAAAGTTCCTGACCATTTATAAGCATATCTTAGATACTTTTGTTATTGACGTCCAAAGGAATTAGAGGAAAATTCTTTTACAGTTAAATAAATATGTAAGTAGGCTAGAGTGACTTAGGACAACTCTTTTATCTCTTTGTTACTAAGAGCAGGGTATCTTTGTACATTGCACTGTTTCTTAAAAATTAAATCAGAAAAATCCTATCAAACTTATATCCGTTTTATTCACTAAATTATTTATGTGATGCGTTGTTAAAGTTAAAACGTTTAGATTTCTGCAGATGCATGAAAAAGATCAGAGGATAGTACCGGTTTATTTAAAAGATACATATGGGATTTCAAAAAAATTTCTCCACCCGCATATTCAACTGTAAAGGTAGTTAGTAAATAAGCTTTGTCCTCTCAACAAATAAAAATATATACTGAATTGCGATATGGGATTATTATACTTTTTTTAATTTAAATTTCTGTCATTACCCCTGATATATGCATGTATATAAATATATAAAATATATAGATTTATCTTGTATGATGATTTCTTGTTTGACTCATATTTTGTTCAGCTTTGGAAAACTTTCATAACGTTTTGTTTTAACGTTTAACATTTTGTTCAAATCTACTTATAAACATGTGCACTCAACTGTCTATGAGCACACATATTGTAAGATGTAGAGTAATGTCTTATATTATTATTTCAAATCACTTTTGTTGTATGTAAGTGCCAACTATTGAGCCATTATATTGAATTTTTTACCTCGTATTCAAAGAACCTTAACCCAAGTGGCTTATACCTACATATTTTCATACCATGAAATTAAAAAAGTTAAATTCGCAGTTGCATACATGGTAAACTGATTCAGTAATACTTGAATTAAGAAAAATAATTAAGCCCTCTATGGTAAATCTTATGCTTTTTGATGAATTTTTAGTTTTTAAATCAAAAAAAATATACGCATTAAAAAATGACAATCAATAAGGCTAAGTCATGTAAGTTTTACTGTACCAACTGCCATCATTTGAATCAAATATCTAAGACTATCAAATCATATTTGTGTACTTTACTTACCCACATGTATACACATTCATACGAACATACATACCTTGGAAAACCAATTCTTCCGCAAGAGGAAATAGTATGAGAACACCCTACTTCTGTATTCTTCAAAGTGGTACCCACTCGAATTTATAGAATGCATGATAAAAATAACAACCGTCAAGATGTAAAAAACCGACACATTATCGGCCATTCAAACACTCATTCAATCTGTCATGGTGCGTTCTAGTAATTATCTAACATGGCGCATATATGCATACATACATTCATTTCTCCCCCTTTTTTTCCACTTCCTGCCACCAGCAGTAGCTACGGAAAATGTTTGCTACCCTACCCGAATACTCGTTTAACCATAATGATTATTTGCAAGGGAGCTCAGAACGGGCCCTCCTTACATGAAAACTACACAAAATGGCTTTCAGATGTCAACATGGACACGCAGATCTCACGTTGACACCATTGTTCATGGTTAGCGGACTGCTGTCGTCTTCATATGTATTTTAAATAGCAAAATTATTAGATTATATGATTACCGTAACAAATTATCGGGGTTTGTTGTATTGGAGTTCCCAGTAGGAAAGAAAAGAGGGCGAAGTAAATAGGGCGAACACCACTGGTAACGGCTCTCTAACGAGCCAATGCAATGATTTAACAAAAACCTGGCGGGGTGTACCGTTCCACCTTCCACGCGTGTTTACGTTAAATTAAATAATTATATATATATTTAAGCGCATTAACTTACAAATATATAAATTGCGGTATATATAAACGTAAATATGCACTTATATTTCAGTTCGATAATCCATAAACCTCAGAGAGGGCTACATACAAACATTTTTTTTCACTCCTTCTCAATTTTAGCACGATGCGTCTTTATTTCAGTTGAATGTTTGCCTTAATGTCAACGTTGAATTTGTTATAATTTTTGTCCTAATAAGAGCGCATTGCATACAACATTTTTATAAGTATGTATACGAATGTATTTATATGTATGATATGCACTTATTATGTAGTTTTCTATGAACTGCAAGTTTTGTACTTCGATAGCTTATACACATCTTAAGTAATTTTAAGTTAAAGATGACTTTATTAGAATAATTATGTTATATTACAATCAGACAATCTTTCGAAGTCAAAAGTTATTTTTCGGAACTACTCCCGATAATGAAATTAAACATTAATGAAACCGGTGAGTCGAAATGGGTTCTATACTTATATTCTTTGATTGCTTCTGAATGTATAATTTCTTTTTCTTTTTCATTCTGTTTTCCCGAAAAACGGATTTTTCGTGTTATCTATCAAATTGACATTAACTGCAAATGGAATTTTATTTTCTACATCAAAATATCTTCGAAGTTGGTCCTTAAATATTCCTCCAGAACATTTTGAATATTATTTTTTTTAAGTGCATTATTATCAATATGCATTAACAAAAAATTACAATATCCGACATCAATAGGCACCTTGATTACATCAACTGTAAGATTTGTAAATTATTGAAAGAAAAAAAAATGATTCGTTATATTGAGAATTCGGTATATGGAGCATTCGTAATACTAAACGTTGTATCTGTCGGTGTAGACATTTTCTTAAAAATCTGCTCTTCATGTGCCAAATTATAAATAATTTACAATTTCTAAGGAATCAATCGATAATTTTTATCATTATTTCACCAAAATTCAAATTATATGATGATTGCGAAAGATTCAGAAAATATTTATATGTCTATGAATGTTGTATGTATGTAATTAATGGTAATTGAATAAATTTTCTCAAAGTAAGTCTGAGCGGTTTAAATAAAATCAACAGAAAAAAAATTCGAATCATATATGCTAAACTAGATTTAGAGTAGGGTCTTCCATTCGAATAATTTAAGTTCTATTGTATTATAATAAGCAGTTTATAAAACGCTGGAATTCAACTTTAATTAAATTGTTTTGTTCTAAATCTGTTGTTCTAATGGGAGTAAATAAGTACAGTTGTGGAAATAAGCAATATTTCTCAACGTCGGTGAATTTTCAGAAACGTTTTTATACAATATGCCGACGGAGAGTTTGGATTTTCTACTGTTTAGATTTTATTGATTTAATAAAATATTTTTTAAATCTTTTGAATGAAAATTTTATTTATCTCTTAATTCAATTCAATTAATTCAGCAAAGACATTTAGATTAGACTTTAAGATCATTTCTGTTTCGATTATAGCTTGCGGACGCTATTAAAAGCGGATGAGGAAGACCTTAGTCTTTTCGAGAGAAGAGTTATGTGTGCGTTTTTTTGCGTTGATGGCATCTGAAGGAGAAGATTCAACGGCACACTTTATATGCTCTAAGGTGGTATGAAGGAGCCATTAAGTGGTGTTTATTTTTCAAGTCTGTGGTTATTTAGACACTAACAGCTGTTTTTAACTCGAAATATCTACAGAAAACTTTATCATACCTCCGCGGAGACGAATTGACATTTCGAGCGCCCATGGGCTAAATCCTGTTAACAGCCGTCTTGGCAGTGTCAATTGGATCTTGTTTTTTGTGGGTTATCATGACGGATCAGATTTTTCTAGAAACAATCTGATTGGTCAGTCACTTGAAGGGCGTTGTATGATATTATATTTTATAATAAAATAATAAAGATATGTTTTTCATAGTCCCATCGCTTAACACAATCATTAAGATTCCCTGAGAAAGCTCATGCATGTCATGTTTGATAGAACATACAAGTTTCTGTCTTTGATTACATTTGTATATTTTTCTATCATTTTTGTTTTTTTAATTTCAACTCAAAATTCTACATATTCTAATATTACACAAACTGGTGTTAAAAAAATCTCGTCGAATTTGGAATCTTACTTGGTGTTGGAACCAAATTTCTGTAGCTGTGAACTGACTGCACACTACATACTATAATTTCATCATGTTTGAGTTCGTCTGTAAGAAGTTGTTGAATTTAAATTTCCAATCACTCAATCAATCTTATGAAAACTATTCATATATTATAATTTATTATTATTTATTATAATTTACGGCAAAGAACTACGCAGCAATTGAAGCTTACAATAGCTTATCCACGAAAAAAAAAAATACAAAAAATATACAAAAATACAAAAAAATTAAAAAATACAAAAAGCACCAAAATAAGAGTAATATATGTGTTGTGTATATTGGATTATACACACATATATAGTTGTATATGCGCATGTATGCACGAACATATATTGATGAATTATATGATGGTATACATGCACATGTACGTGTACGTAGCTTAAGTTAGTAGTAGTATAGTCTAAGTTTTAGTTCTAGTTTTTAGTTTAGTTTAGTTTTTAGCTGTAGTTTTAGATATAAGTTCTTTTTATTGAAAATGTTCAGTTGTTAAGTTTTTTTGTATGTTTTCTTAATAATGTAGTCGTTTAAGAAGGAATTAATTTTCCTACATAATAAATAATGTCGCTGAAAAGCAAATTTAAATTAAGTTTATCTTAGAGAGCCTGCGAAGGGCCAGTAAGATTATTTAATGTTAATCAAATGAAGTCCTGAAAACTAGCTTTAAGCATATTTTGTCTAGAATTTAAGCTTTAAAATTTTTTAAAATAGCTTATCCACAATTTACTTGCAACAAATCGTGGAAAATGCGAAAAATGAAACTGCAAGCAAAATGTTAACAGATAGGTTTACAAAAATTTGACATACCAAATGTTGCGTACATGAATTAAGAATAGCCTGACGGTGACGTGCAGAGCATGTACGAACAAAGCCATAAAGGATGGGAGAACGATTTCGGAATTAAGATTTGCAAATGTGGATTGTAAAATGAGAAGTTTCAAGGAAAAGTGTTTATGCTCGAAAGAAAGCAAAACAACAATTTTTTGCTATCATGATGAAGATGATTATATATATTCAAGGTAAATGAGTTTACTTCCAAAAACCCTTCTTAACATATGAAATTAATATGAAAAAAATATCACCATATAATTCTAGTAAGGTTTCAAAATACATAGCGCCGGTAAGATCAGGAACTTAAGTTAAAACAATTTTTTGATAGGGTATACAACCAAGAAAAGTATGAACATAGGTCATAAAAAATAAAAATAAGAAATTAATTTAAATTCGCTTGATTTATTAAGCTTGTATTTTCTTGTTACTAAGAAGTAAGGGCTTAATAATAATAATTGAGTGGCACTACAGTTTACAAGGGACCACGACTTAGGTCTCTTGTAACAACAACTATTCGTGTTGTTCCCGCTACTGCTCTCACACGAGTAGAACCTTCAGTTTTTTTTGTGGACGAGACGGCGAGATTTGAGACACTTTTAATAGACAATAAGTACTCTTTGAGTGTTGTCAGCAACTTGAAAGACGTAGTGCCGTGAAGAATGCGAGGTGTTCCGTTCGAGAATGGAACCTGGGATTTTGGCGTGTGAGTCGAGAAAGCCACGGCTTATTTGAAGTTTAAAAATCTCTACGAAAGTTATCTTACATGAATAGAACACGTTCTTTTAATGTTTTAGCAGAAATACTTCTACTAAGAAGTGATGAAATATAAAATTAGCGAATTTTGAAATCATGAATAGAGATTACACCCATCTAGAGTGACGGATAGGCTCAAAGAGATTGAACTGTCAAAAACAAAATGGGACACTCGGCATTCGAATCGGCTAAGACTTATGATCACCACTACTAGTACAAATAGTGGCAGAGGTACCATCGTGTTTACATACCATCGTCTTTTACTGCCAAAAGCTATGATTATGCTTTAGACGGCTGATCTGCCCATATTATCATACGAGATCAATGTTTAAATAAAGGCCAAATATGCCAAGAATTTAATTGGTACGATGCATCAAACGTCTATGTAATGTAGTCTAAGGCTAGTTTTAACAAATTATTTTCTCCCTCAAATGAGGAAGAAGTATACATCAATTGACAATATTAATCTTATAATCTACACAATACTAAAAAAAAACTGCATTTATGTATAAAATAAGATTTTGTTTTATTGTATGACATTTAAAATTACCGGACAAAATGTTAAATCCTTATTCTATGGAGTTATCGAATACATCAACCTTAGTTAGTCTTAGCTTGCCAGACAGCACCATCTGTTGCGAACTAACTGCAACACGAGTTAATCAATGGAGTAATGCCCAATTAAATTTCCTTTTCGCCTGCACTGAAATCAGATTACCACCACCATCCAGCGTGGTGTGTACAAAACACTTGTATTATTTGAGTAAAAAAGCCATCAATAATATGTATGCTATAGATTTATATTCACTTATAGTTACATGGCTTCCTGACAACATAATCTAATATATTCACTAAGCATTGTTGTCCTCAAGATCATAATGAATATTGTCAAATCCATTGAATTATCGGACTGTGTAGGACTCTTTATCATATCACAAGACATGTGACAATTATTGCCATAAAATAACAAACAACATAATTACTAGAAACAAAGTAATTTATAACCAAGCAAATCGTGTGCTCAATTAAATTATTTTGCTTGAGAACTTAATTGACAATAAGAGTGTGTGGAGATGAAACGAACGTACGATTGCTAGCATTATTTACCTACTCTTCGCGGTCATTATAGTCAATTTAAGACACCATCCAGCAACGGAGCGCCGACTTGGAAGCACAGCAATGTTACTTGAGTGTTGGAAATGATTAATTTACCTGTCAATGATGCCGTGTAGATTGTGGAATGACTGAACAACATTAGCGGCAGCCACAAGTCTAATACCGTTCTACAAAAATTGAAATTACCGAGCACTCAATTAAGCAATTAAAATAGAAAAAGTATGTAATAATCCCCGAAGTCTAACATCTATCATTTGTAAGAAGTTGTGACACTGCTTGAATAGCTTACATCCATTCCAGGTAGAGTAGATGTTTGATGACGAGGGGAGCTTGGAATTCTTTTTTGAAGTAAGATAAAAAGGGAAAAGTGCGAGTAATATGATATTTAATCCTTAAGTTCTAAGGAGCATAGGATGTTTATTAACGCTCGCAAACAATTGAATTTCTTTCTCCGACAATATCTGAGGAGTTTAATGGAAATCGACGTGTACATTACTTTTCTGTTTTGACAAAGGAGGGGGAATAATATGGCACAACCGTAGTTTCCTTAAAATTCTGTTAATTCAATAAAATCAATCAAATTCATGCTTATCAAAAGTCAGTTTCAGGACGAGTTCCTTACATGAGAATAGATTCGAATTCCTGTTGTCCGTTTTCTTCTTCTCTCATTTGCATGGAGTTTTTTAAATTCCATAAAAAGGATATCAATCACCTTTTTCAAAAGAATTCAGGTTTGACCCTTCCACGACTCACTATTATGATAGTTGTTGGCGTGCAAATATCCGAGCTCCGTTTGTTGGGAAAATATTTTGACGTGTTCCTTGATTATCGTTTGCTATTTTTTTTGGCAGATATTTAAAACGTAGGTCTATTGATCAAAAATTCCACATTTTATTCTTAACATGACAGGGTGTACCTGTTTTTAATTTTAAAAAGTACAGATTTTCATGTTTCTTTGAATATGGTTGTTTTAAATGAACACATGTCTTCCATTGATAATTATTAAATTTGGATTTGTAGATTATCATTTCGTTGATAAGATATAGATAGATATAGACAATATGGACGGGATGCAGCTTAAAATATAAGCTGGCATGACATTGTGAACAACTACTTTTACTGTGCATTCTATTGTATACAGTAACACCGAATTATTATTTTAACAAAAAAAAATTAAGAAATTAAAAAAACAATATATTACAGAGTGAAAAAGGCTTTTCAATTATTTAAAGAGCATTGATACTTTAGTAGATACTTATTCTTATATTATATTATAATTTATATTAAGTAGATACTTATCAGTCCGTTTACACTAAACACGCATATTAATCACTAATCGGTTATAACTGTTTTATTCTACACCTCGGCAATAACTGAATAACTACCTTTACTTTTTTGTGCCTAAAATGTGCTCCAGCGCTCAGACTTGTCCTATGAACCAACTAAACGAGACAATATTCGTAATTTTGACGGACTAAAGTGCAATATAGGAAGTTATAAAAATATCGTAGTCATGGGCTGGGCTTAGAATATATTGCAATAAATATTATTGATTTCTGTTTCAAAAAAAAAATAAAATAAAGATAATCAAATTTGTAGAATATTGGACATAAGTATTGAAAGAGGTTGACATACTTTTGGCCGATGATAGAGATATTATCGTTAATCCTAAGTTGTTGAACTCTTAATATCTCTCGCAAAATTTGAACGCCTTTCTGCAAATCATCATTAAAAATTGAAAGTTCGAAATATGTTATTTCGAAGTATACAGGACCGACAGGAGGAGCTTAAACTATAGATAACTGAAGGCATAATCTCTATATGTGCAAAGTGTGTCCAAACTTATGTCCTTAAAACATTTTTTTGGAAAAAGGTGAAAAGAAGTAGTCATAACCTATTTTAAGAAGTAGAAGGTATATTATTCCCTTTTTCAAAATTCCGGGTACATTCCTGGAACACTGTTCCTAGAAATGCTTTAAAATTACAAGATTCCTTTTGTGAGTGTTTGATGAGTGAAAATGCGAGGTTATCAAATTTAATTAATTTCACTGTTTACTTTTTTTGAGTATCGATCGTAAGGTCACTTAAGTTAAAAACATTTAAAATATCATTTAAATTTAAGTAGAGACTTTTCAAAACAATAAATTACGTATTCAAAATGTAAAATATTAAGAATGTTTTTTTTTTTACTTAATTTTGTTTACTTAAATGGACCAATTTTATTTAGTTTGATTTTTTTGTAATGTATTATGTGTATAGATATTTAAACAAAAAACTTTCGCCTACAATGATTTCCTCTTATTTACTGTCTTATAAAGTAATAGAATACATGCTGCCCTTATCGATAGGATTACTAAAACGACGAAAATCCAGCGTTACCCTTCAACAAGCAAATGTTGCACTTCTTCAATTAGAAAATTCTAATTGACCAAATATACCAGGCTATTTCCTAGTTAATTAGAAAAATCTTCCGGCTTTCTATCCACGTCCAAACTATCTGCAACTATGTCCTTATACATTCATGTGCATTTCTATGAGTGCCTACATACATATACATTGTACATAGCATAAGCGAAGCCGGAAAGTCATCCGTTGAATACCATTAGGTATACACCCATTCAATTGACTAATTACCGTTTGGAAATTAACACATGTCAACTTAGTATCCTGTTGAAGGATTGCTACTCGTCTCCCCATCGGCAACACCGCACCACCTATTTTCGTAGTTGGATCCTAGGCGTTAATGAAAATGATGCAAATTTATCAGGACTAACAACAACAACAATACGAGCGGTAGCGGTACCATCAACTAGAAGTTAAAGGATGGGAAAGGATGCAACAACGCTACGACTTTTGTCTACGATTTAAGTCGACCATTATTTCCCATCGTGATTATTGGCGTCCTCCATTAAAACAAAAAAGAAGGAAACAAAAAAACTTGAAAGAGAGAGGAAAAGCGATAAATACACATACACTTTCACAACTCGGCACCAACACTTTCATATCAAAAATGCAAACGTGTGCGAGCTAACTAACACATCTACATTCATTGGAATATTGGAAGTCGAGAAAAGAGAGTTTATCATTTGACAACCTGCGCTCAGCAGAATTATGGGCAACAGAAAGGGCCAACTATATTACTTACCTTTCCATTTGACTAATCCACACTGCGTACAACAAGTGGACACGCCTCCTTTTACCCATTTCAGTGTTAATCTTGTTTGCAATCGCCAGCGAACGAAAGAGCGCCTCTTCTCTTGTTCCGGTGGCCGTTAGGTGGGTACGAAATCATTTCGATTCAAAAAAATTGCTGGTTTTTGCCAGCAAACTAGTTTTTTTCTGAACCGAACTTACTGACAGTGGTCGTCGTGTCGTTTGCATTTTATCGTCGCTGATTGAACTCCAATAAGAAGATGTAGGTAACCTGATGAAGACGTTGATGGGTATCAAACGTGTAAGACTTATTGCCAGCGACAATCGCTCAAAACCGGTTTGCGTAATAGGACGCAATAGGAACGCGGTATTTTACTTCTTGTTTTGTTTTGGTGGTCTGCGCTGGATGCGTTTTTGCAGAAAATTAGTTAGCGAGTGTTGGTTATATGATGTATTAGTGACTTTCTACGTATATGATTAATTTAATAAAATTGATTGTACAGTGTTCAAATCTTGATTTTGTTTTGTTTTGAAGTATTTGAACAGAGATTTGGTGCATGGAAGTGGCGCAATGCCACAAAGATCTCCATTCGCGATTCAAGAACTGTTAGGATTAAGTGATTCAGCGGCTGCAGTTGCAGCTGCTGTAGTGGCAAGAAACGCTAATAATGGAAATAACAGTGTCAATAGTGAGGAGAGCAGAGCTGCAGCTAATGGAAGTATTTTATCATCAACACCAAGTTCATCGTCATCAGTGTCGTCATCTTCAGCAACATCGGCAGCCACAGCGGCGGCAGCAGCAGTTGCTGCAGCAGCAGCTGTGTCGGCTGTTACACCGACCCTGTATCCCAATGTCGGGCAAACGCCGTTCACAGCAGATCAGCACCATCAGATGACAATGGCTGCGGCATCGCGGATGGCGTACTTCAATGCACATGCAGCAGTGGCAGCAGCATTCTTACCGCACAACTTAAGTGGTGCTGGTGGCAACAACTGTGGTACAAGTGGTGGTGTAAATAATGCAACTATGGTGGGTGCGGGAGGACATCATCATCATTTGTTGCATTCCCACGGTGGAGGTGAGTTTTTGGTCACTTAATAAATTCAAATAAATTGTTTAGACTTTATATCTTTATGAGAAATAGAACTCATCATCTCCTTATTTCCTACTGCTGCTTCCAAAATAACAGAAACAAAAATAAATCGACATAAATACGTTGAAAGAGCTCCAATAAAAGTTTGTTTAAATTATGTATTTTCGAGAATGGGTACATATGTACGTGCATACTATTTATACGGGGGTATTGCTGAGTAAATGCACTATATCGAAAAATAATCTCATTAGACAAACAAATATTCCTAGCTGACGTTAAATGTTTGGTTGGACTAAAAAATATTCCGTATGTTTGGTTTTATTACTTTTAGCTGTAGTTGATATCAACTTTAGAAAATTACACTCCAGATATTTTCCCACATGAACATTATCTTGATTATAAAAAAGTAAGTTTTAACAGTTTGCTAAGATTTAGCGTGTCAGAAGCTTTTACGATAACTTCATACAAAATTTTTAAAATTTTTATTTAAATTTTTTGTTTATGGGCAAAAATAGGCGACATTTTTACAGTCCTACAAATATAATTTTAAGAAAACTGATACTTTTAATAAAAAAATTCGGATGAAATTAATGGGTCAAAATTATTCTTTATATTATTGCCATAATTTACACTCCATTATATTCACGGTACACATAATCATAACACAGACATAACATCACAATTTTTATATATATATATATCTACTTATTTTATTATCTTATTATATACGAATATATACATATGTATATATATTATATATTATATATATAATATATATTATATATATATATTATGTATACATATATATATATATATATATATATATACATTCTCAAAGGTCAAAGAAGTTATTTTCCGATTAACATGCATGCGTAAAATAATTAATTAAAAATTCAATAAAAATTAGTTTCTACAAAAATCATAATTTTTCAAATTTGGTTTGTTTTTTAATATGTACTTTTATTTATCTCAGATATTCACTACTGTGCAATTCGCGAAGTATTTTCAGACTTACTCAAAACACAATATACTGTATATAGGTTTTATTCACAACGTCTAGCTTAATCTTCTTAAAAAATAAAATGAGATAAATTTTCCAGTGTCCTACTGATAATTAATATATTGTAACATAACGCTTAGACCGTGTAAATGAATTTCCAAGACTTAACATCAATTTAAAATTTTCATAAAAGATTCATTAAATTCAAACAAACATGAAATGTTAAAGAAGTATCTACATACATATATAACACCGAATCATCGTTATCATTCATGCGTATGAAATTCGTTTTTGGACTGTTATCATATTTAATTTGAAAAATATAATTCTCCAATTCACACATTTTAGAAATTCAAATAATCGAACAATTGATTTGAGAAACTAAATCTCCAATACATCAGGTTCACTGTTTTACGATGTGTGTTTTGCGTCTCAACAGTAAAACTTAATATCCAAATTGCAAATGAATTAAAAAAAATTGGGTGAGGAGGCGAAGCATTTTTTGCTTGAGTTTAATCTATTTAAAAAAAAATTCGACACAACATTGTCAAAGTTATGCGTATTGCACGGTGGTTCTACAATTAATTTAGGGAAATAATTTTTTTGCTTCGAAAAGCTTAAACTTATTATTAATTTTGCAGACACTTAGCGTTAAAAATTGAAAACAATTTTAACGCAATTCAAATTTCCAATATCGATTTCCTTCTCAAAGTACTGTTTAAAATTAGGGATTTTAGAAATAAACCTTGCTCTTATCAGTCTTTAATTCTGAATCTTTAAAATAATCTTAAAAATTATTTTATCGTCAATACAAAATATAAGGTTGGACTTAAGAAGTAGTAGCAAGTGGTAGTAGTATTATGGACATTCTGAGGATAGTTGATTGATTTTGCGTGAAGTAAGAAATTCGGAATCTTTGTTTATGATGCAAATAAAGAAACATTTTAAAAGGTACAGTTCCTTGTAGTTATTCTTATGGAGACAGAGCCTTAAAAAAAATTAAGAAAACCTCTTAACTATTGCTTAAATAAATTGTGGAATTGGAAACGAATAGTAAAGTGTGCATCCAGTAGAAGAAAACACATATTTTTTGCGACAGTTAGCCAAGAAAGTTTATGCGTTGAGGTAGTGAGACGACGGTAATCCATAATTTTTTAACATATTAAGAGATCTGTTCAAAACCTATGGTGAAATTGTATTTTTCTCAAAAAAATATTTCATTTCATTCAGTAATTTTGAAACGAACTTCACACGCTTCATGCGCAAAATTTTAGAAAAAAAATGCATGACATGATTCGAAGAGTATAACATAACAAAATAAAAAAAATTGAATGTACGTTACCCGCGAAATTTTAAAATTCTCCATATTTTTAAACCAGACCTCTACCACAGACCTTTATCACTAAAATCAACTAACACAAGAATATAACGCTGCCGCAAGAAAATTGTTTGCAATCAATATATAATAACATGCGAATAAGCCTTAAATCAAAACAAGAAAGAAATACATGAACATCAAAACATCCTGGTTAGTAATAGTTTAGCACAATAAACAAAACGCATTTATTTTCTACATTGTATGGCACAATCGCTCAAATTATTTGTGTATATTTATATGTACTCCTTCCAAATTTGCAACGAAAATTCAAATAAAGTAGTTTTATTAAAATGTTTCTAGAAGAATAGACTAACAAAAGATTGCAACAATAGTCAGCAAGGCATCCTCTAAAATAAACACCGTATAGAAAATGTTTGGGTATTAATATATGTGAATTATTTATATTTTATATTTTTATTCTATTTTGTGTAAAGTATATGAATAATATGACGTTTCTGGCTAGCTGTTCTGTTTCTTTTTCTATTTTAGTATCACATGAATAATTTTTTTTTTCAATCTTTTTAAACACATATGACTTGCACAGATCTTAAAATACTGCCTTTTTTCTAAACGAAACATACATCCGAAATTTTTAGAAAAAGAACTTATAAGAATCGTTATTTAATCAAATAATTGAAACGCATACTAAATAAATATTTCGGGGATATTTGTCTACAGTATTTCATGCACATACATACATAGAATGACAATTCAACAAACAACGATCAAATTATTTGGGTACGAAAATTTGAGTTTTCAGTTAACAATCGTTACTGAGTTCAGTTTGTACACTCATACATACACATATTGATACCGCATTTAATGAATGAAAAGCTGTTAATAATGGAAATTATTTGGCCACTTAAAGTCTTAGCAGGTACTTTGTAAAAATAATCGTCAACTCATCTATCGAACGCGGTCATTGGATGTACACTACTCGAACCACAAATGTACATACTCGTACAAATTTGCCCTCTTTATAGCTGTTACTGTTGTTGTTATTAGTTGGGTTTTCAAGTTTTTTTCAAAGTTCGTTCATTGCCTTTCGCCGGGTTTATTTTTAATACAGTACACAATGAGTCGATTAAAAAAAATATTTTTTTTTTCAACACCAAGATGGAGATATATCATTCATCATGACCATTATCATATCAAGGTATCGTCCAATTAAGTCAGACGTAAATACACACATATTCGTATGTCTACATATATGTCAGATTACTGATGATTGCGTGTGGGTACCGAATAACGAAAAATAATTTAATAATTTTATTCCATCTCTGACTCAAGTAGCAGAATATTTACAGAGAAAACAATCCACATGACAACATCTGAATGCAACAACAAGCACAGTCAGTTAGGGAACCGATCTGATCTTCTGAATCAGACGTTCAGGCACTCTGCGTTAGTGCTGTTGCCTGCGTCAAACTCACGGTAAGGAAATTAGGGTCTCCGACAACAGCAACGGAGACATTCTGAATTGGGATTACTGGAGTAAGAAAAACATGTTCAAGTGTTTTGTTCGAATAATTGGATTTCCTCAACGTTCTCAATGCTTAGTGTTCATTTTCATTTGACGGTAAGGGGAGTTGATGGTTGCATTTGTTTGTTAGGTGATTGGACCCCCTTGAGTAATTAGCGTAGGAAATGATCAGGTGGAGAGAGATTTTAACTTCCGATTCATCTGTACTGTGTCAACGTTACATTCAAGTGATTGATTATTCATTTTGTTATTTTTTTTTCAGGCGTCTTGGATGGGATTTTAATTATGTTTTCGAGTTTCAAGTTGTTTAATTATACATTTGCGAAATTTTGTCCCCAATTGTAATACTGAGTAAGCTAAGGGAAAGGATCAATTTGGCATTTTTTAAATAAATTTTACATATTACAAACTCTATATGTGTTAGTTGTGTGATGATCATCTACAGACATCTTGTTTCACAAATTACATCAAAAAACACTATTAATTAGCAAAAGGATTCATTAACAACCAGAATACCGCGGTTGGGCAAATGAGAATCCACAAGTGATTGTTGAAAAGCCGATGTATCCACAAAGAGTAACTATTTGGCTGGCGGCATCATCGCGCCGTACTCCTAAGAAAATGAGGTCGGCCATGCAGTTACCTTGAATGGTGTTCCCTACCACGAGGTGATAACGGACTTGTGGCAAAAAATTAAGGATAAGGACCTGGCCTCTTGCCACACAGCCAACGCAACAATGACTCTTTTGCGTGAGAAATTGTTACCTCACGTCGTGGCGATCTTCTTTAGCCGCCATGGCATGGCGGCACCGTTGGACTTGTGTGTGTCAATAAGTCAAGACCAATTTTAAGAGTTAAAGGATAAGATAATTAGGCACGTTTACGATATTGAACCTCAACTATGGCTCAGAGTCATTGAAAATTTGATAGAGTTTTGCCAACGAAGCCGTTGCGAGCATTTGGCCGATATTTTGTTTCACGCATAATTGTTATATGTAGAACTTTCTATAATAATAAAAATTAGTAATAATAATTCTCTGAAAACTTTCTGTTTTAATTATCATCGGGCGTTTTCATTCATTCAATCAGGAACTGCGTCATAAGCTTTTGCTAAGGGTCTTCACCAAACGTGATCTTTGGTAACACTTTTGATACTTGAAATGTGGTTTACATAGTATTTTATTTATATGCACCACTCAAGACTTTGTTGAAAAATTACTTAGTAGTTAAAGAAATTTACTGTGACACAGGAAACTTGTTTTCCTTCTTCCTCCCTTTCTCCACAGAAAAAAAAAATGATTTTGACAAATATTATATTATATGCAATATACGTTAGAGTCATTGATTGAAATTAATTTTCTACTTTTCCGGGATTTTAAAAGTAGAATCCTTAACATATCCACAATAGATAACTATGAGTAAAATCCATATACACATGGGGCGAAAACCTTTTGGTTTCCTTCATAAAAGCGGCGTTGAAACATTTATCAGATATAAAATTTATTGAACACATTATCTTTTCTATATTTATAAGACCGTCAACATGAGGTATATATGTACATTAGTTATTCTACCGGAGTAAATACATTTATTGTACTGAGAAGAATTACTAGTCTAATTTAAACTTGTCAAAGTGCTCAAGAAGGAGCAGGTATTTTTGGCTGTTACAATTATTCACTTATTCACTGTTAAGAATCAAAACTAAAACGTGTAATTTCTATCAAACCATTTCAGAACGAAGAAACCTGAATAGCGTAAGCTGACCACTTCAACCTCATTACAGGGTAAAATGAGAATATTGCATGATGTATTTTTTGCCCCTACTCATATATGTATTTATTAGCTTGGCACACAATTATTCAACATATTACTGGGACGCTGAGCGAAATTCATCAACTAAAATTGAATTTGACAGACAAGCGCGCTAATTTCTATTGTTTTATGCCCTTTGTTCATTAACGCTTTCCCCTGTCACTCTCACTTGAGCCAAACAAACAATGAGTAATCCTTGCCCTGGTGATATAAAAAAAAAAAACACACTTTTAATGATTTCGGTTTTTGTTGTGTTAGTGGCGGTTAACCTTGCCAGGCATGCGGCATTAAGTATTTCGTTGCCGTTGAGAGCTAATCAATGATTATGTTGGTAAGGACGATGGAGTTCTTGTTGATGCTGGTATGTCGTTGCCTTGTTGTAATTTGAGAAGTCCCTGGTGTTATACCTGTTTTACAAATTCGGGCAGATTTCAATTCAATGCGGAAAATGCAAGTGACGAGGTAATTAAATCAGGATCTGTATAAAAATAAAGGTTGTATGAGGATGTACATTAGGAAATTCTATACGTTATTGAGTAATAAGACGAACATATAGTGTTCCCCTCGCGAGCTTCGCGTTATACGATTACGCAAAAAATTAAAACGCCCAACTCGCGAGGCATCGTTAGAAATTCCTTGGCAAATTATATAGTATATAAATAAAATTAAACTTAATTATTTAATAGTATGATGGTACCCGATTCAAATAGTTTAAAGAATAGTTTTGAAGGTATAATTTACTAGTTCTTTTTAGGAAAGAAGTTCTACAATTATATCCAATCTGCTTTCCAATACATAAACAGTATATATAATATGCATACGTATATTTATTACATGAATGATTTAAGATTTAGATTTAGTGGTTGTTGTATTATTTAAAGTAAAAGTGTGTGTATAGCCTCTGGCCCGACAGTACCTGTCAACTGGTAACCACATTAACAAATTTTGGTTAGAACGTACATTTGTTTTTTTAGTGATTCTGTTAGCACAAGACAGTGTCATGGCTGTGAACTTGAATCAGAAGATTCATAACTGTAGTTACATCATCTGGACACTGAGTGAATGCGACAATCATCCAAAGTGTCTAGAAAAAAAAGTTTCCAAAACTTCGTTTCGCAATGCTGCCATATAGAACCTTGGTACACTTACCACTATTACCATTAAAATAAATTGGACAAAGCTTGACGTTTAAAGTTCAATGACTACTTATTATTTGTTTTTTATATCATATGTATTATAATATTTGTTATGTTCAGAAACAAGTAAATAGCAAGTTAATTAATAACGATTTCTAATGCTAATCTAACACTTTATAAAAAATTGAATTTTCTTAAATTAAAAATCATTAACGAAATCTAATATACTTGTAAATATTAACTAACTGTTTTCATCCGCATATCTTGACATGTAATACATAATAAATAAAACTACATTATAACATTCTCCAAATGTATGTTACATATACATTTCTTATCTACATAAAATACCATTTCAATATGGTACTCTTAGCTGCAAGTCAAATTTTCTAATCATACTTCTTTACCCACGTCGAATTGGCCACTCGATGAGATAAGTCAACAAACTTTTCAAGATGTTCGCCACCGGTGAAGCTAGAGTTGTAGCTGCTGCTGCTGCTCCAGATGATGGCCACTAAGCCTCCCAATTACAAAAGTGAACCGTTTGTTAATGTCTCATTTAACTGGGACCACCAGCGAAGAAAAGAAAGTCTACTCGCCGTGTACAGTACCGGTATACCAGTATCAAACCAACATACATACATACATTCAATCGTAAATATGTATATATTATAGAATGATTGTAGATATTTACGTGTCTATCTTCAATTATCCCAACGGTTGCGTGGTGTAAAGTACTTGAACGAATGAATATTTCGCTCGTTGAGATAGTCTCAAGTGCAAAATAATGTTTTTTTTCTTTTTTCTATTTGTTTTGTTGATTTTTTTGGCAGTGTATATCTAGAGCTTTCTGGCTGTGGGCTTTGTGTACATATGCTGATTAGATCGTGCTAATCGATGATACGCAGAGGCAGAGAAATTCGTGTGCGGTTGTTTTTCGTTTTCTTTTTGTTTTTGTTGAACATTGGTTGCTACAGCATACCGTTGAGATGTATAGTCCATCCCGTTTACAAGTAAGCACTTCTGAAATTAGCATAAAAGAGGAAGTGCGGATTTGGTGGATTCTCATATTTATTTGTGTATGCGAATTGTTTTAATAAATTAATATATTCAAGTGACAGCTTTGTTATGAATTATGTGATATATATTTTGTTATACTTTATCTCAGCAATATTTAATAAGATATATAAATTCCTTGATAAAGGAAAAAACAACAATGCTTCTTTACTGTATTTAGCACTGAATGTGGTGCTCTTTTATGCAACAAGGGCAATCCTTATTTCCTTTACCTCTTTTACGAATATTTCATTTACTCTAGCTGCCAACCTAAATAATCAAATTTAAAAAGTATTTTCATGGAAATTGCCCAATTCCAATTCCAGCATTATATTACAAAACTTTTCTTAAAACCTCTCTATCTATGTATATATCTAGGTGTAGTTTTTGAAAGAAAATTAACTAGGTAATCTGTGCTGAAAAGTACAGGTTTAAAATGCGTTTTAAACACGAAAGTGAATGTGAAGACTGTAACCAAAAATGACCTACATCACTTAAACGCTTGTGTTTAATAGGATATGGTTCACGAAGCAGTTTTTTAAGAAATAAGACAGAACAATTATTTTTGGGTACGGTAACCACACAAATCGAATATAAAATCATTTACAACCCAAACACTAATTATTAGGCCATCATTTAAGTAAATTTTCTCAAAAATTAAATGTTGGCCCATCCACGTTTAAACAAACATTTTGGATTAATTTTGTATATCTAATTCAATTTTATTTTTTTATATATTTTTCGCAGGTAATGAATTGCTATTTATTCTGTGACATAAATCAATGTTTTTTTTCGAGACAATCCTCTAGTAATCCTGTAATCACCACTTTACGAATTGGCAATGTAAATTGTCACTAGCTCTGGTATGAGAGTACATAACATATTAATAGATCGAATTACAATCCAAAAATACAACACAGCTAAATTCCAGGTTAACAATGAACTCACATCCCGAGTACGAGAATGAACATACACTACATATATGATCGGAAACTGGATCACTGAATATTCGTTTTGTCATAAGGAACTAAGAACAAAAAGCTCTTCAGTTCAGATTAAAACCACAATTGTGAAAGTGTTGCCTTACCTTAATTTTAAACTTTGAATTTAATGCTTCATATATTATTTATTTTAATTTAGCTAGAGATTCAGTACTACACTACATACATATTTTAGTGTATGAAATATTGTACGTTTAACATAAGGTACTTTGCTCTATTACTGAAACCGGGTGGTTGTTACACCATTGGCAACTCTTCTTGTGAACTTCTAAAACACTCAGGCTACAATCCAATTGGATTTTCAACATGTTTTTTAAATAGGGTGCAACAAAAATAAATACTTTGATGTCTGTTTCATATGCGTCTGAAAGTGTCATTCTTAGAAGACTAATTTCATCAAATAGCCAATTATTCAAGATAATTATAAAAACTGCGCGTCGTCACCTTCTTCGAGTAACTCAATTATGCGACAATTAAAAATATTCCCTTCTCCTTCTTAAAAGATGAGGGGTGAAATATGTGTGACTAATATAATTTTATCTCACGGCCGTGTCCCGGGGGTGGCAGTAACTGGGATTTCAGTCTGGTTTCTCATTTAATGCTCTTCACTACACCATCGACAGAATGCAGTACTTGACAATGCGTCCTGCATTCACCCACATGCACTTGATTCTCCTGCTATATGTATACTCTAGAACAATTCAAGTACTTAAGAATTCGATGATGATGATGATTTTCACACCTCAAACAAAGCACGGAGCATTTGAAGGAATTAAAAAATATTTTTTTTAACTCCACTGGCTAATGAAGGAGTTCCTGAAAAATATTATTTTGGTTTCGCTAGCTCTTAAATTGAGGGTAATTAATAGCGTTGACTTGCGTAAACAAGTACTTTTCCCAAGTTTTAAAGACAGGGTGTTTTTTTTCTGAAACTGCAACCGTCAGACACAAAATATTTAAAGGTTTGGGTGTGAGCAAACGGTTTTTAAAATATGTAAACGACTTACGCATATAAGGCGAATTTATTTTTTTTCAAAATGCTATTTTCTTTTTAGAATCCTTAATAATACAACCGGTGTTGCCAAAAAAAGCGTGTTTTACAGATTGATACCAGATTGATAAGCACACACGGTAACTTAGCGGTACCTTAGCTCTCCAACAGACTCGGAAGTATAAAGGCAAACGGACGCCCTTCCTTTGCTTAATTTGATTGTTACAGAACTTTATAGAAAGCAGTTTATTTTGAAGAATGCAATAAGTACCAAGAACGTTTGCAGACATTATATTTTGACATATTCCTGTTTCGTGAGTTTTTGTCTAACATACAAAAATGTTTTATATTTCAGTTTTCGCAAATAAAGGAGGTTCAAAAGAAACATCGCTAACCATAGCAAAAGTACATAATAAGCCACTCAGAAAAGAAGATCAATAACATAGAATTATTGCCACAACTGTTCTGTAGATGTGATACGAAATCGTTTGACACTCCTTTAAGGTCTAATGAGACAAACTTTAAATTATTTTAATGGGGAAATAAAAAAATTTGGGACTGCCTCCTAAAATCCAGTTCGACACTAGCTTCGCAATTGAATAAGTCAAACATGGCGAAGGAAATATCATTGTCTGGGTATGTTCTTATTCTGATTTAGTAATGGATGTATTCGAATGATAATCGATTCAGGCAACATCTCTATTCCACACTAAAAACCATTCTAAAGATTGCGTTAGTACAAAAGTAAACAAGAACTCTCACACAAACGTTATTACTGAACTACGAAAAAGTAAGATGAAAAGAAAGCACAAAGTAAAATACATGAATATTATATATATGTATATCGTATACCTACATATAAAAGGTACTCCTTTTTTTGAGTGAAGTGCGCTTGCAAAATATAATATTTGTGTATGGCGGAAGAGAATTTTCTTCTTTATATCAGCATGGGGTAATGTATCTTAAAAAGCGTTGTTCATTGCGTTGTTGTATGAGTTACATATATTATTGTAGATTTACTTAAATATAACTCAAAATGAAACAGTAAAACATTTTTCTCCAAATCGCCAAACACTCATAAATGTTTCTTAGGTTTTTTTTCATGGGGAAGATTTCTTCCGGTAGGATTAGACAGATATCTCAAATGCAAAATTTGACTATTAAAATTTAGTAAGTTATGAATGTCTTTATTTTATTATATCTCCATTCACCGGTTCCAAGACGCCTTTCTTGACGAACATTAGGCATGTTTGTTCAGGGGTTTCTGAAAGGAATACTAATAATGTCCTACATTGGCTGCAGTTTCTTGGTGTTCTGGGAGAAAACAAGTAGGCTCTTTTGTGACGAGTAGCCTACATTATCTCCGATAACATCCGCGCCGAAAATCTGCCACTTAATCCCAGCGAAGGTGTAATAGTGGCAGAAAAAGTGCTCTGCATTGTCTTGTCCACATATGTCAGAGCGTTTCATCGCATAGCCGGTTTTCTGCAGTCTTTTCTGTAAAGAGATAACTAAAACGTGTGGATTTTATGCTAAAGAAAGAAGGCATATGATTGGATTTCCTACATCCTATAGAGTCATTTCACCTCCGGTCAAAAGACACTAGAAGCCCTAACCAAAATCAAACCCAACACGGGTTTAGGTCCTAACAATAGCTGTTTTAAACCTCTGACCAGTTTATCGGTGATCTAATAATAACGTGTGGCGGAACCCAAACAAGTTTCAAAAAATTTAAACTATCTAATACATTCATAGACGACTTGCATTCTTTAACTATCCTCATATGTGGTTAAAATTCTGAGAAAAATGATAATAAAAATTGAGTGGTACTACAGCCCACAATAGACCAGGGCCTAGCTTCTACAACAACTACTCGTGTTGTGCGCGCTACTGTTCCCTCACGAACAGAAGGAACCTACAGTTTTTTGCAGACTCCGAACGGCGAGATTTTAGAAGCTTTGCATAGACAATTGATACTCTTTGAGTGTTGTCAGCAACTCGATTAGCGTTCGGCATGTGAGTCGATTCTCTTACCCACAACGCCACGGCGACCACCCAAACCCAAAAATAAAACCATTTGAAATATGGGAAAAAGTGGAAAAAGTTACTAATATTAAAAATAATAAAGTTTTAGCCCACAAAGGACCAGAACCTAGATTTTGCAACAACTACTCGTGTTCTGCATGCTACTGTTTTCTCATGAGTAAAAGGGACGTATTGTTTTTTCTGATTTCGAACGACGAGTTGTTAGTTGTTCGGAAAAGCTTTTCGTGAACAGTTAGTACTCTTTGAGTGTTGTCAGCAACCCAAATAACGTTATGCGTGCGGGTCGACCCTCTTACCCACTACGCCACGGGGACCACATAAGTTACTAGTTTCGTTTAATTTTATAGATCAAGGCATATCTGTTAGACATAACCATTTCTTTATTAAGAAAGTTAAGCTCAAGAAAGCGCACGGTGTCTTTTATGTTTACCTAGTAAGGCAACATATTTTGTTTCCGAAAAAAGAGATTTAAAAGTGTTTTCCTGTAAATTTGAGAAAATTCATCTATTTTGCCTAAGCCATGCATTTAAAACCTTATTTCATTATTAAAAATACGACAAGAGTATATTTGCTTTGTCTTGCACCAGTAATATTTCACTTCTCTGTTATTTTTTTTATAAATTCAAATGTCTAGTTAAACTGGGGATCACTTAACCAAATGAAAAATGAATCATTGAAATGAATTACCACCATTTATATTCAGGCATGTATTTTTTTTACTTTTTGCTATGAATAGCTCCACAATGCACCACAGCATGTTTCCCCAAAGTTCAGGTAGCTCTGTTTTGCTGTCATGAGCTAGTACCAGGAGAAAGTATTTCGATTCAGAACTGCAATCTTACCTGCTTGTACTCATTTGCTTGCGCCTGATTTGATACACTAGCTTCAGTTTTTAATGATTTTTCTTCTTATTTTCATTCAACTCTACCTACTTGTAATATATATCCTACTGGACCTATGCAGGGTGTCACAGGTTATCTTATCATATTATTTAAATGCCTCTTGGCTTTCCTTAAGGTGTTTTGGTTTGTAGCAATTTATTTATGTTTTAAATCGTCCCTAAGAACAACAAACTCAATTCGTAACAAATTAAAGTGAATTTTGTTACAACCACCGATGAGAATTGCAAATATAGTTCCTTTTAGGAAATAGTTTCTTACCCGAATACATCATTGAGAAAACAACTATGCACGCAAATAAGAAAAATTAGATCTAGTGAATTTAATTAAAAATAATTGATGTATGTATGTTATATATTATATTTAATATAACAAGTGTGAATAACACATAACAAGCGCTGAACTTAAGAACATAATCACTATCAGTCAACTTTCATCCACTAATTGTTTCAGGTAATCGGATATAGAAGTGACCTCTTTTTGAGAAACAAACAGCATCACAAGCAGGCACATATCAAAACCACATGTTAAAGCCATAAGCCGAAGTGACAACAAAATAAATGCGAAAATATTTATATCATATTATACATAAGTACAATATGATCAACATGTATTGCAGATATATCTTTGTGTATATGTCTCTTAAGCGATTGGGTAGCTTAAATGTATCTCATTCATATTTTTGGCATTTACCAGATTTGAACTGTTCTTTGCGTGTGTTATTTGTGTACGATAATGAACTAAAAAAAATTCTGTTTTTCCTCTTGAGAGTGAGCTTGGTTGTCATAACATAAATTATGTATGCACTTGTTATCAATTTTGATATTTCTTAAAAACAAATCCTGACGAAGTATCTTAATATATTAAGTACAAGTACATATGGATATAAATTATATACATGTGTATTTAGGCAAAGGTAAATTTTTTTCAATGCCAATTTCTTTTGGAATTTTGCCACTGAATGTGGTGCGGGCATTTAAATATCTGATTACGGTCGCAAAGTGCCACTTAAGATCAAGTGTATCTATATTGTCAATTTGCGGGTGCTATATAGTTACAAACGGTTTTTACCAAGGTCTTTTTTTATCATGATATTTGCGTCAATTGCTTACTACTTGCTTATTTTTAGTTCAAGAGGCAGCATCTTTCTTGCATACATACACGTATGTTAAATTTTCACATGGTTTGTATATAGGGTATTGTTGTGTATGTATAATCACCTTTGGATTTATTGCATTGTAGATTCTTCCTAAAACCTCTTTACCAATAAACCGAACAAAATCGTAGCATAAAAGAATTCCTGAAATCCTATCAATTCCTGGATTTAGTTCCCCACCTCCAAATCACTTGTCACCGTCACTAAAATGTAAAATCCACTTTTAGTATCGGCAAAAAGTCAAATCAAACACTACTCTCTCAAGGACTATGCTGTTGCTCTTTTCTTAACATTTTACTATCGAAAGGAGAAATCAACATAGATTTCTTAAGGCGACAAGGACTCCAGTCGAAAACGCTTTTGGTTGTTGCGGTTGAAATTCTTTTGTTGCCACTTTAACGTCGTCCTTTCGATTCATGTGCCAGTATATTTACGTTCAATGTATTCGCTTTACATCCGAAGTTTGTTTATGGATTTTCGTTTTTATAGCTGTTAGCTGAAGACATTTTTCAGGATCTGAATTCCAAATCATCAGAATGTTGTATTGACCTTTTTTCTCAATGCACGTATTCACGTAGGATGTTTCATTGGTGCGGCACAATGCTATGGTATCAGGTTTTATGTACTTACGAGTGTATACATGTGTATTTCCTACAGGTGTTGGCATTAAAAGTGTCCCGCATCAACTTAATAATAAATTCGTACAACTCCTGCTTATACTACATGTGCATAAACCAATTTCGCGAAACATATTGAATTGATTCCAATTGTATGTGCGTATGATTTATGTTACAGGCTTCCGTATGAGTGACAATGCGAACATGGATTATGATTTATTTGCTTTTTTCACACATGTTTTAGAGGATACTAGGTTATGTGTGTATGCACGAGCATATTTATTATTTTGTGCCAACCGTGGTGTAGTGTGTAAATGAATTGACTCATGTCAGGTTTGTGGTCATTGATCTGTCTCGGCTCCATTCCAACTGTAGCGCCACCTAACTTAACAAAAACAACTATAAGAAAAATGTAAGATTGACAGTAGTTCGGTGAAATCTTATTGTTCGGACGGGTAACTTTTTTTAAAACTTATTTTTTTATTACTCATTATTTTATTATTACTTATTATTTACTTATTATTTTATTACTTATTGTATTACTTTACTTTTTATAGCATAGCTTATTATTATCCTTGAACCGACATGTACAGTAATCAATTAACAACGTCTCTGCTATATTATACTGACTCTGCTATATTATACCAGACTGTTACAAATATCAAATGAAATATGTTTTTTTTTTCAATTTATTTAAGTATGTTTTCATACACACGTTCCCCTTGGAAACAATTGCTAATTGAGAGGTGAAAGTTATCCCTTATCGTGAACTAAATGTGTTTCTCACAACAATAATGCGAAATCCGTCTTGTCAAATATGATTCAATTGCCCGTAAGAAATGTAGAATTAGATCAAAATAATCTGGATCCTTTATGGAAATAAATCTTTGTTGATATATGGTATTGATTTCCACGTCCTTTTCCTGATTTTTTTCGAGGGTATTTTGTTCAGATTGCTTAACCGTGGGGATATAATTGTGTATTCGATTTCGTAGACCACGATTAGGGGTCAATTTACGAATTCGTTTGTGAACCGTAATTATAAATCAATTATATGTAAGTAGATATTTTGAATGAATATCCTTCTCCTTCCATTGTAATATTATTATATTATTAAAGGAGCAAAATAAAAACAGGATCTTGTGAGTTATTTAAAGTTAAATTCGCAGGTATAAATCCTTGAAGAAATCTCTTAAAGCAACTCTCTTAAAGTCTGTCTCTCTTTATGTTCTCTTTTTACTGATTGAATTCTTATTGGTAAATTTGTAAGCAAGCAACCCGTGGAAGACAGTTACCCTTTCATATTTTTTTAAGTGCATAGGTACTGCCGGTTCTCTTTTATCATTAATTAGTCTTTTTTTTTAAAGAGAAGTATACTTGTACATTTTCAAAATGGCGCTATTTTAGTGCAATTATTCAATGAGATATAAGATGGGTATATACATATGTACATACTTTCATATATTTTTAGTTTTAAAAGAGGAAATTTTATATGCTAAAATGTGTGTAAAAAGCACCTGTGAATGTGAAATTTTTGGATCATAAACACACGTTTTATAGTAAGATTTTAGGTTTCCAATAACTATAACAAATAATTGATACAAGAAGTATTTGACTGTATTTGACCCTAAAGCGGTAAAATTAAATTCTTTTACGAACTTTGGAATTTTGAAAATCGGTTTTAAGGCCGCATTTTATAGCGTGCATAGAGACGAGCCATACAGTGTCATGTCTAGTTTTGCCATTCCTACCAAACTCGTCAGATTGTGTAGGATTACGTTGGAGAACTCTCGCTGCTCCGTCAAGGTCGGTAGTGAACTCACCGAAACCTTTAATGTCAAAAAAGGTTTTAGACAAGCGGATGCGCTGTTATGTGATTTCAATACCAGAGGCACGATCTTCCCAAGTCAGTTCAATTGCTAGCTTACACCGACAACATTGACGTCGTCGTCGACGTAGTGGCACTGAAGATGAAGCTGTTAAAATGGGTCTGCCGGTAAATGAGGGTAAAACGACGAATATGCTGTCATCAAGAAAGAGCACACAGCTTCGACTTCTCGGACAGAGCGTACCACTAGGCAGAAGAAACTTGGAGGTAGTCAAGGACTCCATATACCTCGGCTCCGCGGTAAATAGGGGCAGCAACATCAGTGCTGAAATCAAACACGGAATCACTCTTGGGCTCAAGAGTAATCATTGAGTAATAGTAGTAATAGGGTCTTCTTCCCAAGGACTTTGCTGGCTTCGTATAACAGTTGGCTTCAATTACGAGCTTTATGGGCAGTACGGTGCCATAAGCCTGGTAGAGCGTATTCCGATACAACGTTGCCTAGGCTATGTAGAGCGTATGAACACCACTGCTCCTGCCCGAAGCAGGATCCGAGCCATTGGGACAACGCAACGCAACAGAGGGCGGCCTAGGTTGAGATTATGCACACAAGTGGAAAAAGACTTAAATGAACATTACGCAACAGAGGGCGGCCTAGGTTGAGATTATGCACACAAGTGGAAAAAAACTTAAATGAACATTGAGCGCGCAACTGAAGGCAGCTGGCGAGAGATCGTGCTGGCTGGAGATGCATGTTGGTTGAGGTCCAGGTTCACCCCAGACTGTAGCACCATTAAAAGAAGAAGAAGCTTATTCGCATGTAAAAATATTGTGCTGTGTGGCGGTTATAATATAATGACATTAACTTACTGTATTATTCTCTTTTGCTGCTCTGCAACACTTTCAGGAACATGTTATCTAAACTCTACATGACAACGTTGGCATTATAACTGCTACCAGTACCTTGCCGAGGTCTATGAACAACTGATAACTGTCTACAGTTTAACATTCTAATTTACCACCTGTTTTTAAAATTTAAAGGCGCCCACAATAGAATAGCCAGGGAAGACCTACATATACAAACCCATGAGAGAATTCAGCATTCCAGAGATAGAAACGATTGTATAGGTCGATCATTATCAAAATAACAAACCTAGTTAGATAGCCGGTTTGCTATTCGGGCCAATTAACATCTTTAATGACTTCTGATAGGTGGATGGTCTGTTCTGCCTCTTCCTCAATTCTACAGTCCAGACAGATCGGGAGACCGGCAAGAAACTTTAGACTGCACATCAGTGAAGGAAATGGCGTTGTCCGCAGGAAAAACAGTGGGTCGGTTAAGGTATCGAAGGACGAATTTGAAGTAGTGCAATTGTTCGGTTACTTTCAGCTAACAGTAGCAGCCAATAAAAACAAAGAAGAAAAAATACGCCAGCGACTGCTCAAATTCAACAAAGCCAACTACAGACTGTAAAAATCTTCAAGTTGAAAAATTTCACCATAACATCAAAGCTTTTGCTTTACAGTGCGATGGATTTAATTCGAATTCAATTGGATGCTAACAAAAGGCAGGCCAATATCTTGACCGCGATCTGCGATCTTGAGAAGCTGGAACTATGTGTGAGGAGGGACGATTCCGGAGACGCTGCAGTCACTAAGTGTACGCAATCTACCTCGAACTCGAAAAAGTGACATTAAACAGGACTGCTGTTGCTTGCTTGAGTAACGTGAAACCAGCTTCTGGCCGGGTGCCTTAGGGCTGCTTCTATATGATTGTTGATAGAAGTCAGAACCGGATCCAGAACCAGATGTGTTGATAGGATAGGTGTTGGTGCAGCAACGTCAACGCTAACAGGGCCAAACATCACACGTACAACTTTCTCATCTGCAATTGGCGAGAGTGGCTCTACGCCCGATTTCGGCACTGATATGTTATTATTAACTGTGGAGCATTGGTTTTCATATCTGAGTAATACACGACCTTTTCAAGAAGGACGTTAGAAAAGTTCCATGACAGAGCTTCGCCATCTCTACAACCTTTTTGACATTGAAGGTCTTAATGAGTTTGTTACCAACCCTGACAGATCGTCGAGACTTCTTCATTCCCATCCTACATAGTCTGATGAGTTTAATAGGAATATCAAATTTAGACAGTAGTGTACTAATTAACTAACTAAAAACTAAAACCAAAACCTGAAACTTTAAACTTGGCTCCATAATAACTAAACTTAACTATGTACGTAACATGATACGGACGCATGTACCAGGCCGTATGTATTATTTATATGCTGAACATATATATGTAATGCGCAGTGGTGCATCTTTTCTTTTTATTTATCTATTTCATTTATATACTTTTTTTTAAGCCTTAAACTACCTTCACCTATGTGAGTTGGTTCTACTGGCTCAACTATCCTGTCTTTTGCTTTATGAAGTTAGCGGCATCAAAAGGCGATTCTGATGTAACCACCAATAGTAATGCCGTTCTTTGTCTATTACTGCTGTATCGCGGGCAGAAATCGCTCTACTCAACCGTAGGAGATCCTCGTGGCTGCGAGCGATTGACGTTGCTCGTACTGAAGTTGCCTTTCTACTATCTTATTCAATATTTTATCAGGCCTTTCGCATTAAGGTAAAGGAACGCTTCAGGCAGAATGAAGCCGTTAAGACGTACCCTTTCATGGCACATTTCATTTAAATAGTAAGCTCCAAAAATCAGACTGTTGGTTAAAGCCGTGGCTCGAGCAGTGTGACTCCGAATCAACTTAGTAATAAAACTATCTTTCCTTATAAGGTTTGCCTCGTTGTACAGAACCTTTTTGGGGTAGAATTTCTTGAATGTTTCTGGTGTTTGTTATAAACGAAGGCAGGCCCGAAAACACCGCCTCTTAAACACCGTCATCCTTTCCATTTGGAAATGACACACGTTGAACCAGACAGGACAACCATATACCATGATTGGCCGGATGAGGGCCATGTAGCAGATCACCTTCACCCTTGTGTCAAGTTGACTGCCGTACAACAACCCTCTTGCCATAGCGAAGGTATTCTTAGCCCTGGTCGGAGCTGCATCTGTATGAATACCACCATATATATAGATACTAGTCCAACCACATGCCTAGATATCGTACTATAGTTTTTACGGTCAAGTAAAAATTCTCATTAAGATTCAATGTAAAAAGTGTATTTTTAAACTTTACACGTATCCCATCAATTATAATTATTTATTAAAAATCAAAAACAATTTGAGATGTTATTCTATATACTGTGAACACTTCACATTTTGAAATGTCAATCTAGAAAATTATGTTTACACCATTCAGCTAGGGTTTGCATATCTGGCTGAAATTGTTTATACCATATTATACTATTTCATTAAAAACAATTTAAAATTGTCTCCGAATGTTAGAATTTCTAGGCCTACCCTATGGTACGGCCGATGTAATCTGGGTATATGGAAAACTATTCTAGTATTGCTGAGTAAATAAACTTGTTTGAAAGCAAAGGGTGAAGCATTTTATTACAGGCTTTCGAAAAGTCAGTGTAAAGTACATTAAGTTGTTAGCTATGTTCTATATTTGCAAATCGATACCATTTCCGTTTCGGTTAAATAAGAAAATGTAAATGGAAAATAGATCGCCTCGTTTCCACTAGAACCGGACATTTTTCTGAAAAAAAAACATCTCCTCATCCTCTCTATGTGGCATATACATAGTTCAATGGAAGAAGCTCGGCATGAAGTCTAACCACATTAAAATATGCTCCACACTGTTTGAAGTATACTTAAACCTAGTTTCTAGGATATGACGAGAATGTCTGTAAGCCACTCTAAGAAAAGATCTAGTGGCTTCTTTGATAAACTTCTCTCTAAGCTTTTCATCCACTTCTATCTCTTTTTAATATGAAAGTCCAGCTGTGCCTTCGGTTGATTACTTTAAGGGCTGCCTTTTTCAGCAGTCTCTTGTCCTGAAAGCTTATAACTTTGATGATGTAGTCAACCTTGTCTTGGATAAAGAGTGCCAAAAAGGCATTTTTACAGCTGATTGCTATGCTTTTGTTGGCAGAATCTGTAATATCACTTCTGCAGTTAACAAGTTTCTCACTCAGATGCTTTTCCATACTTAAGGCTGGATACTCCTGGATATCTGAACTCGTTCTTGAGGAGCTTGACGGGTATTCCCTCGGAGTCTGCCACCTTGTCATCTAAAGCCAGATTTTGGTTCCTCGGTTCTGCACAGGCAACATTTACAATACTGACAGAAAATAACGGCCACGATGTATCGTAAACTTATTTGTTTTCACATGCTTTACCAGTCTCCAAAATTCGGTAGCATTCTTTCACTGCATCAGTAGCTTCCACAAAGTAATTACTTCGTTTACGTCTATTCCTTTTTTTGCTTGCAAGTATTGATTCTTACAGAACTATTTATCGTATACACGAAAGGAATTTAATTACATCATCTGTCTAGATCTCACACAGGTTGTGATCAATGATATTTCGGAGTTAAGATCTATTCGGATAAGCACTTGCGTTTTGGTAGCCTTTGCAAATTTTTATAATTGGAATCTTCAAGGAACCACTTTTAACAAGGAACCACTTGTGAGCAGATAATCGAATAATGCTACCACATCGAAGCATATTTTGATATAAATACGAATATTAATATTATATAAGTCCCTAAAAATATCCAAAGAAGTTATTTTTTATCCATTGTCCTTTAATGATTTGAAAACGTGAAAAGTTCTTTTTAGCATCCTGCTATTAGGGTGACCTTAAAATCTCAAGAAACAAAATTTTATAGCCGCGCACGACGACAGTTATTTTATAGGACCTTTGCATTCATTATCAAGTAGTTATCGACCAATTCAAGAGAGCGGGATACGCAAAGGACAGCAATGTTTCGGTGCCATTTGATTAACAATGAAACCTTTCTAAAACAAATAAATACGGCATGAAAAGAGAACCGCTAAAATTTTGAATTTTTTAAGTACCCGTTTTTGTAATTGAGAAACAAAATACGACCATAATTTTCACGTAAAAATACTATACGTAACCTTTGGCACACACTATATTATTGCCAGATGTAAACTGAAACAAAATATTTAACACAACCATAACCACCCTTAATTTGGTGCTGGTTAAAAACGTTGTGAAAGTCTCTTAAACGAATTTTCAACAATATGTAATACATCTTTAGCTATAGCACATACATATGCGATATAATATCTCCAATCAGTGATGTAATTCTAGATAATCACTTTTTGAGGAAGTCATCGCAACTCATCGAGCAAACCAGCAAATAACTGCAGTTTATAAACTCATTGATTCAACGCACATTTTGCTATTATCAAATCGAGTATCGAATTTCCGAAAATGAGGATCCTCTATAGCGGAATATATATGTTTTTGGGAAAATGCTTCACGGGCACACTGATACATCACATACGTGTTGCCGACGCTGCCGCCATTGAGTGACAACTTCGTTGGAATTATGTATATATTTGGAGTCGCGACGAGTTACACGGAATTTGTTGGTGGTGGGAGCTCTGTCAAGTAGGCGACGACAGCGGCGGCGCTCACTTAACATCCAGTGGAGGTAGGTAATGGGATATCACAAGGGGAAATGGAAGGGCACTCAAACAAGAAGTGGTTTGGATAATTTTCCTTGAAACGTTTGTCAAAATACATACATACATAAATTTGGATGCTAGAATTCAGTTATACTTTTCATAAATTTCAGTTATAAAAATATTTAATGAAAAGCAAATTAACACTTTCGTGTAACTTTTTACTTTGCAATTGTATTTTATTCAGACGAAGTATTATCCAGGTGAAGTACAACGGGTTAGGACCTCAGAACACAAAGCAGAAATGACACGTCTATACACTTTGAGAAACGTAGGAGACGTGTGTCGAGAACTCGGTCTGGAGTACAAATCGGCACCCAATGCTTATATGTATATTGATTTTAAAGCCATATGTGGCAGGGTTCATGGGGGCTGTAAGGTACCATATGCATTTTTGTCATTCTTACCAAACTTTCTTACCACTGACGACCCAGAACTTTTGCTGCTTCATCAAGTTGGTACTGAAATTACCGATACCGTCAACTTCGTAACCTTTATTATCGCGATATTTTTAACATTATACTTTAGAAGTTTGCACGAAGACCACAGGTTAAAGCTTGGCCGATAGCATTCCTCTGCCCGCACTCGTCGACAATAAATGCTATTTCTAAGGAGCGTTGTATCCATCGGCCTTAGACTTTTGATGTTGTCGTTTAGGATGCGTCGACTTTGCTTGCTGCTCTTTCACCTGCGATTAAACTATTTTAAGATGATCTTGTGTCGCAGCGTGGATATTGATTGCACACTATTTCAAGATGATTATAGTAGATCGCAATTACATGCTTAAGAGCAAACTGTGTTAATGTTTTAGAATTAGAATTCAGATCTGGCTTTAATTGCTATAGGATTGCTATAAAATTACTATAATACTATAAGACACTGACATTTTGTCTGTATTTTTATTCATGCAACAAATTCACTGCAAATTTCTTGCATTCCGCTTATCTAACATACATCCCTGACTCCGGTCAGGGAAAAGAAGGTCCAGAGAGTGCGCAAGTGAATCGACTGGTCGCGATTCTTTGAATGAGTTTATTGCTACTTAACCGACAATTATACCTTGGTGGGGACTTGTCTTGTCCTACGCACAACCTACAACTTGCGGATCTAGAGAAATGTTGTAAAGATAGTTCCTACATACAGTACCAACGTCCAGCGACTTCCAACGGGTCAGCCCCATCTTAAATTAAAGGTACTAGTATCATGTTAGGTAAAATGATATTAGATTGACACTTTAACAAGGAAACCAGGAAACTCTTACTAAATATTAAATTAGCAAAAACAAGCAAATATAAATGTAGGGGTACAGGTAAAAGGGACCTATTTTAAGTGCTGACCTTGGATGTGAAAATTGTGTTTATAATGTGATAGCATATACAATATGTGCTACGAACCCGTACTCCTAATTTTATTATATTAATAGGGTGTATCAATTGCTGTGTAGCTAATTTCAGGACAATTGTTTCTAACGAAATTAGTTTTTACACACATCTTGTTCAAGAATAGGCAAAATGAAGTAGACGCAGAAATGTACGTGAACAGGTTGAAAGAATTTCATTTCAAACGGCAATAAAATTACATCCCCTCGGTGCATGTCAGTACTTTATTAGGCAAGTACACCCCTCAGGGAATAGCTCGAGTAATTTTTCACACCTTTTACATATGCTATAGTGTAACGCACCACAAACACATGTGATGTTTTAAGGAAAATCGTTTGGAAATACTTTCAGTGGAAGGAGAGTGTAGTGATGTGTTAAAGGGTTGTACTTTGCGATTCTAACTTAACAGTCTACATATGCTAAGACTGGTACAAGTCGTTTGCTGATTCGCCACACATGCAATGCTCTCTTATACTGCTACATTAGAAATTCAATTAAAACATTCCGATTGCGAATAAGTCACACTAAACAAATAAACAATTCGTTTCACTAAATTTGTCGCTAGTAGTGACGTCTGTTTTTTACAATACCCGAATGAAGGTAGATCTACACATATGCTTTTTTTTATTTTATTTGCGCTTGGCGCATGTGGTGAAACATATATTAATGAGAACTTGCTTAAACATTTTCTTTAGAAATTTACTTTTATTTTTTTCTTTTCTTTTTTTCGCTGTTTATAAAACCAAATAAAATCAATTGTACTCGCTATTACTTTTCTTAAAATATATGTATGTATGTCTATTTTTTTCCTGAAAAAGTTGGGTATTTTTTAAATGTTGGTATAGTTTACTTTCGGAAATATGATCAAATATCATCTCATCTTCTTTATGAGTAATTTGGAGGTAATTTGTTATATAGCTTTATATTATAATTTAGTTCGTAGTAGGTGCTGTTTCTTGTTTGATGACATTTCCATCAGTCTTTCTATATACATAATGTACATATATCTCTTGTTTTATACTAATTTCACAGTGCTTAGGATACTAATCTCGGGATTTTACATATGTACAAATATTAGCAAGTATGTCTTCCACCTAATTGACTACACTCTGAATGCAGGACAGGGAAACGGTATGAATATAAAAAGGCGCGACATTTTTAAATAAAGAAATTTCCAATAGGGACTTGGCAACTTTAATTTAATTTAAAGTTTTCAATTGTTATCAAACTGTTGCTGTCAAAATACTCGGTCAGCTCCATCATCTTGGTAAACTACACGAACGAAAAACATCTGACCGCACCTTTAAGAGCGTTAACTTCGATTTTCGGTCGTAATTTGAGCCCCAGTAGAAAGTCAATAGCAAGTATAGTGAAAAATTTTGATTTAACATTTTTCGTTTACATACGATGTTGCCGTGTCAGTGACATAACGGGTTGGTCAAAGTGTCGAAAACATCGCTCCTTTTCAGGTATCCGTAGCAAATGTTCGAAATGAGTCAATTCCATGGCGGTTTTAAAAATTGGACATCGCTCAGACCACATTATGGCGCATTTTGCATGAGGATCTTGGTTTACAAACATTCAAGATCAAACTAATTCAAGAATTAAAGCGGTTTTTTTATTTGAAGCGACGTACATACGTTCTCTGATTGCGTTCTAGAGAAGATGCTCCGAGATGTTGAATTTCATCGCAAACAAAATATGTGTTATTGGTGGGCTTCAAACACACTTCATTCACAAAAATAACTGTTTGGTACAGTTAGCGTGCCGGCGGCGTTATAGGGCCCTTCTTGTCGAGGATAATAATCGTCACCTTACTGTGAATGGTGTGAATGGTATATCAAGTTATCAAGTCCTTATTTTAAATATGCAAAAAGAAATAGTTTGCCAATCGCTAGCTAGTCACAATTAGAATTTAAAATTGTAATTAGAAAATTAGTTACTTTCAAATTTAAGCATTAAATAAAATTGTATTTAGTTTCTAAATATAGCATATGAACGTTCATATTATATTATATTATCGTTCATATCATATTACTTTGGTAATTATGATGATAATTATTATAATGATTATGCTTAAGATTGAAAACCAAGAAAGTACTTAATGGCATTTATTTTTATTTTTTCAAAAATAATACATATTTAGTGGATTTTTTTTCTATTGAGATAAAAGGACAATTTTTTAACATTTACGCGTATATACTTAATGCAACTTCAATATTTTCCTAAAGATTCCGATATGCACTACATACTTGCTCACAGTATCGGCAGAAGTACCAAGTATTGCACTCCTATTTCTACGTTATTCATAGTGTACTATTTCATTAGATTGATACCATAATTATTTTGCCTAATAACAAAGCTACTGCCGTTTTATAAATGTACTATGTTCACACTAATATAAATAACTGAATAAATTAAGAAAAATAAAACCTTTCTCCTCCATGCAAGTGTCTCTTACCAACTTCCCTCAAATCTCTGCGCACTAAGGTCGAATTAGTCTTTTCAGCAGAAATTTTCACGCTCCTCTGACTAATTAGATTTCCTAATTAAATTCATTTTCAAATTCAACGCATGCATATTCATAAGAGAGTACATTCCTTTTATATGAGTATGTTATACGAGTTCATATGCAAAAATATATGTTTGTATGTACAGTAAATATTGAAGCCCATGATGATTAAGCTTAGAGGAAAGGCGACAGAGGCCAAGCTTATGAAAAACAAACTTATCCATATAGCCTTAAATGTTCTTGACTGAAAAAGACTAAAAGGACATTCCAGCAGCTAGCTCTAACCTAGCAAATTTGTTGGTGAACATAACATACATGTGAGTAGGTATATAACGATACGTGGATGCATGTGACTTTATGCAAACATATGCATGTGGGGGCGAGTGCTACTGTTGGAGTAATTAACCAGGAAAATTTTAATTGCTAATATGTTGTGACATTGCTATATCATGGGTATATGCTACCGTAGAAGTGATGGCTTCAATGGTAATATGCATAATAATTTATTTAATATAAAATTGCCCCGTTTTTTTATATCCCCTCACTGTATAAATGCACGGATGTCGGGCGGAAACTGAGCACTGCACATAATTGTGGTGCAAGAGAGTGTGAAGAAAAATGGGCAAGTGTAGAACGTAGTTGTTAACGTATTTCGATAGGCATTGCCATTCGGGAAATTTTGTTTATCAGATTGGATTTTGGAAGCGAATCTAATATGGAGAATAATCTTAATACTTGTAGTCAGTTAAAACAAACCATTTGTAAAACGAAATTTTAAAGAAAAGCGGAAGAACTGTTATTAAAGCTATTATTTAACAGTACAAATGTATAGTTGGATAACGTTGATTTAAGTAAATTTAAGCATGAAGTCAAGTAGGTGGACATACATGAAGCTGTTCTTTTTGAGTGTTGTCAGCAACTCGATAGAGGTAGTGCACTGAAAAAATGCGAGGTATCCCGTCCAGGAATCGAACCTAGACCTTCTGCGAGCGGGTCAAACGCACTTACCCACTTCGCCACGGCGACCACAGAGATATTTGTTCATATACCTTCAGCTTTCTACCGCTTGAATTGCTGAATTGTTTTTATACAAACTGTAGACATTTTCTTCCAAGCCCAAAAATAAGCAGATTCAGTTATATTCTGCTTTCAAGGAAATAAATAAAAATTCCGATAAGTAAATTTTATACTTTATTTAAGTGAAAACCATTTTAAGCCACTAAAGTCACATAATTTGCGGTGTTTACCTGATTTTCGTTTTTCGTTAATAATCAAAGATGCACCAAGCCATGAAATTTCATAATCATCTTTTCATGGAACTACATTTACTTCTTAAGCTTTGCGTCACAAAGTTGTTATTAAAAGCTTAACATATTAGTATAAATAAGGCCCTCAATTCTACTTAAAAATACTGGACTTAAATATACACACTTAACTTATCCATATTTATCTTCTTAAACTTCACTCTGGCAATACTCTATTCAATTTGCTTTTGTAAATACCGGATTTCTATATACTTCACTTCCCCTCGTTATATGGATTGGTTGAAGAGTCTCCTTACGTCGTCATCTCTTCATGGGCTTTGTCATTGCAGTGTGTGGAAATCAGCCTATAAGTCTGGGAGTAGCTGTGCAGGATTTGCTAAGGAACTCCTCATTTGTTTGTGCCTATGTGTATGCATGGATACATATATTTGTATACACATGTACAAGTGAGTATGTGTAAGTTTCCATCATTTCTTCAATCTTCATTCAGCAGAAGCAGCAGCCACTTATTTCGTCTGATAAACATGAATATTAGCATACCCGAGCCAAGTAATTACAACCTCTCTCCTACTTTTGCGGTAGGAATAAAACAAAAGAACTCACATCCCGCACACACTCTGAAAAGCCACCACCACACGCACTACAATATGCAAATGTGTGAATATTTTGCGCATACTCTTGTCTTATAGAAATCATATTGAATTAAAATGGTATGCGATTTTCACAGTCTTTAAAATGAGAGTATAATTTCAGGGTATATTTCCTGAACTTACGCTACCAAAATCGAAAGATCCTACATTCCTTTGAGTTTAAGCATTGAACAAGAGGTCATATATAAGCAGCCCTTACACAGCATCTTAAACTGATAATAAACTTTATTATAAATTTTCCTCAAAATGGTTCCGTCATTTAAATGAAATCGATTTTTGAGAACAGTATGGCAACTCAACCAGCAGCCCTGGTAAGTGAAGCGAACAAACTGTTAATGTAGTAAATATGTGTGATATATTTATGTATATCTATTGCGTGAAGAACCTTATATTATATCCTAATCTGGTGGTAGAGTAACTTTTGATTAAATGTTGCAATGCTAGTGAATTAGCTACAACTCTAGGGATTCTTTGGTTCTCGAAATCATTTATAATGTTTTTAAGGTTTGATTAAATAAAACGAAAACATTGTATCTCGGACATTTTTTCTGACTTCATCAAAGCAAGCTTCGAATTATTGCATAGTATATAAATATCCAACACCTAAAGATTCTTTAATTCCTAGGTCGACTAACAATCGGTTGCTTTTGAGAACTCCTACAGCGAAAGACGGCAATTTTCAAAGAAGTAAATGGAATTCTCCTGCCTAAAATGTCGAAATCTTCACAAGGGCAACTGTGGATTTGACTTCCCCTTTGTTCTTTCAATACATTTGGCATTTTTATATTATGTTTTGTTAATTTTAATTTGGAATGGATCGAATACGTTTTCACCATTCAGTGAGCTATCACAATTAGATTGTGGAAAAAGCGAAAATTAGATATTGTCCATTCATTGAAAATGGTTTATACAGAAAATCCTAAGAATTTGAAAATTTGTCATGGTTCCATAACACCGTGAATTTGTTTGATTCAGTTGTTGCTTGAAGAAATTTAAAGGGCTTTCAAAACAAAACAAGGTAGTTATTGTGTAAGAGGCTTTGTTTGGTATTTACGTTCAGCCGGTTGAATATTTCATTGATTATGTATCTAGCTTCCGAAGGTCGGGTAAATCGTAAAAGACTACGTATTGCTTAGAAACGTATATTGCAATTGTAAGTACTTGTAAGTTTATAAGTAAAACGTAGAATTCCATTGTTTTAGGAGTTTAGTATAACAGTTATGTTAGTATATTTTTGTTAATAACGGTAGGAATATTGGCCCCAAATTACAATTATAGTACAAATTAAACAACACTACTAAATCGTTTTAAAAATTTATAAACGGATTTAAATTTGCTTTTAACATTTTTAAGAGCGTACATCAATTTTCAAAATAATGCAAAATTAAATCTATTTAATTCACGTTCTATTAAAATGTTAAAAAATTTGACATTATTCGCATGAAAATACAAATTGGTAATTTTGAGGATAAATTAATATTTTGTTACTGTTTGACTGCTCTAATTAATTGCAATGATTTTTTTGCAGACACAGACGTGTTTTTTTTGTTTTCTATGTTGTCGATTAATAAATGTTGTTGTTGTTGACCGGGTACTGGGTCACAATTTATGTGTTGTAAGATGCTGAGGTACCCATCCTTGAAATTAACGACAAACGACTAATATCTATTTAGTATTATTATTTATCTTTTCTTTTAATGCTGGTGATATCCTTAAAAGTATTCAAGAATCTGATACGGTTACTGGAGCACTTAGTCTAGTTGACTTTTTCCCATTATATATTTGAGAAATCTTCTCCTCATTGCTCAAATAATTATCAAGGTTCACTAAAGGACTTACTGAAACAAAAAAAAAAAAAAGAGAGAAAGAGGAAAAGAGAGAGAGAGAGTCTGCTTTGTCGCAAATATCGATGTTTAGAAAGTTGCAAAGCTATGAATATGCTTCTATTACATAAAAGTCATAATCCGTTTTCTAATGTGTATTTTTGTTTATGCAAATATTACTTACAGTCTTATAAGAGATTTGCTCCAGAGAAGTATTTAAACTTTATTTTTGTAGACAGATCTAGGTGAAATTTATACTCTTTATCAAGATAAGATTAATAACTGCTTTACTTATTTTACAGGACAATAGATGGCACAATTTGTATATTGCAATGTTCTATACAATAGCTGTAAAAAGCTGTTGAAAAGAAAATAAAATTAAATTATTTGCCTATGACTCACAGAGATTACGAATTTATATTTCTGCGCATACCACTTCCAGTCTTCAAGTTTACGCGATCATTTTATCTCTGACCTGAGTTTCGGTTTTTCTTTCGTAGCTGCGTCGCGTAGCCTAATGTATGATTACAATGCTGTGAGATTTAAATAATTGCCAAGCAAGCCACTTGTATTGTATTACGTAAAAAGAATAGCACAACTTTGAAGATATTTTATATTTGAAGAGTGCAATACCTAGTTCTGTTGTGAGTTTTTTGAACGATACTGTAGGGAGAACAGGTGAGAGCATTTCTCGCATTGGTGTCGTCTAACTGCTAGATATACTCTCTTAGCGTGAACATTATTTTAATACTAATATTAATTGGATCGCACTACAGCCCACAAGGGACGAGGGCCTAGCTTCTACAAAAACTACTCGTGTTGTTCGTGCTACTGTTTTCTCACGAGTAGAATGTACCTACAGTTTTTTTGTTGACTTCGAACGGCGAGATTTGAGAAGCTTTTTCATAAACAATTGATACTTTTTGGGTGTTTTCAGCAACTCGAGGTGGTGCCGTGAAAAAATACGAGATGTCCCTTCCGGGAATCGAACCTAGACTTTCTGTCGGTCGACGAATTTACCACTACGCCACGGCGACCACATGAACATTAATATATATTTAAAAGTTATGCCAACGTACTATATCTCCATGTGCTAGCTCTCAAGCACAACCGTATGTTTACCGTTTATATATCAGAAAATACATCTAACAATTTTTTCCCTTAGTACATTTTTCTAATTGCTAACATAATTTTTCCTAGGTTCATTGGATACGAAAGACTTTACAATCGATGGTATAAATGGTTTCGGTAGTAAAAAGAAGAAAAAGAAAAGAAGGCACAGCCGTACAATATTCACAAGTTACCAGTTGGAAAAGTTAGAGGAAGCGTTTAAAGAAGCACATTACCCAGATGTGTACGCGCGAGAAATGCTCTCGCTAAAGACCGAATTACCTGAGGATCGAATACAGGTAAGTAAATTCCAATTCAGTTGTCTTTATTTAGGTAATTTGATACCACTCACTTGCCCCAGTTCATAACGTAAGATTGCGAATATATTTACAAACGCCGTATACGTACTTATCCGTTAAATCTTTCACACCTTAGACAGTAAAAACCAACAAAATATTCCATTACAAAAAACTCTTTAGAAATAAATTATCACTCCGGTTTAAATTCCATTGAGCCTCCATAACGTAGTGATATACCAGAAGATGGAATTTAGGTATCTGGTGTTGTTGTTGGCAAAATAAAATATTCTTTTCATTAAATCAGAAATTAGTTTTTACGTAAGTGCCCCCAGACAAAAGAAAAGATTTAAGGGTAAGAAGAAGTGTTTACAAATTGTAGTGGCGATTTTCACACTTCGAATTCAATAGCTGCACTAAGGATCGTGACTGTCAGAAGAGCGATTCAAATGTACCGCATCGTCCTCTGGCAATCTTAAAAAGCAGTTTGGCAGAGTAGTTTTAACTGTGTTGTACTTGCTTGTTAAGGGATTTTTTTTATAAACATAGCCTACATATTTTTTATAATTAAATAAGTTAATTTATTATAAAAATTTTGTTACATACATACGTGTATACATTTTTTACAAGAGTCAATCTTTTGTGTTCAGAAATTTGTATCCATTCCAGCTGTTGTCCAATGATTAGAAAATTGCATCTCCGAAAAAGTCTAGTGATGTATGTATTTGATTAAGAGACGAGTCCAATGCCTATCGTACAAATATTTTTCCTTTGTTTTTGTTTTATTTTTTTTTTAATTAGTAACAGCTATGATACATGTAAAAACATAATTTTTTGTGTTATTTGTTGTGGTATTTTAATAAAGTAAATCCTCAGTTCTGGTGGTTTGAGCGTTGAATGAAGATAAATTAAGATTACTTCTAAGTTGAGAGAAAGTAGAATAAATAATACAATTTGTTTCTTTTCATAATTATATTCCGGGGAGGATGCATTTTTTAAGAATATATCTATGATTTGGTTTCATTTTTAATGTATAATTCTTAATACTAGCTTAACAATGAAAACTAAGACTCAATTCATTTCCTTTAAACGATCTTATGTCGCTCTTTCCTCAACGCTGTTTAAAGATTGTTTGAAACCAAAAAAATATAATAAACGTATCGTTATACATTTGTTTGTTTAATGTAGAAAAAAAAATTAAAACCAAAATTCAAAACGGAATCCTAATATGAAAGATTTTGATGATAAAATAACCGGACTGCTAGCAGCAGCCTATATGTTATGAGAGGTCAGAGCCCCTCAATCAATATTTCAGTCTGTTTATGCGGTTAGCACCGGCTGTTAATCGAGGGCAAAATTAGGATTGAGCGTGTCGTACTAACTTACATGACACACTTAGATGCTGTGATCCAAAGAACATAAGAGGTGTAATAAGAGTATCCCTTACTACAAAGAAAAAGTCCCTCAAGACAATTTCTTATGAAAAATTTGTAACATACCTCGTGACGTATAGTTTTAAGCTCTTAAGGTAAAACATCCAACCTGTATTTTACTAAAATATATTTCATTATGAACGAAGTACATATGTATATATATAGTAGATTACCAATCAAACATTACTGGAATTTACAGTTTCACTTCCAGTATTATATGCTCTGACGAGTTTTGCTCATGAAGATTGGTAAATATAAATATAGATGCCGGGTCGGAAAGGTTCCCCTTATTAGGTCCGAAATAAAGAAACAAAAACTTTTCATTAACTCAAACTCATCAAACCGACTCTTCGTATACGAGTATGTACGGATTAGTATAGGAATATGTAGGGATTCGCAGTGAAAATTCAAACAAATAGTTGAATAAGAAAATTATTGTATCAGTTTGGGTTTTAAAATTCACGGATAGATTAATAATTAATTATGATAACATGATTAACAGTTACATTTATTATCTTATTGAAATCGAGAAGTCTAAAGATATTGAATGCTTACCTTTAAATTTAAAATGTTCCTCATTATCAGAAATTAAATATAAAAACGTTTATAAATGAGAATTATTGAAGCACACTTAGCTTTTAGTAGACAAAGAACGGTTTATGGAAATCTGAGAAGGGTAATTTATTCATCTAAAAGATTTGTTGCGCCCGAGTCTTGTTGCGCCATAAACAATGGATTTAAAAAAATATATATTGTTTCACTCAAGATTTGCTGTCGTGAAGGGAGTATGAGCAATCGCTTCGCCTACATACATATATGGCCATTGAACAGATGAGAGGCGCCCGGAGGGTGGTCGACCGCCATTATTCCCCCAACATTGCACATTTCGAACATTTTGCGTTTATATGTATATGCATGTTACACACATATATGTATAAATTTCCTTGTCCCAATGGGGTAGATACGAACAAGTAATCGAAAGTACTCTCATATATAGACGTGTATCTCTATCAACATTGTGGAATTTAAGAGGTAATTATTAGGGATATGAATGGCAATCATCGTCTGCTTTGAATGAGAAAAAATGGCGTAGACGTTGTATTGTATACATACATTCCTTTGTTTTACCGCTCTGAATAGGGAATTTAATTTTGCCTTTAGGTTGAACTGTGTGGGTTGCAATAAAGATGGCAGCAATAATTGCCAATTTAATTTAACAGCTAGATGGGTTCTTGAAAAGATAAGTCGTTTTCAATATTCTTTCAACGAAATCGAATAGGATGTTGAATATATACACAAAAGCTCGTAAATTCATATGCCCATGTTAACTTTAGTTATGAAATCAGTACCACTATCGCTTAAATCGCATATATCGTTTATGTAAAAAGTTACCGTTTTGAAATTGCCCGGTTCTGAGTATAGGCATTTGCCGACGCCAATAACGTTTATAATGTTCGTTTGAAGCAATTTATATTAAAGTTGTGCGTGTTGGTGCATAGCCGATGTCTTGTATAGGACAGGCCCTTAATATGTTAACGCAATGTGACTGGAAATCTCAATAATTGAATAATTAAAATAAACTTTCGAAAATGTAAAATCTTATATAGATTTCTATAGCTTTCTTGTGTCTTAAGTGATAAAACTATAAACTGATGAAGAAAAAAAATATTAAAATGTTTCGATATAAAAGAGAACCGCCTTATTAAAACTCCCATAAATTTAAAGAACGTTCAAAATAGGGCGAAACAACAAAAAAAACGGTGAAATATTTTGACAAAAAAAGCTTATAATCTGTCTTGCATTCGTATCTTGTGACGGCTCAAAATTCCTTAACTTTTATTTAATTACTTTTTAAAAGTTGCATTGAAATTTGTCTCATTATACTTCAATCTCTCAATATGCGTGATACTCGAATTACATTTAATTGTCAGTTCGATGGATTTTTTTTAAATCTCGTTTAAAATTTCCAAACGCACGATTTTTAAATCTTATCACCACATGTTAGGACCTACGCGTGTTTGGTGTACGGAAATTTTCTTGAACCTCTTTCTTGAAATAAACAGGCATAAAAACATTAGTCATTTGATCTGATTAGATTTAAAGAATATATTGTTAATGTTTTAAATTTTATTTAACAAATTAATAGCAAGAGGCCTGAAGTCTTTTATTACCTACATCAAACGGTGAAATTTGGCAAGCTTTACATACGCAATAAGCATTTTGTAGAGTTGTCACAAACTCGACAAACGCGAAGTCGTGTAAAATATAATTGAGTTCACGGATTCACCTTTTACGCAAGTGTGGTTAAGGGACTTTATAAGAGCCCTGTAATACAATGAAAAGTAAATCGTTTTGAAAATAAAAAAATCGGCATTTGGTCTACAATCCTTATTTCACTTTTAACAATTATAATGAACACATCTCTTCTTAAGACATGCTTTTTAATGGATTGAAACTGTACTCACTTTGTATGAACTGTATAACTGTATTGGTCAAACGTATGTTGATTCGGCTTCAAAACTAAAACAACTTAACTTAGTTATGAGTGCATACTGTTGATGTTATGTTGTTATGATCTGTTGATGCTTTTTCTTCTGTGGCTTCGGGAATTTTGTAAGAATTATATCACAAAATTTTAAGTCCAAGGAGTTCTCTTAAAATTTATCTGAACATTTAAGTAAATATTTGTTTTCGTCGGCTTAATGTGTTCATTGTAGGAAGAAACTCCAGGTATGTAGAAGGAATCATCATTGCTGTAAATCCTTCTTAATGTAATAAAATGCAAAGCATTCATTTTTAGGAAGTTTATATTGAAAAAATTAGTAAGAAATAAAAACAACGCCCGCTCTCAGAGGACTAAGCTTGCTTTAAATAACAGCTTGATCATCTCATTCCTACTCTATGACGCGGGAACCTGGACGTTGCTAAAAGCGGATGAGAAAGCTCTTAATCTTTTCGAGGGAAAAGTTTTGCGTGCGATTTCCAGTTTCGCACTTTAGATTGTTTGACAGTGTATTCATATACTAAATAATAACATGTATATTTGCTCCTAGGACCAGATGTCACTATTTGCAGAATAAGTTGAATAAGTTAATATCTCGAAATTTGGTTAATCGATAAATGTTATTTATTTGCTGGGTACTATATTTAAAACATAAATACCATGTCATCATACTAGTTAATCAATATTATTCTTTTTCTCGTAGAATTTCTATTATCTTATTATGGATCTAATTATGACAGTAGAGATTAAATATAGTCTTAACAGATTACGCTAAGTATTTAAGTAAACAAAGTAATGTTATATAACAATGTTCTAAAAAGAAAAAAAAAATGTAAATGTAAATGATAAAAGCCATTTCTACGCAAGTGTACGTGGTATTGTTAGTAGAAGTTAATTGTTTCTTGAATTAAAAGAAATAAAAACTGTTCCCCTAATTACTACCGAGAAAAGTCCTTGACATTGACGTTTTCAACGAGATGTTTCTTCGAATTGATATCATCCACTTGGCGCGTTTGCTTATAAAAAAAAAAACTCAAAATGATTATCCAAGAAGAAAAAGAAACAAAAAAGAGATGCACAACTTGGGCTGCAGTGCGTCAAGTGGCTCTCAGCACCCTTTCGTGCGAGAAATTAGTTCTATGGAATCTTATATATCCACATAGCCACCAACTGAATTTTTCGTATGATCCGTAAATACATATGTATGTATGTACGTCGGCGTAAATATTGTTTTTTACTCCTGGTGAGGTAGGCTGGAAATGATGTGCTCTTCTTAATCAACTAATAACCCGTTTTCAATCATGGAACATGGGCACCGTGGTGAAATTCGGGAGGTGACCATGACGATCCGAGGCAAAGAGACTAAAATGTTTTTTATGAATGTCAACAATTGCAATTAACTTGCCATGTAGCCGTCAAAAAACTCTTCCCAAAAACATAGCGATTACAAAAAAATGTTTTTCGTTATTATTGAACAATTAGAATGAAAAGATCTCCCGTACACAATGCTGCCTTCGGTCGTCTTCCACTTGAGGAATCCAAAATCCAAACTGTTCATCACTGTACAATAATGCCTTTCCACTTAAGGTTCAGAAGAAAATGCAACACAATATAAAATTATTCAGAATAATTTGCTGACCTTTGTGTAGGAACTCCCTCCAACTGTCAGAGTGAATTTCGTATGTTATTGATGAGGACGTTTCGTTCTCAGTTTATCTGACACAAGTGGCTATGCCCAAAAAGGTGTTAAATATTTAATGATAATTACCACTGGCTGTTAAGTGTGGAGCTGATTTAAGCCTCTAAGAAACATGATGCATAAGAAATATTATAATTGGGCGTCATAGATTTTGTGATCTCAATTAATTACCTGATTGGGTACGTGAGATTTTTTTTTCATAATAATATAAACGTGTTCGTTTGTTGTTGTACATAACATAGTTTGGTTGAAAATGCCGTCACAAACAGCATAAAAATATTTTATATAAAGTTGCTTTGAAATATTTTTGAGAAATAGAAGTAGTGTATTTTGGGGATTTGATAAGGGTGAAAAATTCTATATTCATTTCAATTCCTATATTTCAAAGAATTGAATTGGAACTGCTATGCTTAGTAACAGCAAAACTTGCATAATGCAATTATGAGGTCTATGGACATCCATTTAGGTCGTTAACCTCACAATTTTGCGTCGTCGCTAGTTCACTGCGAGACTATTTGAAATCTTCAAATTTGGTATAGAAAAATATGTGAGGTTGCACTTCTATTGTAGATGTTTTGAAATCATCCGTTGTATGTCAGAATATAAATATTGTACATAAATCCTTACAATGGATTTGTTTATTTACACTACTAACGAAAGAATAAATAAAATAAAATGTTTACAGGAATAATCTGTATAAGCATTTTTTTAAATAAAAGGACACTGATTGAGTCACTCAGTCGTGGAATCTTGAACTGAGCACATCTACTAATTACGCCATAGTACTAAATAAATGTCCGTACGTATTGCGATTTTCATAAAATTTCTGATAAAGACGAATCTAACCCATCGATCACAGTCCGTCGCTATCTTTTGAAATCTCTTTTGTTTTTTAAAGGTGATAATGATCGCAATGTCTTGAGTCGTAAAGTTTACGTTTTTATATCCGTCTATTGCTTCTTGCAACATGCGTTCCGTTTGATTAATTTGTAAACAAGGAAGAAAATTAATTACTTTTTTAGTCCTGTTATGATATTACGACAACGACTGAAATAAATAATATGGTTTTGAGGACAAATATTTAAACAGGAAGGCAGTGTTTCATCGAAGGACTAAAACTGTCCTTTAGTAGTAGTAATGAAATCCAAAGACTTAAATAAAATGTAAAACAGATATTCTCGCTTCAAAGCCTGGCGGACTTGCAATCGATGCTGGGAATTTGAGAAAATGAGCTGGAGATAATATGTTTGCAACAGATGGAGATTCTCTTTGCCGCTTTATGTTAACGCCTGAAAATATTGCTGCAAAATCTGATGGGATCAGGGTGGTTTCAGGCTAGAGAAGAAGAAAAGCATATCGACACCTACCACCTATTCTTCGAAAAGTGTGCATATGTGACAAGCTATGTCCTGTGTAGTTTTGTCAACCTAACAAACAGCAATTAAATATTTAAATGGTACATAAGAATTAATTAAGGATCGAAGGATCAAGCTGGCCTTAGTATATTCCGTTATCCCTTCTGTCCTGCTATTTAATCCCTTTACATACGTAATGACAACTTAATTTGCAAAACATATGAATTGAGTATACTTTTCTAGAAAGTGGCCTATAAGTTTATTATTTTAAAACTTAAGTTTTATCCTTAAACATTAGAAAATAAAAAATAATAAACTGCAATATTTATCAATGGATTTAATAGCCTTGTGCCTCCACAGAAAGGTGTCCTTAAATTGAACATGGTTAAGTTTATCAACATGCGCTGTATAGTGTAGAAGATATTTTATATTTATTCCTCACTTTATCGTTTTTGGTTTTTATGTGCCCTATAAGTCCAGAAGTTTCCACCAAGAACCCTTTCGGAGTCTTATCTGCTATGTCTTCTCGTTTTGGCTTTTTGTTTGCTGATTTTCAGTTTTCTGATAAATGGGCTAACCTCCTCGAAACTGGTAGAAGGGATGACTACATCTAGACTAGCAGTAATGTTGTCCTTTTCACGGGACTTCTAAACACTACTGAGCTGGGATAGTGAATACACAGGATAGAGCTTTTCACACAGACGCTCTCAGTCGTAGTTATTCAGTTGGTGGCTATGTGGAATGTTAAACTTGGTCTCTCTGGGCGTTCCCAGCTTCGTCTGTTTCAAAACTCGAGCTTTGAAACAACAAAATTACTAAGCACAAATACGCAAACACAAAGACCAAAAGTTGAAAAGAGAAATCTGTATGAAATTCCATCCAAAACATGGGTAGGAAATATTACATACGCCAACCTCTCATCCGCGGCGTAGTAATAAGTGCATCGACAGCGGCGCAGAAAGTCTTGATTCGAATCCCGGACGGAACACCTAGCATTTTTTCACGGTACCACCTCTTTCGAGTTGCTGACAACACTCAAAGAGTATTAATTGTCTATGAAAAGCTTCTCAAATCTCGCCGTTCGGAGTCGGCGAAAAACTGTAGGTCCCTTCTACTCGTGAAGAACAGTAGCATGCACAACACGAGTAGTTGTTGTAGAAGCTAGGCCCTGGTCCCTTGTGGGCTGTAGTGCCACTCAATTATTATTATTATTATTAACCTCTCATCTACCCTAAATCATGTCAGTGTCCAAGTAGGTGTAATGCAGGGGGCAACATGTTTCCCCAACTCTAAGTGTTTATTCACAGTTTTTAAACAAATACTTGAGGTCGGGTGATTCTATGGGATTAGGGATTTTCTGCTTGGGGGTATTGTGTTTGCGAATTTTTGTTGTGCGATTCGTATACATCATGATAACAATCAATACTTATCCTTTTACTACTACACCAAGTTCGTTCCAAATGGCTGAATTTACTATTGCTTGTTCGAAATTTGTTGCCCAAAAACAAGACCGAAATAGCCCCAGCCACTGTATTTATCAGATTTGGAACCCTGTGACTTTTTCCTGTTTCCAATATTGAAGAGATACCAGCAGAAACGCGGATGGAGCTCAAGAACATACCAAAACTACTTCGAGGATTGGAAGAAAGGTATTATACCGGAGGGGGACTACTTCAAGGGGCACAAGAAAGAAATAAATAAATCAATAAATATTTTTTGAGAAAAATTAAAATTCACCTTATTTTTGGAACAGACATCGTACCTGGTTGCATTTCCTAATTTTATCTTGGTAAACATATTCAGATTCGACTAATTCTTTAAACAAAACTTTAGGTGATCAATGATTTACGTTGTTATGACTTTATAAAATGGAACTACTAATTTAATAATATTTACTATGTAGATAATATTTATTCTAAAGAAGGAATCAAGAAACGTGTGATATCTTCTGAAAATTAATTTTTTCATCTTAAGTATTTGTCTCTTTTACTCCCTCATCATCCATTAACCTCACTGGTGTAAGGTTGGTATTGCCTTGGGACTTTATCAAATTTCATAGCAGGTGGATAAGTGTGCGTGCGTGGTAGATAAATAGTTAGCGTATAAATGATGACTGATAGATACAATGATTCCTCCCTTCCCCATTACATCACTGTACCGCTAATGTATATCATAAATGCCTTACCCAAGTGTTATCTACGATTTTCACTTCAGCGTCACAAGGACTCTTGGGAGATTTATTTAAGAGACCAAATTAAAATGTATAGCTGTATCAGTGAAGGCTTTGCTACACTGATTTCTTTTTTGAACATTTTGTAATTCTTTAAGTGGATTAAATTGAAGTGAGTCCTGCGAAAAGGAACGTGATTGCGTGTCTCACGGGACGAATTCAATTGGTTTGTTAACTTTGCAAAATGAGTTCTAACTGTGTACATTTATAATTGAATGGAAATCCATTATAAATGTACACAGTTCATAGCATCGGTTAATGAAGTATTCCGTTTAGAAAAGGAAGGCTTTGCAAACTTATTTATATGTAGGTATGTACAGAAATAGAAAAAAAGAAGAATATTCACGTGATATGGTTGTATATATAATAAATAATCGGCCGATGTATTTTAAGTAGACTATTGTTCAAAAAATTGATTGAAGTATAAGAAGTTTATTATATATTAAGAACCTAACAGTTCAGTTGATGTAAGGCCACCTTGAATAGATTACAACAAATATTCTTTGACATAAGGCAGAAATACAAAATAAACGAATGCATTCTAAAATTTAAACATATTATAATTAATTGTGTTTGATAGCAAAAAGCTAGTAATAGAAATTGAAAGCTTTATTGAATTTGATAAAAACCACACATTCTGTGCTCTAATTCAATATCTAAGATTTTAAAAAACTTTCTGAGCTACAGATGTCTAAAATTTAAGATTCTGAGGTGCATTCATATAACAACAACAAAACAAAAATTGTAAGGTAGCAAGAAAAGAGTCTAATCATAGCAGTTACAGATTTTAGAATTTGTATGCATATGAAATTTTTTCCAACATTTAACTTTGAAGAGGTTTTTATGCATAAACACATTCTATCCATCTCTGATCAACGTACATGGGTCATCAAATACACCATCTAATGCAAAACTTATTGTCATCTAGAATAATGGAATGCTTGATAGAAGGGGATTGTGGTTATTTTAGAAACTTTCCACCACCTGCCGTGCCAAAATGATTAACAAATTTATCTGCGGTCGACAGATTTTCCAATCTCCCCCACCATCAGTGAATCGGACTCGGAACACTTTAGATGCTCACAAGCCATCGCTGTATGCGTTGGCTAAAGAGAGAGGAACACGGAAAAGAGACCAACCCTCGCTTTGCCTAAGGGTGGGATGCTGTGTATGTCTTTTTTGCCTCTGTTTACCTTGCCTTTCGTGGGGAAAACTGTCGGCTGGCCGAATTGATGAGCATTGAATGGGTGAAAATTGCCATCAAAACGATGTACAATGAATGTGTTAAACGCATACAGAAAGTAACTGAGTTTCTAGGAGGGTTCAAGTAAGAATATTACCGGTTGCTTTACCTGATGACTACAGGTTTACACCCTGAAAGAAAGTTATGTTGTCCGCTGTTTTATATGTTCATGACAGATTAATTGACAACAGAAAAAGTGATTTACGCAACGCCTACATGTAAGAAAAATTCTATATTGAGTGGTTGACATACATTAATTGGGAATAAAAAAGTAGAATCAAAATAAATTAGTTTGAATTTAATTTATATGCACAATAAGTGTATAAAAGTTTAATATTATTGATTGAGGGTTTAATATATGTATATATATGCTATATGTACTATGTGCTGGTGGTTAATTTGTTGTGAACATAAGACTGATAATATTTAAAGCACAAAATCTGTGAAAACGTGTTGACTCTCCGTGTAACACTTTTAATTAATGGTTTCACTTAACAAAACAAATCGCCCTAAACTGTCTGCTGTGCTTCTTCGCAAAAGTGTTGTAAGTCTATTTATGGACATGACACAAAAAGTAATCAGAAGAACCCTTTTCTTATTGTTATTCTCCGCGCCCTGGGTTGACTGCTGAACGAAAAAATAACAAATAAGGGATTTGTTTGTCTGTTAAAAAACAAGGGTAGCTAATGGGTGTACGAGCCATAGAATCGGCAGCACAGGAGAGCTTGTTCGTTTGCCAGGAACGTAGAGATTATTCATATCTGTCGCTAATTGTTAAATAAGCAATTATTCAATACTGAAAAAGAAATAACTAATTGCTCGTTAGGTATTTCAAGAAATGGAACATTTTTCATTTGCTGCAGTAGCAAATGCAAATATATGTAAATATCTAAATATTTGTAGATCAATCTAAAAGTGGATAGGTACGTCCTCCTATACTTAAATCTGTAATTATTTCAAATTACTAGTTACAGTATCGAAATATTTTGCAATCGGCATTTAATTGTGGGTCGGTCACATGCACTTAGAAAACAGGTCTGGGCCCGCGATGAAATACGAACCAATGTCACCTTTAAGCCATAGAGCACACTCAATAGTCACTTTGTCTGAATGTACTCGTTGATACCGAGTAAGAAATGTGTCTTATCACTGAAGTAAACTTTGTTCCAAAAAATCGATGTTATTCCTAAGAAGTATATCAACGGCATTGTAGACTTCTATTGTTTCGTAAGTTTAAATTTATAAGAAAAGAGATGCGAATCCAAATCTAGAATACGCCATACTGAGGTGTATGACAGTTCAATTGCTACGAACGACGGGAAATCGATAAATTCTAGTTGTCAGCAAACTTGAAGTTATATCAGCAGTATTTTTTAACTGCATGTGCATTACGATGGTGCACAGGTCTTACGAAATCAGTCAAGCCTTTACGGCTTATTATGAATACTGTAATGACGCATGTATTCTAACATTATCACTTTTGTGGCAATGGAATTCTTAACGCCTAAACGGCAAATATTCAAATAATGTTACACTTCAAATGATAGTTGAAATAGGCAGATATCAAATTGCAACGCTTACTAATTGAAACCTTCGTTTTGGTGGCCCTTTATATTACACACATATTCTCAAATGTGATAAACCCAATAAAAACTTTTCCCATATTTTGTATATGAAAATCAGGCATGTGCGCATACCTGCCAGGGGTCACTGAAGAATTTAAGTAGTTCACTACTCGAGAGCTTCATTTCCTATCATAGACTTAGTGACACGCTTCCTATAGAGGTATTTCCTTACATACCTCTCCCGAAGTAAGCGTTTATCGGTTCAGCTACAATTATATATGACAAAAACTGTAGCTGGATTTGTTTGTTTCTGTTTTGGGCTTATTATGTTTGGCCTAGAGCCTATGACGTAAATTTAAAAAAATAAAACAATCAACAGAAGTTAGTTTTTAAGAGGTATGCTGCCCCTGCTTGAGTCGTTATAGGATTCGGACTATTTGCCGGAAATATGCAAGGTCCCACTAAGTGAAAAATTTCGTATGAAGGAAAATGTGCACCTAACGCAGCAGTATAAACTCACCCATATGCAGATATAACACACAATTTAAGTTTTTGGAATTTTGAAAACGTAACTAATTTTGTTTTTTTTTATCAATATCAGTTTTTTTTTTGGATTTTTTATTTGATGATTTCGTTAATAGGAAATAAAAGCGTCTTAACATAATTTTGATTTTTTCAAAAGGAAATAAGGCGAAACATTAAGTTGTGCTTATTTCACTATCGAATATTTTACAATACCACCCAAGACAAATGCAGAAAACCGTTCTGACTAGAAAGACTTGCTGGGCTGAGAAAATAAAAAAAATTAAAAAAGTTTTACTTTTACAAAACAAAATCCAATTTAACAAGATACAGTTCTAATTTTGAATACCTTCTATTTCCCATGTGTATGCGAATGTTATTATTTAACATGAATGCAATTAATTAGTTTAAATACAAACATCATTCGAGCCTTGCGGCTCGAATCGTGGAAACTGAATCTCATTATCATTATCTTATCATATGTCAAGCAGGTCCAATTACTATAACGAAATTTCCGTTTAACTTCGAATTTCATCCAATTTGATGAGTTTGCAGCTTTCCGCACGTTTAACTCAAAAGTGGTTGACGTGAGCAGTTGTGCGGTTCATGCTCTGTGCATGTGAATGCACAGAAGAAGAAAACGAGATCAGAAAGCCTTCCAACCAGGTATCAGGGAGTTGATGACTACAGCAAGATGACGACGCTATGTCTCGGACAATATTTCATCAAGAAACAAGTTGAACAATGAGAGAAGTTAGGCCAACCAGCAGTAAATAGCCTGGTGTAAAACACATGCCTAATGTAAATCTCAGCTTCAAAATGGAAAAGCAGGTACGCAGGCTTGTGAATTAATAATGCGTAATTATACAAACTCGATGATTCAACTATCCAAAAGATACGATCTTTTCTACTTGGCTGCACATATACAAACTGCAGAGAGAGAATGCTTATTTAAGACTTTTAATTGGATGTTGTTAGATGTGGTAGCGAAGTCAGAATATTAGTAGGAATGGAAAGCATAGAACGTGTAACATACATATAAATAAACCTCTAAATGAAATTGATAAATGTTATATATGAATTAATGCTGCAGACATTTATATGTTGTATATAATATGTGAAGAACAGAATGCAAATACTATTAATAAAACAAATAATCTATACATTAATTTAGGCGAAGATATTCAATAAATAAAACAAGTTGACTTGTGGTTTCCTGCTAATGAGCATAACTAGGGAACTAGTGACACAATGTCTTGTTTTGCTTGGGAGATCTGATCCATATAGACCATGTCGCAATTCACACTGGGGCGAACCTCACCAATTATTACAATATTTTGAGTGTAGCCTCGTTAACAAAATCATAACATAACTGTATTTCACTTGGTACAGATAAACGACTCATCAGTTACAGTGGTCTTGTATTGTTTTATGCTAATCAGTATGAGATAAATAATTCCGACTATGATGACATTCAAGCCGACTTAACTTATGAAGCCATCGCTTGTTGAGGTGAGGACTGGTGTCACTGGTCGAACACAACTTTTTTAATGTTGTATACGGTCTGATATAATACAAATGCATATTACTTTAAACACTTCTTTTTTTTAACCAATATGTCTCTAAAGTACAAAAATCGATGCTTACCTGAGTCATATACAAATCCTTACAAAAGTATGCGGAATTTTGTGTTCTTTATAAAGTTGTTTTTTTTAATTAAATTAAGAAAAAAATTATAATTTTAAGTAATATCACAAAAGTATTCAGGATTACTACAGTATAAAATTCTACTTTAAGACTTTTCTTTTGAAATTTATATTCTCAAGGCATTATATGAAACATTTTCTCTATGAAAAGCATCCTTAGTAATTTAAGCGTCCTTAACGCGAGAAATCAAGGATAATTAAATATACAATAAATATATCATTAATAAATAATATCATTAATAAAAAGAGAACCTAAAGAGCTCGTGTCAGAGATGAAACAGTGCATTTTAATGGTTTTGCTCCGCTAACAACCAAAAGATATTATGGATTTGTGGACCAGATGGGGAATATAAGGTCTGGAGAAAAGTGGGAAATGAAATGCGACCAAGCAATACGATTAGAACAGGCATGGAGAAGGTAATGTTGTATTACTGGCTTCAAATGTATGCAATTTCATTAAAGCACAATGAACCACTAACAAAATATTAAAATAATATTAAAAATTAAAAATAAATTAAAAAATATATAAAATAAAAAGACAGGATGAGGTTATGTGTGGAATAACACATCGGCCAAATGGCCGCCGCGGCTTTGCTGGCACATACGCGATCTTTTAATTAAATTTTCAATGAACGTTTTGCATAAATGCTGCGGTATTTCATTAATGTAGCATCTAATTTCCTCTTTTAAGGCTTGAGTCGTCGGCGGCTTACTCGCATAAACTACGACTTCAAAAAACCCCAAAGAAAGAAGTATTTTCTTATTAAAAAAAAACTTAGGTCTTGAAAGAACAAATATTTCCGTATACTCTAATTTATTTTGTACTTATTTTGGAGACAAAAACCCCACAGTTCCGAAAGCAAATCCTCAAAACACATATTATGGGAGGAGGACATACTACTCCTGCAACTTCATGTTTTGGGACCTTAATTTTTTAATTTTGTGGGCGTGGAATGATGGCTTTGCGCGGTTTCGGGAATGTTCGGATTTTAATCATTCGAGATTTTTTAATCTACTTACGTATATCGCATCTAACCCGTGCCGATAAGTTTGATTAGTTAAATCTGGTATATTTTTAGTTTTGTTTAATTTATTAATTTATATAAAACACAACTGTTTATATATAATATGAATAATATAATATATTATTAAAAGTATAGGATTGTTGTTGTTCTTTGAGATAAATTATGAAAGAAAAAATATGTCTCCAAATTTTAAGTTCCTTAACTTGCGTTTAAATGCTTAGATTATAATAGATAATACTAAAAGCTCTAATACTAAAATTCATTCAGCACTTGTAGAGTATTGCTATATAAGGTCAAAAACCAGTAAATTTAGTGAGTTAGTATCCCAAATACCGCAGTATTCCTTTAACTTACTTGTTTGAAGCTGAAGTGTTGCTGGGTTGAATATTGCCACAAGACTTAAATCGGAAGATGACACGAAAACTTTGAAGTGGTTATGGCTATCTTTCTTAATTAAACAGAAATCTATAATTGCACACTCACGGTCTGCCTTCACTAACTGACGGACACAGTGAATTATAAATAAACAAATTATGAATAAATAATATATAATACTGTCAATAATAAAATAATACTTAATGATAATTAGACCATATGCCTTAAATAAAATTCTTAAAAGTGAATTATAAATAACATAACTTAAACAAAAAAATGGAAAATGTTCCATTGATTGAAACTTTAAAACCTCGGTTGAATAAAAAAATCATGTAGATTGAAGAATAAGATTTAATTAGTTTATATATGAGCTCCTTGTGCCAGACTGAAGGAATGTCAAGCAGTACTAAGTCGGTTGACTTTTTCAGGCTAAGTTGTTACTTGGCGGCTCAACAAATCCTTAAGCCTTGATGTGACTTTTCCTGAACTGTTTTGCAGGTAATAAAATATTATTGTTCAGAACGTTTCGATTTTCTTATTTACTATCGTCTCAAGGATTTTGAACCATTATTTTCGAAATTTGCATAATGACAATTTTTCTTACGCAGTATCTTGGCTGCATACCAAAAGAGCTTAGAATTCGGATCGAGTGAACTTAGTTAAATGTTCCATGAACGATTTCTGAACTCGATTATTTTACCACGAGTGAAAAAAATAATTTCATGAAAATAAAAATCCAATCTGTATCTTTGCCAGAGCTTTCTATGTCTTTTAACAGATGAACGAATACTGTCACAAATTTGCTATGAGTGATCTGTTGGGAGCTATTCACCAATGAAAGGTTGCTCGCAAAATTATGTATACATCTACTTCCAAATTGCATGCGAATTGTTTCCTAAATGTAAGAGATGTGAAGAGTGTAACAAACAAAGATAGACGATATACTGAAATAAAACTATTTTTTGTGACCCAACAAATAATATAAACTCAAAATATAACACATTTTCGTAGAATTTAAAGATCCAAATACGATTAAATTATTTTGTATGAGTAAATTAGATATTTGAATATATATGGATCTATAACATCCTGCCTTTTTTCCGTCGGTTATTTTGAAAAATTGAATTTCATCAAAGTTTTTCTTTTTAACTAGTACTTTAATGTGTTTATTCATGTAGACCAGCTTTGAACGTTGAGCAACGTCATTTAGTTATAATAATAATAACTGAGTGGCACTACAGCCCACAACGGACCAGGGCCTGGCTTCTACAACAACTACTTGTGTTGTGCGTGCTACTGTTCAGTTTTTGCCGACTCCGAACGGCGAGATTTGAGAAGCTTTTCATAGGCAATTGATACTCTTTGAGTGTTGTCAGCACCTCGAAAAAGGTGGTGTCGTGAAAAAATGTGAGGTGTCCCGGCCGGGAATCGAACCCAGACTTTCTGCACTGCGGTCGACGCACTTACCACTACGCCACGGCGACCACTCATTTATTTATATTGCACTAATTAAACAAAGAAACATACACCGCAAAAAGTCACTAAGTTATTAAAAGTAGAACAACTGTCAAATAAGCTATATGCTACCCTATAAGGTGACGAAATGAAACGGAGTCTTTAACTATTCGAAGAGTGATAGAGGAAGGTTTATTTGTATTAAAAGAAAAAAAAGATTTCGAAAGTAGATTAATTTTGACAAGAATATACAGAAATATTTAATTGGTAAGAATGTGCATAGGTGAAAATGTAATATCAACTTTAGGAAATAATAAAAAAATTCAAGAGGAAAAAAGGAGAACAATTTCAATTCTGCCTGGACAATGATCCAAAGCCCACTGCTTTAAAGAACTAAAGTACCTTAAAACAAAGAGAACATTCCCAAAATCACAAGTTAAAATGCCCTTAAAACTACATGTGACCATTTGCACATAATAGTAAAATAACATGATTTATCAGGTTATAATCCCAAAATTGTGAATCCACTTACAACCAGTGTTGCATTAATGCAATATTGAAAATTTGGATAATTTGACAATTGTAATTTTTTGGTTAGCAGACATGACTGGTCCAATGAGCAGTAAAGAAAAGTGTCGTTTAGCTGCGCATAATGCCAATCAATCTGTCCAAATACATTTTAAATTTATAATAAAAAAAAGATTTTCAAGCGAACGAACGATCCCATCTTTTAAAAGAAAAAATTAACAACATTTTAGAGAAGGTTAGTAGAAATACTTAAAAAAATTTTAAGTATCTTAAATGGTGAAAAAGGATGGGACGTTCTATATAAATACTCAGTAGTAGCACTTCAATATAGAAAGTGTATAACAGACGGAGACGTCTAAAATTATAAATCTCAAAATTTTACATGTTGTTAACCTGGTAGATCGCCATAGGCCGAATCTATTATGATCCATAAAATCTTTTTATATTTAAATGTCTATTTATATGAAATAAAAGTCAATTATAACTAAAAACATAAATTTTAAATTGCGAACTCTCCTATTTTAACCACTGGACATGCAATAAAAATCGCTAGCACTTAAAATGTAAACCACAAGTAACTTACTCAGCATCGTGCTTTCTTAACTATTTTCGCTTACCAATCCGGTATTAATTAAAGAAAGAAAGAAAGAAAGAATTATTAAATAAATAAGAATGTATTATCGTGCAATTTTCGAAGTACATTTTATTTTGAGGTTGACGAATTAGATGAATGACATTTGTCCAAAAAACATACCTTTCTATATGTTAACGTGGGCAGAGGTACCAATGTTTGCATTTACAAATCTAAAACATGATATGGCGTAGTGGGTAAGTGCGTCGACACACACGCAAAAATCCCAAGTTCGTCGGCAAAAAACTGAAGCTCCCTTCTACTCGTGAGAGAACATTAGCACGCACAACACTAGTAGTTGCTGTAGAAGCTAGGCCCTGGTCCTGTGTGGGTTGCGTGGGCCACGGTTGCGGGCATAAGAAATTAAGTTTGTAATTTTTTTTTTGTTTAAAAATTAAAATCTCTTAAAATACAAGAAATTCCTTAAAAAGATCCATATGCAAAGAACTACCGGCCTACACAGATCACCGTGGAGTAATCACGTAAGTGCAGGTCTACGTTTTAGACGGCGTTTTTAGCGACAGTGTTCAAAGTCTAGAAAAAGCTTTTAATATTTTCCGGTTTTCAGTTAAGACTGAACTTTATATGAGTCAGATTATTTTTTATTTATCCAATGCAAATCAGAACTTAATTTTCAGCACCACAATTAGCTAAAATATAAAAGAAAAGAATTTTATATTTGCATATACATGACATTTTAATCTATTTTCTACGGACAGGAAGAAATCCTAATCGTATTGTATAAGTTATAAATTTTGTCAATAAGAGGCGTGCCCCAAATGTCCAAGCACAATGACAAATGTCCTTATTTTCTTAAGCTCACTCGAAAAAAGCTAAACACCACAATGTCATGGATAGCTCTTTGCGAAATTAAACAAATTGGAGCCTTATGTGTCTAGCCACAAATTTCAAAAGTCAAACCCCCAAATAGTTTCACTGTGTCGTTCAATAGATTGAGCATTATATTAGAATCAAGCTCACCCTAAATCTATAAATCCGACTGACAGACCACCCTCGAATTAAACATTACATACAAAGTAGCAAGTTATTCGCATGGAGAACCACTGTGACCATTTCCTTCAGAGGATATCAATTTACTGATTGAAACCAAGAAAAAAAAAAACAGAAGGCAACCTCCCAATAAAACTGAATGAAGTTTTCTTCTTTCTACCACTGATTTCATAAAATCTCCTACAACAGTGGCCATAAAAATCGATCTGGTCGCAAACTGTTAACCTGTACTCGAAATTCTTTCGGAATTTGTTAAATTGAGATTAAAATATCCTACTCCTAGTGAAGTACGAACGTTTGTATGAACATATCTACATATATTTATGTTCAATGCCGGGGGGATGATTTCAAGACAGGTCGAAAGCGATTTGGGCGATTGAGTGATTAGAGATGATCACCATCATTTTCAATTGGTTGGTAGAGGCAAGCATAATAGACAATACAACATAATAGAATTGCTCCTGACTTTGTTCATTTCTTATTACTTTAAGGGAAAACAGCTAACGAGAAAAAGGAAGGGGAATTGTTGATCCTCTTATTATGCTATTATGTGCTTATGTACACCCTCGCAGTGTCAACTTCACTTGAGGCTCTGGTAGCATTTATTGACTGCTTAACCACCACCGGGTAGGTTTGAGGAGAATGTTCTGCCCTTAACCTCTTTAAGCTTAAGAGAAAATAAAGGAATAGAATGTCCTGTGGTATGCGATTCTCGCACGCAATAATAAAAATACTTATATTCGTAGTACTTCTAGTTGCCTTCTTTTCTTGTCTGTTCGTTCTTCACCCTCATTCATTAATAGTATATAAATATAATAATTGACTAATTCTGCTAGAACTATGCAATCAACTTTCAGTGGGATTCTTTGTTCCCTTTCAATGTGTTCTGAAATTTGTAGAATAAATGCGTATCCATGAGTGCGTGTGCATTTCAATGAGTTGCAGATTAGAGGAACCAGCGTTGGGGGAAATTTACTGGAACATGATTATTTTCAATTTGGGGGTTACTATTCCTTCACTAAAACATCCCTCTGTTTGTGAAAAAGTAATATAATGAGTTGTTATTAAAAATATGTCAAATTACAATATAATTAATATTTATTAACCTAAACATTTTGCAATGGAGCTTCAAAAATATATTCCTAAAACTGAAAAGTGCAATTGGACATTGGTAACAGTTGACAAAATATATTGCGGGAGTACCTGTTGAAAACCAGTTTTGAAATGCTTTTATGTCAGTAGGCCTTATCGAGTTTAATATTAAAACTGGCAAATAAACTGAGGACAAAAACAAAATTTTAACTAAATAAAAATAAAAGTTAGAAAAGTAAGCTATATTGCCTGTATAAAATTCGACCTGTGAAGGAAGGTTGAGAGGTTAAATATATTAGGTGAAAAAAAGTAGAATCAATGAGTCTTCAGGCAAAACCATGTATTAAATTAAGAAAAAAAGGATTTTTACAAGAAAATTATACGGTAACTTTTGTTTTTACGACTTTTCAACTGTGAAATGTGTTACTGAATAAAAACGGCGGGAATGGAGATTGCAAAAGGAATATTCTGGGTTTAGAATCAATTGAAGCCCACTAAGTTCACAAAGTCATAAGACTTAACAGATGAAATTGGCTTTGCTATTATATCAGCTATCATATCATTCGTATAAATATGATGAAAATACACATCTTTGGTTTTCACAAAATCACAAAGAAAATGATGTTTGACAACTATGTTTATGCTTGGTTTGTGCACGATATCCCGAATTTATGTAGTCTGGTAATCACAAAAAACGATCAAAGTAGTATGAAGGATTTTAAAAGAGTTCTTTCTCTTAACCGTGAAGCTACAACTCTTCCTGTATAGCAGTGCTCATTGCCATATACAGCAGCAGTTAGATACATTTATCGTTATTCCACATTTTAGATGATTGTCTTAATCCTTATAAGAAGTTGAGTTTCACTTAAGCCAAGGGACCAGGGCATAGCTTCTGTTCCCACAAATACTCGAGTTTTGCGTGCTACTGTTCTCTTACTAACAGAAGGGAGCTACAGTTTCTTGCCGGCTCTGAAGCGAGATTTGAGAAGCTTTTCAAGATAATTAGTACTCTTTGAGTGTTGTCAGTAACTCGAAAGATGTTGTGAAGTGAAAAATACGAGGTGTTCAGTCCGGGAATGAAATCAGGTACCTTGGCGTGTGGGTCGACGCACTATCCACTACATGGCGGCGACCAAGTTCTAAGTGAAAATTTCCATCTGATGAATTTTAGGATTACATTTTACTGCCAATGGTATTACGAATCGATTTGGTTCATAAGGCACAACTGGTGAGCATATTTCACCATAATCAATTTCTTTTCGTTGGCTATAACCCTTCTCAACTAGTATAGCCTATAGTATATAGGTATATCATACCGTTGACATCAACTTTAGTCTTGGAAACGCATTTTTAATAGATAACTTTTCTACCCGATGGTAAATCTGCTACCTTCCAATTTTTATTTTCATTCAGTGCATCTTATTCTTCATTTCTTGCACTTTCATAATCCTTGTTATCGTGTCTTGACATGGCTCTGTCATAAGAAATTGAAACATACAAATTGCGCATAATCCTGTAACTTCACTGTTGCTTTTCGTTATTTTTCAGACGTTCTGGTTGATGCCGCGACGAGTGAATCAATATTTATTGATAGATTATTTCCTTCTGTTATCAAATTAATCAATACAGACGTTGTATCTGTTGAAAAGAACTGTTCATGCTCAGAGTCTTCACAAACACATTATTAACTAAACTTAAACAAGTTCTCCACAGAAATTCCAAATGCTAGTTCAATGACTTCCTTTGCAGATGCTCCTACAGTGTTTTTAATATACATTTCATATTCTGCGAAACCTTCAGTTCGACTAATGACTATTTGCCGTGTTTTCGCGTTATACAGACTATAAGGTTTGGTTTCCTTACTGCAACTTAACATGACAAACCAAAGTTTTTCCAGTGTTTTATTTTGCATAGTCTTGCTTGAAGTTTTATTTATAAGTTAGACTGCTATCGAAACTGCTTCGGCTCAAAAATATTTATCGATACCCTAATCAATCAGCAAACATTGCCTTTTCAACACTTGTCCGATTTATTCCGCAATCTCGTAGAACTGTTGGCGTGGAATTCTTGCAATATTCTGTACCATTGTCAAGAATACATTTTATTTTGTATCCTGACTGGGTCCCAACAAATTATTTTAACTTCAGAAATATATCCTTTACCTAAATATCAAAATGTTTTTTTCGCCGTATGTTCGTTTACCGTCGGTGTAAGGATCGCGTCACAATGTGAACGTATGTCGGATGCAAGCGTACGATATTTGAGAAAAACATTTTGAATTATATAAGTTTATATAAGAAAAATAATACAAGAATTACTTATAAGCCAGGCATACCTAATACCAAAAAGGTTGTCTGATTGTTTACCTTCAATGCATATATTGCAGATGCTTACTAAAAACTAATCCGATTCATTTGCAAATTATTCCATGTGCTACACCATTTGCCTTCTTCTTTAAAGTATTACGCAAGCGTCGGCGACATAAATTTAAATTATTCTTCTGTTCTGCAATCTAAGCTGATTGTACGACGTTGTCTAATTATCACCTAATGTTGCAGTAGCAGTCATTTTGTGTTAACATCGCCTAACGCAATAGCTTGTGGTTGCAGATCCTGGATGGATGGAAAATGTGCAGTAGTCGAGATTTTTTCTTTCTTTTGACTTCAGTATTGTTCACAAAATGTCAGCCGTTATAACTTGATTCATTTGTATCAGCGTAATTCCTGGCTCCATAACCTGAAGAAATAGGGGAAACAATACTCAAACTACATCCTCTGTTATCCTTTTTGCAACAATATAGTAATGCTACCGAAAACGCATGTGCCTATCTATAGTCGTCCTTTAGTTCGATACAGTTGACTTATCGATATTCTAACTTCGTTAAACCGTCATGGAAATACATATATTTTCTGAAGGCATTATACTGTACATGCCGCATCAAAATTGGTTTCGGACATGCAATGGAACAAGAATGAAAACCAGGACACCGGGGCTTTCCTTGTTGACTTGGATAGAAAGCCTTTTCCTTAAGTTGACGAGGTTAGGTTTACACTATACAAATCACTGCTTTACAAGATGTACAGTATGACAGCAGGCAGAAAAAGTTTTCTTAAAATTGGCAACAAGGTTACTACTAATGTTTTTAAAATAAAAAATGAACTTCAACAGTGTGTGGTAAACTCACCAATTCTTTTCACCAGTGAATTGATTGCAGCATATGATCACGTGGGCTGACGACTTGATCGTGTACAGAACAGCGCCATAGATTGACGTCATAACCATACTTTTGCAACGTGACTTCGTAAAGATTAAGCGATTTTGCGACGACTGGATGTTAAAAAATAACTACCAGAAGTATAAAACCATGTGTTTCCGGACTCCGTTATGCAGAGCCTCTAGGGATACGAAGAAAAACTGACGTAAGTATGCCTCATTAACTGTGAAAAGTGTAGTGCGATATCTTGGCATTATGTTGGATCAGTTTCAAGTTAAGGTGATCTGCTACATGATCCTATTCCGGCCAGTCATACTGTATGGCTGTCTAGTGTGGTTCAACGTGAGTCCTTCCCAGATAGAAAAGATAAGGATGTTCTAGAGGCAATGCCTTCGTGCTTGTCTCAATAAATACAGAACACCCGAATCTTGGTACAAAAAATGTTATCGCATGAGGTTTTGTCAAAGTGAATAGGGTTGATAAATCCATTATTAAACTGATTTTAATGAATGTTGCACGAGCAACGACATCGAAAAACGAACTTATATTTGGGGCTTACTATCCAAACGACGCATATCACGAAAGCGTACGCCGAAGTGGATTTATTCCACTGCATTTATGTATCTTGACCGGATTGGGTTGATCCAAGATTAGGAGAGATGTCCACTTATTTATTAAGTGGTATGGAGGAAAGTGGATAAGCGGCTGCTCTACAAGAGTTATATAAGAACAGTAAGTCCAGGTGAGTTCCGAAAAAGTGATATGGATCGAGGTTTTTATTGGTGGCTAGAACCCCATCAAGCCCCCTCCAGTTGTCGTCAGCTTGTCAGGTTAACGTTTTTGGTCCCCTACGGCCAATTTACCTTAAGAATAATTAGAATAAGAAAATGTTAGTTTTAAGATAATGCTTTTAGTTTTTTTGCCCATTTGACTGGACCAATTATCGGGGGATTGTGTGAACAACTGAAGCCGTTCATCAACAACCTGATAGGTTCGAATCAGTGTGGTTTCAGGGCTGGGAAGTCCACCATCGACCATATCTTCACACTGAGGCAGATCCTGGAAAAGACCCAAAAAGTGAAAATCGACACTCACCACCAATTCAATTTTAAGGCCGCATATAACAGTGTGCATAGAGACGAGCTATACAGTGAGCTATACGTCAGATTGTGTAGGATGACGATAGACAACTCTCGCTGCTCCGTCAAGGTCGGGAACGAACTCACCGAGACCTTCGATGTCAAAAAAGGATTTAGACAAGGCGACGCGCTGTCATGCGACTTCTTTAACATCATTCTTGAGGGGATCGTGCGTATCTCACAAGTCAATACCAGGGGCTTACGCCGAAGATATGACGTGATTGAACGAACACAGCGAGCCCTCAATGTGGCGTTTGCTGTCATTAAGGAAGGGCACACAACATCGGCGTCTCGGACAGAGCGTCACACTAGGCAGCAGAAACTTCGAGTTAGTCAAGAACTTCGTCTACCTCGGCTCCGCGGTGAACAGGGACAACAACAATAGTACCGAAATCAAACGCAGAATCATTCTTGCCAATCGCTGTTTCTTTAGGCTCGCTCTCGAAGGACTTGACTTGCTTTATATAACAGCTTAATTATCCCAGTCTTACTTTATGATGCGGAAACCTGGACGTTACTAAAAGGATGAGGACGCCCTTCCCTCTTTTCGAGGGAAAAGTTTTGCGTGCGATGTTTGGTCCTGTTTGCGATGATGGCATCTAGAGGAAAAGATTTAACGATGAATTCTATGGGCTGTACAGCGTCTGGTTAAGCGTCTTCGAATACAACGCTTAAGATGCTTAGGCCCTGTAGCGGGTACGGACACCACTGCTCCGATCCGAAAAGTCTTCGAATCCGAGCCATTGGGACAACGCAACAGAGGACGGCCAAGGCTAAGGTGGCGCACACAAGTGGAGAAGGACCTTAACCAACTTGAAGCTTGCATGTTAAGTTAGTGTAAGGCTAGTTCGAATAGTCGTAGATTAATAATAAATAACTGAGTGGCACTACAGCCAACAGGGGACCAGGGCCTAGCTTTTACAACAACTCCTCGTCTTGTTCGTTTTACTATTCTCTCACGAGTAGAAGGAACCTACTGTTTTTTGCCGACTCCGTACTGCGAGATTTTTGAGAAGCTTTTCATAGACAGTTATTATTCCTTGAGTGTTGTCAGCAACTCTACGACCACAGTCGTAGGATAAGATATATATATGAATATATATACATATATATATATATAAATTTATTTATTAAATAATTGATTAGATTAGTAAGTTTTTTATGTAACAATTTTCTTAGTTTGAATAAAATACATATTTAAATTGTATCTGGAATAATACGTAAATAAAATACAAAAGACAGCGCCGAAAAGCACTGGTATATATATAAGTATTTATATTAACTTAGAGCGCCCGCATAAGGCGAGTAAGGTAGTTTTAACAATAATAACAAAATTTGTAACTACATAGCTTTAGTATTTTACTTCAAGATTTAAGAAAAAATAACAACAAAAAATACATGTGAAAGGCAGTCGAGCTCATTGTTTTCTCTGCTTGATTTTTTTTTTTAAAAGTCTGGAATCGAATCACCGTTTTCGAAAATCGGCCTACTTCCAATCATAGTCAAACCAAAGTACGAGTCCATGTAAAATTTGACAATAGTTGATTGCTGTTCATGCGTCTTCATTATTCTTTATTATTTTTCAATCGTGTCTCCCATGTGTCTCAGATGAAACGATTTTAAAAACATTTCGAAATAATAGATTATATATTTATTTAACCTAACAACCAAAGCTCATGTCCATATTTGTGTATGCGTATATATATTATATATGTCGTATGTCAAGAGATATCAAAAAGGTTCAAGATACGTATGTACATAAAAATCTGATCTGATTATTTTCATTTCGAGCACACTTAAGCGCAGAGAACAAAAAGCAGCATGCAAGTATTCAAAACTAGAAGACATAATTTTGAGGTGTTTAATGGAACTATTTAGGGCAAAAGCAAAATACTTGCATATTTTGGAGTGTACACGCTGAGTTCCCATTACAGAAACTTATTTCCCGCTCAACTTATCATCCTGGCACACTGTGTGCGGAGATGTGTATTTTATTTTAAATTTGGATTATATTTGTATACTTTTGGTGTTATTTTCCTTATTAACTTTACCGTCCTTATATGCAGCTACTGCGTTTCTAAAAGGAAATTAATTAAATGACGTGATCAAATTCAATTAAAATGCACCCTCAATAGCTTACGTTCCAAACAAACATCACAAAACTAAAAATGTTCGCAAAATAATTGATAAATGAGTGTGAGACTAGTATTCTTCCATACTCAACTGGAAAAAGAAAAACGAAATGGATTACTAAATGAATGGAAATGTCGAAGGGAACCACCCCTTCAGTTTGCCGATGAAGGGATTAATGTGGGGTAAGATCGCATAGGCTTTACAGGAATTGGTTTTACCGCTTATTATTGCTGTCTTCCTTTTGGGAAAATTAACGATGTTCAACCAGCAATGCGGTGCATTTCATTTCATTTACAATACAGGACGTCAGTGATGAATTTAATTAGGATATAATTCATTATCTGCTAAACTGTGTAAAGAGGATTTAAGTGACGAAGTATTTAATCAATGACTTGGTTTTGATATTAAATACAAGTGATAATTAATATTCATTGTCTTCATGTTCCATGCCTTGATCTATATAAATATTTTTTATAGAATAAAAAACTATGTCACATTCGTGTCTATTTAGGTAATATTCATAATTTCTTATTGGTAAGAGTCAAACTCTATCCTACGTTTATACAAAATTAGAAGACACTAGTGTTTGGGATTTAACTCCTCATTTACTTGAGGACCAAAGTCCACAGGTTTAAAATGTTTTTAATTCCCATTTAGTATGAACATTGTATTGAGTTATCTTGTTCCCTGTATAGTAAATATTTAGGACGAGGTCAAGTCACGTTATGCTAGCAAAGGCAAACATCCAAAAAGACGCCTTTATGTCGACGCTAGCAAATTGAAACTCCAAAATGCACGATATCTACTTAAAAAGCTCACAGTTTGTGACATTTTGTTCCGACAACAGTCGGAGGGTGCAGGATAAAAAAATATTCCAAGCAATGTAACGGATAAAGAAAAGAAAGTACTCGGCAGGACTAAAATTAAGATGCACGTAGAAGCAATTCGCATGAAATGAACAGGTTAATTAATTTCTCCAGAGATTGTACGGTAAATAAGAAGAATACGACCCAAAAGGAAAGTTAAATACAATCAAAACAATTCGACAAAACCGAAAGTGATGGAAATATTCAGTTAATTTTTGATTTTCTTTTAGTTCTAAATGAGCATGCGATAGATAGAAACGAAAGCGGAATATTCTGACAAAGTTATAAAAACAGAGAAAGCAAGTCAAGTAAGTGAGCGATGAAACATTCAAGAGGAATCTATGTTTAAGATCAAGAGAAGGGTGCAAAAAAGCATCACAATGCGTGGATCATGCAGGAGAATACCAGAAATGTTGATAGAAGTAACTAAATTACTAAGCACATGAGTTCTAGAAGAAGATCCAGCCCTTTCCCTGATAGCTGAATGTAATTCACAATAGGACGATTGCACGTTACCAATCGAGATGAATATCATTATGAAGGATGAGCCGTCTTTGTATGAAAAAGCCCAAAAAGAGCACCATTAGAGAGAGAAGCGATCGAGAAAAAAATCATGGAATGTAGGAAGAAGGCTATAATTACGAAAATAAGTTCTGGAATTTGCTTCATCGGTTATTTTAGTATCCAAATAAAATGGAGATTGCATTTTTCAATGTTTAAACGCAAGTATAGTGAAGTATCAGTGTCAGTATGCCCTTCCCTTGACATATGATGTGGTAGAGATATCACAAAATGCGTTCGGTTTCACTACGCTAGATTTTGTGAGCGGTTTTTTCCAAGTGCCAGTAGAGCCAAAGATAAAAGAATTTTTCGAACAAGAAGTTGTTCAAGAGTGACGGAATGAAGGCTTGGAAAAACGATGCTTATGTGATAAAGAGGCCCACAACATCAGTACCAAACAGCCACTACCTGATCCTAGTAAAGGTGGGACATTAAAGGATTAAGTGCTCTGCTATCATTTCGTTTGTGCTATCGAGAGACTCAACTGTCAATGGAGCCCCTGGCCAAAGACGCATGCATTCCCAAGGTGAGTTCAGGCCCTATGACTATCTCTTACCTAGCAATTTCATCAAGAATCTCCTGTTGCGGGACCCAGACAAGTTGCAGCAAATTTAGTCTACCGACCAAATTAAGGAAATACTTGCATTCCTAAACTGTATTGGAAGTGATTAGAGGGTTGAATAAGGCCTTAAGCACACCTTGGTTGCCGCTACAGGTACAAATATAGGGTTGGCAAGTTAGTAATTGTAAAATGTAGGTCCCTCCTACTCGTGAGAGAATAATAGCACGCACAAGGCGAGTAGTTGTTGCAGAAGCTAGGCCCTGGGTCAATGTGGGCTGTTGTGCCACTCTATTATTATTATTAATTATTAATTGTAAGTAATTGCAGGTTTTTTTTAGAAAATAAACGACTTTTTTCATGTTTGACATTTCGATTACTTCAGCAAACCTAAAAACTCGACAAAAGGCATCCATCCGACTAAAGGCATCCTTCCGACTAAAGGCATCCATGAGCGAAATCCGCATTTACTTATGTGCCTACCTTTTTCTCATAATCGCAAAGGTTTCCGTTTGAAAAATCCACGCGATGTTACCTAAAGAGGTGCGAAGTTTTATATTGTAATTTTCTACGAGTCTTGGAGCCATCCTTGAAAATTCAAGTACATTATCTTCCTGATTCAGTTTCTGATTAGAGCCATTTATGGGCACAAGGAAACTGTACTTTGTTAAAGAGCTGGACTGTAGATGTCATCGCATCGGACGGCATATTAGTGAGATTGATGTCATATGAGAATATCACCAAAGTTACAGTGCGAGTTATGCTAATGACCACTTATTTTTAGTTGGCAGAAGAACTTCAGCTTTATAGCTTATAATTGCGGTGACCAAGTCTTGTTCACAAAAATGTCCAAATTTGGTTGCGGCACCATAAGACAAGTTCACGGTCTTTCAGAACGCTCTTCGTAAGGTGGAGCGAAATTCCGCAGGCCTACAAGGCCGCCGATGTGTTTTAACGACCTTTGTGCCTCATGATTATGGCTGTTGGCGGGTTCTCCGGCGCAAACCACTCACCGCCCATCGGGACCACTATGTTTACTGGTAGCGGCACCGATATCATTTGTCCTGTTGGTTGTCTCAATTCTCAGCTTAGTTTCCGACTTTGAAAATTATTTTAATCGAATGATTTCAATTTCTGAGGTGCGATGCAATTTACAAATTTAACCAAACTTCACTTATTATTATATATGATCAATTATCTGTAGATCCAAAATTTCAAGAAAATCAGGTCATAAGTTCAAGAGATTTGAAGAGTGTGACACACATGGTGTATAGACGGCCGAACACACCAAAGCCATAAAGGTTTAATTTTTTGGAAACGAAACCTTCAAAGGTAGCATATGATTAAGCTTCAGTATTTCAAATAATATAAACTTAGCGCTATCTAGTACATATGCATTAATATGCTTATGTGCTTGATTGTCATACAGAAGTAAGCACCGACATCCTGAAGCCATGGTAGCTGTCAAATGAATTGATGCCGCCATCACCGCTGAATAAATAACTATCCTCTCATACCAATCACATATGCAATGAAGCACCACCCTTTAGGAGAATATGCGGGATATAAGCTTCGCATTGAGGTTTTGATTGGGTTCCAATATCGGTGGTGTAATTATACTGTTCACCGGCTCTGTGTACTTTATCTCTTCACCATTCAGTATGACAACCATAATTTATGGGTACATATCTGGCTGAAGAGACATGAGAGCCACCTCGCAGCATTCGTGAGCCATCTTTGGATTGTGGATTGCGGATTATTATTCCATTCCATGTTTTGTGAGAAATGTATGTATACTGAGTCCAGAGTGCATTGAACGGTTCAGGGCTCTTCAAAGCGATTTACCAACATCAATGATGGTAACCTTTCTACGGTTAGCCACAAAAATGAAAAGATTTCCCATCGTGCATACGCCCGTTGACGGTCTTATCTTCGTCCAATCGCATATTAGATTGATTGATTCGCTTAAAGTGATTGCAAAGTGTTAATTTTGCAGTGCAGAAATACGTATGTGTGGTTATTTCCAAAGGTTAAAATTGGGAAAGAAGATAACGATTATGCTACTTTTTCAAAATTACATTAAAACAGATAATTCAAATAAAACTAACTGTCTAAAGCGACCCCCAGGGACATGCTCTTCTCAGTAACCGTAACAAGACAAGTGTAAAACATGAATTTATGACTACTCAGGGAAGTCAACACAAACTACATACAAGCAACACTTCCACCCCATGAACCGCACCCTTGAGACATGACACATAGCTGTACTTTACATCATTGATTTGCGTACTAATGGTTAAAGCACCCCGGGAGACTACCGGCGTTACCACCCAAAAGTGTGTATCCTGGCACGTGCCCATCCAGTTAGTATCGAACAAAAATCCCTGGTACTTACTAGTAATTTGTAAACAGAGGATATCCCATAGTGCTTTGTTTTTGGCAACACAATTTTTAACAAATCTCATCGTCAGTGTTTAGTGTGCTCAATCGTAAAAAATGCAACATTACATCAACGTTTGTGAGTTCTTCAATTTTGTTTCATTTACTGGTGTCCCGCTGTGCCGTAACGTGTTGTTTTGTGGCTATTATTTTACTTCCAAGTCTCGTTATTATTTTGTATTCTCATGATTTCATGAGGGTGGTGCATTTGTACATACATATGTATATATGTACACTAGTTAAATATCCATTTAGTTAAAAGCTATGGTGCACTAGAATTTTAACATTATCAAAGATCGCAAATATAAATAAAGACCAAAATAAAGATTTTTCTTGATTTTTTCATTCTTTTCAAACTTACTGGGAAACAAACAAGTTATAAAATGTTTCATCATTAAAATAGTTAAAAGAATATAGCGGAAAAAATCTTGTCATGCTGTAGAAAGCGATGCTCAGGCCATCAAGAAATATTAGACATAAGAAGAAAAACAAAATCTTCAAGTTTGTTTCCACAAAAGGGATTTAATCCTCAAAAAGGCGGGTTTCTGTCAGTAATACAGGGAACTTTCATTTCATGCTTCTTAAAGTTTGAATGTATGCAGATGAGGGGTCTTCTGTGATACTGAAATAGCAGTCACATCTCTTCACAACCTCTGTTTATGTACGCACCTCCGGTAGGCTTGGTACAGGGCTAGATTCCTTCTACCCTTCTATGTCTGGAAATCGGATTCTATCCTACTGAAGTCAAAGAGAAAACATTATCGGGCATCACAAAACACGAGAGTAATTTGAAGGGGTTTTGAGATTTCAAGAGAGAGGTAAAGCCGTTAGGAGTATGAAATCTAAATTAGAGCAATTAGGAAATCAAACTGGGTACCTAACGCATTCGTAGAAGAAACCGGCATTTTTAACATCGTCGTTGCAATTATTTTATAAGAATGACCACGGAAATAATACAGTCCGGGAAATAAGTCCTTCAAGTCATTCCGTATTGCTAAGGTATACGTCTTTAAAGGAACTATTCATTCAGTTTTTTGCTTCATTGTGTTGAACCTGTATTGTGCTAAAACAGGTATTATGAAATTTGTATCGTCCCTTTACGATTTGTCAGAGTAAAAAGACGCATCTTTGGAATCCTCAATCAAATTCAGATTGAAGTGTGAATCTAGAGCACTGGAGTTAGCCAAGTGTGAACAATGCACTAGAACACCTACTGTTGTATAAAATTTTAAAAATTTTAATTTTGCTGAACGTATCCTATAATTATTTACTCTAAAATTAATATACATAGTACAAATTGGCATTTGATTTTGCTTTGTTGGTCAGAGAACAAGGCATAAAGTTAAATTTATATGCAAAGGTATTCCATTACTTTATCTCCCAAAATGCATAGAAATTATTCAGTCAAAAAAAATAGACATAAAGAAATGATAACAAAATTTCCCAGTTCTGAAAAAATCGTGTTATTGAGAAACTCGATTTGTGGAGTAACAACAGATGCTTGCCCATCTATAGGTAATGTATATTCTTCTTCTAAGGCAGGCCCTATAATACTTAATCATAAAAACAATATATAAATAGTATAATGTGACGAATAATTTTTATATAAATAATTAGCCTCCAACATTTTTTTTGTACGTACGAACGGGTTAGAGGTATATAAGGCAACACTTTTTTACTGTCAGTTGTTAAGTGATTTGTTTTTAGTTTTGTTTGGCGTCAAAACAATGTTTCAAAGTTGTGAAAACTTGGCCCAAGATTGCCGTTGATCCCAATTTTCATAAGCGAATTTTATTTATTTAGGAAGCTCACTCTTTGTTGGATAGATACATCAACAAAAAAAATATATTGAAGTATTTAGAGTTATGATAATTCTCTCTGTTTGGTGTGCTTCATGGGTTAGTGGAATAACTGGTCCGTAGTTCTAAAACGATGGTGGCCGGGCCATTACAGTTTGTAATCACATAGTTTCATGTTACGGATCGTAGATAGTGCCATGTAACACCACTTGATTATTTCCTGTGCGGATAAGCCCGAACGTTTATCGAAAATTGGACCACAAGATTAGACTACGCCTGAAGCAGCCGTGGCCCTTACAGTGGCGTGGAAGAGAAGCGGACCCACTATAGTTGTTAAAAAACTGCCTTAATAAAATAAACCGAATAGAATTAAAGTTCTATACTTAACAAATTAAGTATTTTGTTACCCTTCCCTTTGCAGCATGTACACCAGCACACCGTCGGGACATTGACTCTATTAAGCGGGTTAGGTATTCATTATTAATTTTTCGCCATTCTTCACATAGATATGCAAATAGTTCAGACTTATTGAAGTGTTTCTTTGCATATACATTATTTCCCAACTCGTCAGATAAGTGTTCAATGACAAGAAAAAACTCTTATATTTTTTGTAAGAACTCATTCGCGGATAAGTTTGGCAGAATGCTTGGGGTCGTTATCGTGTTGAAAAATCCATCTATCTTCCAAATAACCTTCAGCATAAGGCAGCACAACATTCCACAGAATATTTTTATAATAGACAGCGTTCATTATATCATTGATGTTGTGTAATGGTTCAACACCTTTTGCTGAAACTGTTCCCCAAACCATAACACTACTTGAACTTCCACAATATAATCATTTTTGTTTAATTCAATTTTTGGAGGTATGGTTCATTGCCGACATCAAACGACAATTAGTAATCTTTCATTTTTGTTAGCAAGAAGTGGTATCGTTAAAAATAAGTGGTAAGCGTTTAGTACAAAAATCTAATGTGGGGATCTAAGTCATGTGACCAGACGACTTCCCACAAGTATAATTATTAATGCTAGAAAAGATGGCAAAACACAATCAACCCCTAAAACATTGTGTGCATGTCTTCTTAAATGTTCACCTCTGTTTCATTAATCTTTTATTTCATTAAGTTTTATTTCATTAAGTAGAATATTCGTTAGTTCATTGATTTCTGTATAAAGCACCCTAGTTCTAAACGATTCTAAAACATATGCAAATCATAGTTGTGATATTGCCTTGCCTGTAAACAAAATTGTTCCTTTAATAAACATTTTTTAATTCATCATCTTGTTTTTACCCCTGAAAAAGTATACTTTTGAGTTAGATAGTAGATACTAGATAGCATATAAAATAATGTCTTAAATTTGTCGTCAATGTTTCAAGTTTCCAATTGAAGTTTTCCTATTTGTATCAATGATGTATTGCACTTGTAATATAATGTGTCAAGGCTGTGCGCCAGATCAGACTACAGATAAAATGCGGTGGTGGCAGGCGTGTGAATTGTTTCAATTTTCCCTTAACTCAGAGTATGCTTAGCATTTAGTGGTGGCGAACGACAAGTCGTAAATGCGTTATTTGGTATTTAGGGGTGCCTAAGTGAAATAAACACACTGTTAGTGCAACAAACAGGGTCGAGTATCTCCAGGGATGCTTTGGGCACACTTTGTAAGTGTGCTAAGATTATTGGATTGCAAGTGAAATCCTCTGGTAACAATTGAGGCGAGTAAATATTGAAAGAAGGGTGTAAATTGTTGTTTGTTATTCCCAAATCATGGTCGGAGTGATAAAGAGGGAAAATTGATTTTGTGTTTTAAACACCGTAAACCTTCAATAATTTTGAATAGCAATGTTTAACATAAACAAACCTACATATGTATGTATGTATGTATATATATATATATATCATATATGTATGTAGGTGAAGTTATTGCATCACGTAACCCTACAGCCCCAAAATATTGCTATGAACCCTTTTCCACATTATTTATTACTCCACAAAGTTTTCCTTAATATTTAAATAATTATGGGCCTATTAAACACAAAAGGCTCTAATTGCAATTACAGATAAAATATTTATATCCATTCACCCTCTTTATTCCTTTTAGTTCTCATAATCTTCCGATGGACATTCTGATATTAATAACCATTTGACACGTGCGTTAACGTTGGCCAATTATTTTCTTTGTGGTTTACTACGTTTATGATTTGAAAGATGATATGCTTGTGCAAATAACACTTCATAACAAAGGGATGTCTTTTTGAGTGTATATGTGCTAAGAATTGTGTTTAAGTAAATGATAAGTTCCTTCATTCATTAATCCGAATAATTTGTCAATACCTTGTTGTAAAATTTAACAAAAATGGATATTGAAATTTTAAATTTAGAAGCGTTATTTGATCAAATAAAAATACCTTAATTAGTTTATAAATTTAATTTCTAAATTGTATTCAGAATTGTATTCATGTAATTCATTTCCTTAACCACAAAAATTTTCAGAAAGAAGGAATTTAAATTGCGTACGTATATGAGCGAACAGATAATAATCTTAAGAATGAGAAATTTTGAACAAATTTTTACACCGAATTTCGAGCAAATATTTAAACCGAAAGAAAACGACAAATGACTTATAGGGCATTTAGTAATTGTATAACTGGCCACGTGTAGAGGCAACTCCCCTACCGGTACTAGATATGAATGTAACGGGCCGGTTAGAGCATCTAGGATAAAAAATTCTCCGGGTACAAAAGCATAATTATTATGTAAGTTCCCAAGCTGAATATAAATAGGTTGGTCTGGGCAGCAATTTGCGGTCGGCTGAATCAAATATTTCCTATCCACTTCTCGAGAATGTCATGCCAAAAGGAGTTCGAATTCATACATAAGGACGATTTGTACAAAATGAAGCAATCAATTTGCTCCTTGTTGAAAATTCTAGACCTAGAAGATTTTAAAGTTTTTCAATGTAATAAAGGCCGACGAACCAAATTTAAATCGCCGCTTTCTGAAGCAGTATAATATTATTGTTGTGCTTGACTGCTTTTAGTCAGTTAAATTCCTTGGTTTCCTTTTGTCTAGCTTCCCAAAACCCCATTACCAACGAACGAGGTCGGATTTTCTGGATATAAATTTGTTTTGGAAATTTTTGTTGGAGCTCCGGGTGTATAATTGCCCCTTCTTATTAGAACCAAATGCTGCAGACATGGATACGTCTTCAACCTGTCCACAGCCTTCGTGGACATTACTATAGGTAAGAATGAGCATCAGACAAAATAATAATAATTTAATGGCACTACAGCAGACAAAGGAATAAGGGCCTAGCTTTTTCAGCAACCACTCGTATTGTGTGTGGGGTGTTCTCTCCGAAAATCGAACCTTTAGCGTGTAAGTCGACGCACTTACCCATTACGCCACTGCGACCACGTCAGACATAAACAACTTAGTCATCAAGCTAATGTCTTCTGCAGATATTTCCAACATTTTCTGGTAAAATTCTTGGTGAATAAGTTAGTCCAGAGGTTTTAATTTGCTTTGCGATTTGGACTTTGTACGGCAAAAAATTTAAGTCACCAGTTATCTCTTGTTATGATGGTCTGCTAACTCATATTTGTCCGGCTAGGTTTTGACTCGAAATTCTTGGATTTTCCATTAGCTCATCACGGTACTGCCGCAATTTGCCTTGAACATTGTAAGGCGTGGTAACTATCTAAATCCTATTAATGGTAACCTGCCAAATTAAAACTGAGCCGTTTACTGTTACATATAAAGGATTACTACGTTTTGTTTCACGCCGCGATTTGTGCGCCACATTGTATAATTGGGAGAGCTTTACATAATATAAAATATTGCGTTATATCTCAAAGTATGCCTTACGTGCGTAAATGTACACATAGTCAAAAAAGTCTCCGTACAGCGGATTAATTGTATATTTTTAGTCATTAGCTTATCTTGGTAGGAATTTATATAAATCCTTCAAATTAATTCAATTCTAAGAATTAGCGTCGCTTGTGTGTACCGTTGTGACAAGAATCCTTATCTGCTATCAGTTAGTCGAAACAAAAAGTTTCCGTACAGATGTCATTCTTGTGTTTTATTTGGCAAAGTAAAGTGTGTGATCTAGGATTATTCGATTTTTGGGTAAGTTGAAACATTTGTAATTGTATTTCAGTAATTATTTGCAAAAATTAACAAATCCCTTTGGCCAATAAGAAAACTAAAATTGACTTGAGAAATGAAGAAATGTCGCTGGGGAAATTTCAAAAATTATTAAACAATTTTTTTTTAAATTTTTTAAAATTTGAAGAATATTTTAATTGAAGAATAGTCGTACGGAGAGACGATTGGTCAGAAGTGTCGAAGAAGATCCTCGCCAAATGCTCCTGTAATTGCCGGTAAATTGAAAACCAATGATGGAATAGATGTGACTCCCCAAACGGTAAGAAATGTCTTAAAAAGAAATGAGTACAATGGTCGAGTGAGCCGGAAGAAGCCATACATACGGAAAGCCAATATGAAGGCGAAGCTGCAATATGCTAGTGAACAGTTAGAAAAAGATAATTCTTTCTGGGATCAAGTGATGTTTACTGATGAGAGCAAATTCAACGTATTTGGTTCAGATGGACGACGTATGGTCTGGAGGAAGCCATACACTGCTCTTAATCAAAAAAACTAAACCCCCACAGTGAAGCATGGCGGAGGCAATGTTATGGTGTTGGTATTATTGAATCCACTATGAACAAATCTACATTCAAGCATACATCTTTTCTGGTAAAAGAATGGTTGCTATGTAATGTAAAAAAACAGATCACACATCCTGCTTAGTCACCAGACCCAAACACAATTGAGCATTTGTGGGCCCCCCTAAGAAAGAAAGATCCGAGAACGCTCAATTTCAAGTAAGACTGACTTAAAGGCGATCTTGATTGATAAGTAGAACGAGATTTCTCCAGCCATGACTTCCAAACTGTGAAGGATAGGTTGAATGAAGTTAAACGGAACAAAGGAGGCCCGACCAAATATTGATTTTGCTTAATTATTTATTTCTCTTCTTTGTTTTTATTACGGTTTCGTTTGCTGTCATTACTTTTAGTTTTACGAAAATCAAAAATATGCAATTGTACGGAGACTTTTTTTTACTACGTTTTTGTCTACTTTTGTCCTCTTTTTTTTAGTTTTTTTCCAATAAAATATGTTTTGTATTGTATTTAAATTTCAATGACAGATTGGATGCTTATTTTCATGAAGTCCTTAGGTGTATTTTTTATGTTTTTAAGCCAAATTAAAGAATTTATCCCAAAATTGAGAATTGTTTTAGTGGTGTACGGAGACTCTTTTGACTATGTGTATGTATTCAAACTTTATGCTTTACAGAAAGGGTTTAAGTGTTCAGTCCTGGCCAGTTAATTAGAAAAATAACCCTTAACTGTGGTCGCCGTGGCGTAGTGGTAAGTGCATCGACCGCGGCGCAGAAAGTCTGGGTTCGATTCCCGGGACGGGACACCTAGCATTTTTTCACGGCACCACCTCTTTCGAGTTGCTGACAACACTCAAAGAGTATTAATTGTCTATGGAAAGCTTCTCAGCTCGCCGTTCGGAATCGGCAAAAAACTGTAGGTCCCTTCTACTCGTGAAGAAGAGTAGCATGCACAACACGAGTAGTTGTTGTAGAAGCTGTTATGGGCTGTAGTGCCACTCAATTATTATTATTATAACCCGTAACTGTCTTATTATAAATATCAAGAGCAGATCCAGAATCTAAGTATTTAAAAATACTATGATGAGAAAATAAGAAAAATTACTGTGTTCCACTTCTTTAGAAGTACACAGAAATGGTTCACTTTCCATGAGTACGAAACTGTTTACTATAAATTTGATATTAGGGAGCATCAGTCAGTTAATTATAGTTTTAATGATAATGAAAATTTAATTTTTTATATTATGTAAATTTTGTTTAATTTCATTGAAGGTAGTACGTATGTATTGCATTGCGGCTTTCACAATATCTGATGGAATCACTTAAAGCCAGGGGATCCATTGAGTTACCACTAAGCCGCGTTTCTTGGATTCATTTTGATTTTTGGATGAAAGTCCATATTTTTTTGATATCAATTTCTAATAAGTATTCATGGTTACACTTGTTTCATTAGAAGAAACGGTTTACTTAATTGCAAAATTAACAGAAAAAACAAATAAATTCAACATATTCATATTTCTTCCAGTGACAGGATTTCAGTACAAAATAAAAAAAATCTTTTTGTAAAATTTACACTCTTTGAAATACTAATTTACATTTTGCATTCACAATTTTCCTCTTCTACATTAACTTTTGAAATTTGCATTTGCGCCCTTTTTACATAATGCAACGACGACTCAATTACATGGTAATTGTTTTCAGTAGTGTTAAGTCCACAGAAGTCAAGTAGTCATGATAAAATAATTCAAAATAGCAAATAGTCGCATATAAGTGACCAAATTAGATTATCTTCCGGAACATTTAACCGATTCAGAAAATCGTTAAAAGACATCTCCATTCTAGAGAAAGGCAGTACATTGGTAAAGAAAGAACTTTTCAGCTTACCCTGTGTATTTCGGACCATCAAACAAGCATATCACAAGCGTTACTACATTTCTTGAAATTTTTGGGGTTGAGTATTGTTGTTTTTGTATTCACAACTGTAAATGTACATATACATATATACGTGTTTGAATAGGAACAGGACATTTAACTTTCATTTTTTATTGATTTTCCTTTTGGCTGCACAATATTCACCCTTCATTGTGAAACCATTTGTCTACTAAATCTGCATAAAGCGACATGAGTACTGGTATTCGCTTTTATGCTTTTAGTTAAGACCGACAAGTTGCAGCACGTTGAACGAATCAATTTTCATTGAAAGATTTGACGATGTTCTATAAATGTAGAATATATACTCACATTATATATTATTATTGGTTCTTTTTAGGTTTGGTTTCAAAACCGGCGTGCTAAGTGGCGAAAGACTGAAAAATGCTGGGGTCGCAGCACAATTATGGCCGAATATGGACTATATGGAGCAATGGTCAGACATTCATTACCGCTTCCCGAAACCATAATTAAGTCAGCCAAGGAAAATGACGCTGTGGCTCCATGGCTACTAGGTATGGAGGCAAAAAGTAAATACATTCAAATTCGTTTCTATTACATATGCATTTCCTTAAGTGATTTAACTATGATTTGTTTGGGTTATTTAGACCGATACAAATTGCAAGTAGAAACAATAGTTTATTTGAAATAATTATATCAATAGCAGCAGCATGCTCATATTTTCAGAATTACACACTAAAGTGCTTTATTTATAGCTTATTTATTTTTTAAATTCATTATTTAAAGTACTGCGCTAACAATAAAGACCAAGATTTACAAATTGATATTTTGGTTTACAAATACAATTTGACTTAAACGTCTCTGGCGTCGCAATTGTCAAAAAAACCCATGTCAAGGTTAATCGCGACTTGTGTACTTACCCCTAGAGCATGGTGGATATTTGCACCAGACCCAGACCCAAGCGCTCTAACGCTTAGAGCTTAGATTTTGTTCGCTTCTGGAGGGCATGGAAGTTCTCCAGATGGTATTGTCCCTTATACCATCTCACTTAGGTAGCAGCGAACCGCAAAAGGTATACTGGTTGAGACATTTTTCTCAAAGGGAAATTTGAGTCAGGTAAGATTAAGATTAGTCCTGCCTCGTGGAGGCAGGACTAAATGCAGCACATGTTGCTGTAGCTGTCAGAGTTTTAGGAGCCTGTGGATTATTTATAGACTCCCTGACCCAAACGCAAAAACGAATCTTGTCTGTAGATAGTTTGATAGTTCGTGGACCTCAATACCCGGAATGAATTTCCTTAATTAGGATCATGCATAACTTATGTGTCTGCATGAAGCCCAGAATATCTCCCTTACATATCCAAACCTATTTTAACCACAAACAAACTGGCCTGAGATGTGCTGTTGATGTGTTCATCAACAAAGGCACGGCACGCAGTGTCGCACATGCTATCGATGACTTTCTTGGCGAAATCATTGGTAAGCTGGTCAGAACATCCATTTGAGATAGTGTATCTCACATGGATGTTAAAACGGACTAATAATAATAATTGATGGGCACTACAGCCCGCAAACGACCAGGGCCTAGCTTCTACAACAACTACGCGTGTTGTTCGTGCTACTGTTCTCTCACGAGTAGGAGGGACCTACAGTTTTCTGCGTACTCCTAACGGCGGAATTTGGAAAGGCAATTGATACTCTTTGTGTGTTGTTAGCAACGCGAAGAAGGTGGTGCGGTGAGAAAATGCGAGGTGACCCGTTCGAGAATCGAATCTAAATTTTCTGCGTCTTCTTCGACTTCTCTACAACATTTCATCTTGTTTGGCTCTGCAAGTGGCGTCCAGCTTTTGAGTTGATTTTATGAAGTTCATCGCGGAATTTAGTTAGGCTATAGTATGACATTTATGATATTTTCGAATAAAATATGTTGTTTTTTTCTTAACAAAAAAACTATCCGCATTTCATACTTCCGCCCCTGTTACATATCTACAATAAAACAAACTAACAACGGAAACTTGCTATATTATATGTTTTATTTCTTGAGCTGGGTGCATCATTCCAACCTCTAATTTTATAGGGGACTGGAGTCGTTTGAATTGAAATTATATAATACGAAGCCTTGGCATAAAAATAGTTTGATTATACCGTTGCATTTGGTGAACTTAATAAATTAGTGCCAAGGCAATGTGCCTTTACTACTAGTTTGTGGGTACTCAATTAAAGTGTAGTGCTTCCTTTCTATTATAGTTTGTGTCAACGGAGTAGTATGTGTTTTTCTTACGTTAGGAAAAAACTTCATATACTGTTCCTTATTTCATTGACATTCTCTTGCATCGTTGATTACAACTAAGCATAGCGCTATCACTAAACTTATTGTTTGTTAATGTATTTTGTAATATAATACCAACATCGTAAATAACAATACAATTTTAAAAATTTTTCCAGTTGATTCCGATTTCGTGATTCGGGGCCAAAAGCCCTAAGCTCACCTTCATCGGGGGATCATAGCCTTTAGCCTTTGTTTTGGTATCCCTTTTAGCTGAACAGCTTGTCAATATATTGTCAATATTTTTCTCTTACAGTCATCTGGTCTGATTAAGTCACAAATAATTATGTTATGCAAATTTTCAAATATCAAATACAACGAAAAATAATTACTCAATTCATGGTAATACGCATAGTTATTGTACATACATTTCCTTGATTCCCCTTTATTTATAAAGCGTGCCCCAACAAGAACGCAAGATTTAAATTTGGCGCCATTCGAATTGCCATTGTTTTACATTTGAACAATTATTATTGTTTGTTAGTAGAAGGTATAAGGTTAATAAAACAGAGCGCTACACGAATGAACAACGCATTCTGATTGTGAAATTGCGGCTACAGTTCGCAAATTGCGATCAATTTGGGGTTACAATAATGATCCAAAAGAGTCAACTGTAAAGCGATTAATGGAAAAATTTGCTGAAACTGGGTCTGTAACTGATGTAAAGACAACAACGCGCCTTCGGTCAGGTCGATCAACGATCAAAATATCGCAGCAGTACGTGATAATGTCGCTCAAACTCCATCCACCTCAATGCTACACCGAGCTCAGGAAATTGGTGTTTCCAAATCCACTATGCAGCGAATTTTGACTGAACTGAATTTGCATCTTCATGCAAATAAAGTTCAATTGACTCAGGCACTGAAGCCAGCTGACCACGCGCAGCAAAGGGAGATCGTTAATTGGGTATTCGAGAGACAACATGAAAATGCTGATTTTGCCGATAAAATCATCTTTAGTGACGAGGCTCATTTCCATCTTGATGGCTTCGTCAATAGGCAGAATTGTCGCATTTGGGCCGAGGAAAATCCTCGAGTGATTCACGAGAAGCAAATGGATCCTCAACGTGTCACTGTCTGGTGTGGATTTTAGGCTGGAGGAATAATTGGACCTTTTTTTATGAAAATGAGTTAGGTCAAGCGCAAACAGTCAATGGTGTTCGGTATCGCAAAATGATAATCAATTTTTTTGTGCCTAGAATTGAAGAAATGAATGTGGAGAGGATGTGGTTTCAACAAGACGGCGCCACATCTCATACAGCTAGAGAAACAATTCAATTGATGCGTCAGTTATTTCCCGGTTGTGTTATTTCGCGACGACTCAAGCCTTAAAAGAGGAAAGTGGACACTGCATTAATGAAATACCGCAGAATTTATGCAAAACGGTCATTGAAAATTTCATTAAATGATCGCGTATGTCCCAGAAAAGCCGCGACGGCCATCTGGAAGATGTGTTATTCCACACATAACCTCATTCTGCCTACTTTACGATATAATAAAGAATTCACGATTTTTTTTAAATATCTGCGTTTTATTTAAAATTTAAATCTTGCGTTCTCGTTTATAAGTTTTCCTACAAATCTATAGAATTATTATCTTATTTCTCGACAACATCTCATATCATTATTTATTTAAGATTTAATATTAATTGTATATGACTGAAAAATTATAAAAATATTCTTTTATGCAGGTATGCACCGAAAGTCTCTCGAAGCACAAGAGGCGCTCAAGGACGATAGCGGAAACAGTGATCATGACGACAACACATCGAAGTCGAACGATGAATTCCGACAAATGACATCATCATCTGAATCCCTTAATGTCGTCAGTCCTCCGCCTCCCCCCATTTCCTCAACTGAAACCACTCCTACTGGCCAATCATCTTCTCCAGTAAATTCTAATGTCGATATAAATAGTCCGCCACAAGCTCACACCCCTCAACAAATACACAATCATCATTCACCTTTGCACCATACACAACATCAATCCCACCAACACCAGCCACATCACCATCTCCAGCACCAGCAGCACCAGCAAATGCACCACCATCATGCCAGTCACTTGTTGGATGCATCTGGGAACAAGGATCTTCATTTGCTTATGAACTCAGCCGCTGCCGTTGCGGCTGCAGCTGTAGTTGGACACCCCACCCACTTAACCGGCTTACATCATGGTGTGGGCCCGCCTCCCCCCCATGCACACCCGCAATCACACGGAGCACCCACAGGCTACATGGACCAAAACCAGGAAGCCTTTAGGTGGGTTAACAACTACAATCGAGACCCAATTTCAATGATACGGTGATTTGATTTTTACTTCAAAATTTAGTTTAACTACATACATATGATATAAAGCTCTATCTACTCTTAATATAAATATTATTTCAAACTGTTTTTTAGGAATAACTCAATTGCCTGTTTACGTGCCAAGGCTCAGGAGCATCAAGCGCGTCTGCTTAACAGTGGTCTTTTTCTACAAGTGCGTTCATTAGCTGGTCTTCAGAGTCCTGCTGCCAGTAGCAATGCAAGCTTATCACCCCAGCCCCAAAATAATAATAACAATAACAACAACAACGATTGTGATACCGAAAAAATTCATGATGATACATCCGAACAACCATATTCCCTCAAAAGTAATAGTTCTCCTGAGGAGAAATCTTTACATTCTACTCAGGCAAACGAAGTCAACTTATTTTATCAACAATCTCATCAACTCAAAATCGAACCTGGTCAAGGATTGGGATGCGGTTCGGACATTTGACACAGAAAAACCAACAACGATACATTTTTCCAAAGAAATTTTATAAGCAACGATAGACATGAAACAGGATAGGATACAAAGGCCTTTCCACACAAGAGTTCGAATTTATTGTTAAGGGCGTTGCGCCCTCCTGTATATACATATATTCATATGCAATGTTAGTATTTAGATTGATTGATTTCTCACCATTACTTTTTATTTGTGATAACAAAGCACATAAATGAGGTATTTTAATGGATGAAATTATTAATAAGAAGTAAAGCTGTGGCATCGAATTTATTTCAAATATATTTACTTATTTCGATCTCACGTATATATTAATAAGGAAATAAAAGATACAAATGTATTATGTCATACATGTACGCAGTCAGTAACAAATAGCTGAATAAAAAACGTATAAACAGGTTATATGTCAGCAAAGTCAGTAAATATTTTCACGATTAATTTACTTAAAATTCAAATAATATTTGTAATTACGTCTTTTATTATGAATTGTATTTTCATTTGTGCAATACGAAATCAGAGTCAAAACATATAAAAGAAAATTTCATTGAAAGATAATTGGAAATGTGTATTTATTGCAAACATGTCTATTTTCATATTGAGTGTTCGAAAGAGTTCAGTCTAACAAAAGTTGCATTTGGCAATGGTAATAACAGTTGCTTTTAATAATGTTATAATAATTTGTGTGATAGGTGAAATCCTAAGCTTAACGTTGCTGACAGATATTATTAAAATCATGTTTTGCAGTTTTCTTTGAAATTTTTAGTTATAGGGCTTATTACTTTATTCAAAGTTAGCTATATAATTTTGAATGAAATGAAGAATTGTTTTTTTTTCAAATCAGGCTTTGCGAAAATTAAAAAAGTCCAGGCTAGAGAACTGCATATAAATATGCAGAATGTTCAAACGATTATCCAGGACAGAGTGGATCTTTCTATACCCACAGCGAGAAATAGAATCAGGCAAATTAGGGGGGTTAAAAGCATCCGTTGAACGATCCGTTTTAGAAATGACTCCCGTCCTGATGTGCATCGAGGAAGAATTAATTTCCGTTTCATTTTCAAGCAGATGGTCGATATCTATAATACATTTCATGATAGTTTTTACTCAGATCAATCTCCATCATCCCGGAGATACTACTGCTCTTCTACATAGAAGACTTTCAATGACGGCACTAAACGGACCTTCAAGAACGATGAGTGTAGAACAGTTCTGTGGACTAGAAACTTCACTTACAATTTTTTTCTTCCTACCCTCTCTTCTTCCCTCTCATTACCTTCTTCTTCTTCTTCGGATGGCGCTACAGTCCGGGGTGGACCTGGGCCTCAACCAACATGCCTCTCCAACTAGTACGATCTCTTGCCAGCTGCCTCCAGTTACGCACTCCAAGTTGGTTGAGGTCCTTTTCCACTTGTGTGCGCCATCTCAGTCTAGGACGTCCTCTGTTGCGTTGTCCCTGTGGCTCGGATTCGAAGACTCTTCGGGCTGGAGCAGTGTTGCCCATCCGCTCTACATGGCCTAGCCACCTTAAGCGTTGTATCCGTAGACGCTTGACTAGGTTCATGCCGCCGTACAGCCCATACAGTTCGTGGTTGAATCTTCTCCTCCAGATGCCATCAACGCAAACAGGACCAAAAATCGCACGCAGAACTTTTCTCTCGAACAGACCAAGGGCTTCATCATCCGCTTTTAGTAACGTCCAGGTTTCTGCGCCGTAAAGCAGGACTGGGATGATCAAGGTGTTGTACAAAGTCACTTTGGTCGTTCTGGAGAGGGCTTTATTACTCAATTGCCTCTTAAGCCAAAAGAAACAGCGATTGGCAAGAGTGATTCTGCGCTTGATTTCGGTACTGATGTTGTTGTCCCTATTCACCGCGGAGCCGAGGTAGAAGAAGTCCTTGACTACCTCGAAACGTCTGCTGCCCATAGTGACGCTCTGTCCGAGACGTCGATGTTCTGCGTCCTTCTTTGATGACAGCATATACTTTGTTTTGCCCTCGTTTACCACCAGTCCCACCTTAGCCGCTTCCGCTTCGATGCTAGCAAACGCCTCATTGACGGCTCGCTGAGTTCGGCCGATCACGTCAATGTCATCCGCATAAGCTAGCAGTTGAACGGACTTGTGGAAGATCGTGCCTCTGGTGTTGACGTGTGAGTTACGCACGATCCCCTCAAGAATGATGTTAAAGAAGTCGCATGACAGCGCGTCGCCTTGTCTAAATCCTTTTTTGACATCGAAGGTCTCGGTGAGTTCGCTACCGACCTTGACGGAGCAGCGAGAGTTCTCCATCGTCATCCTACACAATCTGACGAGTTTGGTAGGGATGCCAAAACTAGACATGGCACTGTATAGCTCGTCTCTATGCACGCTGTCATACGCGGCCTTGAAATCGACAAATAGATGGTGGGTGTCGATTTGTACTTCTTGGGACTTCTCCAGGATTTGCCGCAGTGTGAAGATCTGGTCGATTGTGGACTTCCCTGGCCTGAAACCACACTGATAAGGACCTATCAGGTTGTTGACGAACGGTTTCAGGCGCTCACACAATATGGCAGAGAGAATCTTATATGCGATATTAAGGAGACTGATCCCTCGATAGTTGGCGCAGTCGAAGGGGTCTCCTTTCTTGTGGACCGGACATACGATGCTGAGATTCCACTCGTCGGGCATGCTTTCCTCCGACCATATCTCACAGATGAGCTGATGCATGCACCCAACCAGCTCATCCCCAGCCGCTTTGAACAGCTCTGCGGATAGTCCATCCGCGCCAGCAGCTTTGAACGACTTCAGTCTCGATATTGCTATCTTGACCTCGTCGAGGTCGGGGGGACGGAATTCTTGTCCATCATCGTCCAAATTGAGTGGAACATTCTGCCTAACAGCGGGATTTGTGTCGTCATCGCCGTTTAGGAGTCTGCAGAAATGATCCTTCCAGATTTTCAGCACCGACTGCGACTCTACCACCAGTTGTCCATTTTGGTCCCGGCAGGCTTCAGTCCGAGGCTTGTAACCGCCAGATAGCTGTTTTATCTTGCGGTAAAAATTTCGGACGTCATTCCTGCCATAGCACCTCTCCATTTCCTCGACCGCGCGCTTCTCGTGCTCTTTCTTTTTTCTTCTGAGAAGCCGGTTCTCTTCCCTTCTTCTCTGTTTGTAGAGCTCACAAACAGCTCTCGTCGTTCGATGCAGCGTTGCCTTGTAAGCTTCCTGTTTGGCTGCATGCGCCTGCCTGCACTCGTCGTCAAACCATGGGTTCTTCTTAGGTGGTGGCTTGAAACCCAGCACATCAGTGGCGGCCTCTTTGATGGCTTCTTGACAACGTTTCCATTTGTCTTCTATTGTTTGTGCAGGCAGCGTCGAACTTTGAGACAGTTTCAGGGAGAATCGATCGGTAAAGGCTCTAGCGATCGGCTGCGATTGTAGCTTTCCGACGTCAAACCGTTTTGGCCTGTCTCGACTCCGTTGCTCTCTCGATATTCGGGTTCTTACCTTGACTACCTTGGTTCTCCTCCAGAATACTGGAGGAGTGTCTGACGTCTATCGCAACATGATAAATCTGGTTGACGGTTGATTGATCAGGTGATCGCCAGGTCCCTTTATGAATGTTGAGGTGTGGGAACCGCGTGCTGGCCACAGAGAGATTTCGCCCCGAGGCGAAGTCAACTAGCCTGAGTCCGTTTCCGGAGGTGTTGGCGTGCAGGCTGTGTCTTCCGATGACTTTAGCAAAGACTTCTTCTCTTCCCAGCTGAGCGTTGAAATCTCCTAGAACGATCTTGGTGTCGTAGCTGGGGCATCGATCGTATGTCCTTTCTAGGAGGTGATAGAAGTCTTCTTTACTGCTGTCATCTTTTTCCTCTGTCGGGGCGTGGGCGCATATGAGGCTTATATTTCCGAACTTAGCTTTGATGCGGATTGTTATGAGGCGTTCGCTTATGTATTGGAAGCTTAAGACTTTTTGCCTAAGTCTGCCTCGAACAAAAAAACCGCATCCAAATAAGCGTTTCCCTCTCTCCCTGCAGCAGTCGCCGTGGTATATGTCGCAGTTTCTCAATCTTCTCTTGCCCGGCCCATCCCACCGCATTTCCTGGATTGCGGTAATGTCTGCTTTATAGCAGTCCAGGGCCTCCGCAAGTTCATCGGCTGCACGTGGTCTGTTTAGGGACCTCACATTCCACGTGCAGATCCGTAAGTCATTGTCCTTTGTACGTTTGCGAGGGTCGTCAACAGTGTATCCATCCATATCCGAGGCATTCGGTTGTTTCGGAACTTATATTTTAAATGTGGCCGGGCAGTTACCCCGACGCACACCCCCAACCTGGAGGACCAGGCCCTTTTTTATACCTCTTGGGCGGAGGTCGCACTTATAGGTTTAGCAAGTTGATTTCGGATGAACAACAACCAGTACCCGGTGGCTACCAACGTGGAGGTACTATAAGCACAGTTGATGTGTGGGAAACAGTAACAACAGCTGGGCATCGCCAGGTTGATACCAATCAGTGCCTACCCTGTTCCTACATCACCCAGCCACCCTCTCATTACCGCCTCCACCTAAAGCGGTAATGGAACTCTTAGAGTACATGAACACTAAGTGCTTAGAGTTTTCTCTATGGGATCAGCAAATGCAACAGGAGGCAGATTTATCTTCTAGATTTCGAATTATCGTCTGGTCTAAACATTTGTAATAATTGGTTCCCAGTTAACTTTTCTTACGACAGGCAAGAAGTAATCGATTTTCAGGAGATTACAAACGTTGAGGTTCTGTCGGAAGATATATTTTATATATTTGATATGTTCGCGGATGAAATAGAAAATATATTCGATCTTCTTCCTATACTTAGAACGATACAAAAGGTGGAGGTGAATATATCCAGCCAGCAGAAACCCTCTGTTAAGCTTGTCGACTGGTAAGGGTTTTTTTTTTTAAAAGGACAAATGTGTCATTCTCATTTGTCCAGAATTTAACACTTAACTTTCTTGCTGCTGAAAAGCAATGAAGTCTATCCTCTGATTCATGCTTATCGGAATGACAAAGCTTCCGAGACATATGTATGTATGTGTAACTTGTTCAGAGAATACGGGGTCTGTGAATGTGTGGATGAATTGTAAATGAATTCGTGGATCAAAACAATACTTAAGAATAGACACAGAACCGAACTGTAGCCACGATTTAATGCCGCAGGTTAATGAAATCTGCAGACCTGCCGAACCTTACTGAGCTACGGCTAAAAGACCATTTCCTGTTCCACTGTTCCGTTCTTTCTCAAGAACTGATGATGTAGGCTCTTTATCATAGAAGCAGTAAATAAAAAAAACTATTAGTTTCATTTTGCGTTTAAGAAATATTTTAGCTATGTAAAAAAATATATAAAATAAATAACTAAATCATTACAACAATAAGTAATTTGTAGTCGAATTCCCGTTAAGGTGTCATTTGTGAATATCACTCCTTAACTTCCCCAAAGTTGCAGCTATTGATTGTCACATTTTGACCGAGGTGATGTTCGTTGCATCGATTCTTTGTCGATTACTTAAACTCAACTTGAACTTAGTAAAACAAACAATTTTGTTTTTTATCTTTAGCATTTTACTTTATTTAAGCTTAATTTGTGGTCGCCTTGGCATAGTGCATAAGTGCGTCGACCTACACGCCAAAGGTTCAAGTTCTATTCCCTTACTGAACACCCCGAATTTTTCACGGCACCACCTCTTTCGAGTTGCTGTAAACACTCAAAGAGTACCAACTGAGAAACTTCTTGAATCTCTCGCCATTTATATTCTACAAAAAAGTTTAGGACCCCTTTATTCGTGAAAGAACAATACGAATATATGTATATATTCGTATAATACAACACGAATAATTGTTGATGAAGCTACGCCCTGATCCCTTGCAGTTTGTTGTGTCATCTATTATTAATTATTATTTATCATTTTTATTTTAGCTTTGCAATCGTTGCCTGATGTATCTTTTCAGGATAATGACTCCTGAATTTTCGTTGGTGAACATTCTAGCAATTGAGGTTAATGCAGCTTAAAGGCTAGTAGGCGATACAGACGGTTCGAATTCAATTCATCAATTCAACTGAACGGCCACAGTAGAATGGACAAAGCCATTTCATATTCCAAGCTTTCATGTCACTATTTTAAGCCACTCTGTAGAATGTAATTATAAACCAAAAAGAATATTTATGTGACCTTAAAAAGGAAAAATATTGGCGTTGGCAAAGAATGCTGAGGTCGACGTTCGATAAAAGCGAAAATATAATATAAATGATCACTACACAGTTAGACATATTCTCAAGATCTTTTACCTATATGGATCAAGATCTGTTACCTATATGGATGAATGGAAAATCAATACAGCAATGTATGTATTGTTATGTTAATAAAAGTCTCCTCTATTTTGGGGAAAGCTCTTAGCGTGTATCCTTTGAGTGATTTATTTTTTTAATGGAGCTTACGATAGTGTGTAAAACTGTTTTGACTGTTGTTGTTCCTTATATGAACATCAATTATAGTAGAACCCCTAGCGTCTTTAGTAGAAAGCAGAAAATACTTTTTGGTGTATAGTCTTTTGTGGGGAAGGTTTTACCCACTACATCCTTATCATTCTTTCTTTCAATACTTAGCACTGAAAGTATGAATGTACATATTTTTTTTAAATAAATCATACTTCAAACTAACTATTTTTTTATCCATACAGAATTGTTTAATATCTCCTCTTGAAATCGACTTGATTCTGATAAATAGATCTACGAAGTAATCAAAACCATAGTATCTATAGATGGTCCGCATATGGTATGGACTATGGCTCAAATCAGTACCATGACTCAGAATTTAGATGCGAGGTGTTATAAGGCTAACTCCAAACTAAACGCAATTACAATCAAATTACATAAGGTGCTTCTACAAGAGCGAAATAAAGGGAGAAACTTTGAATTGATAATTTACCACAGAAAAGTATTAGTGTTAATAATGGTAGAGTAAAACACAAACACTATTGGCATGTGAAGTGTTTTATGAGTGTAATGGAAGAATATGAATTTGGGCGTGGTGTTCACAGACATAGACATTGCAATTCATTATTGTGGGGTGAACTTTTAAGATAAAATTAAAGCATGCATTTCTCAAGAAAAACCCAAGGTTTAACCGTGAGGGGTAAAGGGATCTCGATTTCCTTGAAATGTATTCCTAAAAGTCATTTTTTAATTTTAATCAAAACTATTTCGAATTCTGTAAAGACTCTAATATTGTTAAGTAATGTGTAACGCAGCTTGCAATACATAAGAGAGTGATATTTTATATAGCTGGAATTACCGAAGGTTGGGGTATTAGCTGCTATAGTTAACAGGTTATGATGAGGTCTGAAGGCAGGACATAACTAACTGTGTCTTAATGCCAGGATTTTCAGACTGGTAAGAAAAATTATTACTTTATTTATTTTTTATTGAGTGGCACTACAGCCCACAAGGGACCAGGGCCTAGCTTCTACAACTACTACTCGTGTTGTGCGTGCTACTGTTCTCTCACGAGTAGAAGGGACCTCAAGTTTTTTTTCGACTCCGAACGGCGAAATTTGAGAAACTTTTCATAGACAATTGATGCTCTTTGAGTGTTGTCAGCAACTGGAAAAAGGTGGTACCGTGGAAAAATGCGATGTGCCCCGTCCGGGAATCGAACCCAGACTTTCTGCGCGGCGGTCGACGCACTTACCACTACGCCACGAAAAAATAAAAGTATTAAAAAGATGACGTCAGTGACATATCTTTTTTTATGACATATCTTTTTTTATGATATATCGAAAGACATCACATGCATGAGTGTTTAATATGATAAGGGGATTTTCTAGTCAAGGACGCATCTCCTTTAGATTGTCTGTGTCCGTCTGAGGTGTGCAGATAGTTAACAGTAGAATTGTAATTTTGTTAAATTTTAAAGTAAATCCTGATTTTTTTCCTTTTCTTAATATTTTTCCATTGATGCAATATGCATTCAAAAAAAAGCAATATTGTAGAAAAAGGACAGACCAAAGGAAGAAGCGAAGCTAACGAAATTCTTTCATCTACTCTATCAACGATTTTAATTTTTTTTAAAAAGTAGACTTGTTGAAAGCACAACACATAAGGTAAGGAGAGGAAAGCCTTTAATGGCTTAATGGTTTACGTAGAGTAGATAATGAAATATTACTCTTGGATGTGTGCTAAAAAAAAAGCTATTTCTTCTTCACTTTGTTTGGGCCTTACGAACTTAAAAGCTAGTGACAATGTGTTTCGAAAAATCTGCAGTGGGCGGGCAAGCTTAATTGGCAGCATTTGTTTAGATGGGAAAAATGAACTAGAAGGACTATTGGAAGATTGTGAACGGCAAAATATTCTTAACGTTGATAATACAGAACAGTTTTTTTTAAAACCTAATACCTGATAGGAAAAAACGAATCACACTCATGCTAGCTGTGAATAGGGTCCCAAAAATGTAATCCGCCGATGACCGGAAATAATGTTAAATGGCGATGTTTTAAAAATATATCATTGGCTTATCGTTCAAATAAACTGACTCGATATGAAACAAAAACATAAAAGCGAGAAACTGTACTGCTAACAATATCAACCACTTGACCAATGAATTATGGATAACTTCAATACGCTGTGAAGAAGTATTTGTAAGAATAATAGGTTATATTTATAATAGAATGGAATGAGTCTAACATGGAAATCACTGAGAAAGCTTGGAAGAATGTTCAATCCTCAATTATTTTTGAACTTGTGGTTTTCTGTAGGGAGAATCATTACATGAGTATGAAGCTCAAGACAAATTAAAACAGGAAAGCGATTAACAGGTCAGATGGAATTTCCTACCTGTATGCAAAGAAGTCTCAATTTTATTTCACGTTAACGACAATTTACCAGTCACTGGAGCACTAACGGATTTCGACATATTACCATTTGAGGAAGAAAGCTCGAATCATGACGAAGATGTGCCAAAGTTTAGAGAGAACAGATGCCTATGATAACGTTTTAGCAGCTTAAAATACGATCGGAACAACAATTCTCAAGTGTGTAGAAATTGTGCAGAACTTTTTTAAGACGAAACAAAATTACATACACATATACAGTCCTCCACAAAAGTTTGCATACAATGATGCAATTGAACACAATTCAGAGAACAATTGATCGCTTTAGACACGACGGACGGGTTGAATCAAAGCTAAGATCAGGCCGCCCATCGAAGCTCACCGAAAGAGATAAACGTCTTGGAAAAGGCATTCGACACCGTCTGGTTAGAAGGCCTCTTCCTCAAGTTGACGACGTTGGGTATAAGCAAAGAACTACTTTACACGATCTACAATATGGTCATAGGTAGAAAGTTTGTTGTTAAGAGTGGCAACAAGGTTTCTACTAATGTCTTTTACATTAAAAATGGGCTCCAGCAGGGTGCAGTGAATTCACCAATTCTTTTCACTGTTTTCACCAGTGAATTAATTGGCTCCATGCAGTACCTGATCGCGTACGCTGACGATTTGATCGCGTACAGGACGGCACCGAAGATTGAGGTCATTAATATCCTCTTGCAGCGTGACTTCGAGAAAATCCAGCGATTTTGCGACGACTGGAAGTTAAAGATCAACTACCAGAAGTGTGAAACCATCCTGTTCCGAACTCCGTTGTGCAGGGCTTCAAGAGATACGAGTAAAAACTGGCATTTTGGACCCGCAGGGGCAGCCATTAGCTGTGAGGAGTGTAGTGCGATATTTGGGCATTATGTTGGACCAGTTTCTGTATGGTAATATTCATGCAGCAACGGGTCTGGCAAAAGCCAGAAAAGCCTTCGCTATGGCAAGTAGGCTGTTTTATAGCAGCCAACTTGATTCCAGAGTGAAGATTATCTGCTACACGGCCCTAATACGGCCAATCATGGTGTATGGTTGTCCGGTGTGGTTCAACTTGAGTCCTTCCCAGATGGAAAAGATGAGGGTGTTCGAAAGGCAATGTCTTCGAGCTTGTCTTAAGATGTACAGAACCCCAGAGTCTGAGTACAAGAAGTTCTATGCTAATGAAATCTTGTACAACGCAGCAAACGTGAATAGGCTGGATAATTTTATTATTAAGCTGATTCGAAGGCACTTTGCACGAGCAATGACTTCAGAAAACGAGCTGATATTCGGAGCTTACTACCCGAACGACGCATATCATGAGAGCGCACGCCGAAGTGGATTCATTCCACCGGAAGCGTTCTTGTATCTGGACCGCATTGGCTTGGTCCAGGATGCGGAGGGATGTCCACTTCTCTACCACGTAGTAAGACGAACGGTGGACAAGCGTCTGCTCTACGAGAGCAATGTACGAAGCGTAAGGCCGGGTGATCTCCGCTTCAGCACATCCATCCCCATTCGCGACATTAAAGATCGGGAAAAGGATAGGCAATTTTATTGGTGGCTAGAGCCACATCTGGTGGCCCAGCTGCCGTCAGTTGCTGCAGAAATTGGTCCCCCTACGGACAATTTACATATAGTATAAGTTAGATTAATATTAAGTTAGTGTAGTATATTCATATACAGCCCATAAAAAAAAAAAAAAAAAAAAAAAAAAAAAAAAAAAAAAAAAAAAGTTGTAGTTAGGTTAAGTTTGTTTAGTTGTTTAGTGGTAGGTTAAAATAAAAATAATTTAATTAGATTGCTAAGTTTTTACAGAACATTTTCTTAGTATTAAGTATCACATAGTTTAGTTCTTTACTTGAATATACATACAAAACCAAACACAGAAGCTGAAAGGCAATTATAAAAAAATCATAGATTAACTTAGAGTGCTCGCATGGAGCCAGTAAGATAGTTTTAATTAAAATAAAAGTTATTATAGCTAGTTTAAGTATTTTATATCTAGATTTAATGCAAATGAAACTCAAAATAAAAAAAAATACTTTTTAAACTTAAACTTAAAGAGATAAACGTGTTATAAAGCGGTGGACCAAGAACCATTCATAACTGAAAATTAAGTGAGTGCTAACCTTGAGAGAAGCAGTAACACAGTAAAGTTCGCACAGAAACTGTGAGGAGAACAATAGTTCAAAAGGGTTTCAAGTCATGCACACCCAGGAAAAAACCATCGGTGAATCAAATCAACCGACAAATACGGTTAGCATTCGCTAAGTTGTACGTGAATAAGTCTCCAGACTTCTGGCGTTCTGTAATATTCTCAGACGTATCCAAATATAACATTTTTAGGTCTAACGGCCGTTTGAGGTTATGGAGGCGACAAAACGATGCCCTTAATTAAAGGAACATGATAAAGACAATAAATCACGGAGGTGGAAGTGTAATGTTATGGGGCTGTATGGCGTCATCAGGGGTCGGAAAGTTGGAAATAGTAGAAGGTATAATGAACCAGTATGTGTACATTGATATTCTCAAACGGAACTTAGAGCAAGGGCTAAAATGTTGGGTATTTCGAATGACTACTATTTCTAGCAAGATAATGACCCAAAATATACAGCACATAATGCCCGTCTCTGGCTGTTATAGAACACTCCACACATGCTGCGAACACCACCACAAAGCCCAGACATCAACCCAATTGAGCACGCGTGGGAAACATTAGAAACGATATTAGAAATAGAGACATGTTAAAGGAAACTTTGTTAGTTGAGTGGACTAATATAAACAGTTCTTACACAGAAAAGATGGTAGCATCCATACAAAACCGGTTGAAAGAGATAATGAGGATGAAAGGATAACCTACTAAGTATTAATACCAAAAGTAATAAGATGAAATGATTATTTGTCCATTTGAATTAAAACTCTTTCCATTCAAGTTACAGGTGTACGCAAACTTTTTTGGAGTGAATTTCGTACCTTCTTTTGGCTTTTGATGTGTTTTTTTTTTAAATCAATTGTAATTTTTAATTTATTTTGTTGAAAACTGAAACCTGGAATTGGAATTGAGTTGGAATTTACCATTCAAAAATAATTTTGCTTATATTAGGTGAATGACAGCCATTTTTTTCCAAATTGCATCATTGTACGCAAACTTTTGTAGAGCAGTTGCGTTGCAATCTATGGCATCAATAAAAGTTCATGTACAAACCCGGTAAATCTTTCAAATTGTTATAAAAAGAAATGTAAATGTTTGTACTAACATTTGAAATTCCTACTCATGTTATACTAAGAACCATTAACTTGGGCTTAGTGTTTTTGGTGAGCTTGTGATAGGTAATCCAAAGTCTTAAGAGAGAGCAAGAGCAAATAACGTCCGAGACGAATTTGACATATCGGAAAACAGAGGACCATGAACAAATGTTTACGGAACCGAATCCACAAAGAATACAGCGAAACAATGCTAAGTATCAAGGCCATTGTAGATGAACTGACTGAAGTTAAGGAGTGACTTAAACAGTTTTTTTCTTATATCGGATTGCTTTATATATCAAAGAATTTTTTTTTTTTAAATATTCAAAATTTCGTATTTCATACCTTTTTTATTGAAGTTTTCGTTCGATTTGAGTTGTTGTGTCTCCTTTTTTGTGATTATGTTAAAACACTTATTTAGGCCAATATATTTACAACGGAGAACTCAATGCACTCAATATCATTTGACAATCCGTTGTGTCGACACGAACAAGCATATTGACAACTAAAAAAATTTCGATTCTTGAGATACTGTGAAAAGCCAACTTTTATAATTTTATAGAGTAATTTTTTCAGTAAAGTAAATATGTCTGCGACGGCCGTACCGCCTGGGAAACATATATCGTTCCCATTGAGCTTGAACTTTTAACTAAAGGAATTTTTGTTTTGATTGCAAATCAAAAGGTTTCCATTTTTCTTACGTGGGAGTTATATTTATTTATTTATTTTCTTGAATAAATTGGGTTCTTTAGAGACTTTTAGACGTAATTTGTGCTTCAGTTTCGTTATCTTCAGAAAGAGCTTCAACCAAGGTTTTAAACCTAACATCTCTTCTGTTTACAAACGACTGGCTGAAATTCTTGATGTGCTTGCTAATCGTTCTTGAAAACTGTTAAAAAATAATATGACCAAGATAGAAAACTATTTTTATTAACTTCTTTAACTGGTATTTGACCCATGCGGTCTTTTGAAACGCCTTCAATTTCAGTAATTTCGCGCTTCGTAGATACGTAGCCTCGTGGTAGCCATTTTTGCAACACCTGGGAATGGTTCATCAAAAACCGGTGTACGACAACGTTAAGTAAGCGAATTTGTCCAACTCGCTTACGAAAATGTACTTTACGGTGGTCAATTTAATTTGTTATAGTGGAGTCATTGGCGGGTTGAGCTTTTCGGATAAGTACCTAACTCCATCGCCAGAATTGTGTTTTTTGTGAAAAAAGAACATTTTTAGAAACGGTTTCACTACATTGCCTTAGTAACGTGGTTTTTACTGGAGAAAGCAGCGCTTATTTGTTCTTCTAGACAGATTCTGTATGCCTCAGAGAATTCGCATTGATGGCTGAATTGCACCCACGCCCGGACAGAAGAACATACCATCGATGTTCAGCTATAACACCAATATAATTGTAAGAGATTTCAAGGCACAGCTTAAGAATAGAGTAATCTTTGCTAGTGTCATCAGAAAATACAGTTTGCAAAACAACAAATCCGAAAACAATTTCAGGCTGTGAAAATTATCGTCAGAGCGGCACCTCTCTGTGCCAACCACGCGGTGCCCACACCATAGTGTCTATAAGGGAACCAGGCGATCTGCTGATCAATTAACTGTAAGCTAGATTTATTACTATGCGATTGAGAATTTGAAACAAAATGTCTGCAGATTGTTAAACGGAGATGGCGACCTACATACCGCTACCAGGCAAAAGGTGTCACTAAATTTAGACAACACTGAGCGTAAATTCCTTCCCGACGATTTTGCGAGGTCGAGAAAGCAATTTCCAGACTTAAATATTTTTAATATTGATTAAATAACCAAGATGCCTCAAACGATTTTTCTATTAAACAGAAATAGCAGCCTAAAATTGATGTTGATTTTTTTTTTGGAGGATATGACAGAATGTCATACCCCTCCTATACATACAAATATTAATCCCCCCCTCAATATTAAATTATCTTTACAAGGCTTAATAAAAAATATTTACAACAAACCAATCACAACATCTGTTTGGTCATGTGTACAGAAATAAAAGAGATCAAAACACCCAATAACAAAAAATATAGTGGCTCTATATTATAATGGGACACATGGAATTATATATCGGTGGTCAAGGTAAAAAAAGAAATATGGTAACCCTTTAACATTTTAATCCAGTTAACCGTAAATCGAAAGATAAGGTTGTTAAATATCTCCCTTCCTTTTTGTCTTTTGAATTTTCCGGCTATGTACAAAGCGCTACAGAGCTCGTATCTAGCAATGCTATACACCATTTGAAAGGTCATTTATAGACGTGTAAACATGGAGTTCACTCACGCCGAAACTGGCGTTATTTTAAAGTTTTCCTTCGTTAAAAGCAAATTCGCTAGAGAAACGCTGCGTAAGATTAATGGTCTTTTTGGGGGTTGGTATTCTATTACTTCGAACCGCGGAGGAATGGTTTCGACGATTCAGAACCGGTGAAAACGACACCATGGATAAACCAGCCGGCGGAAGATCTGTGACGACGAATACCGATCGAATCATGGAAATCATCGAATTAGACTGGCATGTGGCATCTCGTGACATCGCCCAGCAGATAGGAGTTACCATTTTACCAAACCATTTTAAACCATCTGCAGAAGGCTGGATACAAAATAAAGTTTGATGTTTGGGTGCCGCATGATTTGACGCAAAAAAACCTTCTGGACCGAATCAACGCTTGCGATATGCTGCTGAAACGGAAAGAACTCGACTCATTTTTGAAGCCGAAGGTGACTGGCGACGAAAAATGGATCACATACGACAACATCAAGCGAAAACGGTCGTGTTAGAAGGCCGGTGAATCGTCCCAAACAGTGGCCAAGCCGGGTTTGACGGCCAGGAAGGTTTTGCTGTGTGTTTGGTGGGATTGGAAGGGAATCATCCATTATGAGCTGCTCCCATATGGCCAGACACTTAATTCTACCCTCTACTGCGAACAACTTGACCGCTTGAAACAGGCGATCGGCCAGAAGTATCCAGAATTGGCTAACAGGAAGGGTGTAGTGTTCCACCAGTACAACGCCAGCCCACATACTTCGTTGATGACTCGTCAGAAGTTACGGGAGCTCGGATGGGAGGTTTTATCGCATCCACCATATAGCCCGGACATAGCGCCAAGTGATTACCACCTGTTCCTGTCCATGGCGAACGCCCTTGATGGTGTGAAGTTGAACTCAAAAGAGGTTTGTGAAAAGTGGCTGTCAGAGTTCTTCGCAAATAAGGAGAGGGGCTTCTACGAGGCGGGTATTATGAAGTTGCCGTCTAGATGGAAACAGATTATCAAACAAAACGACGCATATTTGAACTAAATCCGATCACTGTAACACTTTTTATGAAGCATTGAATGAAGAGCAAAAAAGCGGATATTTGACAACCTTATTTTAGTAATGGTGCCAACCGCAGAAAACATAAGATAATTAATATGACAGTAACGCATTCCAAATCCGTTTTAGTTTGTGCGAAATATAACAGAAACTGGGAATAAGCCTTGACATCCAAATATAAACAATTTTGTTAACAAACCCAGCAGGCGAAAAAGTTGTTCATATGTGGATAAACCATGACTTTTAAGAAAAGGCAAGAACCAGGCTTGTGCTCAGAAATTTACAGTTGAAGCTAAAAAAATCTTGGAAAAGCTAACGGAAACATAACTTTAGTGGCCAACAAGAAAAATAATTAACTTTTGATCAAAAATATAAAAACGATGATAGTACTTCTTCGAAAAATGTAATTTTTACAGATTAGAGTAAATAACTAAAGGCTAATGGCTAAATTTGGGAACATCAGCCTGATTTGCGCTCACGCCCCGACAGAGGAGAAGGATGATAATAGCAAGAATGAGTTCTATGATCTCCTAGAAAGAACATATGATCGATGCCCCATATATGACACCAAGATCGTTCTAGGAGTTTTCAGTGCTCAGCTGAGAAAAGAGGACATCTTTGCTGGCGTCATCGGGAAACACAGCCTGCACGACACCACCTCCGGAAACGGACTCAGGCTGTTAGACTTCGCCGCGGGGCGGAACCTCTCTGTGAGTAGTACGCGATTCCCAACAACCATAAAGGAACCTGGCGATCCCCTGATCAATTAACCGTCAACCGATCGACGTCAGATACTTCTCCAATATTCTCGAGTTCCGAACATTCCGAGGCGCCAACATCGACTCGGATCATCACCCTGTTGTAGCCAAGGTAAGAACCCGGATATCGAGAGAAAGGTGAAACAGCTATCCAGATTAAACGGACCGAAGCCTGCCGGGATCAAAACGGAGACCTAGTAGTAGAGTCGCAATCGATCCTGAAAATCTAGAAAAATCATATCTTCAGACATTTAAGCGGCGATGACGGCCCAAATTCCACTGTAAGGCAGAATGTTCTCTCCTTCCTGAATGATGATAGGCAAGAATTCTGTCCCCCAGACTCAGACGAGGTCAAGATAGCAATATCGAGAACAAAGCTGCTGGAGCGGATGGACTGTCCGCAGAACTCTTTAAAGCAGCTGGAGATGACCAGGTTGGGCACATGCACCAGCTCGTCTGTAAGATATGGTCGAAGGAAAGCATGCCCGATGAGACAGCGTCGTCTGTCTGGTCCACAAGAAGGGAGACCCCTTCGACTGCCCCAACTTTCGAGGGATTAGTCTCCTTAACATCGCGTACAAGATCCTCTCTACCGTATTGTGTCAACGTCTGAAACCGTTCGTCAACAACCGGACAGGTCCTTATCAGTGTGGTTTTAGGCCAGGGAAGTCCACCATCGACCAAATCTTCACACTACGGCAGATCCTGGACACTGACAACCTATTCGTCGATTTTAAGCACGCATATAACAGTGTGCATAGAGACGAGCTACACAGTGTCATGTCCAGTTTTGGCATTCCTACCAAGCTCGTAAGATTGTGTGGGATGACGATGGAGAACTCTCACTGCTCCGTCAAGGTCGGGAACGAACTCACCGAGACCTTCAACGTCAAAAATGGACTTAGACAAGGTGACGCACTGTCATGTGACTTCTTTAACATCATCCTTGAGAAGATCGCGCGTAACTCACAAGTCAACGCCAGAGGCACGATCTTCCAAAAGTAATTTCAATCGCTAGCTTACGAACACTGCGAGCCGTCAATGACGCGTTTGCTGGCATCGAAGCGGAAGCGGCTAAAATGGGTCTGGTGGTTAACGAAGTACATGCTGTCATCAAGGAAGGACACACAGTATCGACGTCTCGGACAGACCGTCACAATAGGCAGCAGAAACTTCGAGATAGTCAAGGACTTCGTCTACCTCGGCTCCGCGGTAACCAACACAACAACACTAGTACCGAAATCAAACGCAGAATCACTCTTGCCAATCGCTGTTTCTTTGGGCTCAAGAGGCAACTGAGTAATAAAACCCTCTCTCGAAGGACTAAGCTTGCTTTATACAACAATGTGATCATCCCAGTCCCACTCTATATCGCGGAAACTTCGACGCTACTAAAAGCGGATGAGGAAGCCCTGAGTCTTTTAGAGCGAAAAGTTTTGCGAGCGATTTTTGGTCCTGTTTGCTGGAAAAGAAGATTTAACGACGAACTCTATGAGCTGTACAGCGGCATGCGCCTAGTGAAGCGTCTTCGGGTACAACGTTTAAGATGGCTAGGCCATGTAGAGCGTATGGACACCACTGCTCCGGCCCGAAAAGTTTTCGAATCTGAGCCATTGGGACAACACAACAGAGGACGGCCTAGGCTAAGGTGGCATACACAAGTGGAAAAGGATTTCAACCAACTTGGAGTGCGCAACTGGCGGCAGCTAGCGCATGTTGGTTGAGGCCCAGGTCCATCCACGAACTGTAGCGCCACAAGAAGAAGAAGAGTAAATGACTGTACGGGTATTTTGCACTCAGATGGGCCTTCAATGTGTAGAAGAAAGTACCTAAATAAGAGATAAAGAAAAATCATTTAAAGCTTATCTGAATCCTATAGAGCATTCATTTTTCAATTGTATTTTTGCTTACAGTTTTGTTATAACTTTGACCACACATTTTTAGTTATTATTTTGTGTTGATGTTAATTAAACTCCTTATTTATTTTTCGTTAAACTGACAGCATGAACATTTCATTTCAGTTTTGTTCACGTGAAGCATTCATAAGATTTCAGAAATAAATTGATCTCTTTTATAAATGTATGCATCCCACAATAATGTTAAGCCACTGTGCACTCTTTGCATTAAATCAAACAACTACATAACTGTTTGTTCGTTTGGATGTGATTCCCAAAATTTCGAAATTTACTGACACAACTACAGTCTTCAAGTGTTAATATATTTGCTATATTAATATATATATATATAGCACGGACAGCGCCATCTGCAGTGGGGGCCCTGATATAGTGGTCACAGGTTCGGTTCCTGGAACACCTCTTTAGACAACACTCAAAAAGTACTAATTGTCTGGTAAAGGCTTCTCAAATCTAACCGTTCGTAGTCGGCAGAAAACTGTAGGTTTTTCCATACTCGGGAGAGCTGAAAAAGTTAAAGTCCCTGATGGACTCATCACCATTCAGCACCATCTGCAGTGCATTACTGGAAAGTTTGCGTTGTTCTAAGTAACTCATTGAGTGAGTAGTTAAAAATAACCGATTGACCAAAAATCAAACTACGAGATCAAAAATTATTCGATGACATGGCTCATTGAAGTAATGCATTGAGTGCATTATCTACAATAAAGAGTTATTTGTATTTCTAAGTATCAGTTTTTTTGCCACAACATCCACTTAACATAAAAAAAGAACGACGTACGTTGTCGGCTTTTGCTTGGGTAGCAAAAGATTATTGGAATGATTATTTATTATTTTATGTATCGATTTACCGTACAAGAACGATGCGATTTGTTCGTGAAAATTGAAAGGAGTCAGCTTGCGCCTCAACTTTGTACATTTTCAGAGAAATGTATATGAGACAAGAAAACTAACTCTTGGTTTAAATTTAAATTTTTTTATGAATATGCACCGCTCGGTGGAAAAGAAAACCATTTAAAATTAACAGTTAATAATTAGTTCCATTTATTATTGAATGTTAAATACTACATTGTTGTAATTGACTATCATGTGTTTGATAAGAATGCGTTACTCACAAAAATAATAACGAAGAACCAACTCCTTATCCATAAAACAAAAATATGTTTTTAATATAATGGGATATATTAAATATATATTGTGAACCAAATGCAAAATTTCCCATTTCCCTGCTCGCTGACCAACTGTCATAATTGTCTGGAATAAATCTGGAAATAAGGGATTAACTAGACGTCGGCTCCGAAATTCCTGCCAATTGTCAATGTGTCAGATTTGCTATCAACAAATCGTAGTTTGCCGTAAGATTATAGAACTGATAATAGAAATGATCTCCGGAAAAGTGTTTTTCCATATTGCTGCAATATTTTCACTTACTGCATCTGTGTTAAGTGGACCTGAGGAAAATGAAGGAGTTAAATTTGCAAGCAATTGTGAAACATGTAAAATATTGGCGATGGAATTACAAGACAAATTGAGTGAGACAGGCAAATCTCACGACGTTCTCGAAATGGGGTATGGTGCAAAATCGATATTAATTATCAAAATAATTAATTACATTTTCTTTTAAAGCTATTCCTTAGACGATGTTAAACCAAAAAAACGTACTGAGTATCGGCGAAGTGAACTACGCTTGCTTGAATCTACTGAGAATGTCTGCGACCGTATTCTAGAATATAATCTACATAAGGAAAGGCAGGATAGTACCCGCTTCGCTAAAGGAATGCCTCAAACATTTAAGGCATTACATGGTCTAGTTGACAAGGGTGTTAAGGTAGAACTCGGAATTCCTTATGAACTCTGGGATAAACCACCAGTTGAAGTTACTCAAATGAAGTCCCAATGCGAAAATCTCTTAGAAAAGTATGAAGATGTAATTGAGGATTGGTATTTTAATCACCAAGATTCGAAACCATTGCTTCAGTATCTTTGTGAAGAAAAGGCGCTCCCAAAGCATGACCAAAAGTGCCTCAAGGAAGCACCCCTTTCGGGAGAAAATAATAAGAATTCAAACAAACGCGCCAAAGGAGAAACAACAAATGATGAACTTTAACTTAAGACTTTGAATAGATTCAATTATTATAGTCGAAGTCGAAATATGTGAAAAATGTATCGACCCTAATTTATGTTTAATGTTTAATAAATACTTCCATTTTTGTATACAATAAATCCACATGTACCTTTTTTCTCAAGTCAGCAACACAAGGAAAACTTACGTATTTTCGTGAATATAGAAAAAAAGTTGATGACCCCTTGTTTTGTGATCTTATTTTCAATAAAAATAAGCAAAAGCATCATGTACAGACAAAATGCGCAAGGGACTGCATTGTTTTTAGTTCAGGACTTCGTACCGTATACCGTTTTGCTTCTAAGTTCCACTTACAATTAGCATACGGATACAAATGTATATTGCAAGATACCCGATTTTAGGTACAAGGTTAGATCAATTTTAAAACATTTTATTGCTTTTCAACGTTGAAACTTTCCTTTAAAATTTATCGCATCGTGTTGAATCCATGTGTAGCTGACCGATTCATAACCCGTTTTAGTGTGTGATGTCCTCTTCACTTAAACTGGAGATGGTGACTTATTAAAATCTCTGCTTGACAAGAATGTTTAATGATAGTATGCATGGGGGTTTCTTACTTACCTTACCCTAAATAATATATGGACATTTTTATGAACCCTAATTATCGTGTGCTTACATTCTTGTGAGCACCAACAAAAGTTGGTTGTAAACTCACTAACTTTGATAGTACGGACGCTTTAAACTGAATATCAACGGTAAGCAGTGAATTGAGTAATGCTTTGTACACAGGGTCTCTGTCTGTAGCGATGAAAATAAAAAAAAATATATATTCATTTCGGGTTGCCTCAGCAAATTCAGGTCGGTGTAGTTTAATTTAATAATAATAATTTAGATTAGATTTCTAGAAACATATATTTCTATATGAGCCCGTTGGATATGACGAACATATTTTTATCAGCGAAAAACAAGTTTTCTAGAAGTGTATACAATCTTATTGGAAGTATCTCTCCTTAATCATCACAATTATAAATCCTTTAACAGACTGGAACATTGTCAAATACAGCTGACATAGGTTTCAATATTCTCTACAAAAATATAATTAGATATGCAGTAAAACATTAATTAATGTAGCTTACTTTCAATAACATTTGCACAATTTTCTAAGAACTTGTCACTATTTGTGTCGTGAGAACGTCGTTCAGGAACTTTAAGACAGTAATCTGGACCATAGCTCAAGAAGAAATTATTACGGTCAGGAATGTCATCGCACAACTCTAAACCACAAACCGATGCTGTGATTTGGGTCCAATAACGACTTGTATTTGGAAAATTATAGCCTCCCCCACCCAAGAACATGGTTGGTAATTTTGAATTTAGTATGAACCTTATACATTCCAGCATATCATGTGGGTATAAATTTGATGAGCCAAGTGGATCTCCTGCTATGACGTCGGCGCCACATTGTAGCACACACACTTGTGGTTGAAAACTTTTTAAAATACGATCCGTTACTCTGAAATACATAGTTAGTTACATCTTCATTTTCCCATATTTTATTAACCGTTCGTTACCTCTTGAAGTATTTAACAAATCTTTCACCTGTGATGCCACTCTTATATGGGAAATTAGCTGCATAACCTTTACCACCTGCAAAACCACAATCCTGGCTATCACCAGTGCCTGGAAAAAATCCAGGCTCATACTGATGAAAGGATAGTGTGAAAACTCTTTTCGTAGTCTCAAAAGCTTCTTGAACTCCGTCGCCTGTAAGAAGAAAAATGAATTAAGCCCACAATATACAAATATTTGCATGTATTCATCGGATCATTTCAAAGAAAATTATTATTACCATGATGAACGTCCAAATCAATATAGAGTACCCTCTGAAATGTTTTTCTTAGCAAAAGAATACCTAACACGATATCATTCACATAACAATAGCCTGCAGCTTTGTCCCGATGTGCATGGTGCCATCCTCCATTCCAATTAAAAACTATGTCTGCTTGTCCATTAGAAATTTCATTACAGCCAGTCATTGTCGACCCAGCAATGCAAAGTGCATAATCGAATATTCCATTCCACACCGGACAATCAAATCCTTAACGAAAATTTTGAATATTCAATACATTCGTATTGTACCGATGGACCCACCTAATCCAAACTCAGAATCTTCTGAGTCACTTTCATCTAAATTAGATCTCGTCATAAGAAACTGCGTATAGTCACTAGAATGGAAACCTCTAAGATCAGCAGCTTTACATACCTTTGGTCTCAGGACTTCCATACTTTTTGGCAAACCGTAGAACTCTATAAGTTCATGAACCATTTCAGCCTAAACTTTTCAATTGTTAACGATTGAGTTTTATAAATTTTTATTTTATACGAACCCGGGTTGCAACTGCCGGGTTCTTATTACTTTCCGTTATCAATTGTTCACTATGTATATATTTAATTCGAGAGGAATGCATTATTTAAAACTGACTTGAAAAGTTAGCAATTCAAATGAAATGTTAGCAATTCAAAATAACAGCAACAATTACAAATGTCAAAAATGTGCATAAATCTGTTCTTGTGCCAGTGCTGCCACGTTTCATCTATTACAGCATTCAAGCAGTGTTGCCATTTTATTACTTTGTTATTACTTCATCACGCGAAGTTGCAGATATTCAATTGGTGCTATATAAGTACTACTTAATGGATTACGCCATGTTTATGCTCGCGATCAGCTCGGATGATGGAATATACAATGTCAGCAAGGTTTAGTGTGAGAGCCCGCTCTCCGTAAGTTCGTTCATAAAATGTTGGAAATTTGTTAAATTCATCTGGTCCGCTCGTGTGGGTGGAATAATTGGAATATCTGGGCTGGTATCGACGAGAAATTCCAATTCTGTGTTATGGCCCATAATGAATAGTAGACGTGGATATGACGTACCATCAATATTAGTGAAGTTTACTGATAGTGATTGGTGTTTTCCTGCTGCAAAGTCGACGAATATGGTTTTGGGCATTTTTGACGTTGTCAGCGAATTTAAGGTGGCAGTAGCGAACAATCGGAGTTGAACTGTTGGAAGACTAATTTTCATCGCGTCGCTTTGCTGAAGCACTCCGAGAATGGCTGCGTCTGCCCTAACTTGTCGAAATTTTCCTAAAGTTTTTTAAATTTTTTGGACAGCTCTTGTAATTGTTCCTCCAGATCTGATTTGCGGTTTTATCTAGAAGTAGGCATTAAGTGTCCCGAATGCGTATGACGTTGAATGCCATTTAATTAATCTGTAAGCTGAGCAAGGTTATTGTTTTCCAATTTGTCCGCTTTACTTAGTATTGTGGCAAACGATCAAGCCATAATCATCGAGTAGATTACCACCCAGCCGATGCATTTCTGCCAACAACTCTCTCAACAATGTACCATGCAGAGCAAGTGGATAAGAACTGCATGGTGCTTTGCTTAGAGAGTTGATCTGTTTCACTGCCGGCCTTACGAATACCTCCATAGACGTTTTTACGGCTGCTTTTCTTGTCTGTCCATCCGTTGCGGGATATACTTCCACAATTACCCCTTTCGGCCAGGTTCCTCTTGGTAAGTTGTCGTTTATGATAATAACATCTCCTACTGGAATTTGTTTTTTGCGTTCAAACCATTTTGTCCTTTTTGTTAATGTGGGTAAGTACCCTTGGATCCACCTTTTCCAGAAAAGATTGGCTAGTTGTTGACTTCTTTTCCAACTCTTTCTCAGAAGTAAGTCCTTGTCGTCAAAGTTGCCTGGAGCTTTACATCCATCCGGGGATCCGAGGAGGAAGTGGTTTGGTGTCAATGCTTCCATATCTTCCGCTTCCAAAGATACGTAGGTAAGCGGACGAGAATTCAAAATTGATTCCCCTTCGATGAGGGCGGATAGTAGAATGTCCTTGTTTTTTTCCTTGAAGACTTTTTTTACTGAGCCGACTAACCGCTCCCAAATTCCTCCCATTGTGGAGCGGCTGCTGGATTGAAGTACCATTCTTTTTCAGATGTCGTGAATGCGGATTTGATTTTTTTCTTATCCAATGTCTTGAAAGCGTTATGCAGTTCTCTTCCGCACCCTTAAAATTTGTCCCATTATCTGAGAAGAAAACCTTTGGTTTTCCTCTACGACCTATAAAATTTCGTATGCACATAATGCTTGCATTCCAAATGAATGGCTCTCACTGTGAGGCATGTGAAGAGTTCTCCCCAGCGCTTTTCTGAACGTCTTCCTACTGTTACTATAATAGGTCCAAAGTAGTCCACGCCTACATGGGTGAGCGGTTTACTATACACTGCAAGCCTTGCGGTGGGTATCTGCGCCATCTCTGGAAACGTTGGTCTTGCCCTTATTCTTTGACAATGCAGGCATGTTCGGCGTATAGCTTTTAGTTCTGCGCGGAGTCCAGGAATCCAAAATTACAATTTAATCTTGTTTAGAACTGTTTCATTACAGCCGCGATAATGCTTTTGATGAAAATGTTGGATTATCAATTTCGTTACCTTATGTTTCCTTGGCAAGAGTACGGGTCGTCTTGTTGCTTCTCCAACGAAGTCTGCTTGGTCAATTCTTCCTTTCATTCTGAGTATCCCATTTTCACCCAAGTACGGAGAAAGTTTAAAAAGAACGCTTGATTTGCTTATTTTTCAATTACCAACAAGAGCGGCGATCTCGTCGTTATAAACTTGTCTTTGTACAATCTTGCACAAAACTATTTCTGCTTGCTTGCGCTCGGTTGACATCAATGCTGACTCTTGCAACTGCTGTCCCTTCATTTTCATTTTCATTTTTCGCAACGGTCCTTCGCAAACGCTGCCACGATGAGAATCTTTCCACTGCAACAAGTTCATTCTCCTCTATCAAGTGCACAAGCAGATATTTCGACCGCAACTCTTCTTTGTGTTGATCATCCAATTTAGCTGACTCGCCTGGCCATTTGTCTGTTGTTGGTCCGCTAAACCACCTTTGATTAGAATTGAAAATTAAAAACTTTTTCCATTTCGTTGGCTCGTCAGCCACATTTTACTTCCTTGGGATCCATCGCCATTCAGTCAATTTTGATTCTTCCCGAATCTCGCTGATTCTATACATCACAAACTGGTTCCACGAAAGCACTGTACGCGAGTCCGACCAGAAAATTCGTTTCCCGATAGTTATAGAATTGCCTTAGTCAGTTTCACGCCCATCAAAGTAGCTTGAAGCTCCATACGAGGAATGGAAATTGGTTTCCTTGGAGCAACTTTCGTCTTAGCTCCAATAAGAGCGCAGTCAACCAAATCACCACAACAAATACGGAGCCATTGCCTCCTCACTTGCATCTACAAAAATGTGCAATTGTATAGATGCCTTGTTACCAGCAGTTAGTCCAGAGTAGCATCGAGGTATTCTGAGGTTTCTACTTGACGTAAAATACTTCGCCATTCTTCCCAACGCTCCAACAGCCTCTCCGGTATTACTTCGTCCCAATCCACGTTTGATCGTCACACTTCTTGCAGTATGACTTTCAATATGACCAAGTAAAGTGCCAAAAAACCTAGAGGATCAAATACGGACATTAATATTTTCAACATCTCACGTTTTGTTGGAGCTCGTTTTCCCTCGAGGATCTCTTGATGGGCCTTCACAAATCGTAATGAGAATGTAAATATGTCCTCCTTCCTCACCCACCAAATACCAAGAACTTTTTCAGGAGCACTGTCAGGATCTTCACTACTTTTGACTTGTTTATCTCCCACTACTTCTTCACCCAAACGTTGCATCACCACATCCGAGTTAGAGAGCCAACCTCTGATTTAAAATTCAGCCTTAGAATGAATTTCCTTCACTTCTTCTGCCAACTTGACTGCTTCTTCCTCATTGTCCACGCTGTCCATTAGATCGTCCATATAATGTCAGCAATTGCAGCCCGAGGGTATTTCTTTGCGAACCCACTTGCATTGGTGTTTTTTATATATTGCGCTATACTTGGTGAGCATGAAGCACCAAACGTTAGGACCTGCATGACATAAACATCAGGGACTCCTTCGCCATTAACATCTCTCCAAAGAAATCTTTGATTATGCTGATCTTCTGGTCGTACACGAACTTGGCTTATATCCCCACAAATTGCAATGCGACGCACTCGAAACTCGTAAATTTACTGCCCTTTGCCCTTCTCGACGCGATTTTTTATTTGTAAATTCAGCTTTACTTTCAGGGCCTTGTCGGACATTGTCTTTCGTTCAATGGATTCCAGCCTTCTCATTGCCATGGGATAACTATTAGGCATACTGATTTTCTCGTACCGCCATAACAGTCCGCTCTCGAAGCAATTTCCAATGCGCCTTGCAATCGTCTTTAGAATTTCCATCGCTCTTTTGTCCCCAACGTGCTCAATAAATTGCGACTCTGTCCCGTGTTTTTCCAATGATAGAAGCTCACCAACTTCTTTGTCGAATACCATTTCACATTCACACATTTGAAACTTGTGATACAAACAATCCAGCCTAAACGTGTCTTCATTGCTATTGGTTCATGTTGTTTGCCTTCATAAACCTGCAACCCAACTCCTAAATATTCATTTGGTACCCCAATGAGTACTCTTGGCTTATCGTCGACATACGAAGTTAGCGGCAGCCCTCTTAGATGGGAATACTTTTGTTGCGCTAAACGGGCATCAAATTGTTGACATGGCAATCCCAATGACTTGACGGTACGAATGTTTTGAATGAGATAGTTCTTTTGCATGTGTGACGGCAAACGCGGGGATATCCCAACAGTAACCACTTGCGAATTCTGCTCTACCCGAACGATATCTCCGCTCCACTTCAAACACAAGGGCTGTTTTGATCCAAACAAATCCAAAGCTTTGGCTAATTCTTCTTCCATTAGCGACAATGACGACCCAGAATCCAGGAACGCAAATGTATCGACTATCTTCCCATTTGCATGTAGTGTTACGGGCACAATTCGAAAAAGTACGTTGTCTTCGATGTTTTGATGTGTGTTACATGTTTCAGATGAAATTCTGTTTAGTTCTGGATGCATGCACTGATTTTGTTTTTCCTGGCAACCGTTTTGTCCACATATAATCTTAGCATTGCATTTCTTTTTGGCTGAATGTTTCAAGCAATACTCAGCTTGAGATCTTTGCGCTTCCTGATAAGCATGCAGATGGCCTACACGTCGTTCCGGTTTTGAATCTGTCAAAGCATACGATGTTAATTTACTTGCCGCTTTAGTTAACTAAATTGCTCCAACTTCTTCTTTGTACTCCCTTCTACATCGATACGACTATCAAATTTGTCAGCTCTTGACGCTACGTGATTTCTGATTTTCTGTAAAAGCGACGGAAAAATTACTTCCGGCTTACCGAAAAGCATTTCCAAATTTTCAATAACTTCTATTACCATTTCTGACATCATTAAACTATCTGCTGAAACTGCGTATGCCTTTCCTTCTAAGGCTCGTTGCAAACGCGTCATGTTTTCAACATCTGAATAACCGCATAATTCTGTACTAGTACGGTCATTATTTATAAAAATCGACCATTCTTCTGGCATGCCATTAAATGTTGGAAGTTCACTGGACAATGCCTGCCTTGCAGAAACCTGCTCTGGTGTTAACATTCTTTCTTTTAGAATTTCAGGTCTGCTTTTGCTGCTTGTTGTTGCACAATTTGTCCTGCTGATTCCATACTTTTGTACTTTTGAGCTAAAAGTTCATAACTTTTCGCAATATATTTTTGTTCCAAAAGACGTTGCTCCTCCAATTGAGCAAGTTCCAAGTCGATATTCATTTCTGCGGGACGCCTTTCCTTCGGTAATTCTTCCGTTAAAGCTTCCCCACTCCCTTGTTTCTCAGAACTACGTTCTTCCCTTGAAATCTGTTCTATGTTCCGTTGTTCAGTTACTGTTACGTTTACCAAATAAGCGTTGCAGCTCCATGCTCGATTAGCTTCCGTTTTATCCACCCCTGCGCAAGCAAAGTGATACCATACATCACATCACATCACATTTCTGTGGTGTCCGGTCCCTCGCAGCAGCCACAAGAACTCCTCGCAAACTCCGTTGCCATGCTGATATTGCTCTAGACAACTAATGATTTTAAAGAATTGTTAGAAACAATTGGAATGGATACTGAAATGTTACCATCCGAGGATTTGAAAAGCGGATTCTTTTATAATATTTTAAACTTAAATTTATTAATACTTCTTGAAAAAATAATTATAAATCCAAATCGCTTTAAAATCAGTCGAACCTCTAGTCACAGGAATGAAATGAATATGAACTTTTTAAATTTCAAGGAAGACGTTGCTGTCAGTTTGTTTCTCAATAATATATCTCCCTCTAGTTGTCGACTTTTCTGTTTGCTCTGCTTTAAGGTGGTATCAGATGTGTTTTTTAACATGTCATGTTGTTAATAACCATGTTTTCAAAACAGTTGCGCAGTTGTTTACAGTAGTTAACTTGAATTTAAGAACTGATACTCTCACAGCTTAATCCCGTCGGCGTCAGAAGTTGTAGGGTATATGTCTACCTTTATTCCAATAAGGTTTTCAAAATAATATTATACAGTACAAAAGTAAAAGCAAACGATAAATTATTAGAAAAATATTTTTGTTTAAAATATACTGCGAACGCTACGACTAGTATGCTTGTATGCTTGGATTGAAATGATTTGTTTTCATTTTTATTTTCAATAAGACAAATCTGTCCCTGAACTCTGTTCTTCTTTGATTATCTTGTCTAGGGGCACACAGAGGGCTCACAATCCAATGTGGAGCAGCTGACATCTTCTTCAAAGCGAAACAGTGTAAAGCAATAATAAATTTTAAATACCATTCGTGTGTAATGCATTCTCTTGCAAACAAGGTTTACTCCGCCGTAATATTAAAAAAAAACAATAATTGAGTGGCATTACAGCCCACAAGGGGCCAGGCCCTAGCTTCTACAACAACTACTCGTGTTGTACGTGCAACTGTTCTCTTACGAGTAGAAGGGACCTACAGTTTTTTGCCGACTCCGAACGGCGAGATTTGAGAAGCTTTTCATAGACAATTGATACTCTTTGAGTGTTGTCAGCAACTCGAAAGAGGTGGTGCCGTGAAAAAATGCTAGGTTTCCCGTACGGGAATTGAACCTAGACTTTCTGCGCGGCGGTCGACGCACCTACCCACTACGCCACAGGGACCACATTAATAAAAATAAAAATATAAATTTTTTGGTCGCCGTCAGGTAGTGGGTAAGTTCGCAGAAGGTTCGAATCCCGGACGGAGCACCTCGTATTTTTTTCATGGCACCACTCCTTTTGAGTTCCTGACAACACTGTTCGGAGTCGGCAGGGTCCCTTCTACTCGTGACAGAATCGTAGCACGCACAAGAGTATTTGGCTTTTTGAGTTGCCAGATTTAAATTAAAACACAAGTTTCAAACAACGTTATAAAAATGTTAACTTTATTTTTAGCCCCAAAATAGTTCCTTACTCTTCTACGCTTTAAATAAGAAGACAACGAATAACTGCTACTTGAACAATGGTCATTGTTCACACAAGTCGTCGTGAAGTTCAAAAAGGAGCTCGGGAACTTCTTTGTCTCGACTTCGATGCCATCTGTGTGTGGAAGTCTGCATTTGGTTGTGTGGCCAAGTCGCCACAGTACTCCCCCTCTAGTGACGAAGTCGCGGTTGAATCAAACGTCAAAATGTACTTTTCTCAGCTGTTTGTGGGTATCTGTTTTTGATTTCAAATTGTTTGCTAAGGAAGAAAAATTGGTTGAATTAATAAATTGTTTTTCAACTATTGCATCTATTGTTTCGGAGTGGATGTATGCTGGTTTGAGTCGGTCTATGGATACGTTTGTTAATTTTCCATCTGCGTTGATTGTGAATAGTTGGCTGGTTATTCTTTTTATTACAGGATGTGGTCCGGTGTATGGCTGTTGCAGAGGTTTCTTTACGGAGTCACATCGTAGAAAAACATGAGTGCATGTGAGAAGACTTGGTGAAACAAACAATTTTTTGCTGGAATGATTGGATGTTCCTGTTGGTCCAAGTTTTCTCATCATTTCTCGATGTCTCTCAACGAAAATTTGAGGGTTGGATATGTTTTGTTCCGGTGTGAAGAACTCACCAGGGACTCGGATATTTTTTCCATACACCATCTCTGCTGCTGAAGCTTTGATGTCATCTTTGTATGCCGTTCTCAATCCCAGTAAAACTGTTGGGAGAGCATCAACCCAGCGAGTTTGTTCGTGGCACATAAGTGCAGCTTTTAATGAACGGTGCCAACGTTCAATTAGTCCATTTGAAGCTGGATGGTATGGTGATGTTCGAATACGTATAGTCCCCAATAAGTTGGTGAGTGCAGTGAATAATGCGGACTCGAACTGTGTCCCTTGATCCGTTGTTATTTGCACAGGAGAACCGAAACGTGAAACCCAGTGTGTGTAAAATGCGTTCGCCACAGTTTCTGCAGTCATATCCCGTAGGGGTATGGCTTCTGGCCATCTGCTGAACCGGTCTATTATTGTGAGGCAATATCTATATCCTTGACAGAGTGGTAAAACTATTATGTCGATGTGCACATGATGGAATCGTTGTTCTGGAACAGGAATTGAATTTACCATTGAATGTGTGTGTTTATTTACCTTCGAACGCTGGCATTGGATGCAAGTTCGTGACCAGTTTAGTGCATCCCTTCTGATGTTTGGCCAAACGTACTTTTGCCTGAGTTGTCGACTGGTTGTCTTTCCGCTTGGGTGTGCAAGGTTGTGCACTGACTCGAATGCTTTTAGGCGTAATGAAGATGGTATGTACGGCCGAATAGAGTTGTCTGAAACATCGCAGTAAATTTTAATACCAGGTTCTAAGGTAATTTTTGATAAATTGAGTGATGAATTCCCTTCCTTCAGGATGTCTTGCAGTTCTTCATCTAATAGCTGGGACAGATGAAGTTCACGTTGATCAAACTGTGAGGGCATTGATATAGCATTGATCCGAGAAAGTGCGTCGGCTACCAGATTGCTTTCACCAGGGAGATATCGTATATCTGTGGTAAACTGAGATATAAAATCTAGTTGTCTCAAGCGACGTTGAGGAGCTTTATCGGAGCGTTGTTGAAATGCATATACCAATGGCTTGTGATCTGTTTGAACTATAAAATGTCGACCATCTAGCAGATGTTTGAAGTACTGTATGGCCAGATAGATCGCCAGTAGTTCACGGTCGTAAGTGCTGTATCGACTTTGGGCTTTTGACAATTTGCAAGAATAAAGTCCAATCGGCTTACCTTGTCCAGATTCTTGTTGTTCTAACTTGGCACCAACTGCAGTATCCGATGCATCAGTGGTTAAGACAAGTGGTGCATTTGGCTTGATGTGCGACAACAGTGTTGCTCGCTTGATGCTGTTCTTGCAGTTTTCGAAAGCTGTTTCAGCCGAATGTGTCCATGGAACAGGACGCTTGTCATTTTTCTTGGAATCCTTAATGAGATCATTCAGAGGCGCTTGAATGTGTGCACAGTGTGGTATATATCTCCTGTAGTAGTTTGTTATTCCAAGAAAACGGCGTAGTTCCAAGATGGTAGTTGGTTTCGGATAGTTGGCAATTACCTCAACTCTATCCTCCGGTGGTCTGCAACCCGATTTGTCTATTTTGTGCCCGAGGAACGTTACTTCGGACTTTCCGAATGTGCACTTCTTCAAATTCAGGATTAAGTTGTGTTCTTGAAGGCGCTGTAGTACCAACTTGACGTGTTGAAGATGTTCTTCTTCTGAATTTGAAGCGATGAATATGTCGTCAATATAACAATAGACGAATTCCAAACCACGGAGAACCATGTCCATGTACCTTTGGAATGTTTGAGTTGCATTTTTAAGTCCGAATGGCATGACTACAAACTCAAACAAACCAAAGGGAGTTGTTACGGCAGTCTTTTCGATGTCCTCTGGTGCCATAGGAATCTGGCAATATGCTTTGTCGAGGTCCAAGATTGAAAAATGCGTTTTATTGTGCAGGTTTTCCGTGAAGTTCATGATGTGCGGTATCGGATACCTGTCCGGTTTTGTTAGAGCGTTTAAACGACGGTAGTCGCCACAACATCTCCAACCGCCAGTCTTTTTTTCAACCAAGTGGATCGGACTGGCCCATGGACTGTTAGAAGCGCGACAGTAACCCTTCCGCAAAAACTCGTCGAAATCTTTTTTTGCTTGTTTGAGCTTATCTCCGGAAAGTCTTCGTGGACGTTCAGCAATTGGTTGACCCGTTGTCACGATGCAGTGTTGCACACTGTTGGTCTTCGATTTGACGGCTGTATTGTCTCTGTTACCAAGAAGGAATTCGTTAACCAGACTGATATATGGTTCAGGTCCAAATACGGAAGGCAGTCTGGTAATTCCAGTGGAGTGAACTATTCCTGGCACGCTTAGAGACGTTGTCTTGTCGACAATGCGTTTTGACTTCAAATCGATCAGAAGTCCGTAGTGCGCGAGTAGGTCTGCACCGATGATCGCTGTTTTAACGTCGGCAATAATGAATGGCCATGTTATTGCCCGTCTAAGACCGAGATCAAGGGTAAGTGTCTTCTGTCCATACGTGTAGATTGGAGAGTTATTCGCCGCGAGAAGTGTTGTTTCTCCTCTTTTGTTTTGGCAGTTGTTAGGACGAGGTAAAACACATATAGTCGAACCGGAGTCTAGCAAGAATTTCTGGTTTGTGTTTTTGTCATACACGTAGAGGCGGCATTCAGAATTTGCAGTATTTGATTTCGATCTGTTGTTAACCGCCTCAGGTAACAACAGACTTGCTAGTTTTTTGAGCTATTTGCACACGGTTTCTTACAATTAATTGCTTTTTCCCCGAACTTTTGGTGGAAGTAGCACAATGTTGTTGGAGAGTTGGGCCGCCTCGAAGTGGATCGGTTACGTGACTTGGTGCGATTCCTACTTCGAAATTGATTTGCTGATAATTTTTTAACTTCAGCTGTCAGAATGGACATTGAATATTCGAGAGCTGTGAGTCTCCTATTGAAGTCGATGCTGCTCAGTTTTTCATCGCTGACTTCAGCCGCAAAAACAGAATTCGTTGTTGTGTTGTCCAGTATTTTGTCGGCGATTTCTGACAGAGAAGTAAGATCAACGTTGTGACTAGCGGAAAGAATGGCACGAATGTTATTTGGTATTCTTGCCATCCAAATTGTGGATAGCATTTCGTCGGATACATTCTGTCCCGCTAATCTGCGCATTTCACGTAGAAGGCTCGATGGGCGTTTATCCCCAAGTTCGAGTGAAGTCATCAGCCTATTGAGCTGTCGTTCTTTTGATTCTGTGAACCTAGCAATTAAGTGTGTTTCGAAGGATTCGTACTTATCTTGTAATGGTGGTTTTTGGATAAGATCGGACACCTCGTTCAAAATTTCTGGATCCAGGGCAGCGACTATTGCGTTGAATCGACTGTTGTCTGATGTAATACGGTTGTTATGGAATTGTGCCTCGATCTGCGCGAACCAAAGAGCAGGATTTATCTTCCAGAAGGGTGGAATCTTCAGGTTTCTCAATACTGCAATTTCCCTCAGTTGACTGGTTTCAATCCCGTGTAGTGGACTCGCCTGAGAAGGAGTTGATGGAGCTGCATCCATGTCGAGTGTGTCTTCCTGATTGGTCATCACAACGTAGATTTCTGGTTATTTTTAAAAAAAACTTGCGTCGGGGTCACCACTTTGGCTTTTTGAGTTGCCAGATTTAAATTAAAACACAAGTTTCAAACAACGTTATAAAAATGTTAACTTTATTTTTAGCTCCAAAATAGTTCCTTACACTTCTACGCTTTAAATAAGAAGACAACGAATAACTGCTACTTGAACAATGGTCATTGTTCACACAAGTCGTCGTGAAGTTCAAAAAGGAGCTCGGGAACTTCTTTGTCTCGACTTCGATGCCATCTGTGTGTGGAAGTCTGCATTTGGTTGTGTGGCCAAGTCGCCACAAGTAGTTGTTGTAGAAGCTAAGCTCTGGTTCTTTGTGGGCTATAGTAACCCTTAATTATTGAAAATACACATTGCATTAAAGCATAATTCCGTCTTATTTCCTGCCATCGATACTTGCATATAGTTCTATCCATTTCTTAATCACGTTCAATAGTTTCCGACAAAAAACGGCTGAAGAATAAACAACGTAAGCGCCATCTGTTGACAAATAGATGAAAGTTTATTTTTTCTTGAATCAGGAATTAAACTCAACGACGGCATCTCAGAATTTGGCGAATCTACAACAGCAACAGCTCAAAGCATTCAAACAACGATATGAAAATGTTGGCCTTGCGGCTGTGATCTGTGTTAACTTTCCAGATTCCTATAGCAATTTAATTATGACACTCTAAAATTGGGGAACTGGTTTTACTACAGATCTATTGCAGGAACGTTTCTAAGCTGAACCTGTGAATTGTGATAATGCTGCAAAGTCATAAAGAAAATTATAATAATAATAAGTTTCGTGGTAAGTGTTTTAAGTGCGCTAATCAACTAATTAAGTCATTCGTTCATTTCCAAGGAATGCGAATAAGGGCTTACACAGATCATTCTAAGGATGCTACTGCAATCCTATGGAGAGTCTCTCCATGATGAAGACCAAACCTCACATAATATCCATCCAAGAACTATGAGTGTAGAAAAAACGCAAATGTGGTCTTTGTGGCCTGCATGGTTTCTCTCCACTCTACGACGAGCGATTGGAAAGACCGTGAACTGTCTTATTGTGCCGAGCCTTCTCCCAGAAATCCAGCTTGGACAATTTTGCGGACAAAACCTGGTTGCTGTGGTCATCAATTACAAATCAAATAGAGTTTGGCACAATTTTGTTGATGCTTCAGCCTACTTCCGAGTTCGTCCTTCCACCACCAACGGAGGTAGTGGAACTCGTAGAGTACTGCGAAACGAAAAAGACGGGTCTAGTCATCTGCTGTGATGCTAATGCTTGTAACATCTTCTGGGCCGGGATTGCATCTTCTCGACTTCTTATTTTCGTTCGGCATGAACATTGACAACATTGGCTCCCGGCAAACTTTTGTTACGAGAAGAAGGCTTAATGCTATCTAACATATATCTTAACGAGATCACAGATTGGAAAGTTGTGTCGGAAGTGTCCATGTCGGACCATACATACATAAAATTCCGAATCGAATGCGAGACCACAATTTTGCAGAAGATCAGGAACTCTAGGAAAACAAACTAGCGTAGGTTAAGGGAAGAGTTAAACAATCACGTCGCACCTCTCCCTAAATTCAGAACGAAGGGTGAGGTTGAGGAGGTAGTTCAAGGTTTGAAAGGCACCTAACTAAATGCTACACCTCCTGCAGCCCCTTTGTTCCGTGGTGGAACACGGAACTGCAGACTGTTTGCAAGGAAACTAGAAAACCTTTAAATAGGTCACTCAAGACCAATTGAAATAAAAATAATAATAATAATAATAATAATTGAGTGGCACTACAGCCCACAACGGGCCAGGGCCTAGCTTCTACAACACCTACTCGTGTTGTGCATTCTACTGTTCTTCACGAGTAGAAGGGACCTACAGTTTTTTGCCGACTCCGAACGGCGAGATTTGAGAAGCTTTCCATAGACAATTAATACTCTTTGAGTGTTGTCAGCAACTCGAAAGAGGTGGTGCCGTGAAAAAATGCTAGGTGTCCCGCCGGGAATCGAACCCAGAATTTTCTGCGCCGCGGTCGATGCACTTACCACTGCGCCACGGCGACCACAAAAAATAAAAATAATATAACAAAAAATAAAAATAATATAACAGGCTAATTCGGGCTTTAAAAAGTGCCTCACATAAAAATTTTTGTGGTAAGATCGAAACACTCGGTGAAACCAAGAGACTGGTGAAAGTCCTTAAGAAAAACAAAGCACTCAGGCTGGACACACTCAGGAAACCCGATGGTTCCTGTACTGAGTCAAAAGCTGAGACCCTCCGGCCAATGCTAGAGGCTCAGGGAACCTGATTATAACTGGCTCAAAACCAGGGCCAACTTTCGAAACTGACCAAATAAACATACCTCACAGACGCTAGTATAGGGCATCGTTCGTGGTAACAGATGAAGCTGTTTGTTTGAACCAACTCAAATCAATGTATGGGCATAACACCCACATTGATTTGTATTGTGAGACGAATTTTTTTTTACACTTCTAAATTTTGCTTTACTCTATCAACTGCATCGTGGGAATTGGTTTCCAAATGTCTGGAATCGATATGAGAGGGCGATTTCGAGTTGATGTGAGCAACATTCGTGGGCTAAGAGCAAATCTCTTTGCTTTGTATGTTCACCTCTCGCGTTACAAACCAGCCGCCTTGGCACTGAGTGAAACACAGGTGGGTGAGAATACCGATTTGTCGGTACCGCGGTCTTGCCATTTATGTGCGTAGTGATGTTGCATACCAACTTCAACCACAATACAGTCTCTGTTCCAATCTGGAATTTAATTTGTTGTGGTTAAAACTCAATGTCTGCAAGCATTTAATCCACTACTGCTTCATTTATAGAAGTCCAAATCTGGACAGTAATTCGACTTATAATGAGTTTGATGCACTGTCCGATTCCATCACAAGAATTGCATCCCTGTATCCTCACACTAAAATCGCTATTACGGGCGTTTTCAATGTACACAATTCTTCTTGGCCTCGACATTGAGGCCAGACAACACCCTAAGGAAGGTATGTTGGAGTCTTTGCTGAAGTAAATAATTTAACCCAGCTAGTGAATGAGCCAACGCGAATACCTGACATTGCAGATCATTCCGCTAACACCTTGGACCTGTTTCTCACCTCTCATTTTGAGAAATACTCAATCGAAATACTGTCGCCTCTAGGCTCGTCTGACCATTGTGTCGTATCAGCTAATTTCTCGTATTCACCCCACACAGTTAGAGAACAAATTCCTAAAAGAACTGTATGGCTCTACGAGAAAGCCGACTGGAGCGGACTTAACAACTTCTTTTTTTTTTTAACTGGTAAATATTCTTCCTAGATAGTGACGTGGATGCCGCTGCTGATACGATCACAAATATTATTTTGCTGGGTATGAAGTCGTTCATTCCACACAGAGTGAAGAGCATCAAGCCCAAGGCAAATGCATGGTATGACTCGAGCTGCAAAGAGGCTATCAGGTTAAGAGAGATGAGTTTCCGGATTTACAAAGCCAACCCTTCTGAGCAAAACCGGAAGAAGTTTAAACGGGCCCGAAATGACTGCAATTCCCTATTAAGACGTGTGAAATTCTCCTACGACCAAAAGTTTAGGCAAAAAGTGCTACAATGTCCCAAGGATAGCAAACACTTTTGGTCTTTTGTGAAGAACATAAGAAACTCAGCCTCGTCTTCAATTCCTACGCTCATTCACAATGACATTCCAGCTGTTAACTCTTTGGACAAAGCAAATCTGATTGCTGCTCACTTCGCAGCTAGCTCTATGCTTCCAGATTGTGCTTTGCCTCCACCTGTACTCGAAAGGGTAAATTTTTCCATGGGATAGATTCACTTTGGCACTCGTGCAGTTGCAAGGGTCCTCAAATATCTAAATGTTCACAAATCCGCTGGCCCGGATGGTATACCCCCTGTTCTTCTGATGAGGTGTTCTTCAACGCTGTCAAAACCACAAGTCGTGCGAGATGGGTTCAAGTCTGATATCCACCATATTAATCCTGGTGTTCCCCAGGGTTCCGTTCTGTCTCCGACACTCTTTCTCATTTTCATAAATGATTTCTTGTCTGCTACTTCTAATCCTATTTACTCCTTCGCTGATGACAGTACCCTCAGCTTCTCATATTCGTTCCTTGGCTCACGTCCCTGCACTTCGGCCGTAAACTTGGAACGGCAGTGTATGTTAAGCACATTGAATTCCGACCTTAACAGCATAATCGCTTGGGGTACAAGAAAAAGAGTAGAATTTAATGCTTCCAAAACTCAGTGCTGTCAACGTTCCCAAAATAACCAGTCGTTATCCATGGACGGCACCTGCGTTGTTGAAACCGAAAAATTTTCTATTCTTGGTATGTGTATCAACTCAACACTTAGTTGGAACGATCACATACTTGAGGTCGCCAAAAATGCTGCGAAATGTCTAGGTTTCCTAAAACGATGCAAAAAAATACTTTACCCCTTCTGATCTGGCTACAATTTACAAAGCCTACATCCGCCCTAAGCTGAAGTATAATGCTAATATCTGGTCTGGTGCTTCCAAGACCTCTCTGCACCTACTGGATAGAATCCAAAAGCAAGCGATTAAACTTAAGAATTCAAGAATTCACTCAGAATACACGCCTCGATAGGAAAACTCATAAGTTCACCCTTAAGCCCACCTTCGGACGCGCAGTAAAGTATAGAGACTCTTCCCAGCTCAATATTTCCCTCTAATTACAATCCACAGACTTTTAAAACCAATGCGCACCGGTACCTCCTCTCCCTCTCTTCCCCCATACCTTCGGCCCGTGATGTAACTTAAACCCGGTCACTTAAGGGTAGTAGCAACCCCTTTAGCGCGCGCCAACTATAAAAAAAAGCTATCAAGTACGTTCTTTAATGGCTTCAAGTCATCTTTTGCTAAGGGTATATACGCAGCCCTGCTGTAAAGGGGGCATAGACCAACTACTTCGTGCTCTTAAAAGAATCTTTGCTGCCAGGCTTACGCTGGCATATATCCCAAACTTGTGGCGTACAGTTAGGGTAGTCTTCATACCAAAAATTGGTAAAGGGGATTACTCTTTTACCAAAAACTTCTAACTTTCCCCATGCCGAAAAGCTTTCCCCATCGTCCCAAAAATAAACTGCGACTAAACCCTCTATCTCAGATGCATTTTCTAACCAGTGCGGAGAATCTTGTAAGACTGCGCTACAAAATTTCGTTGGAAGAATGGACATTTTCATTGATTTAAATATGGCTTTCGACAATGCAACTTTTAGTGGCATGTGCAACGCGGTCAGAGAACACGGCGTAGAAGAATCATTGGTGTTGTGGATAAAAGCAATGCTAATGAGTAGAAATATCATCGCGGAGGCGGAGAGTGACCAGTATGTAATGTCGGGGCTAAACAGGGTCTGCCCTCAAGGTGGCGTCCTGTCACCTCTCCTATAGTGCATGCTGGACGACTCTGTGCTTTCCACCGGATGATGTAACCGTACTGGTTACCGGATCATACCTTTCGGCTGTGCAAGAGGACAGACGGCCCTTTTCATGATCGTTGTACGAGTACTAGGAATGAGCATGCAGTAAATTCTCCAAAAAACCGAAGTTATTCTCTTCACGAGGAGGAGGAACCTGACTTGTATGACTCAACCAATACTTAAAGGTGTCATTATTCCATTTTCGAATGAAGCTAAATACCCTGGGTGAAAAAAACACATTGAGACGAAAACCTCCAAGGTGCTGTTAGGTTTCTGGCAGTTTAAGGTAGTTTGTGGTAAAACCTGGGGCCTTTCACCAGAAAGATCTGTATGGATCTATACGGCAATGATAAGATCTCTTCTCTCCTGGAACAAGCTTTCTGTTTGTATTGATGGGCTAGAATCAGCAGCTCTGAATGCCCCGTGGATGTACTGTCGATCGTTCTCTGACTCCGATGAGAAGCTTAACGTTTTCCAAAATATAACTACTGACCTCTTTGATCTTTATGTTCCATTAAAGACTGTTAAGATTCAAAATAATACCTGCCCCTGGTTCACAACTGAAGTCAGGGATAGTATGAAATTACGCAACCGACTATATAGTAAATGGAAAAAAAGTCCTTCGGAGTTAAATTGGCATGCATACAAAATAGTGCGTAACCGGTCGGCTGTAGTTGTACGTAATGCTAAGAGGAGTTTCTATGCCTCTAAGTTGAGTTCTTCGCTACCTCCAAAGACGCTTTGGAATAATCTACGTCGCATTGGAATCACTAATACCAAACTTAATGATAATTGTGAAGTTGACCTCGATGATCTTAATAATTTCTTTCTCGAGAACCAATCAGAGGAGTGCTGTTTTAACTTTTCTTGTATTATAACCCATACTAATTTCAGACATTTTGAAGCGGAAACGGTTCGTGAAACTGATGTAATTAATGCAATTAGGGATATTAAATCTAACGTCATTGGAGAAGACGGGGTACCTTTGAAATTTGTAAAATTAATTTTGCTTTTCATAGTATCCCACATTATCCCGTTGCTAAACGACCAAATCCAACCTCTGTCTTAAATTATAAACTTATCAGCATTCTTCCGTGCTTATCAAAAGTCTTTAAGAAACTTATAGCTAAGCAGCTTCTTAAATATCTGTCTCTTAATAAAATATTATATGAAGCACAGTCTGGCTAATCATAGTACTTCTTCAGCTATGGTCAACATCATTGAAGATATAAGGCAGAATTATGATAGAAGACAGATTACGCTTTTGTGTTTACTTGATTTCTCTAAGGCTTTTGATAAAGTAAATCACAAGATACTTAGCTCGAAGTTAAGGAATTTCTTCTCGTTTAGTGATAGTGCTGTGAGACTAATTCACAGTTTTCTATCAGACAGATATTAGAGAGTTGCTGTTAACTCTGACAATTTTTCTGCACTCTTACCAGTCAAACAAGGCTACCACAGGGCTCAATCCTTGGACCCATTTTATTTTCCATGTTTATTAATGATCTTCCGTGTGTCTGTAAACATTCCACTGTCCACCTATATGCTGATGATGTGCAACTATATTTAGCCAAAAATCCGGATAAAATTGAAGATTTAATAAACTTAATGAATATTGAGCTTTCTAACATCCTTAGCTGGTCAGTAGAAAATGGACTACAATTGAACCCTAAGAAGTCACAGGTATTTCCTATCTTAAATTCGGTAGTATCTCTTCACTTCTTAACAGATATTGTACTTTCTGAGGATAAACTTGAGATTGTTAATACTGTCACCAGTTTAGGTTTTAAAATTAACACTAAGTTGTCTGGATATGACCACACTAACGGCATTATTAGACGAATTTATGGTTGCCTGCGTAAGTTGTGGATGACCTCAAGTTACGCTTCTATAGATACTAGAAAGAAACTTATTACCACTCTCATCATGCCATTGATAGCATATGCTGAAGTTGTTTACAGTAAAGTCGACTCTTTATCCCGAAGAAAGCTGCAGATAGCTTTTAATGATGCTATCAGGTATGTTCATAAGCTGCGTAGATCTGATCATATATCTCATCATACTATAAGATTTCTAGAAACTACTCTAGAGCATTATATGGATGCTAGAAATTTATTATTTTTGCATAGCATTATTGTTAACAAGACTCCATCATATCTCTACAAAAAACTTAATTTTGCTCGGTCTACCAGAACTTATGCCCTAATACCATCTCGTCATTTTTACACAAATTCATCAAGTCTTTTTTACATTCATACTATTAAACTTTGGAACTCCTTATCAATTAGTATACAAAAAACTTTTTAAATATGCTATTACTATTTACTTTTCCCGACTAAAAAGGAATGGTCTTTGGTTCGCACTGGAGCTTTGATAACTTCGCGCACCGCATCTTTTATGACACAAGTCTTAAGGGCATACCGTCTGATGCTTGGTCACCAACGATCCAGCTGCGTTGCTTGTTTAAAGTCGGCTTTCCCTGTGCCCAAGACTGGCTCTGGCCAGAAACTAACCGGGAGGGGAATGTTGACGGATTTTCACGTACGGCTCCAAGACGACGAAAGGATCTGAGGCTGGGGCTTTCGTGGGAACTTTTGTTTAGGTAATTTCGCATCGGTCTTCCAGGCGAAAACGATTGCGATTCTAATGCCCACCAACTATATTGTGAAGAATAGGTGGAAGGGGTGAAGTATCTGGGCCTGCAGCGACAGCCAAGCTGAGCTTAAAGCCTCATTCAACCCTTTAAGCAATGCCAACATAGTCCAGGAAGTCTTCCCTTAATTTGGTCGGCAGACTAAATTCGCTAAGACTTGTCTGGGTCCCGGGACATCAGGGGATCACGGGAAACGAGATTGTGGATGAACTAGCTAGGCAAGGTTCTAGAGAGGCATTCGTAGGGCCCGAACCCACCTGCGAACTACCCGTTACACCTAAAAGCATTTTCTCTGTCAATGACCCGCCTTTGCTCGTATCATGTGGCGGCTGTTTGGCATCACACATACATATTTTGCAATTACGTGACTATAGCTTTTCAGCGAGTATTTGAAAAGATGATTGCGCGTGAATTATAAAAATTAAACTAATTCCAAAAAAGCATTATAAATATACATATATGACTTATAACTTTTAATTACCTTTATTTGCCTTGAGTCATGGCTTAGCAACAAGGATTTTAAGTAAGGATTTTAAGTAAGTAAGATTTTTAGCAACTATATAAAAATATTTGGAGAGGGTGCATAATTGAATGTTTGTGATTCCGAGGTTACGCCACCTGTTGTAAAACAAGAAACTAGAGTAGGTGTATTGTATTAACCGGAACACGTCAGTAACCCACAGTGTTAGAAAAAAGCCCAAGTGCCGTTCATAAAATTCAAGTGCATTTTCAAAACGGTCAAGACCGTAGCTTTCAAAGTGGTCCCAATAAAATTCAATATTGAGCACTCCCCGACAATTGCTATTGTCAAGTAGCTGTAAAATCGACATATCAATACCTCATCCAATTACAGCTCAGTAGGAGCTTTTATTTCCAGAGGAACACCCTAAGGCAGCGTTATTTGACTTTTGTTTTGTGTACTTGGCTTCAATGATGGATTAGAAGAATATATGGAGTACTCGTATCTCTGATGTGGAAGCGTTTGCATTCCTTGCTGACATAGGCGAATTTAACAAGACTAACAGCGAACATTTAACAGAAGCTTTGAAATTAATCACAAGTTCAACCAAAAACCTTAAGCTTGGCGTGAACCCTAAGATTCTGCTATTAAGACCCAGACAAATGTGTACTTGTACTGGTGTACATACTTAGGCGTATTTGGTAGGTATATTTGGCACTTTCTCAGGCACGAATAACCATAAATTTCAAAAGGTCTCATGTACATCTATGCAATAGATTCTTTGTTACGATATGGGGCGTCAGTCTCAACACCATTCGGTGTGAACTACAATAATAAATCTTATTCCTACGTATAATGCAACCATACGAAGGGTAAGTAGGGAAAGTTAAGATAAAAATCAGACAGTAATTACGATTCAAATTCTAAAGTTAAGGTATAACTAAGGACAATTATTTTCGCAGCAGGGTCCAAAGTTTCCTATCTCGCACTGCTAGCTCAAAAAATCAAAGCTTTTCAGCAAAAAACCAAAATTATCATCCAGCTAACAAAAAATTTCCCCGATGTTAAGTGGAGTACTGATGAGTCATAACCATCTGAGGTATGAAATTAAAATGGATCACATGCACAACTGTGTTTGCAGCGCTCTGGTTATGAAAAAACTAGAGAACATTACAGCAGTCTAGATCATATGAAATATACCCTTTGGGAGAATTCTTCGTCCAGGAACAATGCAAATTTTTGTAGACATTTCATTAGAAACTGAAGTCTACTGGCTATGTACCGGCTTATTGGTAATGGTGCTAGGGCCCATGTGACATTATTTTTACTAGCGCCTATCCTCAAACCATCCAAAAATTGCTTTCTTGTTGGGGAAAAAACAATTGTAATGTACCTGAAAAAAATGTCCGTTTTCCTATTTTTCAAAAAAATTTAATTGAATTTCTTACAAATTACATCTTATTTTAAGGAGTTATTTACAGAGAATATGATAAACTATTTATAGCTTTACTCCCTATGGGTTCCTATGAACTACCTTTGATTATTTTACATGTATCTTATGTTAACATTAAAGATTTTCATGTTTACATTAAATGATGTCAGTCGATATTTATTTTATTCATCTATATTATTTTTTACAAAATTATTAAATATTTAACAATGAGACATGCTTCGCTACGTACAGTTGAAATCATAATATAAAGATATGTAAAATGTATAAGATATTGTTTAAAATTTGTTTTACATTGTTCATTGAAACAAATATTTCCAACATGTTTTCGTATATAAAAAGATTATAACTGTACATTTAAATTGTTTAATTCTATAGCTTATGTTGTTTTATATACCGCTCACCTTTTCAACGTCTCAAAAACAAAATATCTCGGTTTTATATAAACAAAATAAGAATTTTATTGGAAGATTTCATTTCGCTTTGCTTTATCTTATTGGAAGCTCTCATGAGGATGAAATCAGTTGAGTTTTGTGAAAAAATTCGATCTGTACAGGTTTCTTGAATTATATTCTATGTTTTTTATTTAAGTGGCAGTTAAAACAGTGGCACAGTGTTTTTATCTATAAAATTGGTGAACCAATGAATACATTAAAAACTGCTAGAGTCATTACATAAAAATACAAAATATATACAAATTACATATCCAAATAGAAATGTTATTTATCTCGTCAGATATGTAAAAACTTTGAAATTCAGGTGAACATTTCTTTTTAAATATTTCAACTGGCCCGAAAACGTTTCTTCTTTTTTTTATTAATCATTCATTTCATTCCTATTTTTTTATTTTGAACTCTAAATGAGCGTTTCGTTAAGGTGAAGTGAAACAGGATAAAACGAAACAAGACTGAAATCCCAATTTCGTCTTATTTTCTTTAAGGAAACTCAATCACTTTTTAAATTTTTAAATTAATGAACATCTTATATTGTAGCGTATTTCCAAGGACCTGAAGACAGGAGCATACAATTCAATTAATAGCACAGCTATGTAATAATAATTGAGTGGCAGCACGGCCCATAAAGGAAGAAGGCCTAGCATCTACAATAACACCTCGTGTTGTGCGCGCTACTGTTCTTTCATGAGGAGAAAGAACCTACAGTTTTTTGCTGACTTCGAACGGGTCAGCGAGATTTAAGAAGCTTTTCATTGACTCTTATTACTCTTTGAGTGATGTCATCAACTCGAAAGAGGTGGTACCGTGAAAAATTCGAAGTGTGCCGTCCGGGAATCGAACCTTAACCTACGGCGTGTGGGTGGACGCACTTACCCACTACGCCATGGCGACCACAGCACACCTATGTTCATATGTATATCCAAAATTCGACTTTATTTCTTTTTTTTTTTAGAATAAAATGAACCCAATTTGGTCTTATTTCATATATGTAACACCTAAAATCTATTCTGGCCTTACTTCGGTAGGGTTTATTTCACGTCACCATAACACGACATTATACACTCGTAAAACAATTTACTACATACAAAGTCAATGATCATATTTTATTAGCTTTCTACGGACTTTAAAATGGCGAATTTTGTGTTTGTATATGCTTTTGCACGAATTGTCTAGAACGCTAAAAGTTTTCACATACGAGTATGTACGAGTATATATGATTTTTTGATAGATGACTATTTCGTTAATTTAGGCTCATATGTGGGTGAAAGTTACTAACAGAAATTTTACGAGATAACAATGCATCCATAGTTAGTTACGGGATTATTATGATACTTCCTATGTTTGCATTTGAAAATTACGTTGATGTGGATATGGATACATGAAAACCCATTCACGCATTGTGAATGGTAAGACTATTGGGCATTTTCACTTAGGCGATTTTATTGCAGCACGGCACTGATGTTCAAAGACGGGCTGAATAATGTAAAAATGTATGTATGATGTATGATGGAAAAATAAGTATATTGAATTGTTCAATAGTTTGTGCTTTAATACTGTGCTCATTTATAGAAGAAAAATGTGGCAAATGCTTCCCAATGAAGGCCTGTTATAACTCTTCTCACAGCCAAATTCCCAAAAAAAATCTCTCAGCAATTGAGATTAGAGGTATTCTTGAAAACTTTAATAGGAATTGGTATGTACGTTGTAAATTCACATTGTACAGTTAGGGGTGGGAAAAGAATTATGGGCGAAGTGCGGTCATTGAACAGCTGGGTCTTCGAAACTCTGGAATAAATTAGAGGCAATATTTGTTTTTGTTACATTTGAGCATGTTGGCCACAGCTGTGAACTTTTTCCCAGATTGTAAAATCGATTGATGGATCAATGTAGGGGTGTGGAAACCAAAAATATTATGCTCCACGGATATTCAGCAATATATAATGTAATTTATGTCGCCAATCGGTTTGTCGATAATTTTAATGTTATAAAATTTCTCTTACTGCTTGTGTTAAATGGAAGCAAGTATATTATTATATTATTTTTGTTTGCATTTGTGTAATTTATTTTCACACATTTATCAATATGAAGAGCTAAGTCTTTAATCAACTTTAAAATGAGGAACGACAAAACTATGGGATATAACTCTTACACAGATATGTAGATTACAAACGTAAATGGATAATCCTGTTATGTGTTCCATTTTTGGCATTGAGTCAGATTAACATTTTGTCACAAAACTCCTAGAAAAATTAAACTGATACCACCCTATGCTTCCAAGTCAAATACATGACCTAATAAAATACTGGTACATACATATTTCTTACATATCGTTTCCTTAAATTATACTTTCCATACGATATTGGACACATTGATTTCTCGGTTAGAACAGTACTTAAATATCTTCATTTTGTTGTTGGTCAGTACCATCATCTTCTTCCGTCTCCAATTCTGGCTCTTCAGCTAGTGTATACACTCCCGTTAGTGTCAATTGCACCTGCTGTTGCGGTTGAAGAGGTTCAGTTGACGCTTGTGATGGTGGTGGCAAACTATCCATCAATTGGGTATTTGCTTGAAGTCCACCCATTCCTGATGGTGTTGTTGTTGGCGACATGAGATTGCTTAGTGGTAATGACACGACATTACTCTTAAGCAGATGTGTCGTATTGTTCGGCGTACTATTTGGATCCATTGTCATAATTGGTACCAACTCATGATTAACATAGTCCTTGAGACTGTTCATTGGGCCCATATCAGAATCTTGACTGAACACAATTGAAGTTGGTGTAGCTAAATGAAGGGATGAAGCTATAAGTAAGTGGACAATTTTTTAAAAATAACTGTGCAAACCTGACACCAAAGTCTCCTCGGTGGGATTTCTATGATAGAGATTCGTGTTCTTTGCGTAATGTCAGGGTGGCATATAGTAACTCGTCGTTACATCATCGTTTTCTAGTGATGACTTATTCTTGAATTCCACTACTACTTTGATCCTATGCACAATCTCTTCATGCAGCACATTAAAGCACATTGCCGTTAACGCCATCCCCGACATTATGTACACAGAACAGAACCATGTCGTTGCTGTTGATTCCTTTTTAAGGCCAGGGACTAAGTCACCAAAACCAATAGTTGATAAGCTCATAAAACAAAAGTATACACCATCGAGGATAGGCCAATTCTCCAGTCGATAAAGTACTATCGCTCCGAACATTATATAGATGATCATCATGCACAGGCACAAAAGGATAGGAGCCAAAATGCTTAAACCATGCATTGAGCCCCGAGATTCAGATGCACTCAGTGAGTCTACATCCGGCAACATATTATTGTGATGACCCATCACGTGCTGCTGCTTCTCGGGTGAGTGAAAATTGTTGTGTAGCGAACCCGGTCGCACATAAAACGGCTCGTTCATGGCACTTTGCTGAGCGCGTATCTCTTCCTGTTGGCGTTTTCTTTTCATGCGACGTTCCTTTTCGGCCATCCGCTTTTCGTCGTAGCAGCAGTATCCGCAATTAGAACACAAGCAACAACAAAGGGCTCGTGAAAATACCTCCCGTGCAACTTTTGCTAAGACACCACCAGTGCTGGATAGGTAGACTAATGTCAAAGGAATTCCCAGAATAGCATACACCAGTGTAACTAGTCGACCCAATGTTGTTTTCGGTGCAATATTTCCGTAACCTAGAACGATAGGGAAAATAAAAAATGCATGAGTGGGTAATGTGATTCATAGAAAAAAATAACTCTTCAAATTAGGACGACTTTCCTCTAGACAAACTAATATTTGTGTAGAATTTTAAAAATCCTTACAACCGTCTGTAAAATGGAAAATCAATTTTCTGTTATTCTACCCTCTTCTGAAGGGAAGTAATTTGCGTCGAATTTGAGAAAATTTATTTAAACTAATTTTATTATCCAGGAATAATGGAAGGTAATAAAGACGCCACGTTTATGGAAGGGGATTTGAAATTCGATTTGAATCTGAAAATTTAAAAGCAAAACCGGATTAGTGGATCAATTTTGAAAATTGGCTAGATATTCACAATTCTAAGCATCATCATTAGTGATGATTGGATACTCTGTCTATCAAATGTAAGAGCGTTTTTTCTTATCAGACGTTTTGTGCGTTTTTTTCTTATCAGAATTCTGGCCAAACATATTATTTCCCTTTTTTTGAACAGTTATGTTGTTTTTTTTTACATTAGGTAGCAAATGAAAAGACATGCATTTAGCTTTTAATATCAGTTGCAAATGAAACGGAGCTTTATTGAAACTATGGCAATTTAATGAAGAACATTGTGAAATCTGAATTAACAATAGAAGAAGGGGATCAGGGAGGCCAAGACAAACGACTGTACAGGCGTCAGCATCGGTTCAAGACTGAGTTATAGAAATTATCTGTGTGGGGCTACAGGAAAAAAAAATTCTGTGAAGTTCATTGACAAAAATGCTAGTGAGAACTAGCATACTTTTGAGCTCTCTTAAGCCAGTACTAAAGCCGGATTTTCCTAAAAGAGTGAAAGAAAAACGATTACTCTAGGCCCAAGGATTATAAATAATAATAAGAACAATAATTCAATAGCTCTACAGCCCACAAGGGAGCAGGGGCTGGTTTCTACATTAACTACTCGTGTTGTCCATGCTCTTGTTCTTTCACGAGTAGAAGGGACGGCGGGATTTTAGAAGCTTTCCATAGACAATTAGAGTTCTTGTGTGCTCGGGATGTGTTCCGTCCGAGAATGGGCTGTTTTACGACTTTCCATCTAAATTTATTAAAAAAAAACAATGTGTATGAATGTCATAAGCACTTTTTTTGGTTGCTCTTCCCCATACAATTTAGACTCCTAAAACTACAACTTTCATATATGTGTTTTATGTCTAATTCTTAAATAGATTTTCACAACATTTATCCTAATGTTTGTGTTTAACATTACTATAAAGTCTTTTGTTTATGGAATGTACTTACCAATAGTTGTTAAAACTGTCAGGGAATATAGAAATGCTTTTGCAAAATTCCACTCGTACTTCTGACTATCAGTCGGATGTGATAATAATAGAACCGCCTCTGTAGCTGGACTACTACCATCCAAATTTGATAAGATTACGTCCTCACTCAGTCTCTTTATTAATTGGTCTTGGAACTTAGCAATTTCCAAAGCTGCTAATCTGCAAAGAGAATACTTCCTTATTGAATATTTTTGCAGGCGAACAAATAACTTGCGAAGGTTCATATGCAGTTATGTGAAAACATACTTTGTCCAATTCTCCTTATATAAAATGTTTAAAGAGACGGTAATGTCCCAAATATTTTCTATAGTTCTCTGTCGAACCTCAAATGTGTCCGCTTCTATCGTAGATTGTGGATCACTTATCCCATTTAAATATATTCCACTCGCACCATTACTACTACTGCTAGTACTACTAGAATTATCTATACGTCGCTGTGAAAGGTTATTACTACCGCTTTGACGCTTTGTTGACGCCAATGTCCGTTGTTGGTGATGTAATAAGGAATAGTCTTCATTCTCAATAGTCAGGAATATGAAAGAACCTGAAAAAGAAGAACAGTAAGTAAAAAGTATTAAAAAAAGCATAGAGGAAGAAAAGATGAAGCAATGTGTGAACCAGTAAAATAGTAGTAGGGAAAAAATGGTTTCCACTACACCCCCTTTTTCATGTTAGGGGATTGCATTGTTCAATTTTACACAATATCACATAGTGCTTAATGGCAGTAAAAGTGGTCGGGTATACCGGGAGGAAAGTAATGGCAAGAGAAATACCATAAAAAAATGGTTTATCACTTCCTTACTCTTGAATATAAACAAATGCAAAAGGAGGCATACGATATACTATGTACATTGCGCATATACATATGAATAGTGAATTTGCTTTGTACACCACATTGCGTTTTAATATCGAACGAAAGTTAAATGATATTCAAAACGCAAAGATTGGAAATGAAAATAATCTTGTATAGGTACATATTATATAGAAGAGATATATACTATGTACATCGAAGTGCTTGTGAAATTCGATCAAAATACACTTTTTTGTTCTAGTTCCTACACTTGCAATCCATATACATGTATACTGCAATATAAGCCACGAATTAATGAAACAGTGATTCAAATATTTCTTGTCACGAACATACACTCTTAACGACATCGAAATTCGTGAACAAGTAATACGAGTAAATCAGTAAAACGAAAATAAAAAAGGAAATAGAACCAAAATGAAATGTATCTTAAAGGACATAGAACTATTTACTTCGATATAATATATTACAATATTTAATTGAAAGGTCTACTATAGCCTACTCGTGTTTTGTGTGTTATTGTTTTTTTTCTCGAGTGGAAAGAATCCAGTTTAATGCTGACTCAAATGCCGAAATTTTAAATGAACCGCAAGATTAGCATTAAATTCTGGAACCAGGGTGTCAGTCAGTGCATATATCTAAATATGCGCTTCAAAAACTATAGGGGAGTTTAAAGTCTGTCTTCAGTTAAAGCAGCGTTTGACACTTTTTCCTTTTTTTACAAGTGTGTGGAATTAGGGAATGAAGTGGAGTTTGCTTAGCAAGGAGTATTGTTTAACAATTGTTCATTAACCATTACTGGCGGCACCTGGAATGGGAAATCTTCCTTCCTCCACTTAACCCATAATAGCCATATAGGAAAAAATTTATATTTAAAGTGCAAAAATTGGGCCTTATAATAAATTGAGGCTGCAATCAAGTTAAGTATTCAACACTTTTCAATAAATGATTGCTATATGTGTTGCATGCAAAAATTTGTTGACATTTTACATTTCAGAGTTTAGTGTTTGAGGAAGAACATACAACAAGAACAAGCTCCCTAGCTCCTAAGTCTGTGAGATCCCTAAGAATTTTTCTAAAAAATATATAATCTTGGCTATTTGAATTTGATCACATTCAGATAGAAAATCTTTTTGACCCGTTCACCTGATAAAACTATGATATTTTGAACTTGTTGTTATTTTAATTAATTATTTTTCTTATCGTTTCCATCTTTCTTCTTTTTCTCTGATATTAAAATCATGTACACCCCCAAAATGAATTTTTGTAAGTAATGATGTGTCATTTAATACTATTTCTTTTAAATACTAAATGGCACTGTCCTATTCTCGAATGAATTTGACCTTTATTATAGTGAATTTTTAAGATTTGTAATAAAAAATATGAGACAAATAAATACAATACAATAGAAAAAAATATTGCAAGCTAACAAAAGAAAATGTTCTTTTTCTCTCCAATTCTTACAAACATTCGTGTATATCCAAACCAAAAATTCATCTAAAATTTGGTTTCCTAATCCATAGATTAACTGTAAATTTTTACATGTAAACTATAATATTAGCATGAAAAATACTTATGTAACTGAGACAGTAACCTTGAAGAAGCCACCTAACTTAACCTACCCCTCTTATATTCTTTTCGCATTTTCCTTTCTTACATTCCTTCATTGTCTTTTGAAGATGCTGGCTAAGAGGACCTAGTTGGGTCGTTATATTTCTGCAACTCTGCAGGAGTGATACCGCCTGTCCCCCGGGAATTGAAGAATTCGAAGCTTCTAATTGTCTATATTAACGTAATGTTAGAAATGCCATCCGGTGCTGGTGTTGGTTTCAGCCTAGATAGACCTTATGGAGAAAGCATTCTCGTAGTTTTCCCAGCATTATTTTTCTTACCATTTGAGTTAACATTGTCTGCTTGCATCAAAATAGAGTTAGTGGTACGACATCAGGTTTGACAGCGGTTAAAATAAATTTATGAGACCCTAAATGTATTTATTTGCCGATTTTGTGTACAGAGAAATTTGTTCATAAATCCATATTCTTAAGCTGCTTTCAGTGGCGTTGTATAAATGCTTACTGAAGTGCCAAAATGATTAGATGCATGTAGGTTTGTTTACATCAGCAAATAAGGTGAAAGGACGCCAATATAAAACGTTACAATTTTAAAGAAAATTTTTCTAAGAAGTATGTATTTAAGTACAGCAACTACTTACCTAAAAGTGTGTATGCTAAGAGTAGTGTACAAATTCCCAAATTCGTTATTAATCCTGTCCAAAACGACATTGGTTTCGATGTTGTTGGTCTACCAAAGCAGAAGCAACATTTCCGTTTCGTATTTCGAGTGCTGCCACCGCTTCCACCACTAACACCACTTGTAGAATTTTTGTTACTAGCTGTATTGTTATTTCCAATATTACCGATATTAACTCCTCCTGAACTAGTTCCAATGGAATGACTCATTGTAAGACCGCCACTGTTACCACCACCCAGTACTATTGATGAATGCGCATTGTTCATGCTTTTGCCAAGAATGAGTACATTGCCATCTGCTAAGCTCGAAGTAACACCTACCATTCCACTGCCAAGACCGATCCCGCTTTGGTACTTGAGCAAATTGGAAACTTCGTCAGCTTTCGGAGACGCTGTCATCGTCATTGTCATTGTCGTTGTGGCAGCAACTGCTGGTGTCGCTGTCGCCAACGTGCTGCCATTATTATTGGAGGACTTTCCCAGTGTCACATATGCTGGCTCGTATTGATATTGATCGTTCTTTGATGCGGATATTGGCGGTAGTGAGATGGTGTGTTGCAATAAAAGAGGTGGCGGCGGTGGTTGTGGAGGAGGAGGTTTTTCATTCATGTTATTCATGATTATATGATTGTTCCTTCTATGGACTAAGTTTTGTTTGAAGGATGTGTGCCCTTTTATTGAACTGCTGGAAGTGTTATCGTTGCGACATCCTTTTGTTTCTTGGTGTTGTTGCTGGTCGTCGATCAAAAGACGAAGTTCAATTAATTTCAGAAAAAGTTTGTCCTGCTGTAGCTGTTGTTAATAGCAATCTGGTACCATCGGCAATACTAAGGCCAACGGTAGCTGTGTGACCCATTATCGTCCTTACTGTGGCCGTGGAATGCACATAACTGAACTGTACACTTTGAAATTGTTTGCGGATTTGCCTTACTATAGCGATACAGTAGCCATTTATATCAAAATGCCAATGTTCATGTTGCTTCTGTGGTACACATTCGTCTTTCTTTACACATTTTAAACTCAAGCAAAGACTTTGGTGAGCTTAGCAGATATCGCTGTCTTTTTATAATTCGGGATTTGAAGTGTTGTATATGAGTTCTGAAAGGAGCAAAGAAAAAACAGCACATGAAGTCATAAAGAAAAAATTTTCAATTTCAAGTTTTATTCTTGGCAATTTTTTATTTAGCTTATGGGGAGAAGTGGGGAAAGCAAAACAGAAAATAACATAATACGGGAAATCAAGAAGTTACTTTTGAAGGAAAACTTTACAAGAAAGAGAGGTTGAAGGCAATAATATTCGTGAGGGAAATATAAAATTCGTACACTGCAAAGAAAAAGGCATGGTGTAATAATTGAGGTGTCTTCAAAACGCAAATAAAACGAAATTTAATATTTTCTTAAAGCAACTAAATATTTAATGCGAATGAAATTAAATACACAAAAAAAAAAAAAAAACACACTGCAAGTATATAATGTTACAGTCTGTTGGAATATCAAACACCGAATTACTCTTGCCAATCGCTGTTTCTTTGGGCTCAAGAGGCAATTGAGTATAAAGCCCTCTCCCTTAGTATTTTCGAGAGAAAAGTTTTGCGTGCGATTTTAGGTCCTGTTTGCGTTGATGGCATCTGGAGAAGAAGATTTAAAGACGAACTCTATAGGCTGTACAGCGACATGCGCCTAGTCAAGCGTCTTCGGATACAACGCTTAAGATGGCTAGGCTATGTAGAGCGTATGGACACCACAGCGTCGACCCAAAAAGTCGTTGAATCTAAGCCATTGGGACAACGCAAGAGAGGACGGCCCAGGCTAAGGTGGCACACACAAGTGAAGAAGGTCCTCAGCCAACATTGAGTGCGCAACTGGAGGCAACTAGCGAAAGATCGTGCTGGCTGGAGAGGCATGTTGAGGCCCAGGTCCGTCCCGGCCTGTAGCGCCACAAGAAGAAGAAAAAAGAAGAAGTCTATTGATTGAACGTTACATTGTACTAACACATTTAAAATTACTAACACACCATTCTAGAAAGAATTTCATTTGTTTTGTTTTTATTAACCTCTTGTAATGCCAGTATTTAATCAGGGAAAGAAAGAAGTGATGTAATCGGCGTTTTAGCTTTTTAATCTTTTTTTATTTTACTTGCTTTAAACTTTTCTAACTTAAATAGCTCATAGGTAAAATTAATATATTTATATGAAAGAAACACAGAGAACCTACGTTGTTCTCTTTTCACACGGTTGGGTTTTGTATATTCTTTTAAGAAACGTATCTACCGTGTAATATAGGGTTAAGTTTGTGAATATACAAATTTATAAATAATTAAAAAATAAAAAAATATTTATAAAATCATATTTTTAGTTATTATCAAAAGTAAATCTCTACAATTTATTCCAAAATGAGAGATCATCGACAGAAAATATAGTTTTGAATATGAATTAATTATTAAAGCATATACCCTACAAAATTTAAAGTTAACGAGACTAATCAAGTCAAAGTAATAGAACGACATTCAAGTTCACATTCATATTTTCTTTTTCGTCTCTTAATCTACCCTTCTCACACTGTTAATTACGTATTACGTTGGAATCTTTCCTTATCAACAAAATGCTGCATCATTTCAGCATTTCTTGTTAATTACAAAGGCCATCCATTTAATTGTAAGAAATATCTTCCCTTAACGCATTCCTACAGACATCCAGATAGCGTGTGCCTTCGTAGTTCGTGACTACTGCTTTGTTAATTACGCTACCCCATTACGCTGACAACATTTTTGCGCTCTTGAAATTAAATTATCTTACAAAGTAACTAAAAAATGAAAATTCATTAACTTGAGGTCATCCATTTTCATAAAATATATAAAATTCAATTATCAAATCTAGTACTATTTAAATATATTTAATGCAACTGTCTTATTCATTTGAGCATCTTTTCTTAAAAGATATTTGACACACACGCTGAAGGACCAGGTCTCGAATTTTTCACGGCAACATCTTTTTCGAGTTGCTAACAACGCTCGAGATTGACTAAGACTCTGAGCTCTGGAGAAGACTAGTATTAATATGATGGATAACAGGCTTGATTCCATACAAACTTGCTTGAAGGGTGAGATGTGCCATCAGATCAGAAGTGGGCCTATTGCTTCGGTCGGTCATAAGAAGCTTCTGCAATTTAATTTATCTATAGAAAGCGATGTCGACATGATTTATAGAGATAGTCTGAAAGGGTAAAGTAGGACAGATGGAAGAGGTTGAGCAGTAGTTTCACCATCGTAGAAGAACACCACTTCAGGAGAACAGAGAGTGTACCATCCGGATCAAATCCGCTGATCATGTTGAGGTTATTAAGCGGAAATGAATTTGTCGCAAGTTACACTTTACGCATCTTTAAGCAATCTAGCAGCGGAATGCAGATTAAGTTTCCTGTTTTACTAAATTTTCCACAAAATTAAAATTCAACATCATCATCAGGTACCTTTTTAATTTTTCACCATTTTGCACGGAAAGATCAGACGAAAGATAAGCGAAATTTTAGTTGATAACCACAACGTACTTATTATTTTATTGATTTAAAACAACAACATATACTACAACGAATAGTAAAGAATTCGGGATCGGATCGAATGTTCTGGAATTCGGTAAGTTTATGCTCTGTCGAGTGATTTCTTCGATCTTGTACTGAAGGTGATACGAGTAGTGCCCAGGGCAAGTGCAAACATAGAATACACTATTTTCAACAAACATCTACGCAACTAACACGAACACGCTCCCCATTGGAAGTAGATAAAACAAGCTGTTCTTGAAGTAAATGAGCATAAAAGAAAAACAAACATATGTTTTCAAATACAAATTGATCCGTAAACTTCCACCTGGGTCAAAATGTAATAATTGTCAGAATTCATTTTGAAAATGTAAACTCCACAAACGAGGGCAAGTAAGCACGAATATCCAGATCGGTGGTGTTCCCTATCTTTCCGTAATACATCACGAATTATTTGGTAACATTTCAAAAAACAAATAGTAGCAACTAGACCGGTAGGAAATGAAAATGTATCAAGATCATGGGTGTTTGAATTTGAAGATTTTTTTAGTTTTGAAGGTTGATAAATAATAAAAATGATTATAAAGAATTATTCATCGTTATTGTTTTTGATGATTTCGTATATATTATGTCAAAAATGTTATAGTCGTCTCTATTTTGGGGTTAAGCCACTGTACATATGAAGTCTCTCACATAGCATACAGCTAACACATGACGTGCGGAGCAATGAATTTACCCAGAGTATAATGCAAGTATGGAATCGACAATTTATATCGTAAAGAAATATGTATATATTGTAGATAAATGGGATGCCACAAAACGGGGCTCTCCATAGCGAAAAGGCCAGAAAGGCTCGGTTGTGAATAGGAGGAAGTTTAGCACATAACAAAGGCAAGCAGTAGAGGCATTGTCCTTTGTTGGGCCATTCCACTTGAGTTCTTTCCGCAACTGTTGTCATTCAGCTCTCAAGTGTGTGTTCAACTATACCATTCAAGCCAAAAAGGGAAAAGGATTCCATCCCCCATTTTGAAATATGAAAAAAAACATCTTTTTGTTCGTTTCACAACAACGACAGCAGCCTACAAAATAGGCTCTTTTATATCCCAAGCTGGTTTGAAACACTTTTTAAGAATGGTATAGTTGCTGGTTTTTATGGTATTTGCAAGACCGTGAGGAATGACAAAGGAAAGAAGTTTTTACGTTTTTCCTCTCCTATTTCATGAATCAAATGTTGCATCTGCTGAATGGAAAGTTTTTGGATCCAATTAAGGGCAAACGAATTGCTTTGGGGAAGCGTGGTAAGCTTGTTTTTGCTAAATACCGAAATCACCAAAGGAAAATTGAAGTTTTCTGGTAGTCACTTGGATTTTTCTTTGGTTGCAAAATATATAAATTAAATTGCCGGCGTTTCGGTTCGTTTATTAAAGTTATGTCATAGATTTGAAGATATATGATAAACTGTTTTGATATTTAATATCAAAGTTTGTATGAAGTTGATGCTACGACTATTAATGTTGTTGGAAAAGATCGAACAACGCTTCAACGTGTAGTAAATTCGATGAGGAGGTTATACTTAGAGGATTTTAACTGCATTTCCTAAGCACAACTCAACCCACAATTCACAGTGGTACTAGAAAAATTCTGAGTTTTTATGTTGGAAAAGTGTAATTTAATTTATTAATGTTGAATTATTTTTTTTGGGAAAAGTTATTTCAGATACACCAAATAAATATAAAGCTAAGCTGTGTTCTTTATAAATAAAAATGCTTAGGCTATCACAATTTCAAAAGCAGGTAAGCCATGTGGCTTACAAGTTGTTAACTCATCTTTTTCTTCTTCAATTCATCATTAATTAATTACAAATATTAATTTAATATTATTATCTGTTTAATAATCAGTATGCACAGTTCACTATCCAGTCAGCGAGTCTCTGCAGGGAGCGAGATTGTGTAGATGGAGAGATCTGGCAGTCACCGATGTTGTCTCATTAGCAAGAGAGCGTTGGTGCATGGACTCTACTAAGCTTACAAGGTCTTGTTCACTTGGATCAAGTTCGCTGTAGATACTGGATTCGCTAAGTATTTTACGTTTTGTAGTTTTAACTTTTATATAATTGTTGTAAAAAATTGTGATTTATAAGCAATATTTACTTCGTTACATTCTGGGAATCAGATTAAATTCAATAAAAAGCTATGTTTCCTAATGATACGCAATATACTCTTGTCAGAGATTCGTTCTTAATATAGAGAGGAATCTGAGCAATTGAATATATTCGCTAATTATTGCAACAAGTGAAAGCAAAAAATTAATCAAGGCAAAATCTGAGCCATCTTCTTTACTCGAAAAAAAGTCGCTTTCTGCCTAAAGGACAATTCCAAATAAATGGAAGATGCATCGCGTGGTCACCTTCAGTAAAGTATTTATGAAAGCAAATACACTTTCGATATTCTCATATTAGAGTCCGTAAAAAGTATAGATTATTGCTAAAATTGTATATACGTTTGTTAACGGAAAATGTAAAATCTCAAATAAAAATAAATTTATCTTACATAAAGTAACCTTTCAGGCTATATTGCTATATGGGTGCAGAGTATGGGGAAATTGTGGAATTTGTTAAACAAAAATTAAAAATGATTATCATATTTGTTGATTTGCTTCTACTAATTTCTTTATGTATTTTTTGTATTCACTTGATTATTCTTTTATGAATTATTATATATAATATATTTATTTTTAATTTCTTTTTTTAATATTTACTTATTATCTATTTATATTTTTATTACCGATTGAGTCTTTTTTTATGCAATTAGGTATATATGCATTTGCTACTATTTGCTTAAAGTAATTAATTAAGTGGCACCACTGCCTTCAGAGGATCAGGGCCTAGCTTCTACAATAACCACTCATGTTGTGCGTGCTACTGTTCTCTCACGAATAAGGGATCTACAGTTTTTTGTCGCCTCAGAAAGGCGAGATTTGAGAAGCTATTCATAGACAAGTAGTACTCTTTGAGTGGTGTCAGCAAATCGAAAGAGGTGGTGCCGTGAAAAATGCGAGGTGTCCCGTCCAGAACCATATTAAAACTGCATCCTATACTTTTGCTTAAAAACTCTCCAAGTCCATAAAATCATAGTTGAGTGATTTTTAAATTTTTTTCCTTGACGAATTTGTGATGATGATGTAGTTAGATGATTTTTTGTGCATTGCATAATTTATAAGTTTAATGTTCAAGTAACAAATATCTGAAAGAATCACAAATTTAATATACAATTTGAAAAATTATTTTTTCAGACATATTTAACATATATGCAGTTTTAGTTTTACGCAGAAAAAATAAAAAAGTGTAGAAATGCTAATAGTGATTTATATTCTTGCGATATTGGTGATGCAGTTACCGATAGGGTAGCGGCCAATTAAGACCTATTATGGTCTGCAGACTTTTTACGAGCTTACAGGGCAGAGAGAATGCTTTCTTAACAGGCAATTGGGGCTCTCAGACCATCGGTTTCTTTTTCCTTAATGTGTGCGTTCTTAGCGGGTCTTTCAATGCAGCAATGGCAATGGAAGGCATGCCAGCTTCGCACGTGATTAGGAATATGGTACCGTGCTTGGCAAGTTAATTAGCCTATACAGGTAATTACCACAATCTCTGCCTGAAAGACACAGTAGTATTCAGATTATTGGACATGCGAAGTCGTAGGTCTCTGAAGAAGCCAGCTCTGACCGTTTCGTTCATATTTGACCCATTCGTAAATATTCAGAGGGCGTTTTCCACGTGGGCTGAAAGTTCTTACTTAAATATTATTACACACATTTTGTGAAGCAGCGTGCTTCATCCCAAACAGTGACTGTGATTCAAAGAATCTTCTCTATAGACGTCTTGTAAATCATAAGTATAAGACTTGGGTCATTCCGCCGTATAGACTATATGGTTTACTGTATTCGTCTTAACTTCTTGCCAAAGATCGCTTTCAATGCTGAAAGTTTCGGTGAACATAGTGACGAGTTTGACAGATCCATCAAATTTTTTATATACGTTATTTATTTATTTATTTATTTATATAAAACAGAATTTCTCGTTATTCTGACGATATTCGATTAAGTAGTAAAAGTCGACATCAAAACAAGATATGTGACGAGGTTATTTACACGTATATCCGCAAATCTTTTGAGATAATAGCTTTTGGGGTTAGTTTTCCAACTGGACAAATGCAAGCCATTTGAATAGCAGATTTGAGAAAATTCCCCCTTTTCCTTGTCCACCTGCGCCTGCTGCTGTTGTCGTTAATTAGTAGCTCTACGCTTTCGATATATATAAACGTACAATTCTCTCAAGATTGTTATCCATTTCTGACCATGTCTGTTCTGGCGGTGGAGATTTTTCGGCCTATCTTCTTGTATGTATATGTTTCCAAGTAGCCTGTTTTTTTTATTTGATTTCATTAGATCGCTTTTTACAGTAATAGGAGCTTCAAATTATAAATTGTCTTTTTCGGTATTGTACCAATGAGAACGTAGCACGTAGAAGTCGCGATCTCTTATTAATCATTGAGACCATCCAATTAGGCTCAAGCCAATTAGGGAGGACTTACTGTGAATTAAGATCCCAAGGTCAATGAAACAAGCACGAATTAAAAAAAAATTTCACGATTAAAAATTGGGTCACTGAGTGCATGCACCTGCAGCTTCAACTTTAATGTGGGAAATATTAGTTCTTCTAGGTGGGTGATGTTTACTCCAGAAACAAGCTGGATGTGATGCAAAAACGTATTTTCAAGAATTCCATTTCAAATCGAGGATTTGTCTTTATTATCAGAATATATCTCTAGACTACGAAGAAATATTTATTGGGATACTACCGATGACATTTGTTTGCCCAGCGTTAGTGACGACGTCACATCTTTATCTCCAGTCTTTCTCAATTCACGGAAGTTTGAATCAATTCAGCAGTGATTCTGGTCAAGTGCTGTTCCAATAAAGCGGAGTCCACTGTATTTCACTGCCTTATTTAAATGGGGAACCCGTATCTTCTGCATATGGTACAAGTCTGTGTAAATAGAAATGCCCTGTTTGCTCTACAGTCTACATTTTTCTTCCCATCCTACAGACACAGATACCTAAGTCAATGAAATAAGCTTAAAGAACCGTCAAAATTGTTGTTTTCCTTTTATCAGCCAAAAACGCCAGAAAAAAGTCAGAACTTGTGTTGTGAATACGGCTGTTTTTTTTAAGTGGAAGGGACCTACATCTCACTTTCTATGAACGATGGGTTTAAGAACATATTTGGTGACATCTAGAATTCTTTGAACATCATCAGCTCAAAATTTGTGAAATCAACTTTTTTTCGAATTCATGGAACTCGGAGGCTCCAGCACATACACTGCGGCTTTTTTTCAGTTTTCTCTTTGTTGTGTTGTTCATCATACGTCAACACACAGAAAGCTTAGTTGTCCGCATAACGACAGATTCCAATAACATACATAACCCAATGATGCTTAACTGTACGGAGGCGGTATACATACAATTAAATACATTTTTGGTGGAAAGAAATAAATTTACCTCGGAGGAGGTCATAACCAGAAGGGCGGAAACGCGATTAAAAAACTATGCACTTTTATTTAGTCTCTAAGAAGGCTTTTAGGAACTCCTTCCTCAATCAATAACAAACCAAACATCAATACACATATGGACGCAAAGTCACAAAATGATTTAACAAGACAAGAAAGATTCGATCTCTTCAGTAATAGTAGTATATTTCTCTTATATATATCAGAGCAAATGCCATTCTACCGCTGCTAAAGTCCTTTACAACCTTATTTCAGCAATCTTGTCTTTTTATAAACAGAAGAAGAAAAAACAAAAAATACTTTTAATTAGTAAAAGAAGTCTGCTAAGCATTAAAATACGCGTAGATAAAAACGAGGGAGGATTACGAAATGTGGCGGTCTGAAGTAGGAGATGGTACAATTGTACCGCCTAGTCATTTGAAAGCCTTTTAGTCACACACAACTTAATTCTTTTCTTTGCGTGAAGAGTCGTTCATATAAAGGAACTCCCGCTTTTCTCAAAGAAAAATCAAAGAAAATCCTTTACAAAAGAGTCGACGTAGATAAGTACTAAAGAGGAGGGAGGAAAAAAGGAAAATTTTCATTCTGTAAGCGAAAAATTTAATTAAAATTTATTTCCAAACAAATATTCTTATATATACATATTTTTTCTTCCTTTGCTGTTCACGTTGTTGTTTTCGTCACCTTTAATTGACATGTTCTATATATGTTTGTATATGCTGTCTATATATAATATGATGTAATATATATTAAAGTACATTTTTTTTCGCTTTCCGCTCTTGGTTGTACACATTCAATGCTAAAATTATAATATTGAAAAAAAGGTAAGCAAACAATACAATACAAAAATATTGCCAAATACACAACAAATACTAGATGCGTGAATTTTGTTTACAACTCTGGTCACAGAAGTGCATTATGAGCTTTACTAAAATATTATTGGCGTTTTCCACATATTAGTAGTAAAATTATGGGTGTACATGGTACAGACTCCGATATTTTCTTATAAGTTTACAACATAAACTAATTCTAGAAGAAAGAGAAAGAAAACATCCGATCCGATATATTAGAGGGAAGGTCAACAAATTTCCATTTAAGTATCAAAAATTAATAATTAATAAAAATTAATACCTCGAAAAAGAATTACCCATATGACAAAATTCAAACACTAGATGTTCGCGTTAATCTCGCAACCTCTAGATATGTCTAATAGTCAGTTGTAGATGGTTGCTGTTAAAAAAATATTTTAGGTATCAAATGTATAATGTAGTGTTGTAACCGTCCTGGTGTAAGTTATCGATATCTTGACGTTTTAATTCTACACATATAAATGTTCTTACAGTAGTGTTGCAAACTATTTTTAATTATTTCCGTTTCATATAGTTGGAAGCGTTCAGTACTGCTTTAGTTCACAGATATCAAGTAAACTTTCGTAAAACAAAGGATAGGCAGAAGTATGTTAGACATTTATGACTATCTATAAATATCGAGTATTTCACAATTAAACGTTTGCGCGATAATAACCTAGGACAGGGAAATGAATATTATTAAACAACCATAAGCCCTCAGAGGTTTGATTTCCGCATAAGTACCCTGTGGCTGTACAGAATTAAAGTAAATATATATGTATGTATATTGATTTTCCGTTTCAGGTGTGTAATTCCTACTTGTGGATATGACTTTTCCAGGCATCCTACCTGTTAAGGTGAAGTACAGAGTTTCCTTCTTTTTCTGTAGGGTAACGGCACCTGAGGGGATTCCTTGTGTTGGTTTGTCCCCGTTCAATATTCATGTTATCGTGTTGAGGGCTTTGAGGATTTTGTCGCTTTTTACCGTCGCTCTCTTGGCACGAAATGGGGATTTTAAAACCAAACAAACCCGAAAATGATATCACCGGTATATTGAAAATGCATGAGAACTTTCGGCTTTTTCTTGGTTTCTGTTTATTGGATGGTTGATTGTTCCGAGTGGATAATTTAAGGCTTTTGCTCTATGAGCTTTCAAAGGCTTTCGATATTAAAGACTTTTTCGGTTGAAGAAGTACAAAATCGTTTTCGTTTTTTGTAAAGAATATTAAACAACTCCTCGAGATTATCGAAAGTCTGTTCCATTTAAATGTACTAATAGCACAGTAATAAAATGAACCAGTGCGTATAGGCCCTTTATATGCGCGATATATAAAATGAAACGCTAAAAAGCACTTTTTTTCAGTTATTTATTCTACTCCCCTCTTAACAGTTTTTAAGATGGCCACAAACCCTTCTTCCGGGGTCATTAAGTTGCGAGCAGCGACGAAAGCTGGATTTAGTGAAGCCACCAGTAAGAGAGTTCCCTCTACCGCACCGAAGAAGGTCGTCGTGGCTACGAGCTACGTCTGGCTCGTATTGGAGTCGCCTATACAACTTGCAAAATAATAGGACATACTTCCCAATTAGCATTAGCCCGTTTAGACGTACTTTCTCATGGTACATTAATCTGAGTTAGTTCACCATAAAGATCAGGCCGTTATATAAAGTCATCGCTCGTGCAATGTGCCTTAAAGTCCATTTTACAATAAGATTTATAAAGTTGTGTATACTAATCACGTTTGCCTCGTTGTACAAGACCTCATTGGGATAGAATTTCTTGTAGTCGGATTCAGGTTTCGTTTCAACCGGGGATAGCTCGAAGACATTACCTCTAGAGCATCCTCATCTTTTTCATCTGGGAAGGACTCAAGTTGAACCACACTGGACAAACGTAAGTCAAAATTGGCCGAATGAGGGCTGTGAAGCAGATCACATTCACAAGTTTTCTGCTGTAAACCAACCAACTTGCTAAAATCGAATTTATAACTTCCCTTGCCTTTCGCTGTTTCTTTGGGTTCAAAAGATAAAAAGCAGTGGGCCGAAAAAAAATGATTTCACCCTGTTTTTCTGTGGCTTGGGTACCATAATATTATAAATGGCAGAACAAGGTTCTGCGGACGAACTGTGCGTCCGCGAATACAGTTCTAAAGATATCTTTGCCATGCAGAGCATATGGACAACCCACTTCAGGCCCGAAAAGTTTATGAATTCGAAGTGTTGGAACGACACAACAGGAGACGTTCTAGGCGGAGATGACACATCCCGCTCTTGTGCCCCAATTGCCCTACATAGAATCAGGGTTAAGAGAAACTCATTTTCAACATATCCTTAAATTAGGATAGTTTTAGCCGCTTTGATATTCTCAGAAACCTACAAATGATACTTTAAAGTAAATATATATGAAATGGCTGACAACATTCAAACAATTGCCTTCGAAAACTTTTGCTGCCAAGATGAATTAAAGTTTTTATTTGTAAAAGTGAAAATAGTAGACTTGAAACTGACTATCGGCTAATAACTACATGTACACTTTTAGAACTATTATAACACATCTTTGCAATCGATACTTTTATGAATAGCTTAGAAAACCAATTTAAAATAATGATATAAATTCATGATGACAGTAGTAATTTGGTAAACATATAACTTCTATTGTATACATTCAAAATATTTTTTGTTCTTTTTTAAGATTGAACTTTTTTTATGGTGTACCTTTCAGTAGACAATTGTTACGAGTATATCATTTAACAGAACAGAACTGGGACAGGGACTGAAGCAATATCATATTTTACTCGACTATACGACTACATATACTAAATAGAGCTATAAGAGAATAATTCCATATTGTTCATTTTATACATTACAGCATCATAAGCCCCGCAAAGGAATTCCAAACGAATTTAATTAATCGGATATTAAAAAGTAAAATTTTTATGTTTGCGTATGTATGTACATGATTACTTGCATTTGTTAAAGAACATTCGGTCATCTCTGTTTCACGTAGATGCGACAGAATAGAAACACCAGGATGTTGTTTGGATTCACATACGAGAAAGTGGAACAGCAGGAGCCCATGCATCTGGTTTAGATGTTATGATGTCAGGTCCTTATTACTATGTTTGTAGCATGTGTACATACTGCTTCATTTGTATTTGGTTTCCAAGAGTTTCCGTATATAATTTCACAACATACACTGACATTGTTTGTGTTTATCCTTTTGGTAGAATGCTCGGTTGGTGGTCGACGAGGATATTGTGTGGTTTTATGCTCTTCGAAATGCATACACATCTAAAGTAGTAATAACCTTTGGTTTCCTTTGCGGTTGATATTTTAGCGGAAGTGTGACTAATTCACGGAAATATCCCATAGGCTTTTATTATGAAACAGAATAGTTCAGCTTAACTTGTAAAACTTAATTCAACACTAAAACTGTGACATGATTGTGACCTATACAATTATTGTTGGTATCGAAAAGTTCAATATAGAGTCACGTTTCGACAAATTTATAAATATATGTGTATAATTTTATAATTGAGGGCCTCGGCAACTACTCGTGTTGTACGTACTTTTGTTCTCTCATGAATAGAAGGCACCCATAGATTTTTTGACGACTACGAACAGCAAGATTTCTTTTTATAGAAAATAAGTACACTTTGAATATTTACAGCAATGTTCGGAAATCGAACCTGGGACCTTCTGATAGCTAAAACTTTCAGTTAAGCAATACGTAGAGTTATACAAATAGAATTTTAAAAAAATGCTGTAATTAAGTGTGCGCACAAAAAATGTTATTGCAAAAATTACAACAATAAGAATACAACTGTAAATGCAGCACCAATGAACAAAAAAATGCTTATTTGTCACCCGGCAAGCGCAGCTAACTCGATCCAAAGACTCGTAAAACAAGTAAAATTGCACCAGCGGCCTTAGAGTGAAAACTCAAGGTGTTCATTAGAAATGACAAAATCGATCTACATATGTTTGACCCTAATGCTCAACGGGCATCATCGCAAACAAAACAAAATATTTTGACAGAGACAACCTCGCATGTCATCCTTCCAAAAGAGGGTGGTAGGGTGATTTTTCGCTTTTCTCGAAAAATATTTATTTAACATATTCATCAATATCTCTTTTGCCCCCCTCAGATATAATACACCTGTGACAGCGTTTATTTCCAACTTCGAAGCAATTCTTATATGCACTTTTTGGTATGCCCTTGGGTTTTCTCAGCGATTCAGTTTGTTTTTCCATGGGTCTCTTCAATCTAGGGAACAGGAAAAACTCGCAGGACAGCAAATCTGGTGAATACGGCTGAGGCATGATTACGGTGTTGTTTTTGGAAAGAACTTCTCTGCCGTACGCTTCGTGCCCACAATTTCCGCAAAAATTGCATGGGATAAGCCAACCGGTATGCTGACATCTTCAGCAACAAGCAACAAATTGACCTTACTCTTGAACAGACCTTGTATGTTCCAAGAAGTTTTAAAAAAGTAGTGAGCAATAAGAAACTAGGTTAAAAACCAGGCTAGATAAAACGTTTGTACAAGTTCAGTACGATTTTTTTAAAAACAATAATTTTGAGACACTTTCAAGTGTTGTTTTGTTACTTTTTAGTTTAATTTAAGTTAATATTATTTTTTTTTAATTTGATTTTATTTAGCTTCTGGCTGATATTCACTCCAAAATCGACAATTCCGCTTATTAACGTACCCATTGAGCCAAAAATGAACTGACCATAAAATGGAAGAAGCGCGCGATGAACTTTCTTAAGAGAGCACGCATTTTGATCATAAAATTCAATAATTTGCAAGCGTTGTTCGTTTGTAAGACGACTCATGGTTAAATTATAGACCAAACTGAAAATGTTTGACAGTGAAACAAAACACGAAACTTGCGTCAGCTGTTTAAACCAGTGTTGCCAAAAAGAAGTAGCTAAAAAAATCACCCTTTCGCTACCTTATTATAGGAGTACACCAAACAACAGCGAGTTACAGTCGAACACAAAAGTTTCCGTTTAATAATTTGATGTAAGCAATTCGAGTTTGTATTAAGCTAATAAGTTTTTAATAGGAATTTGTTAAAATTTAAACACCCAACTGAGTTTTAAATATGAAAATAAATGCGGCCGCACCTACATACGCATGTACACATTATGTTCATACGGCGCAATTACAAATAAGTGAGAGTTACTCCAAGCACTAACGGTTGAGTTGAAAGAAAAACAGAATCCACAATAAAAAATTTAATTTTTTTCAGAGGCACGAAGATGTGCTGACGTTGTAAAAGATATAGGCTTCTGCACTAAATATTAGATTTTTCGCAACACCGATTCGCTTCCTTAAAATTTTCAAGGAATGGTTTGCATATCTGAGCACATTGTACATTGTTTACGGCGCATCTATACGAGTTAACGACAAAAAAACTCTGACTCTGTTCCACATGAATATCAACTCATATTACCGCGAGTAGCGCTCCCATCGAAAGTGCTGACGTATCGTCTGCGACACCCGAGACACCAAAGTTCCGAGGAAACGCGAGTGCAGCTGCGGAATGTCCAGCGTGCATCGAAGTGATCATCTGGGTATATAAGGTAGCTGTAAGATTTTGATGTATTCAGTTCTAAGTTAGTTGTAGGGGCAACCTATGCCCAATTGAAATATTAAATAAAGTTTTTTTTTTTTTAAAAAAAATGTAAAAATTCTTTAACTTACGTATACAGGAGTCACCCCAATTATGCCCCAATGAGTTGATATACTCCATGATCGCTTCAATCGTTCTGGGGATATGAAGAATATGACAGACATGACGGTCCGATGAAACACCGTTAATGAAATATATTTGCGCTTCGGCAATTTAGAATACACATTTATAACTTAATTTTTATATTGATGTGTGTGCATGTATTTGCAATGAACAAGCAAGCAACAAGCAATAATGTTGATCCTAACAACAGATACACGAAGCAGGATGGCATTGCATGAGTGTTTTTCATTGCGTATGTGAATAATGGTGTACATACATATCTAATTTTAGAAATACTGCTTTCCATTTCTCAATAAAGGTCACAGATGCAAAAGCAACAAAGCAATATTATACACTGAGGACATATGGTATAAGAAATATGGCAATAGTGTCTGAAGATAAACTTTATACCTAAATATGTATGTACATACATACATACGTAAACAATTTAGCTGCATAAAGGTGCTTCAAGCGTATCGTAATTCGGTGTTTACCGAAAAGGTGAAACGAATGTGTGTCAGATGCATCCGATTAATTTTAACTGAGTCATTAAGTATGTCTCTTGACAAAGCATAAATTTAGTCGCAATAGTACAGGTCACCAAGTCTCGTAGTGAAATCACATATTTAATTGCCAACTGTATCGACCTTTAGCAACAAACTACGTGTTTACTTATTCATGATGGGGAACTAGTAGAACAAACACACACGTAAGTAAAGTTACTCGGCCAAAGTCACACACTCTGATTGCAGCCGTCTCTCACCAGCAAAGAGAATGTGAACTAATTTCAGAAATTGCATCCACCGGATATCCTTTCAGGAGTACATGCAGCTTCGTTATGGCGTGGTGGATAGACTGTTGAAAACGGTTTGTACGTAAATGGCTCGTATGCGGGGTACAATTACTAGATACATACTTTTATTGTTTTCACTTTTCCATGAAGCTGACTTTTGTAACCTCACATATTTGCTGATAATGGGTTGCATACAGTATATTGTTTGCGGGTAATCAATTCGAATGCTTCATTCGAATGCAATGTGATCCACACTTTAACTTCAAACAAGATAACTTTAAAAAATATTGTTTGCAAACAGGTATTTAATTGATGTCAAGTAAACTGATTACATGATAAAAATTAGCTAAAAATTCAAAACAAGTAACTTACTAAATGGAAGCTAAATTCGGAAACTGATCAAGAAGCACTATATTTTAAATTTGATCTGGTTTAAGATCTAGATCTTGACATTTGTAATTAATTTAACTTTTTACACAAATGGACTCACTCAACACTCGTTCTTACCTGTTATTAAAACACATTTAGCAGAAAACTTAGGAATCGAGGTGAGGTTATCAGACCAAAAAACAATTAAAGTCTTGTGTGTTTATTTTCCTGGTGCTACTGCGACAAACTCTAATAAAACTAGTTTAAGTAATGATCTCCGAAAAATAGTTTTGACGATTACTTGGTTGGAGGCGACCTAAATCGCAGGCATAGAGATTGGGGTTGTACACGTGCAAATGCATGGGGTAATTTACTTTCAAATTTTAGTGTTGTCTTGCCCTTTACGTTAATGTTTTCACATAGTCCGATTTATGTGACTGCTGGTTCACGTGGTCGTATATCTGTTCTTGATATATTTATTACTAACTGTCCTAGCTATTTATCCCAACCTGTAACTCTTAGTGAATTGAGCTCAGATCATAATCCTGTACTTTGCAAGCTTCTTCTGTCTGGTATAGAAGTAGTTGAATATATTCAAGACTTAAAGAAGGCTAATTGGAAGCGTTTTAGAGCAAACTATGGCAAGTTAATACCAACTTAGACTTGCAAACAGAATGTTGGCCTGCTTGTATCAAATTTTACAAAGCAAGTTCTAGACTCAGCTAATGAAAGTATTCCTATAATACCTAAATAGAATTTTTGCATTAAACGTCCTTCTTATATTTTAAATCTTATTAAGTTGCGAAATATGCACAGAAGAAATTGGCAACGGTACAGGCAAATTGTATACGGAATCGAAGTCAATTATCTAAACAAGATCATCAAAGAGAGCTCGACTTCGTAATGACTCTTGTAATAATAAGCTTAAAAAATTAGATAAAAATACAAAGCCGTTCTGGAATATTGTCAAATTAGTTAGAAATAAGAACAGTCGTATTCCCTGTTTTAGAAACACATTAAATACGTACGTTACAGACGTCGATAAGGCTAATGCACTTGCACAAACATTTCAGCGTAACCATAACATATCGCGCCATCTGGGTGATATACACACAGATTTTCTGGTGAATGGTACTGTTCAGACATTCCGTACGTTGAACTTCGTCACACCTTTGAATGAATTGGTAAATGAAGAAGATATTACAGTCTTTATCAACAACTTAGTAACGAGAAAATCTGGTGGACTAGACTTAATAAGGAATGCTTATTTAAAAGAATTACCGAAAATTGAAATAAAGATGGTGGCATATGTTGTGCATGCATGTTAGAAACTTCAATACTTCCCAACCAAATTTAAGCTAGCTAAAGTTATGCCTATTCTTAAAGCTGGTAAGCCTCAAGATAGTCCTGGTAGTTATAAACCAATTAGTTTACTTAACAGCCTGAGTAAGCTTTATGAACGGATTTTAAAAGAAAAGATAATGAAGATTGTTGATGATAAGAACGCTTTCCCAAATCTACAGTTTGGGCTTAGGCGTTATCACAACACTTCTCATCAAGTTAAGAGAATCTGTAATCATATAAAAAGTAATCGTATCAATGGTAAATCAACCGGCATGATTCTACTTGACATAGAGAAGGCATTTGATACTGTCTGGCATAATGGTCTCATTTTCAAAATGAATAATCTCAACTTTCCTCCTTATTTGTGCAATATAGTTCTAAGTTTTCTGTCTGATCGTTGTTTCCAGGTCCATGTTAATAGTGGTGTTTCAGATTTGATATATTATAGTGCAGGTGTACCCCAAGGGTCTGTCTTGACTCAGTTATATTTTCATCACATGAGTTCGCTCTTAATATTGAGATCAATCTTAAATATGCGATGGAAATAATTTTTAGACACTGTGATAAATGGAAGATTAAGTACAATGAAGAAAAACTACAAGCGATATTTTTCACACGAAAAAGAAAAACTTGTTTTCTCCCTAGTTCCAACTTTCGGATGAATGGAATCAACGTTGAGTGGAAAAACTCCGTTAGGTACCTTGATATGCATCTTGATAGTAAATTAACTTTTCATGAGCACATTAACCAAACACTTAAGAAAGTTAACATCCCAAAGAATATTCTTTATCCATTCATTAAAAGAAGATTTTTTTGTCTTGCTCTAACAAAGTAATCATACTTAAGGCTATATTTCAAGCCATAATACTTTACGGTTGCCCAGTATGGGGAAAATCCGCGCAGTGTCACATTAAAAGATTGCAAATAGCCCAAAACAAAGTTTTAAATTAAATTAAATTGAGACTGACAAATAAATTTAATTACCCATGTGTCTTTGCTGACAATCCACTAGTCAATGAACTATCAAATTGTATTTCTCAAAGCGAATAAGCATTATAAAATATTTATATTTTTGTAACCCACACGATATATGTATTATTCATTGATTTTGCTAGTAATTATGTCCTTTACATTTATTTATTTACCAATATATTTTTTTATTTATTTACTTATTTATTTATTTATTTACTTATTGATTTCTTAATGCAGTTATTTATTTACATAGTTTTTTATTAATTTTTTTTGTTTACTAATTTATTTATTAACAGTATAATTTAGTATATATATGTATATATATATAAATATATTTATATATATAAATATATATTATAATTATTTACCTAAGTACTCAAACCTTAACTTACTTATTTTCTTTGACAGGTATTAACTTTGACTTTGACATATATACATATAACTGAATATGAATATATTTTTTTCTATTTTTTCTTGTATTGAAGGTTTTTTGTCGTATTTTCCTTAAAATTTGTCTGATCCAAATTAATACTTATTGTATATAGATTTCACAGTAATGTTAACACATTTTTCCAAAGTAAGATATATCATATATCAAATCTCTGTACTGATACTGTGCGATAGCTAAAATCAATGTAAACATTTTATAACGAAATAAAACATCTATGATGACAGTTTTTCCCTAGTTATTTTGAGGCGCCGAATCTACATTTATTTCTATTTATAATAATAGGTTTTTAATAATTAATTAATAATAATTAAGTGGCACTACAGTCCACAACGGACCAGGGCCTAGCTTCTACAACAACTACTCGTGTTGTGCATGCTACTGTTCTTCACGAGTAGAAGGGACCTACAGTTTTTTGCCGACTCCGAACGGCGAGATTTGAGAAGCTTTCCATAGACAATTAATACTCTTTGAGTGTTGTCAGCAACTCGAAAGAGGTGGTGCCGTGAAAAAATGCTAGGTGTCTCGCCGGGAATCGAACCCAGACTTTTCTGCGCCGCGGTCGATGCACTTACCACTACGCCACGGCGACCACAATAGGTTTTTGCTGCAGGTTTATAGGTTAATTCTTTCTCCGCTTATCGAGGAACCATTAATAAAGCGCCTTTAACGCCTTACTTAGTTCGGATGCTTTCAGCGACCTTCTGTTTCAAAGATCATGGTAAGTATAAGTCACTGTTGTTGTTAACAAATATTGCCAATTTTGCTATTCCATAATTTTTGTCAATACTGTACCTGGAAACAACTTGATTTTTGTTTTGTTTACTGATCGCAGTGTATTTTAAAGTCGAATGCACACGACTTATTTTTTCCGATAAAATTGTACATCAATTTCAAATCAGTCAAACGAATGAAATCGCAAAGGAATATCTTCCCAACCTAGACTGCAAAACGTATAACGATGACAGATACAATTTACAGCAAATTAACTTCAAGGATTGTGCATTCTTTTGTAGCTGGATTCGAACTGTGTAAGAAATATGAGTTTTCACTTGTTCACTCTGTAGAGTAGTCTGTGTTAAATTTTGTGTGTTAACTCTATTGGATTGTTCATTCAATCGACGTTTACTCCACCGAGAGTGTACTGCATATCACTTTATTCAAGGAATGGTATAGCTTCATTTTTGTAGCATTGAGGGAAATTATACCTTATATTGGTACAGCCTTCGTTTTTAAAACAAAAAAATGTATATTTTATGAATTAAAATATGCCTCTGTGGTGAAATAAAATAAAAAAAAACTTGTTCTTATTGTAATAAATGTTCTTATTGTTATAAATTATAAATCTTTTTTTTTATTATCTCCAATGATTCGCTGTAGGGTAGTAGGTAAATGCGTCGACTTACAAGCCAAAGGTGCTAAGTTCGTTTCCCGGACTAAACACATTTCATTTTCTTACGCGGGTTTTTGCTGAAAAAAGTAGTATCTGGTCCCTCGTTGTCTGAATTTCTGGAGATTACTAATTTGTATGTTTTGCAACAACACATAGTAATGGTACGAATTTTTGTTTCCAGTACTCTATAAGATACAATTTTGACAGCCATAACTGAGTAAAATTCAGATACAATGTGATGATTTAATGATTCACTCATATTTAAACACAAAACTGAAATTTCTTAAAGATGTTGTCTAATGGGATACCCAAGCTCATCTTTTCATAGTTAAAACATTACTCTCAACAATTATTTTAATATAAATTTCAATTATTAAAATATAATATAAAAAGTTTTGTGAGGGAAATGAAAGAAGATCCAGGAAATAATAATCATATATTATTTTAGTTCAGTAATTAGCACTGCTAAGAAATATTATTCGACACACCGTTTAGTTATTTTGTATCTTTTACTAAAATTCCATTCCTGGGCTGAGAAACGTGTTTTTAAAATTGCGTTTTAACCATTAACAGCACATGAAAAACAAAAGTTTTTAATAAACTTGATAGCTGGTTTTTCATAAGTTAGAAATTAGCAAGTGAAAATCCCGAATAACCACTAAATTTAAGAATTAAATTGACAATTTGTTTCACAAATTTTTCACAAATGAAATTGCTTTTATTTGCCTTATCCCCTTGCCCCTCTCCTCCTTACACACTTTTCTGGCTAGTTTGTCATGATCTTTATATCTCTGATACTTCTAAAACGATTTGGATAAAATAATATAATTTTTACGTTATAGTCCAGTAACGACGAAACATCAAAAAATAAAGGCTACCAACAACATAGAGAGAAGTACGATCTAATCAACGAATCGGTCAACAGCGAGGTGAGGATAGGAACATCGAAACTGAATTCAAAAGAACCTTCTGGAACTTAAGGATTTTTACAGAAATGCAGCTGGTGATGGTCTATTACGCCACACACATCTACTTATTTGTTGCTGTGGTCGGAGGAAAGCATGTCGGAAGAGTGGCAATCCAGACCTTTAAGAAATTATATCGTAAGGTTCTCTGTGCTTCTTTTTTGTTTCTTGTGCACGACTAAGCGCTCTGATATCTCATTTTTAAAGTGATTTTAAGCTACCGCAGAACCGACACGCACCACTTATTGGCTTAAACCAGCTTCCATAGGGACAAGCTTTACTGTATCATTTCAACGTTGGCATTCCTTTCATTCGTCAGATTGTGTAGGATGGTGATGGAGAAATCTCGGCATTAAAAAAGATTTTGGACAAGACAAGCCTATGAATTTTTCAAAATCCATGGAAGGAATTTAATAAAGTCCCTTCAGTGGCTGGCTTACGTGGACAACATTGATGTGATTGGGTGCCAATGAGGCGTTTGCTTGTATAGACAGGAAAGTAGCTAAAATGGGTTTAGCGGTAAATGGAAGCTCACAAAATTATTCGTACAAAGCTTGAAAATTTGAAAATAAAGCAGACAATCGTTATTTTAAAAGTGTTTTCTAAATTCAAGTGCGTTAACTTACTTATTTCCAAAAAATGGTATTTATTGACCTAGAAAAGAAAAAAATTTTTCTTAAGTCATTTATAACTAACACATAATTATTTGTCAAAAAAATGCAGAAAAACTTCTCCAACACCTTTCCAACTATGTTCTTTAATACAAACGTATAAAAATTAAGTTAACTTTATATGTACATTAACATGTATGACTGATTTTATATCAACGTATTTTCTCCCATCTTTTCTGGCAAATTCTTCTCAGAATGGGATGGGAATAAAATGCCATATTTCAAATGGAATACCATTTGCGGGTGAGAGCGTAAGTTTTCAAATAAAAAAGCATATTTATAGCCATTATGGCACTATGAAAAGAAGTCAAAAGAAACGTTTTTGTGATATTTATGTGCATACATACATATGTACGTTTCAATGTATGTAAATAGCTCAATATGTATACATTCCTTAAATGCTTACCAATCGGGTTGAAATGGAAAGAGTTTATCATATTTACCTTATATGGATTGTATGCCCCATGTGAATGTAATAAATTTCCTGCATTTTATGTTTAAATATCGTATGTATGTTTGCATTAATGTAAGAAGGTAATAATATTCTTTCCAACCGATAAAATTCTAAAAGGAAATAAGCCTGGCAGTGTTGTATTGATTTTTAGGTGCACTGATTAATTGTGTTTTTATATGTCCATACACATACTTTAAACATACAACAGCTTGCTTTGGCTCTTGTATTCGATAATTTTAATTGTTGTATTAATATGATAAATAATATATTTGTAAGTAGAACCTAGTGCTTGTGTCGACATCTGTTGTATTTAAATATATTTCTAAGAAACAAGCACTGGTGTTTACATCTGGAGAAAAAATCAAAGAAGCTAAGTAAGTCATGCTCAGCAGCATTGTTTTTGTTTCTCTCGTTCTGTTATTCTCATCATAAGAAGTTGTACTCTTCCATTTTTCTAATAAATGAAATAAAACAAAATTCTTCTGGCTCCTTTTATTTTAACATGGTAGCAGAGCGTAGTTGCTAATAAAATTAACAAAAGTGTATTGCCAAACTATAAAGAACCCAAAATAATTAAGTTATAAAAAGATAAATAGTTCAAGAAATAAAAAAAAAACAAAAAGAGTGAACACGCGGTAGGCAACTAAAACGTAGATATAATGTGCAAAAATTAAAAAGTTGTAAGTACTAATAAATGCCTAACATAAACGCGTTATCGAAATTGAAGAAAAGTGAAAGTCGAGAATCGATTGATAATAAAGAATCAGAAAACAGTGATTCGGACGACGACAAAAAACCGGAAACTGTTGTCGATAAAAAAAGTGTCATAGAGGTTCCAGAAGATTCAACAGACATGGCGAACAATATTGATGATATCAAATACCACGTTTTTGATGGCAGCAACTACGACAAATGGAAAATGCGACTGTTAATTAATTTAGAGTGTAAAGAGTTTAAAGAGCAGGCGTTACGACAACGAGCTAACACGGACACAATCAGTGAAGAAAATTGGAAAAAAGCAAGTGTAAAGGCTAAAGCCATTTTGGTTAATTCGGTCTCCGATACGCAACTAGAGTACATACATGATTGTGAAACAGCATATGATATGCTAAAAAAATTCGATCAACTGTACGTGAATAAATCAACAGCACTTCAAATAATTTGTGTTGGAAATTTGGATAGTGTAAAATTAAAGGATTTTGATAGTGTAGAAGAATTTTTTTGTGCTTTCGAAAAAAGTTGTAATAAATTAAAAGCATCAGGAGCTACGTTAAATGAAGAGGAAAAAATAAGATACTTAATTAGAGCTTTGCCTACAAGTTTTAGTAGCATTGGTGACTATATCGATTTAGTGCCAGCTGATCAAAAAACAGTAGAATTTGTGAAAACCAAAATTATTGAAAAACATTTTACAAAAATGGACAGTGATCAAAAGAAAAATTTTAGTACATTTAACACAAAAATAAAAGGTGTGTGTTATAACTGCGGTCGTGAAGGCCACATGAAAAAAGACTGCTAGAGACCAGCACAGCAACAAGTTCGAGGAGCGCACCCCAACTTTGGACGTGGACGAGGTTCACATCGCGTAAATTACAGAGGCGGCAGAGGTCAAAGAGAATCACCATCGCATCGAACAGAAGCCACAAGACAAGGACAACACAACAATTACAACAACACCCAAAATAACAACAGAGGTAACAACGCAGCATCATCGTGGCTAACTCAACTAGAACATCAAAATGCATATATTACAGAAGTAAGCAAAGCGAGACAAATAAATTGTAATAGGTTAAATAGCGAAAATTATATAGACGAGTCTGAAGTAAATTTTTTGTTAGATAGCGGATGTACAGACCATTTAATAAAAGATGATAAACTTTTTGAAGATCATATGAATTTAAAAAATCCAACTGATGTAAATATGCCTGATGGCAAGAAACTGAAAGCTAGTAAAATCGGTAAACTGAATATTTATTTTAAAGCATATAATGATACAAAAAAAGTAGAATTAAAAAATGTTTTTTATGTAGAAGGTTTGAGGGAAAATCTAATAAGTGTATCAAAAGTAGCGGCGAGTTGTACCATAGTAACGAGGAATTCAAACGCAAAAATCTATAATAGCAACAGAGTTTAAGTAGCTATTGCAAATATTGAAAATGGTTTATATAAATTGAAAAGTATTGTTAAGAAATATTTGAATAATAGTATATACGCAAATGTTACGGATTTAACTCAAAAGGATAAATGGCATAGGGCACTTGGCCATGTAAATTTTCAATATTTGGAAAAGCTAGTCTATCAAAAACTTTTGATCGGCTTACCTGAAAAATTAGAAAAAGCAATTTGAAATGTGCAAACTGCATACAGAGTAAAATGACAAATGTTCCATTCGAAAACGATAGAACAAAATCAACAGAAATTTTAGAATTAATTCATACGGATCTTAACGGACCACACCAGACGACAGGTTATGGTGGTGAAAAATATTTTTTATCCTTTGTCGATGACTATAGTAAATGCGTACAAGTGTATTGTATTAAAAGCAAGTCGGAAACAGCAAGTTGCTTTATACAAAATGTAAACCTAGTTGAAAATCAGTTTGGCAAAAGAGTAAAAAAATTACAGTGTGACAATGGAAAGGAGTATTTAAACGCGGAAACTTACAAATTCATTAAATATAAAGGTATAGAGTTATTACCATGCCCTCCATACGTTCATGAGCTGAACGGAGTGGCAGAAAGGTTTTATAGATCTGCAATGGATATAGGTAGATGTTTACTACGCGAGGCAAATGTGCCGTTAATTTATTGACCGGAAATAATTAAAACTGTGTCCTATCTTAAGAATCGAACATTGGCGAACACCAAAAAAATAAAACGCCATATGAAATATTAACTGGCAAAAAGCCTAATGTAAAAAACTTAAAAATCTATGGCAGTAAAGTTTTTGTTAGGATTCCCGCAGTTAAAAGACAAGGTAAATGGGACGATAAAGCACAGATTGGTAAATTAATTGGCTATAACAGCAATAGTTATAGAGTTTTATTGAATAATAAGGTTATAAATGCGAGACATGTAAAAGTTATTGAAGACGAAACAAACCTAATTTGTTTAGAAAAAATAGAAAAAAAATTCCTTTTGTTCAAATTATGATTTAGAAAATAATGAAAATAATTTAGATTTGAATACTGGTGAAGGTAATGTTAAAGTTGAAGAGAATAAGAAACAAGAAGATATTAATATTTTAAATGATAATTTTGAAAGCGATATTGAAAACAGCTTAAGCGAGTCTGATAAAAATGAAGAAATTAATGAAAGTTTAAAATGAAAAAAGAAAAAAATTTAATTACAAAGACAGTTGAAAAGAGAAAAAAGAACAATTGAAAGATATGGAAACCCTAAAAGTCATTTTATTTATGTAAATTATGTAAACGCTAATGTACCCTTAAATTTTGAGGAGGCGATAAATTCAAATGAAGGTAGAGAATGGAAAAAAGCTATGGATAAAGAAATAGCAAGCTTAATCAAAAATAATACATGGGAAGTCATAGATAAACCTGTTAACAAAAAAATAATTGACGTGAAATGGATTTTTAAAAAGAAAAACGATGAAACTTTTAAAGCTAGACTGGTAGCCCGAGGTTTTCAACAAGAACATTTTATTGAAAACGTTTATTCACCTGTTGGTAAGATGCAGACATTAAGAATTTTACTAAGTTACAGTTGTTATAATAATATGTACATAGAGCAAATGGACGTTGAAACTGCGTTTCTGAACGGAACTGTAAAATCAGAAGTATATATTCGTGAACCCAGAGGGTATGAAACTGGTGAAAATAAGGTTTGCAAGGTCAATAAAGCTATTTATGGACTCCCAGAAAGCCCTAGAGATTGGTATGATTGCTTAAATGAATATCTTGAAAACTTAGGCTTTGTATTTCAATAACTCTGATAAAGATGAAATATATTTATTAGTTTTCGTAGATGATTTAATATTGTGTTGCAAAAATAAAAATAAAATTCAAGAGATAAAAAACAAATTAATGAAAAAATTTGTGATGAAGGATTTGGGTAAAATAAAGGAATATATTGGAATTGAAATTGACTACAACGAGCAAAGAAATATAATGACCTTGAGTCAAGAAAAATATATTCTATCTTTATCAGAAAAATATGGATTAAATCAAGCTAAACTATTTGACACTCCTATGGAAACAAATTTAAAATTAGAACAATCCTATGAAGTAGATGAACGTATAAAATATAGAAACTTAATTGGCGAACTTTTATACATAAGTACCGGTACGAGACCTGATATAGCATACAGCGTAAATTACATGAGTAGATTCCAAAATTGTTATAATAAAACACATTATAAGCATGCTTTAAGAATTTTAAAATATTTAATAAGCACTAACAATGTAAAATTAATTTATACAGATAAATTTGTTAAAAGTGAAAAACTAGACTGCATGGTAGACTCCGATCATGCAGGAGATAATCTAGATCGTAAGTCAACGACAGATTATGTCGTAAGAGTATTTGGAAACCTGATTTATTGGAAAAGTAAAAAACAAAGTACCGTAGCAAAAAATTCTACATTTGCAGAATATACAGCTATGTCTGAAGCTGTTACTGAAATAATATAATAATAAAAAATTTGATGAACGATGCATTTGATATGAAAATAAGAGAACCCATAAAATATATGAAGATAATAGTGGAGCAATTGCAATAGGAAAGTTTGGAAATTTCACCAAAAACTCCAAACATATTGAAATACAATATCACTTTATAAGTGAAAATTAAGAAAATGGTAATATTAGTATTATTAAAATTGATTCAAATAAAAATTTAGTAGATCTTTTAACTAAGAGTTTATGCAAAGAAAAATTTGTCAAAAACAGTGCAGCATTAAGCTTGAAATGAAAATAGAAAGAAATACCATTTTTTTTATATAATTTTGAAGAAAAGAAATGTAAAATGAATAAAATGTATTAAGATGGTATTGCACAATACAAATATATATTTGGGAGGCGTGTTGTATTAATATGATAAATAATATATTTGTAAGTAGAGCCTAGTGCTTGTATCGACATCTGTTGTATTTAAATATATTTGTAAGAAACAAGCACTGGTGTTTACATCTGGAGAAAAAATCAAAGAAGCTAAGTAGGTCATGCACAGCAGCATTGTTTTTGTTTCTCTCGTTCTGTTATTCTCATCATAAGAAGTTGTACTCTTCCATTTTTCTAATAAATGAAATAAAACAACATTCTTCTAGCTCCTTTTATTTTAATATTAATAACTCTAATTTGCCATGGGAGGATCATTATTGTCCGTTCTGGAAATACTATCACTTCTATTGACTCCCTTATAGTATTTGGAGCGTGGAATTTTGATAGACTACACACTGAAAGATCTGCATTTGTATTTATACAAATAAATAAGCTTGCAAATATATGTATATATATTCATTTATGAAAGTAGAAGTGATTTATTGATTGATGTAAATCGGGGAATCGACTCGAATTATTAATTTAGCGTTAAAAAATAAATAATAGCCAAATTGTACTGATAAGTGTGCGTTGAGTTACAATTTTCTAGTTACAAGTATAACCCCAGAAAGGACTAGTAGATAAGACGTCTTATCTGATAGGTAAAATTTTTATCTCACAATATGGATGAATATTGTGGAGAATATATCGGGAGATGCTCTTCAGAGAATTTACGGAAGTACTTGTGTCGAAGTCGGAAAGAAAGCAAACTTAAAGCAGATTTCAAAAATAAGTTGTACATTTTAAAGCAAAGTTAGGTTAACAAACTTATACAAAAAAATTACCAAAACCAACATTTTTAAGCATTACGATCTGAATGCTTAGGTATGCAGTAAAATTCAAAGTGAGTTATTTGGGTACCAGAGAAAATTCAGGAAATATCAGTTGAATTAAAGATAAAGAATAAGCGTGCATACATAAACTTAAATTGAATGTCAACTCTCTCGATATACATACATAGTCCCAATTTATTTAAATTATACTCACTACGTGATTTTGATCAATTAAGAAATGTTTTAAGAACCTAGCAACAAAAGAATTATTACTTTTCAGAAACTTTAATGGTAGAATAAATTTGTCCTAAAATAACTGAAAGAAACAATTTATGATGCAAAAGGCATTTAACTTCTGGAATTAGCAGATGCTTGGGATTGCAAACTCTTAAATAGAAGCTAAGAAGAAGATCGTCACGGGGAATATACTTTTAAGCGAGGTCCTGCGTATCCAGTCAAACATTACACTTTCGCATCGGCAGATTAGAATACTTATTTTGAGGAACTTCGAGTAGGAAGTGTAAGGAGGGGTTCCTTATGTAGTGAGGAAAATTTCAAATAAAAACAAACTGTTACCACTGCAACTGCTTATTTTGACAAGAATGGCCGCTGCCAGTGAAGGTCAACGTATCTATATTAGAAAAGCATTTGACTTTTGGAGACTTCGGGTTGTCAACCGATAAGACTATTTATGCCATGATGGCACAGTGTGTGGTGCAAGAATTCTTTTATTTACCAAGCTTCGATAGAGAAAAGAACTGCAGGGCGTATATAAAGCTTAACTTACCATAGAACTCACAAAATTAAGAGAAACTGCTACACCACCAGTAAAAAGGTTTGAAAATAAATTTATTAAAAATCTGTACTCAGTCGCTCAAAAAAGCTAGCTTTTCGCAAACTATAGCGCTACTAAGCAGAGCAAGAACATCAGCAGAAATCTGCAAAGTAGTTGAGTAACAAATGGGAAATGAAATTAAAAACCCTTTTTAATGCAGCTCAAGTATCATTACCCTTCTTTTATAAAGCCTCTATGTGTGTAAACGAATTTTTAGCTTCGGCCTACAACGAAGTTGAAATTAAAATGGTCATTAAGAACTCAAAAAAAAAAAACAAAAAAAAAAAAATAAATAATCCCCTGGAACCGACCAGATTTCCCTCGAGTTTTATAAAAACTGTACGCCCGAATTCAGTTCATACACAGCAAAGAATATTTCACCAATCCAGCAAATTCAATTCTACGCACTCTTGGAGAAAACAGGCCGATTTGTAAATGAACTTATAAGTTCAAACTTTATACCCAAGACTCTTTTGCAACCTTTGCAACCTGTCGCTATATGCCCCAGCCTTAAAGAATTTCGCTGATACTCTTGTGGACAACAGGCACTGTCGCTTAAAGAAGCGATTGGAAACTTCAACGGTGACCGAGGCTTGGATCTACATATTACATGAGTTCACAACAAAAGCACTCAGCTATCGGCTTCTTTTGTATGCAATATTAGTAATAATTTTTATAAGGCTGCATTTACCTCGTTATAAAAGTTCCAAGCAAAACTACAAAAAATTCCTTAAATTAGTTCGGAGTACAAACCTAATACATATTTTGTATCTGTCAAGCGTCAATTAGAGAACATGTGAGATTTCTAAATTATTTAATATTGCTTAAACACCTGTGGCATAGAATTTAACAAAATATTGTGGAATCCGGACTTCTAGCTGAAGTTTAGCACTTCTTCTTGGTGCTAAACTAACCTTATCTGTGTCAAGTTACAAAAATTGTCAAGCCCAGCGGGGAAAAGGCCAGTGTAAGGTCTACTTAGAGCATAACAGCAAGTGCAGAATCCGGATTTCCAAAAAGAGTTACATAAAAACTATTTCTCTGGAGTTGACTGACTGGAACAATGTTATTTTTTTGACGAATCAACGTTTAGTACATGTTGAAGATGAAAGGGTCCTAAAGGAACCACTAAGCTCTGAATGCACTTGTCGGAATTGCGAAGAAATGTTCACAGTCAATTGAACCCCTACAGATTTTACATACATATTCGGGCTAGGAACACCATTTATGTATCCAAATCGCCTATTTGCGCAAAATGTCAAGCCTATGTGACCTGTGATAAAAGCAAGAGGTGGTCCAACAAAGCAATAATTAGAAAAAGAATGTTTGTAAGAATAAATTAAGAAACAAATAACCTTACTATTCATTTTTCCTTAATCCCTTAGAATTTATGAAACACTTTTTCCGTCCCTTAATCAAATGCGAAATATTTTGACATTCTGTGTATACCATAAAATGATTAAACCGCAAAAAAAAAAAAAACAATTCCTTATACCCTAAACCACAAACAAAATTCACAATAAATTTCTGAACCTCTTTGTACCAAATTCTTGAAAGAAATGATAACATCTATACAACTGTTTTTCTCACAGGACTTAAATTGTTATTCTTGTTCGGGTAAATTTAAGCGTCAAATTAATGTAATGAAAAATAAGGAATATTTATAAAATATTTGTTGAAATGTGAAAAAGCATATTGACAGATTTTGTTCGAACATATTTGTATGTTTGCTTATAATTTAACGTGTTTGTTAATGTTTATGTAAAATCGAACGTTTAAATAAAGCAACAAAATCTAAAAAACATAATAAAATTATGTTTATTGTACATCAGAATAACGTTTTGGTTCTTCACATTTTTTCAAATAGCTACCAAGTGCGCACCCCGTAATTCCATGTAAGTCCTTGGCTTTCAAAACGGCACATTTGCAGACAGTAATACTTTTTTAATGGCAAGTTCTTTGACAATTACGTCATATAATGCCATATTTTGTTGAGAAGTCAAAAATGTATTCAAATCAGGTAAATATTTAACCGTTTCTGACTAATAACGCTAAATATGTGACCTTATTTAACATATGCGTTTTTATTTCAAATGTAGGAATGTACATACATTTGGATTTTTTAGTGAAATCTTTGAGTCCACTCCAAATTTTTTATCCATTCATTCAATTTGGCGTTTGTGATGCTCGACATCGCCTTCGTCGTTTTTCTTTCTATTCAGTAATATCCGCAAAATGCTTTCCTTTCTTGTCTATTTTCAATTGGAGGCATACAGAAAATCCCATGGGCAGTGGTCGAGTGAATAAGTGTATGGGTTAAGAGGGCGCAGTTGGATGTCATTTTTGCGTCGCCATGAACGAATTTCTCATACACATTTTTACTCTCAAATCTCCAGTCAAAATTCGTTGAACTGAGCTCCAAGTTTTTTCAGACTGCTTTATAATTTCGTCGCCGATCTTCTAGTACGATATTCCGATTTTTTCAAACGTTTTCATCAGTCGGTTGAGGAATAAGAATCAGAGCGAGGTTTTTTGTTAATTGACATTTCACCGTTTTTGAAACGGGAAAGCCACAAGAGTTTTCTGCCATTTTTTCTGAGCAAGTTGCAAACATTATGCCTAAACGTTGTACTCGATATAACATGCACCACGACTCCCTGGATTACAAGAACTATAACATATGTGTAGCTTTAGCTTATGATCATTTATTTTGGCTGCCGCGGCAGAAGAATTTTAAAAGTGCACGCTCACGAATGTGTATACAAATATATAAAAAAACAAAGCAGCTCAGCTCACTCAAATAGTTCAGTGTAGTTCGTTTTGTAATTCATATACAGCTTTGGACATACATATAAACAAAATATTGTTTATTTATTCTTTCTTAATCCAAATTGGTTGAAAAACAGGTATTTGGTATTTACCAAAGTTATCTTTAATAATAATTCAAATTTAATTTTTTTTTTCATTAATAATAATTGAGTGGCACCAGGGACCAGGGTCTAGCTTCTTCATTCACTACTCGTGTTATGCGTACTTCTGTTTTCTCACGAGTAGCAAGAACCTGCCAACTCTGAACGGCGAGATTTGCCAAGATAATTGATACTCTTTGAGTGTTGTCAGCAGCTCGAAACAGCTGGTGACGTGGAAAAATGTGAGGTGTTCCGTCCGGGAATCGAACCAAGACTTTCTGAGTAGCGGTTGATGCACTTACCACTCAATGCGTCAATTGAAGCGGGCTGGTCTGTATAGACATTAGCTTTAACATAGCCCCAAAAAAATTGTCTAAAGGCTTTAAATCGCACGATCTAGGCAGCCAGGCTCCTCTCAATAAGTCCATTGTTGCGCTTGCTGTGTGGCATGTGGCATCGTCTTGTTGAAACCACATGTCATGCAAGTCAAGCTCTTGCATTTTGGGCATCAAAAAGTTAGATATCACCTCACGGTAGCGCTCACCATTCACAGTTACGTTACGGTTCGCATCATTTTTGAAGAAGTTCCGTCCAATGATGCCTCCAGTCTATAAATCGCAACAAACTGTGACTTTTTCTGGATGCATTGGTAGCTCTTGCAATATTTCTGGCTGATATTCACTCCAAAATCGACAATTTTGCTTATTTACGTAACCATTTAGCCAAAAATGAGCTTCGTCGCTAAACACATAATAAAATGGAAGAAGCGCGCGATGAACTTTCTTAACAGAGTACGCATTTTGATAATACAATCATATAATTTGCAAGCGTTGCTCGTTTGTAAGACATCCGACCTATTTCCATATTGCCTTTCTTATCAAAGGTCTGCGAACGATTAATACGAAAGATTAATACAAAAACCTTAATTCAAATAATTTAATAACTAATCACCAATCAGGATTTTGTCCTAATCACAGCTGTTTAACAGGTCTAATGAAAATAATTGATGACATAAGGTCAGACATAGATGGTGATGCGGTTACATTTTTCATACTTCTAGATTTTTCAAAAGCTTTTGATATGGTCAATCATTCTACACTTATAGACAATTTAATTAGGAATTTTAACTTTTCAATGTCGGCCGCTAATCTTATATTGTCTTATCTGTATGGGCGCAAGCAAGCTGTATGTGTGAACTGGATATTATCGGAATTTTTATCTGTACTAAAAGGAGTACCCCAAGGTTCGATCCTAGTACCTCTTTTATTTAGCATGTATATTAATGAAATTCCAAATGTTGTTACGGATTCAGCGACTCACATTTACACCGATGACATTCAAATATATAAAAGCTTTCGACTTGGTCTTATTGAAAACTGTGTGGAAAGTATCAATTATGATCTGGATCAAATATATAAATGGTCTCTTAAGAATGATCTGAAGTTAAACCCGGAAAAATGTAAGTGTCTGGTTATTTCGAAAAACGTATTGACCCTCGATTACTTCCCTGCAGTTATGTTAAACAACTCACCCGTTGAATTCGTTAACACATCGAAGAACTTGGGCGTAGTTTTCAATAGAACTCTAAATTGGAATGACCAAATAAACTCTTCCGTGGGAAAAACTTATGGCGTTCTTCGTAGTCTGTGGATATCCCAGCAACATATTCCCCTTAGAACTCGAATGCTACTTGCCAAAACAATAGAAATTCCTGTACTGCTCTATGGCTCTGAATTATTTCTAAATTGCGATGCCAGTAGTTTTAGGAAACTTAAAGTTGCTTTCAATAGTATTGTTCGATATGTTTACGGGCTTAGGAAATATGACCATGTTTCACACTTGTCTAAAAACATTCTTAATATGTCTCTTGAAAATTATTTGAAATTCAGAGCCTTATGTTTTCTGTTTAAAATATTGCGACATGGTGCACCAGGCTATCTCTATGAAAAACTTCGATTTCCGGTATCAAACAGGTCAAATTGTTTAATTCTACCAAGGTTTACTTGCTTAATTTCTGAAAGACAATTCTTTATCGCTGCTGTGCGTCCGCTCTATTTAAGAGACCAAGGCAGCATCGGAAATTTTAAAAGAAACTTAAAGTCATACCTCAGCCTGCAAGAATAAAGATTTCTCTCTACAGCACACATTTTATTTTTATTATTTTTCTTTCTCTTTTTTTTTATTGATTTCTGTTTTTCTTACTTTTTTATCTTTCTCTATTTAAATATTGTTAATGAATTAATGAATTTAGTTTACTTTCATATTCTTTTCTATTTTCCTTTAAAACATATAAAAAAACATATACACTCTTTTACTTTTATTCTGCACATCTGCCACAGATTCAGAAGACATGGTCTTATTGTGGTAGCATATTATATTATAATAAATAAATAAAAAAAATGCATGGTTAAATTAAAGACCAAACTGAAGATGTTTGACAGTGAAATAAAACAGGAAACGTGCGTCAGCTGTTTAAACCAGTGTTGCCAAGAAGATAATAGCTAAAAAATCACCCTTTATATATCATATAAAGCCTGAATTTCTGTGTAGAAACATTTTTATAATTAATATTTTGAGCTGCAGCTCTTGTCTTGGACTAAAACGTCAGATCTGTGACAAATTCTCCCCTCAAGTTTTTTTGCAACTGATTGCGACCTATGTCAAGAAAATGCATTCAGGTTGACCTATGTCAAGAAAATGCAAAAGGTTGTGCCGTCCAGTACTAACCTATTAATCTTGACTTCATCACTTTATAAAACATTTTTCCAAAAATATGTGAGCTTTTCACGATGAGTTTTTGAGACGGATAATCGGTTTGAAATACTTCATTTTAAGAGCTGTTTTTTGGAAATGCAGCCAAATAAATTTACCTCTTTTAGTCGTCTGCTGACAACCCTACTGGATATTTTTAAATCCAATATTTGATTTATTATGCTATCTGAATTAAATGAATTAATGATTGTCGACATACTTCCTAGGATTGCATCTGTAGGCACAACTGTGTTTTAGGCTTCGGTTTCTGAATTTTCGTTTGGTTCAATTAATCGGTATTCTCTGTCGATGAATAAATTGCATTGTGCAGCTATTTCTCCCATTTTTATCTCTTCCGCTTGCAGTTATCATATTATCCGTCTTTCTCAATCATAGTATGTTTCTTGATCCGATTTTGAAATAATTTTCTCTGTTGAAGGATTTTTATTCCAATTATATACGTATGTTCTCCTTAAATCAACATTGCATCCGCAAAACTAATAACTAGAATTACACGAAACATTTGTTCAACTCACATTAAAAGAAGAATGAGGGCTGTTAGCAAAAAACATTTAGTCGAAATCTAATTTTATGACGTATTTATGTCCATGGTTAAATGAGGTTTAATAAAACGGTTGGTTAATGCCCGGGTCCACCCCGAACTGTAGCGCCAGTGAAAGAAAAAGAAGAAAATCAAAAGGTATTACATATTTATGAATATGTGTTGATGAATCTGATGAATCACATAGATTGTGGTAACTTGAAAGTGAAGAGGATAATGAAAATTCGTCTAAGTTGCCTATGTTGGACTTTAGCGCCAAACAACCGCCATTTGATCCGAGCAAAGGCGGGAAATTGACAGAGGAAGTACTCTGCACTGTCTTTATCTTCTTTACAGGTTTCGTACAGGGTGTCATCACTAAGTCCAAGCACACTTAAGTGCTAAGCGAAAGTGAAATGTCCTGTTAGTGCACTTACAAGTCGTCTGCGGATTACCTATCTAGAGATTCAAGAAAAGCCGAGAATTTCTTGCTCACGTTTGACAGATTGCAGTTGGTCATACTGCATCCTGAAGAATTATGTTATCTCTGGTTGTGCTGTCGAAAGACCCAACCAAGGACGCGGGTAATTCCAAGGTGGATTCGGGTCCTATGAACGCCTCTTTTCATCCTTTCCCATCAAGTTGAAAGCTCTCATCAGCCAATAGTGTGTAAAAATCAAAAATATCATTTACTCTTTAGACTCGAATTCAATCGTTCATGCAACCGAAGCCTTTAATAATGCAAGTCAATTCGAAGGGAACACACGAGAATTAAAGCGTTTTCCTCAAATAAAGTATGCTATGAACTTCAATAGAAAATGCGTATATAGCAAGAACATAATTATTGATGTTATTTCTGGCGAAGCGGGAGGTTTCAATTATAGCTGTGTGGTACAAGGATCGAAGCGATTTAGCTACGATAGTTTCCAGGTGTCAAAAATGGAATGGAAAAAACTCCACACGGCAAATTTTAAAAAAGAAATTGGCAACCAGAAATGAAATCCACATTTTATTGTTTTATTCCTTCTTTAAAGTTTTTTGAATGAACTAAGAAACAACAGATTTTATACTTAGATAACTTAAATTACACAAGACATAAGTAATATTATATAAACAGCAAATAGAAGTTCGTACATTCTTATTTCCATTTCGTGTTTCAACTCCAGATTTCATTTAGCGTATTGCTTTGTGTATCATCTGTTCTGGTGATATTTGCGGCTTCCTTTCCAGGTCTTCTTTTAAGAGATTGTCCCTGGCTGTCAACATCTTTGCAAAACGAATTGGTGTGAGAGAGAATCGAAGATATTTTGTCTAAAATTGAAAAAAGACGCTAACTACTGCTGCAGGGTTCTGTCAACATCGGTAGCGCGTCAATTTTGTTATCCGATGTATTGTTGTACATGGCGATTTCAATCAAAATTCTCCTCCATCTCTTTTTCAAACGATTTACATACAGACACCGTCGTCTTTTGACTTTTGGGGCCATGGCTTTGGACGATCGCAATAAATTTTCCAATTTATTATTTAACATCTCGCAGGTCGTTGAATGAGTCTGAAAATGTAAAGAATAATAATGTAGAAAAATGAAATGGGACATAACGTATTAATAGTGTCAATTAACAAACCACACCGCTCTGCGCCGGTGAATCTTAAAAGACGTTGCTCATGGCATTTTTCTTTTTCCTGGTACTCCAAACCTTGTACTTTTTGCTGCGATATGAGGCATTGGCCTTGCTTTCTGCCTCTGTCCAATTTCATCTGAAACAATTTTTATTTTATTTGAAAGTGAGGGTAAATTAAATATTTACAGCTGACTCCATTCTCGTTCCTCCACTGAAATAACTCTGGTTTTTCCATGCCAACAGATTCTCTCTTTTTAAATACACCACTTTTACGATGATTATAATTTGCATCTGCATACAATGAATGGGCAAATCAACCGAAACCGAAATCAAACTAAATTAAAACTAAATGTTAGTAGTGTGTACTATTCACGAAATGTCGCAAATTAGAAATTCATATCGAGATGGATTGATACAAATAAAATGGATTCAAATAAATGAATATGTTTCGCAGCTTGTGCACAGTTATGTTTGAAAAATAGGAAACTATCACCTCTACTGAGATGTGGATGTAGTCCTTATGATAAAGAAAGTTTATCCGTGGTGAAGTTTGTTCATACACTAATGTATCTTTATTTCATTATACAAATATGTAGATACGTACAGGTATCTTTTCATACATATCCATTTTCAAATTTTTTACGTGAAATTAATTACCTGGTGATATCATTTTTGTGTCTAAAATAGAAATCTTCATGAAAAATAACAGAAACAAGTACTCTATGCCATCAGACAGTATTTTTAGTGCGAAAGGGAAAGAACTAAGAGATATTGAAAAGCAAACGTGATGAATTAGATCATCTTTAAAATATGCTCCTTTTATAAAGCGTCTTACGGCAAAAGAGCGCTTCGTACATTCGGGCTAGTATCCTGTGTGTAAAGGATATTCGAATTAACAACGGAGACATAGATATAATAAATATAATCGAAGGCCAGTATGTTACATTTGCAAATTTATGATTTAAGTCTATGTGTCAGAACACCAGTAATGTTCCTTCACGAGGTGGCTAAATACTACAACATTTACCTAATTTGGCTTCTGTGACACCGTGATAATCCGGGAAATTAAAAAGTTTAATCGTTAGCGGAATCTTATCTTCCGAATTGCATGTCTCAACTAAACTCCTTTGGCAGGAAACGATTAGTTACATGAATCGTTGTCAGTCAATTCACGAATTTCTTACAAATTTGTAATTTCCTTGAAGAAAGGGCGATCCTTGATCTGCGTAATATCACTATGGATAAATTTGCGTTCCACCTACCCACATACCATATTTTAAGCCATCATTTGAAGGGAATATTATTTCCTCCCCCTTCAACCCATTATTTGTGCAAGCATAATATTGTAAAGTTATGCCTTTAAGTTACTTCAATCCAAGCTTACTCTAATAAATATTGCATATGAATCGTAGCAAATCCGGGCATAATTAAATATTTTAAAAATAAAACCTTTTTTTATCAAAATCGCATTTTAAAGCTAATTTCTACAAAAGGTTTTATTTAAATAATTTTTAGAGCCCACAAATTACTTATCATATAAATAATGACTGTAGAGGTAATTCACCTGCATTTATCTAATTTAATAATAACAGGTATCACATCTCTACGTAATCGCATTGAGCCATTTCGCAATTCTAATTGTTCTAGATGCATTTTCTCTAATTACGAAGATAGCTCTGGAATGGGCTTCCGCACACGTTAACCCTAATAACAGATGGATCTCTGATAAGAGCGGAAACAAAAAAAACAGTACTGGTATAGCGAAATCTTTTAAAATATTTTTTTTCCTCTTTATATTAATTCTTTCCCTTTTTATACATAAGTTTGTATCTCTTACCGTGAAAACCCCCGTTTCCACACATTTTAATTACGTTTTTCTCACGTTGCCATGCCACCTTCATTTGCCGCTTATGTGGCCACCAACAACTTAATTGTTGCCTCATTAATGCGGATGAAACATTTCCAGCATTGGCAACTGTCGTCCTTTCAAAGTGCAGGTAGGAATGAGATCTAAGAAGTATCTGAACACTACTGTGGATGCGTATATGTATGTGATGTGACTGTAAATATTGTACTATGTATTTGAACGAGCAAAATAGAAAATGAGGTTACACCAACACCATGCAGAGAATATAGGTAAGAGTACTTTGTGTTTCTGATGGTCCAGTCATGCCTTGAGGTTTGACCCATTTAACAGGAAGGAAGATTTCTATTTTATGGAAATTGTGTTCTTCATATTCTACTACTACTTTTTGCTTCATTTTTTGTAGGTCTAATAACATCATATCACAGGTGTCTCAACGAATGCACTTTTTTGCACCTACACACGTCACATTTATATATACAGAAACATACAAATTTTTTCATCTGGGAAGTAAAATTGAAGCGAATTAATGGTAATGTGATCTGGACATACGTCCCGTATGCTTCTCACCGACATCATGTTGCAGATAAGATGATGCTTACCACTTAGCATCAGCTGGGCGGTGAGGTATAAGGTAGTGAAGAATCCAATCAAAAGCATTTTAGGCAAACGATGTTATTTCGTTTTTTTCAAAACAGCTTTTGTTAAAACCTACATATTGTCTCGAAAGAGCATCTACATACCTTACCAGTCATTTAAGACTAAGTCAAATGCTGAACCATATATCTTGGGAAGATTCTAGGAAGCTTTAAGAAAATTTATTGTTAAATATATGATTCTGATTGTGAAAAATAAAAAACAAATCGTAAATTCTTTGTGCCGTATATGTAGGTAGTTCTTGCCTTGTTAGCTACATTAGCGCATGCAAAACAATGCGGAAGTGAAAAGAAATAGTGTGACCGTCCGGTACCTTCATCTTAATGACGAAGAGGCCTAGACGACTTGAAGTATCACAAAACATCAGGTAAGGAAAGAGCATTGTCTGTAGAAAAATCCAGATAACCAAATAAATACAAAAATAACCTGTACATCGAAAGGTTTAATCATGTTATGTGAAAAAACAAATTGCTTTCAGTGTAGAATAATGCGACTAAGACTTTAGTTGAAATTTCCTACTGATGAAAAATATTCTAACCAAATATATACAAAGCGTAAAAATGTAGCATAATGCGACAGCTTGTCGATTCTTACCTCAAAAACAACTTACTCATCTATGGAGTTAGAAACAGTTTAACAAAGAAATATACTACAACTTCTAATACAAGAAAAACACAAATGTTATTTGTGATCATCATTATTTCAAAAAAAAAAACTTTTATATAATTAGTAACAGATTATTTTTAATGGTTCATATTTTGTATTTTTAATTTATTGCTATTATATTGGCTCTTGTAAATTTTGCAGTACAGCTCCAACCATAAATTTCATGCTATGTACACATCTTTTGAAGGGAATTGAACATCTAAAATCATGTTTTTTGTTTGAAGACTTGAACCGGTTAACTAATGTCAAGGTAATTCTTTTTTATCAACGTACAACAATATACATGTCCTATTATGTCAATCAGCACCAAAAAGTGTGCCAATAACTTTTGAAACCTAATACTGTGCCTCAGATTAGGGTGAAATAGAATGTTGAGTCAAGAAGGAAAAATATATTAGAAGTGCAGATATAAAAGATCTGCACGAATTGAGTGTTTTGACTTTTGTTCTTTCTCTTTCATTTATAACCAGCAAGTGCATTCAAAAAAGTAAGATTAGAAAAAAATATCTTAATGTCCATAAAAGTTGAATGGAGTAGTAAGTTTGGTATCCCATTATCTACAATTTAGGTATTTTCGAAAATATGGAATACATTGTTTTTTTTACCCTAAAAAAATAAATTTTAAGCACTAGTTATTATAAAAATATTATATATAATATATATAATATATATAATATTATGATATAAACGAAATTCAAATGTCAAACTGTTTTCGTAAATTCTGCTACTTCAAGTTACCAAAATTTGACGAATCATTTTTACTTCTTTTATCTTTTAGCACTTAACCTTATTTCGCCATCATTAAATCAATTTAATCGTAAAAAAGGACAACGCTGAATTAATTTAAGAAAATTACTAAACTGACCCCGATGCCTTTTAAATGGTAGTCCTGTAGTCGTAGATGAAATTGCCCCATTTTTTCTGCTCTTTTTACCCATCCTTCTGAGCATTGTTTATAGAGATCTGTAGACAGGTTGACGCAGAAATTAATGCTGTTGTTTTGGCTGAAATTGATCCAGATTAGACCGTCATTGCATAAGCAGGAAAGTACTTACAGATATATTTACATATACACCCAATTATTTACAATATTGTTAGTTATTGCTAGGCAGGAAATTCAATATGTTATATAGGATATTGCAATACATAACATATTTCAATTTCGATGCCATGGGTCTTATGGCAAGCAAAGAAACAAATTTCAGAAACAACACGGTTGGAAAAATGATTTTGATTCAAATCACGTTTCATTGAGCCTCATTGATTCCATAGAATGTTGGGTCAGGCGACCAGTTTTTCACGTAATGAAACTTTCTTTAATTAGATGGAAAGAAGAAACAACTTCGAAGTGTATTCGCACGAGTGATTTGTTCATCTTGTTGATCGTTCTGTATACCTACATACATATGTAAGCAAGTGTTTAAAAATATGTTGATGTCGAGAAAAGAAAACATCTTGTAAACAACCTAATTTATGTAAAGTTTTAATGAGATGCGTAATAACTCTGGATGTACAAAGGGACTATTTCCTTCGTTTCGTTTCAGAAATCATGAAAACTGGGCAACATCTATTGTAAAAAAAATCTAAGATATCGCCGATATGGGCGATGAAGTGTTGCTTAAGAATACCTTTAGACCGAAGCATTCACTCTTAATTCAGGTGTCAAAATAATACGCTTATTTATATATGCGACTATATTTGTGTATGTACATTCAATGTTGTTCGAAAATGTTTGGTGTTGTTTGAAATGTTCGAAAATGTTTGCCTTTTCGGTGCAGGGAACCTATGAGAGCATTGGCGAAATAAGATTCATACAGAGTTGATTTAAAAAAAAAGTTCGTTACAGCAGTAATTTAGTGTAAAAAAAATTATTTTTGTCTGATACGTCTCAATTTGAGAACACGTTAAGTTTCATAAAGATTAAACATCCTCCAACGGACTGTGGCAAAATCTCGAAATCGGTACTGCCAGTGGAAGAAAAAGCTCAAACAGGCCATAGAAGGCCTCTTTGGTTGAGCTAAAGGAAGAATAGATTCATCAATCTCATTAAAAATAAAGTTCCTGAAAGTTGAACTAAGAGCACTCAATCTACTACTGAATTACTATTTTCAAAAAAAAAAACACATCTTAATATGACATATGGAACAATGTTATTTGCTATGTGCCTAAGTCGCACAAAAATTAAGATATCTAAAATTGCACATTACATTACATTAATGGAATAAAACTTTAAAAACGGTAGCTCTTTTATAATTAAAAGTTATTTTTGCATTTTTTATTTCTCTGGTTAAAAAATAATTCGATGGAAATGTTGTCGATGTATTCAATTGCCCTCCTTAGTCTAGATCCTAGTAAAGATGTCTGGTTAATAATGAAACTTAAGGTCACGAAGAAGCTTCCAGGGTCCATTGAAGGCCTACTTAATTTACTTATCGAAAACTGGAATTTCAGCACATAGAAAAGTCGTCGTAATCAATGTCTCGCCTATTAGTAGTTGTAGATATAGAAAACAGACAAATATGTATAGTTTTCTGAGAAAAAAACGTAACCCAAGAATACTCCACTAATAAAACATTTTTAGTTGCCAATAATATTTTCGAAGAAATGTTTTGTACGAATCCATGATATTTAAGATGATTTTTACTAATCGATGATGTTGTGATGTTCCATTCATGCATAAGATCTTGAAACGAGTCTTTTTTAATTAAAGCAAATACAGCTTAAGTGTAGTTTACTTGTATAGCCACATATTTTATTGTAGTATTTTGTAAAATATACAATTGTATAACCAAGTAGAAATTGATAATTACTATTTTTGATGTATGGTAACTGTATGTATGGTAACTGTATGTATGGTAACTATATCCTCTTTCGGTGTTCTTTCAATATTTTTCCAACATCTTTGAAAATATCACGTAGACCACAAATTTCTGAAGTCAAACATGTGCCTTGATTGTCCATAAGACATTATACGCTTGAGTGGAGAAAAATTGTTCTGTATTATTCTGTGGATAAATCACTAGAAAAAAATCACTAGATAAATAAATAAATCACTAGAAAAAAAAATATTCCATTTTTAATATTCATTCATGATTCTTATAGTATAATCTTATTACAAAGTAATGGTAATTATGGCTGAATGTATAACGCTCTTTAAAGAGGATTATGTTTCTGATTTCGTTTCATTTCTGGCTATAATAATTGGCCGCTTTTTTTCTTCTTTTTTAAACTGATATTTTTAAAAAATTCTTTTAAAAATTTATTGTTGTTTGAAAATATGCGTGTTGAACTTTTTTTCGATATAATTCTTGCTTCCAAAATCTGATAGAGATGTTGTTAGGGAAGTACTAGTACTAGTTATCCAATCATTAATCCATTCCACTCCTTAACCAAAGGTACATATTGTTAAAATAAGTGGATGTCGTTGTAAGGATATCATACCATCTTGAGCACATCGTTAATGTGCAGTCTTAAAGTTTAAATATACAGACATGGTAACCTAAGAACATAGTTCGGCGTTGTTACGGGTAAGCGAAAAACATTTTTTTTTTCAGAAAAAAAAAGTTTTCCGACTTGACATTGACATGTTTGAACTGTTTAAACACATTCTACAGTTTGCAGAGCGTAAGACATATTGTCCAGTTAAAACACTTTTCCACATAACACTTATGAGACTTTCCGCACATTTAATTTTTTTACCAAAACGTGTACTGAATTTCATATTTGGCGTCAAAAATATTCCGAAACAATTAATAACCGAAAACTAAATTTCGATATTTCGGAGAAGGACCTCAGTAGAGTTGGTGTTGGTCTATCGCAGACTGTAGATTCTCCGTATGCTCAAATCAATCATACTTATGCCACACACTATTCCCTCCACTAAGATCACGGCACTTTTTCTAAATATACTGAGCAAACAATTAAATTATTTTTAGGATACCTATAGGCTTTTTATTGGCTAGTGCCTAGTGTATAGGGCATTGTTGTCACAGACATTTATGCGTCAATTTTTTCCTAAAATTATTTCACAAAACACAAAACAGTAACATAAAAAATAAAAATACAAAGAAATACCTTAAAAAGGAAAATAATTAACAAACATGAAAAGTAATGAACAAATATTTTTTTGATTTTTAAATGTATTCCGCATGGTTTTCGCACATTAAAACACAAAATGATAGTTCTCGATAAATACTATATGTAATCTACCTTTTCTAATATAATTTTGAAAGCAATCCTGCGGAAAACATTCCGATGAAAATACAATAGCATAGTTGGAAAAATAATTTCTTAATAATAAAAAGTTCTCAGGAAATTCATAACGACACACAGTTTTCTTATGAACTTCTTGAGAAAATAATTCATCATTTTTAACTGACAATATTTCCATTTACTATTTAATTTAATTCTGATTTTATAGTTTAAAATTATCAAACTAGGAATTTGGAAAAAGAAAACTTCAGTATATGCCAAAACATTAAAACAAAGAGTCGGGTACTCCCCAGAAGTAATAAATACAAAAAAGTCTTTAAAAACTCCGAATCGTCTTAAGATTCCTCAATGTCTTAGGACTCTATGTTTTGTAGATAAAACAAATGAAATGGCACATCCGATTTTTGAAAGAGAGAAAAACGGCATTTGCACCAAATGTTTGCGCCTTGACAGATGTTCATTTTGAAACTATTATGAAAAAAATAGGTTAATGTTTATATAAATTTATAGTCCCGGAAATGTGAAAATTGCAATTTTCATATTTTTTTGTTACTAAATTTGATACTAAAGCTCAACATTTTGATAGCATCACCTTCTTCTTTTGAGGAAGTACCATTTTAGTGCATTAAAGGTGAATTACCCGGAGTAGGCAGTTTTGTTTTTTTGTTCATTTTTATTCAGTTTCTTTTCTTACGTGCTAGAAAAAATTACTTAAAGCTAGCTTACCTAAGTGAACAATGTTCTTAGCCTAACTTACTGACCCTAGGTACTCTAAGCTAATCCAATCTTAATTTTAATCTGCCTTTCGGCGTCCGATTTTTTTGTTTTTATTTAAATCTTAAAGTTAACTTACATTATAGACCAAGAAAATTTAAAAAAAACTAAAGATCTCAGTAGTAGGCAGTTTACCTAATAGGATTGCATTTTCTTAGAACTCACAAAACAAGAAATCATGAATTTTCACGCTATATGGTGTAATATGCAAAAAAACAAAGACACAAAGAATAAAATATTTATAAATGTTGCAGCTTGTATAGTAAATATACATGTACGAAGGGTAGAAAATTGTCTATCCTACTAGCAATCTAGTTATTTTTACTGAAAATACCCGTATCCTTTATTTGCAAATAAGCAAATTGAGAATCTTTTTCAAGATAAACACTTTAGTATTAAGAAAATTACACTGGAGAGCGCAAAAAACAGTTTATGGAAAAGCAGTACCCACTAAATAAGTGCTAAATAATTGCTCAATCTAACCCACAGACTTTAAAGCAAATGTGCTTAAGCTTTAAAAGAAAAGTATCCCATCCAAAAATACAAGCTCTTATTAGGAAATGAATAAAAATTTTCGATACAAAAATACTACTACGTATAATTTGTTATTAGGAAAACCTTTTTTGTATATTACTTGCGTCCTTAGTAAACTTTGCTGGACCAACACCACCAAAAAGTTGTTAAATATGTTCGGATCAGGACAGTAGGAAAGCAATAGTTACAATCAGCAGCACCAACAAAAACATACCGCATCATTGCACCATCCATTACAGGGGCTCAAAAAATTCTATAGTGGTGAGGAAAGCGGGCTCAAAACAAAGTTCTATAAGAAACTTCGGTCAATTTGTTTGATACCAAATACGGTGCAATATACATAAGTTGGTGCATAAGTTCTTTTCGTAGAATAATAAGTTAGATTTTTAACACGTCGACTTGCAATTTTCAGCAAAATTTATGCAAATAAGAATCTTACTAATAGCTTCGTTGCGAACCAACATTGTACCAATTTTGGTTTAATTCAGGCAAGCCAACGGCTTTATAAAAGGGAATGAAATTATTCCTTTGATAATATTATTTACTAGTCTGGACACTCCAGCAGTGTGGACAAACCAATATCATATCACATATGTCACATCTAAAAATTTTTGTGAGACCTGTTGACCACTTTATTGCCGTACATTTAAAATCTTATAATTATATTTAATAATTAAATTCAAACACAAAAAAAGATGACAAATTAATTTGATAGTTCAGACACATAAATTGAGAATAGTGAGACTGAACGAGAAATTAAATTTTAAAGAAAGAAAAGAAGTGCGCCTAAGAAATTGCGCCAAATCAAGTAGATAATCAAACATCCAAATCATTTAATCAAGATTCTGTACGTAAATTAAAACCATAAGGAGTTATGAGCAAATCGAATGATATTTACTTCGGTGAGAAGCTGTTTCCATTTTTTAACCCCTTACAATGAATGTAACACAAGGAACATGTACCTAGCTTCATTAGCAACTACTCCTGTTGGGCGTCCTATTGTTCGCTTACGATTATTACTATATTATATATGTACATTAAAGGGTTCCGTGAAAAATTCGAAATATCGAGTCCGGGACTCGAACCTGGGACCACCGGCGTGTGAGTTAACACACTTACCCACTACGCCACCGTCACTTGCTTTTGTTAGTAATTAGGTTCAGTGTTGAATTAATAAAGTTATATCCACAAAAATTCAACAAATAAAGACAGTAAAACTAAATTGGTTTCGGTATAACATCGACCAAGGTCCAAAATCAAACGATTATATCCGGCATACAATTAGTGGTTATGTATGTCGTCAAATTTAATTTCAATTTAAGTTCTCTAAAGATTCGTTATCTTGAAATGTAAAATGTACTGATTACTAGTATATGCATTATACAATATTATAATTATGGAATTCTGTATGTATTTTATATTTTACTAGCACGAAAAACTAACATCATTTACTAATCAATTGTATCTCCAATTTGATTAACTATGATTCGAATCACTTTTAAAACGTATGTTGGTATGCACAGCATAAGATTAACAAATTTGCATTATGTGCCGTCGTATTAACGTCCAGATGTATCCTGAAGATATATATTTGCAATTTAATTTTGTTCATATTTTCTGTAAATAACTTTTTTCAAAATCAAATAACAGTTTTCTGTTGGTAGTTAAACATCTGTTTTTTGTTTCTTTTTGCATTGAATAATTTTACAAAAAAACAAAGGATCACGACAATATTTAAACTTTATATTAAACAAATTAAAAAGTAGACATAATGAACGTTGCTTCTTTTGACTACAATAAGGCTGAATTGTAGATTCAACAAGGATTGGGGGTAATAAACTCAGAGTTTATACTAACGATGTCCGTTGTTTACTTAAATTAATTATTAATTATTTTAAATTAATTATTTTGGTTTATTTGTCATTTCACTTCCTTTGTTAATGCGATAGCTGTAAGATTTGATATAAAAAATTTAAAAATTTAAATAAAAATCCAGACACCAAATTTGTCTCGAATGATGAGTCGATTGATTGAGTCACACAGAATGCATTTTAATTACTTACACATAACTATACGTTATGTAAGCGTAATGTTTATTGCATCCCTATTTAAGGAAATTGAATAAAATAATATGACAAAATTCACAAAGTTGTCTATTGTTTTTCACCAATAGATACGTGAGCTATTCCTCAGTAGAACCAACCTAAAAATGTTGTCTTTTTTGGGAAGATCTTTCCAAACATATGGCAGACGGAGGAACACACCGAAATTATCAAAAGAACTTTAAGTAATTAATTCATTCATTGATGAGTAATATCATAGTCAGAATCATAACGTAGTCACAAAATAAACATACGTCCTCTAAACACTCTCAAAAAGAAATTGTAAAATATTTTAAGAAGCAAATACAATATACAATAATTTAGAAAATAATTAAGCCTTAAAAATTATTGACAGCTATTTACTTACTCATGAATATTCATATACTCTCAGCAAAATCAAGTTACATCGTTCTTCCATATCCAATAAATTTTTATCCACTTTTAATCCTTTCAGACAAACGTCTCCAGACTCATGCAAATTTAAGTAACTTGCACCTCTGAATAAGAATCAGATCGCTTCGATATCATCATCTACTGGAAAGTGGGATTTTCAGAATATTTACCCACATAAGCTTTCAACATTGATATATATTACACGTGAGATATGTACACACATATACACTGGAATAAATTATTTTTCACGTATTACAATATTTTTTAACTTTTCTAAACCACATTACGTGGACATTTTAAGATATGTTTACGTATATCCTGGTCGCAAAAATATATTCGTATCACATCATCACTAGAATCAATCCTTATTTATTTTCTAAATTCATTATATATTTTTCTTTTAACAGTGATACATATTTGAATTAATTATTCACACATCCTTTTCATCGACACATCTAGGCACTATTTTATGATCGATGAGTAATTGCAAGTATACATTTTTGAGTTCAAAGTGTTTATCAAAACACACGTGATTCGAAAAAAATAATAAACAGAAAAACACGGTTACTTATAAAATGAGAGCGACATAATTGATAATAAATATCGGTAGAGTATTTGTCGAGTAAATACTATATCACATAATTTAAAGCCGGTTGGGTTAATTTTATCAAAGTATAATACACCCGCCAAAGACTGAATTAATATCCGGGCTTATAAGTGTAATATCTGGCTTTTGTCCAACTTTCACGATAATTTCACGTGCTATTTGTCACGACAACATTAAGTGAGGTCACAATTGAACGGCACAATGTTGAACGAATTTTATTCCACGCAATAACACGAAAAGGAAAGTCACGCGATGTTCATTTATTTGTATTAAATTGAAAATATACTGAAATAATATTACAGTTGTTAATAAAAGCTTTTCTAGCAAGAAACACGAACGTCCTACGAAGTTAAACGAGTGGCATTTTTAATGACGAAATTTCTTGAATCCTAGCATTTAAACGCAGTATGTGCACCGTCGGGAAGTAACTGACTGATGAAGTTGGTGTAAGGTATTTCTTCGGTGACTTCGTCTAAAGTGCTCACCAAATACTCCGTTGGTGAGAAAATTTCGATGAATCGCATTTTCATCTGCGCATGAATTTCCCCATGCTTGAAAAGCTTTAGGCTTTTAGGTGTTTTCAACAATAAGATGTTGAGAAAAAAATTTTTTTTCAGAATATTTATAAAAAAATTGCATTGAAGTGATCTCATGAACCTACGTACCTTTCAAAAGTGTTCTTTGAAGATATTATACATAGACGGATCTTTAAATCATTATATTACAAAGGGAAAACAAGGTAGGGCCTTCTTTTACGTTAACAAGGACATATTAATTCCATTGAATATCAGTAAGTTCGCAAATGCGCACAAAGCTGTTGTGGTAAGAGGGGTTGATGTATTAATTTTTTTTCAACAATGTAGGTATTTTGCAAAGCAGAAGGGGAAACTTTTGATAAATTTGGCCTTGGAAATTCTTAGAAGTCATGGACAAAGTTCGGTGAATGAGAGTAAAGATTCATCATCAGTAAATGGGTTCATGGAAGGGATGCGTTTATATTTCATTATTCTATTCAAAGCATTTGATCGTTGCTTATAATTTTTTATACACTTATAGAGAGAATTTTGGAATAATAACTCCATTTCTGTGTGAGAGGGTCGTGAGCTAAAGCAAGTGAAACTGATTTATAAGAGTTAAAAGGTGATTTCGATGCAACCCCTAATATGAGCATGGAGGACAAACTGTTTTTTGGCTACTGAGCTCGTACACTTGATCACATTAAATGACCAATTGTTGGTCTTGCTTATCATTTATGCTCCGGTATGGAACCTCCTTCATATCTGAGTATATATGTCAATGTGTAAACCTTAAATGGAAAAAAGTCGTCGAAAAATGTAATAAGGACTTGCTTACGTTATACTCCTCATTATTATATTACACTAAGGATTGACTGACAGTTCTTTTAAGACTAAGACCTGTCTTCTGTCTTTAGAATTTTCAGATTCAATAGTGTACAAGCCAGACAAATTTGGCAATCTTAGTACAGTGATGACTGTATATCCACTTATGCTTCTTGTCAGAACTTTAAATGGATCTCTGGAATGAATAGTTCAGAGCAGGACGCTGATTAACAGATGAAAAACATCGTGAATTGCATTATTTGGCTTATTCCTATTAACAACACTTTATTTAGACATCTATAACTGGAAGGAAGGTTTCTTACAAAGTTTGTTTAGCCTTCCACAATGAAGAACGTAACGAGTGGCGTTACGTGACCTAAGCTGACCATCGGATGCTGAAGATGAGATAAACTGTTAAGTTTCTTACAACGCAGAGCTGAAGGACTGCGAAATTCAGCATTGTGTTTGGTGCACCATGCAAAACGTCTCTTATATCGTTGTGATTATCCAGTAATTGAACAACAATTTAGGAATCATAATGTCACGTATGTACCATAAAAAAGTATGCACAAATATGGGTTCTTGAAGAGTATGTCAATTCATTCGAACATAAAAATGGAAAGGCAATCAAAGCGTGGTCGCAGTCGCGAAGTGGGAAAATGCGTTTATTCACACGCCAAGGTCCCAGGTTCGATTCCCGAACTTAACACCTCGCAATGATTACGGGACCGCCTCTTTTGGGTTGCCGTCCGCCAAACAATCTATTGTAACATATTTTAAAAGTCCTGATGAACACGTGGTGGCTGGGTGATGTGGGAACAGGGTAGGCACTGATTGGTATCAACCTGGCGATGCCCAGCTGCTGTAACTGTTTCCCACACATCAACTGTGCTTATAGTACCTCCACGTTGGTAGCCACCGGGTACTGGTTGTTGTTCATCCGAACTCAACTTGCTAAACCTATAAGTGCGACCTCCGCCTAAGAGGTATAAAAAAGGGTCCGGTCCTCCAGGTTGGGGGTGTGCGTCGGGGTAACTGCCCGGCCACATTACAAATAAATAGTTACGAACCAACCGAATGCCTCGGATACTGATGGATACACTGTTGACGACCCCCGCAAACGAACAAAGGACAATGATTTACGGATCTGCACGTGGAATGTGAGGTCCCTAAACAGACCACGTGCAGCCGATGAACTTGCGGAGGCCCTGGACTGCTATAAAGCAGACATTACCGCAATCCAGGAAATGCGGTGGGATGGGCCGGGCAAGAGAAGATTGAGAAACTGCGACATATACCACGGCGACTGCTACAGGGAGAGAGGGAAACGCTTATTTGGATGCGGTTTTGTTGTTCGAGGCAGACTTAGGCAAAAAGTCTTAAGCTTCCAACACGTAAGCGAACGCCTCATAACAATCCGCATCAAGGCTAAATTCGGGAATATAAGCCTCATATGCGCCCACGCCCCGACAGAGGAAAAAGATGACAGCAGTAAAGAAGACTTCTATCACCTCCTAGAAAGGACTTACGATCGTTGCCCCAGCTACGACACCAAGATCGTTCTAGGAGACTTCAACGCTCAGCTGGGAAGAGAAGAAGTCTTTGCTAAAGTCATCGGAAGACACAGCCTGCACGCCAACACCTCCGGAAACGGACTCAGGCTAGTTGACTTCGCCTCGGGGCGAAATCTCTCTGTGGCCAGCACGCGGTTCCCACACCTCAACATTCATAAAGGGACCTGGCGATCACCTGATCAATCAACCGTCAACCAGATTGATCATGTTGCGATCGACGTCAGACACTCCTCCAGTGTTCTCGATGTCCGAACCTTCCGAGGTGCAAACATCGACTCGGATCATTTCCTTGTTGTAGCCAAGGTAAGAACCCGGATATCGAGAGAGCAACGGAGTCGAGACAGGCCAAAACGGTTTGACGTCGGAAAGCTACAATCGCAGCCGATCGCTAGAGCCTTTACCGATCGATTCTCCCTGAAACTGTCTCAAAGTTCGACGCTACCTGCACAAACAATAGAAGACAAATGGAAACGTTGTCAAGAAGCCATCAAAGAGGCCGCCACTGATGTGCTGGGTTTCAAGCCACCACCTAAGAGGAACCCATGGTTTGACGACGAGTGCAGGCAGGCGCATGCAGCCAAACAGGAAGCTTACAAGGCAACGCTGCATCGAACGACGAGAGCTGTTTGTGAGCTCTACAAACAGAGAAGAAGGGAAGAGAACCGGCTTCTCAGAAGAAAAAAGAAAGAGCACGAGAAGCGCGCGGTCGAGGAAATGGAGAGGTGCTATGGCAGGAATGACGTCCGAAATTTTTACCGCAAGGTAAAACAGTTATCTGGCGGTTACAAGCCTCGGACTGAAGCCTGCCGGGACCAAAATGGACAACTGGTGGTAGAGTCGCAGTCGGTGCTGAAAATCTGGAAGGATCATTTCTGCAGACTCCTAAACGGCGATGACGACACAAATCCCGCTGTTAGGCAGAATGTTCCACTCAATTTGGACGACGATGGACAAGAATTCCGTCCCCCCGACCTCGACGAGGTCAAGATAGCAATATCGAGACTGAAGTCGAACAAAGCTGCTGGCGCGGACGGACTATCCGCAGAGCTGTTCAAAGCGGCTGGGGATGAGCTGGTTGGGTGCATGCACCAGCTCATCTGTGAGATATGGTCGGAGGAAAGCATGCCCGACGAGTGGAATCTCAGCATCATATGTCCGGTCCACAAGAAAGGAGACCCCTTCGACTGCGCCAACTATCGAGGGATCAGTCTCCTTAATATCGCATATAAGATTCTCTCTGCCGTATTGTGTGAGCGCCTGAAACCATTCGTCAAAAACCTGATAGGTCCTTATCAGTGTGGTTTCAGGCCAGGGAAGTCCACAATCGACCAGATCTTCACACTGCGGCAAATCCTGGAGAAGTCCCAAGAAGTACAAATCGACACCCACCATCTATTTGTCGATTTCAAGGCCGCGTATGACAGCGTGCATAGAGACGAGCTATACAGTGCCATGTCTAGTTTTGGCATCCCTACCAAACTCGTCAGATTGTGTAGGATGACGATGGAGAACTCTCGCTGCTCCGTCAAGGTCGGTAGCGAACTCACCGAGACCTTCGATGTCAAAAAAGGATTTAGACAAGGCGACGCGCTGTCATGCGACTTCTTTAACATCATTCTTGAGGGGATCGTGCGTAACTCACACGTCAACACCAGAGGCACGATCTTCCACAAGTCCGTTCAACTGCTAGCTTATGCGGATGACATTGACGTGATCGGCCGAACTCAGCGAGCCGTCAATGAGGCGTTTGCTAGCATCGAAGCGGAAGCGGCTAAAGTGGGACTAGTGGTAAACGAGGGCAAAACTAAGTATATGCTGTCATCGAAGAAGGACGCAGAACATCGACGTCTCGGACAGAGCGTCACTATGGGCAGCAGACGTTTCGAGGTAGTAAAGGACTTCGTCTATCTCGGCTCCGCGGTGAATAGGGACAATAACATCAGTACCGAAATCAAGCGCAGAATCACTCTTGCCAATCGCTGTTTCTTTGGGCTTAAGAGGCAATTGAGTAATAAAGCCCTCTCCCGAACGACCAAAGTAACTTTGTACAACACCTTGATCATCCCTGTCCTGCTTTACGGCGCAGAAACCTGGACGTTACTAAAAGCGGATGAAGAAGCCCTTGGTCTGTTCGAGAGAAAAGTTCTGCGTGCGATTTTTGGTCCTGTTTGCGTTGATGGCATCTGGAGGAGAAGATTCAACCACGAACTGTATGGGCTGTACGGCGGCATGAACCTAGTCAAGCGTCTACGGATACAACGCTTAAGGTGGCTAGGCCATGTAGAGCGGATGGACAGCACTGCTCCGGCCCGAAGAGTCTTCGAATCCGAACCACAGGGACAACGCAACAGAGGACGTCCTAGATTGAGATGGCGCACACAAGTGGAAAAGGACCTCAACCAACTTGGAGTGCGCAACTGGAAGCAGCTGGCAAGAGATCGTGCTAGCTGGAGAGGCATGTTGGTTGAGGCCCAGGTCCACCCCGGACTGTAGCGCCATCTGAAGAAGAAGAAGAAGAAGATGAACACGTAAAAACCATTAATAAAAGTTAAGAGCTTATGACCGCGGCTGTTAGTGCAAAATACTATAATACGCAATTTGCATCCAGCTTTACATGTTGTATTCAGAAATCGATACTAAACCGATGCATGAATGAATTGAAGACTTGCCAGGCGCAAGTGTAAATCAGCCATTGCGTTTTCAAGCATCGAGTTTTTAATATGCTGGTCATGTGCAGCGAAGGTCATGGAAAGAATGGCGTAAAAAGATTTGTATGGCCTGAACCGCTACTTTTGTGTCTTTTTGCACGAATTCACCTGGTGTGATTGTAGTACCTCCTCATATTTGGAAATTATTCAAAAGATTCAGCGCTGGTCCCGAAATTTGATCAAACCATCCTACACTTAGCACTAACCACTGCATTTATAGATGAACAGACTCCTGCTGTAAGTAGACCATAATTTTTCGCTATCCTCAAATATCTTTTTAACATATTTTATGTTCCTCGCATGTGTGTGGATGGTTAAGTGGCGATCTACACAGGGGAAATTCAATCCAATTAAAAGAAGGTGTTATTTTGAAACGCTGTAAAGAAAGTTGTTTTTATAGTTTATTATAGATGGGCCTAATTCGTTGAGTTCGCAAGAGCGAATGACACGTAGATGAATTGACCTAAGACACGATGAATATCCAAAGTATCTGATAAATGAGCCGCCCACTTTAGGGGTATGTTCCACTGCCGGCCAGTTTCTACCAATATGAATTCGGGTTCTGAAAACAATTTCTCCTGTTCTTGTAATGTTGTGAGTTCGTCGGCCTTCTCTATTGAACTCTGCCCACTTAAAAGTTTTGAATCTACGTAGACTGATGAATGGTTATCATTTATTAAGGCCTGGTATAGGGGTGTGATTTGACGATACGATAGGGCTTACTAATTGCCTAAAATTCTGCTTGTCATACGAGTTGTGAAATGCTATAGTTCTCTTACAAGAAGAGGAGATCGACCAATTTTTACGACTCCGAACGTAAATGTACGCTATATGCGGATGTGTTCTAATATTGCAGCCATGCCGCCGTCAACTCAAACGATCCCAGGTTCAATTCCAGAACTGACCATATCGCACTTTTTTTACATCTTTCGAGTTGCTGATAATATTTAAAGAGTTCTAAATTTCTATATTTCGTCTTGGTCGTCTTTTGGGCTCTAGTGTCGAATCTGTCATGACACTTTTTGAGTAGAAGTAAAATTCTGCAGCATCATATCAAAATTATTGTGTAATGCCTGGGCATAAAGTGATGGGGAGCAAAGAAAGGCTCCCTGCCATTTGCTAGTTAAATGTCGCGGCAAATATACTGACAACAACAATAATAATAATTGATCTCAGTAACCCCCCGTGTTTCTTTGTTTCAAAAGTCTATCGACATACAATTACCTAACTCACATGCGTATTTCAATATACAATCAGAAAAAGTATTATCGACATCTTAAGCTAACATGTAAGTGCTATCCCAAAATTTGAGGGAATAAATCTTAATGTTTCAAAACCCAAATCTCCTAGAAATATTGGATACATTGATATGGTGACTTAGGGTTTTCAGTAGTCAATCCAATTCCAATCTTATTCTAAAATGTTGGTAAATTTCCGTTTTCGATGGTTTATCACTGAATAGATATCTGCCTAATACACAATAGCAACTGTTTACCCATCGATAAGTGGAGGGATTTAACATATTGCCTTCTGAGTGAAGAATATTTATTTTTTCTCTCTTCTACAGATACAAAGTGGGCTACTTTTGTAAACTTCAAGTAGAAGTGAACTATACTTCTGTGTATGCGGTGGATTTGTTACGAATCCCACGATTTTCTTTAAAAGTGCTAAGATTCATGGACAGCAGAGATTACAAGCAAAATTCTCAACTTCTTGCACTCAAGTTCTCTTCTTATCGAACCCGTTTCTGTCATGTTGGTTTCTGATGAGGGATCAAAAATAACTTTCAAAACAAAGAAACAACTTACATTCAATATTCAATAAGTTGTGACAAAGGCAAAGAAAGTGTCGCCTGGGCTAAAACGAAAATTCCATTTCATGCATCATTGCATGCCTTGTCACTTTCTTTACACATTATTGCGAAATTGTATTGAAATCAACTCAGAAGTCTGTCAATCACCACTTGTAAACGAGAAAATTGTTTTTCTTGTTCCTTCAAACATATATCCATATGAATGTACTCGTACTCGATGTACACTGTACTGCACCATAAAAATATTTGAACGTTTTCGCCAATCGATGTATCTATGTGTATGTACGTACAATTCCTCTGCTTGTGTGATTGTGTATTCGATGTACAGGACCTTCCTAACACTTTTTTGAATGACTGTGAATGCTTTTGTAAAGACAAACATTTTTTTTAGGGAGTTATATACTCGTAGAAAAAAAGAAAAAGAATTTAATTCTTTTACGGTGAAAGTATATTATTTGAAAAAAAAAGCCCGTCGAATTATGACAAACACACATACGAGGACCTCGTTGTGGCAATATATTTTGTGAATTTATTTCGATAATTCGGTTCTCACGGATTGCCAGAGTTCCGGAGTTTTTAATATTTTTTTTCTTCAGAATTATACGAACTAAAATATTTTTTAGAAGATAATGATGCATATTACGTTTCACTCCGGTCACCGTTTAGTACGTTTACTGTATTCTCTAACTCGAGCACCAGCGTTTCAATGAACTTTAGGCGGAAGTTGGACATATCCCGATGAAGTGGAGCATATCGCTCGTTGCTTGAAGATAACATAAAAAGACTACACAAATTCTAATTTGGTTAGCTCTATTGTTATATAAAAAATGTTCTTACCATATCTGTTACATTAAAGAAAATAACTTTTGTAAATTTAAGTGTCGATATTGTGACTGTGCTTCATTTATGAATTGTTTGTACAAAATTTGACCAGGGCTCTCATCGTGTAATTTTTGAAACGATTGTCGTCTAGGGGATTGTATCAAACGACGTCGTCCGAAGTTTGCTTCGTATAACACTAGAATCGAATCTTTCCGTCGTGTCGTCTATCGTTCAAATAGTAGGCAGTTTCAGAAACATTTTGAAAGCGAAAAAAAAGTCAGCTGTCAAATAAAACATCGAATTTTCGTTTCATTTCAAAATAAGAATTTGGAAATATGTAAGTATTAATTGACTTATAGTCAACTGATTGATTTACTAATTACAACATTACGTCAGCAATACCAAGGCAGTTGGAAGTTTTAATAAATTTCATGGAGGAGCATCCTATATCATCTTATATCCTATATATAAGAAACTTAATTCCAAGGAACGAGCTATGGGGTGAATCAGCTGCAACTGTTAGCATCTACCCAAAAAGTCTGTATCAGCAGCAGTGTAAAAAAAAATGTTGTGCTACGGACATAGTTTAAGATAGAGTTATATGATTTACTCTATGTTAGGCTAAGTTATTTTAAGTTTAAGTTAGTTTTAGAAAAAAAATGAGACCATATAGCCAAGTTTTTTAAAGTTTTCTTGCTCTATATAATATAATGTAAGTTAATTTTAAGATTTAAATTCAAATAAAAAATCATTCGGGCGAAGAAAGGCATATTAAAGTTAAGATTAAATTAGCTTAGAGTACCCGCATAGGGTCAGTAAGTTAGGCTAATAACATTGTTCACTATGTTACGGTAGCTTTAAGTAAAAAATACCATAGCAAAATACCAAGCAAAAAGAAAATGAAGCAACAATCTCATTTCAATAAATAGAAAGGGGGGTGGGCCATCTGACCAAGTGCCAATAATCGAGCTGGAAGAAAGAGCAATTCAGATGGCTTCCCTTCGGATCACAGTAACAGGCAGCTGTTCCAACCGTTGTGGTGCAGTTGAGGTGCACAATACAGAGTCGGATAAATAAATAAATAAAACCACTGTTTGGTGTCTTCTTTTTTATTTCGTTGAACATTTCATACTTAATCCAGATTGGACACAGCTTTCATTCTAACACTTTTACAGTCTCAGAAACTATCTCTGAAAGAGTACTTTGGCCAACAGAAATTCCAAAGTCATTACCAGTCAACCATTTTAACAAAAAATGCAAAATTCAGCGAGTTCATGATTTAAAAATAGATTTAAATTGTTTTATCTTTTCGTGGGAAGTGAAAAAGGATATGATTCATCTCTTAGCGTTTTAATGCCAACGCATTTTTAAATTTCTTTTCTCAACTTCACAAAACGTTCCAAGATTTAACCAAAAAATAAAATAGTAAAATAGCAATCGTTCAATCTTCTTGTTCTTCTCGTGCCTCTGGTGTTGACCTGTGAGTTACGCACGATCTTCTCAAGGATGATGTTAAAGAAGTCACATGACAGTGCGTCGCCTTGTCTAAAACCTTTTTTGACATTGAAGGTCTCGGTGAGTTCGTTCCCGACCTTGACGGAGCAACGAGAGTTCTCCATCGTCATCCTACACAATTTGACGAGTTTGGGAGGAATGCCAAAACTAGACATGGCACTGTATAGCTCGTCTCTATGCACACTGTCATATGCGGCCTTGAAATCGACGAATAGGTGGTGAGTGTCGATTTACATTTCTTGGGTCTTTTCCAGGATCTACGTTAGTGTGAAGATTTGGTCGATGGTGGACTTCCCTGGCCTGAAACCACACTGATAAGGACCAATCAGGTTGTTGACAAACGGTTTCAGACGTTTACACTGTACGGCAGAAAGGATCTTGTATGCGATGTTAAGGAGACTTATCCCTCGATAGTTGACGCAATCTCCTTTCTTGTGGACCGGACAGACGACGCTGGGATTCCACTCATCGGGCATGCTTTCCTCCGACCATATCTTACAGATGAGCTAGTGCATGCGCCTGACCAGGCCATCTCCAGCTGCCTTAAACAGTTCTGCAACAGTCCATCCGCTCCAGCAGCTTTATTCGACTTCTGGTGCATGCGCCTAACCAGGTCATCTCCAGCTGCCTTAAACAGTTCTGCGGACAGTCCATCCGCTCCAGCAGCTTTATTCGACTTCAGTCTCGATATTGCTATCTTGACCTCGTCTAAGTCGGGGGGACGGAATTCTTGTCTATCATCGTCCAAATTAAGTGGAACATTCTGCCTAACAGCGGGATTTTGGCCGTCATCGCCGTTTAAAAGTCTGCAGAAATGATCTTTCCAGATTCTCAGCATCGATTGCGACTCTACTACAAGGTTTCCAATTTGGTCCCGGCAAGCTTCGGTCCGAACCCTATATCCACCGGATAGCTGTTTCACCTTTCGGTAAAACTTTCGGACTTCATTCCTGTCATAACATCTCTCCATCTCTTCAACCACGCGCTTCTCATGCTCTCTCTTTTTCCTTCTGAGAAGCCGGTTCTCTTCCCTTCTTTTCTGTTCGTAGAGCTCACGAACAGCTCTCGTTGTTCGATGCAGCTTTGCCATGGGTTCCTTCTAGGTGAAGGCGTGAAACCCAGCACATCAGTGGCAGCTTCTTTGATGGCTTTTTGATAACGTTTTCATTCTTCTTCTATTATCAGTGCAGGCAGCGTCGAACTTTGGGAGAGTTTCAGGGAGACTCGGTCGGCAAAGATCCCAGCGACCTGTTGCGATTGTAGCTTTCTGACGTCAAACCGTTTTGGCCTCTCGAATCCGTTGTTCTCTCGATATCCGGGTTCTTACCTTGGCTACAACAAGGTGATGATCCGAGTCGATGTTAGCGCCTCGGAATGTCGAGAATGTTGGAGGAGTGTCTGACGTCGATCGCAACGTGATCAATCTGGTTGACGGTTGATTGATCAGGAGATCGCCAGGTTCCTTTATGGATGTTGAGATGTGGGAACCGCGTACTGCTCACAGAGAGGTTCCGCCCCGCGGCAAAGTCCAACAGCCTGAGTCCGTTTCTGGAGGTCGTGTCGTGCAGGCTGTGTTTCCCGATGACGCCAGAAAAGATGTCCTCATTCCCCCAGCTGAGCATTGAAATCTCCTAGAACGATCTTGGTGTCATAGCTGGGGCATCGATCGTATGTTCTTCCTCTTCTGTCGGGGCGTGAGCGCATATTAGGCTGATGTTCCCGAATGTAGCGTTAATGCGGATTGTCATGAGGCGTTGGCTTACGGGATCGTAGCTTATGACTTCTTGCCTAAGTCTGCCTCGAATAACAAATCCGCATCCGAAAAGGTGCTGCCTTCTCTCTATGTAGCAGTCGCTGTAGTAGTGATGTCTTCTTCTTCTTTCTACCCGACCCATCCCACCGCACTTCCTGGATGGCGGTGATATCTGCTTTGTAGCAGTCAAGGGCCTCCGCAAGTTGTTCGGCTGCACGTGGTCTGTTAAGAGACCTCACATTCCACGTGCAGAACTGAAAATCGTTGTCCTTTGTACGTTTGCTGGGGTCGTCAACATTAGATCCGTCCATATCCTAGGCAAGTTGTCGTTGCTGAACTCGGTTATTTTTGTGTGGTGAGGGAGTAAGCCTCACGCACAACCTACAGACTGGTAGGCCAGTCGCTACATACATTGGTTCACCACACAACGGATGCTGTGATGGCTATCCAGGGGGCGCCACGGGGAGGCTGTATGTCAACTTGACCTATGCACGGACTAGGATAGCCTTGGCAGCTCGCCATGTTGAGCCCGATCAAGGACATTGCCTGGTGTGCATAGGCCCAGGCCTATCGTTCAATCGCAATCGTCTGTATTTGACATTTGAGTGAGTTATACGAAGCATCGATGAATCGTCTAAAACGACGTCGTCCAGACGATTCAATAATTTTAGAGTTACACGAAGCAAAACAATCGTTGAAACGACATCGTCGGACGATCATCGTCATACGCGATGAGGGCCCAGTTTTAACCAAGTGTTAAATTTTCTGGACTGTTCGTTCGATAAAAGAATCAGTCTAAAACCGCAAATTGTTACTTAATAACTCCGTTCTTGTGTATCCATCTCGATAGGTATCCTTTTTAAGTTCTTTGCATTACTCCCACCAATTAATCACGATGGAGCTTGAGGGTATGCATTAACAGAGGTGCAACTCCTGTTTTCAAATGCATCATGTTGTTGGGTGATCTACTCGTGAGTTTAAAAGGCTCGCCTTATGAAGTAGCGTAAGAACTTTTCCACAATTTCAAAGAAGTTGTAAACTAAAACTTGCGTTGCTTAGAAAAGGATAGATTTTGCTATGGTATGAAGTATCTTCTGTTTCGCGCAGTGCGATTTCACCTAACTGGATTTGCAAATGGTTCTTCATATTTAAGTTAGATATTAATAGAGTTGCAAGATACTAACACTCTTGTACAATTTTAATTTGCTCATCTAGGAATTTTCACTTCTCTCTTCTATCGTACTTGCCGCCACCGTTCCTAAATTTCATCATTATTGATCTGCATAAGGGCTGGTTTTTATATTATGATCTGCTCAACTCCACTCTTAAAATAGTCCGTTATGTTATTTATGTGGAACATGAATATGCAACGTGTTAAGGATGCATTCTTGTTTCTCGTCCATCGATATACTAAATTCTTTCATACTGAAATTCAGCTTTCGAAAAGAGAGAAACAAGTTCTTACGTGTAATCTCGACCTACCGCAAAAACATCAACACGGATCTTTCTCTATTATTTTGGTTTGATATCCGACAATAAAACGAGAGTTTAGCGGAATGAAATCGCTCTCTACTGCAGAGAGAACCAGACGTGTGAAAGGTCGTAAGAAATTGTTCTCGATATACACATTGCATGGGTCTGTTTTTATTGAAAGCAACACAAGAAGGAAGAGTTTCGTCGTCAGCAGCAATGAAGATTTGAATGTTCTTGCCAAGAGATGTCAGCAAAATTTGCCAGAAGTCGAACAAGGCGTTGTGAGCAACGGGTCAGAACTGTTTTCTTAAAACGTATTGTCCTTTAACGTAATCTACAATCTGAACCAAAAATTTGTTTTTTCCACTTAATGTATCTTACGCATTTTGGCTACCTTTTCCCCGTCTTTTACCCTTTCACCATTATTCCTTCATGAATGTGTTGATGGTTATCGTTCTTCTTATATGTACACTAAATGTCTGTGGATTAATGAATTCCCTTTTTGAATTAAATAGTGGAGATTCGATTGACGGTGGTATGAATACGAACTTACGTATGATTAGAGTTCTAAGTTCACAGCATAATGGGTTAAAGGTTAACCATTTAAATGCACAAAGCTTGAATCCAAAACTGGATGATTTTCGCCATACTTTTATTGAGTCAAATGTTGATATTGTCTGTGTATCTGAGGCGTGGTTTGACCCGGAGTTGATGGTTACAATCTTCTTTGTGTTGACAGGGTGGGTGGCGGAGCCGTAGTCCATGTCAAAGATGGCATTAAATGTGACATTTTTCATAAATCTTGCGTTGACTGCCCTTGCAATATCTTCTCGTGAATACATGCAGCTTGTTGCATTTACTAGTCTGCACGGCATCCATTCTCAACCCCTCAGATCGTACTCTGTGCCGATCTCAACTGCAATCTGTTCAATAAAAACACTGCTGCACCAATCATTGGCTCAATGAGTTCGCTGGTATCTGTTATCTCTTCGGCACCAACTCACTTTACCAGTTACTCTTGTACCCTACTTAATGTCTTTTTTGTCAATGATCTCGTACAGGCGCTGCTTAATAGCCAACACCTTGCATCGGGTTTCTCCAGACATGACCTATTTTACTTCATTTATAACCTTAAAGTACAGGTTGGTGTTAAACACTTCCAATACAGAAACTCTAGATCGTCTATTAAGTGATGTTAGCCGAATCGATTGGGACACGATCTACATACTTCCCTAAGTCAATAATCAGCTATCATTTTTGAACAGTAGTATCGAGCAGTTGTTTGATGCTCATGTTCCGTTACGCAGGAAGGAAATCACCCACGCAGTCCATTTATGGATGAATCGGGATATCACTGAGTTGACTGTCAGGAGAAACATGGCGTACGCTAGATGGAAGCGGTGTTGAATTTCTGAGTTGCATGCAATCTATCCCACTCTTCGGAATAAGGTTGTCTACAAAATTAGATTAGCTAAACAGAATAACCATGCCAATTACATTAACCCAACGTTTTAAGGTGGTGGTGGTGTCCATATCGGTTATATCGATATCGATGCCTAAAGGAAAAATATCCTACTAAGACCCTGTACCTAACTTAAGACAGTGCTGGAGTAGTGTCCTGTCAACAATGGGAACAGTTAGAGCACTTCAATTCTATCAAAAAGGTCTTAAAAAGTTGAGTGACAGAATGCGCTATTGCGAAGCCAGCCATTTCATAACTACTGCAAATGTTTTAACTTACTTAAAGATCCATAATACATGGAAGCTTTAATTTTATTCCATTCATCCAAAGCAGACTTATCATACTCCCATTTGAGGTACAATAAGATTTTATTATTTCTTATTTATAAGGGAGTTTTGCATATAGCTGAAATTCGCACCTACCCCATTTATTGAAAGCCCTAAATTCAATCCTCATTTTGAGACATTGTTCATTAAGATGCGCAACTATTTTTCTTCAGCCTTTTTTCATGATTTTCAATTTTCATGTTTGCCCCAAATATCTGTCCAAAACTATGCTCATAGCGAGCACGGTGGGGTAATCAATAACATAGTAATATCCTGTTCAGTATTTAAATAAATGTAATTTTTAATTGGAATTTTTCCATTTTGTATTTCTCAGATCTTGCATCATGATTTTTTAATTGAGAAATCTAACCTCAACTGTTCTTTGGGACATCAGTAAAAACTACTTAAGCAACTGACACGCGCTCTTATGACACTATTGACCGCTTGGAAAAACAATAACCTTTCATTTGACTATTCTGTGCAAATTGTGTACTGTATATATTATTATATAAACTGTTAGACGCTGGCAGAAAAAGCTGGGTATATTCGTATACTCGAAAAAGCAATCTACCATCCAACAGCTCGTACAAACCAACAGACGTACGTTAAAAATAAAGGAACTGGGACATAAAGAAATTCTGCAATGTAAACAATCTATACGTTGGAATATTTACATGCAAAAGTGTATACTGAACATGCGAAAGTGACAAAAGTGAAACCTCAGCATAATGTTCGAGCTGGAAGCGCCTATTTATTACAGGGGACGAAACGAATTTTATTTCTTGAGTGTAAGTTCTGTTTGTTTTGTTCTCTTCGAGTACGTTATGTTGGGCTGATGTGAGTTTTCGGATCCCTTCGTATTTGCATATGTTATTAAGTTGAGTAAATATGAAAATTTGTTGGCAAATGACAGCTTTTTATGACAGTAATCTGTATGCTGACACATTCGTAACTTTTTCCCTTTAACTCAACTCAATGTATTCGTTTTATTATTACACATATTGGAATATTTTTGCATTAATGTTACTGCAAGATTTTTTATGGATCTTATAAACGTAGTGTAAAGAAAACATTCGCAGATCAAATAAAAGGAATAGACATTAAACCGCAAAAGAAAATCTGTGTAAACTATTAATAAGTTAATTGTGGTTTGTTCCCATTGCGTACATTAAATGAATAGTATTCTAAATTTAAAGGGATAGTATGACGAGTTAAATGTCCGAAAGGTCCGTTAAAAAAGTGAATAATATATAAGATATTATTCATACTTAGTAAACTTCTTAAAAGTTACGCCAGTTTAACGCGAATAGAAAATAAATACATACATTGGAACTTCAATAACTCAGATTTCCAAAAATGAATGAAAAAAATTGTGTAGGTAATTAAAACAATGTTTGCAGAATAGGCTTTGTTCCTATGCAAAGTAGAAATTAATCCACATTCTTACTGGGTACACACTAAGAAATACAAAAAGGGTAACACAGCATTCATTGAACGAGGGACAGTTATAAGGCCTTCACTTTACAAAAGACAATAAGTAAAGGGAACACACTGCCCCCAGCAACGCTGATGCTACTGCTACTCTAAGTTTCTTAAGCACAAAACCCAACCCAACTCTACCACTCTAGAGGTACTAACAGCGTTTAGAAAATGTTAACATTTTTGACAGACTTTTTTAATAATAATAATAATAAGAATAAGAATAAGAATAATTGAGTGGCACTACAGTCCTCTCTCGAGTAGAAGGAACATACAGACTCCAAACGGCGAGATTTGAGAAGCTTTTCATAGACAATCGATACTCTTTGAGTAGAAGACCTCGAATTTATTTATGTTTAAGAACCAGCACATAAGTAGAGAGATATAAAGGTAACATCTTATATAAAAGCAACTCAATACTTAAGAAGTAAATATTTGGGCTTAATATATTCCGGTTGTCTCAATAATAAACTAACAATACTGTAGGCTTCCTATTAGTGGAAATTTATTGTCACGATATTATAATTGAAGCGTGTTTGACAATTCCGACGAACTTAAGGTAACTGTGCAAGCTTAAGTTTTATGTTTGTGTTATAAATATATTACATTTAAACATTAAATTCCTCTTAACGTCAACCACACAATAAGAAGAATATGTGAACATTAGATGGAGCTGCAGGAAACCAAGGGCAGTCAATAACCAGTCGAGCTGTGGGTAGTGATAACCTGGAAGGAATGAAGGAAACCTTTACGGTTAATTTAAGAACCTTTTCCTTAACATTTATCCTCCCTGAGTGTTGTAAGCAACGGACGCTATAGAATTTGAAGATGGATGAATTGTAATGGAGGACTTGAACCCAGGCGTCTCATATACGAAAGGTACCGATGCAGTTACCCATCGCGCCACAGCAGACAAAATAACAAAATGCTAGTCTTGAAATATGCAAGTATTTATTCAAGTGAGGACTTAGAGAAAAAATTTTATAAAATATTTTAGTTTGAAGAGTGTTCTGTATATACCTCAACTCTATCGAAAATACATGTACATATGTATGTGTAACATGAACTTAACCCATGATGTTTATACCATGCTTGGTAGCTTCGGATTTTAGACACATCTTATATAGTTCTGCAGCCTCGCAACTACAAAATTTACTTATAACATAAAATAATTCAATGTATTGTACAAATTTATCTTACTGGTCATCGGGTACGTCGATATTGCTACATACACTCGCGATAGTCTCGGCAATTTTTACTTTTTCTGGATCACCCTGTGTGTGTGCCTCTGACATTTGCAGTGCTTTTACTTTATCGAATTTTCCATCAGCGGTCATCTAAATATTTTCATAAGATTTATTATTCACAGTTAAACAGCATAACTTACTATTTCAATTTTTTTCATGACACATGCACGAAGACACTTTGTTTCCATATTATTAGCCGGCAAATGTTTCATCATTTCATTCACATCCGCTACGAGTAGAAAATTAATAATAATATAGAATACTTAAAACATTCAATGTACATGAACAAATAGAAAATACCCTCTGTAGCCCCACTCTCCGCAGCACATCCAGCAGCGATAGCTCGAAAGGCCTCAATAGCTTCTTCTTTCGTAACGCCGGCCTAAGAAAGATATTGTTTTGATCGTGTTAGATTAAAACTTTAACCAAACCTTAGCAGCAGCAACTATTGAGAACAAAACGAACACTGAAAAGAAATTCATTTTAATTTATCTTTTGTTAATATATTGTACGATAATTGAAAGCAATCAAAACAAAGACTGATGAATGGTCATCTTTCAACATCGATATTTATACCCTTACAAGTCTTAAAAGGTTTCGATAAACACAATTTGAAACCTTAGTCAAGTGGAAAATTGCAGGTCTTTATTTATATATATAAATATCGGGTATATCATGATATAATTGATCCCTGGGAACAAAATGTAAGTGACGCATGCTATTAGACTTCTGTGATTACTACTTAAAAGTGACACCCATATTCGTGTTTCGAAAAGTAAGAATCGTTAAGCAATTTTGTCACATTCAACCAACGTTTAACAACTTATCACGTATATTGTATAATTTAATTTATTTTCCCTCTAGGTTAATGCACTCGTTTGCAAAATGGTTTTCCAGAGTAAATAGAAATAACAATACGATCAGATTGAAGTTACGTGTTGTGTATGGATGCCACATAGATACAATTGCCAATTCCAGGGCAACCGACTGTGTGAATGGCACTTAAAGTCATACAGATATTCTACTCTGTGCAGTGCTATAATTCGTGAGTGAGAACTAGGGCGCGTCACAATAGTGTAGTTTTGCATTTCTGAGAAGGAACAATCGTAGGTAACGCAAGCATTTTGAGGTTATTATTATTTTCGCCACCGTCATGCACTTACCACGAAGGTGGTATTGTGGAAAATTATTGTTTCACGTAGGAAAGCATGTGGTACCTCAAGGAACACGGATAAGTTCTTGGTAACGATTAGATATATCTATAAATCTTCCCGATGCAAGGACGTTAGCAAAAAGAAAACCTTTTTCAGATATATACTTAGACAGGTAGTGCATATTAAACCGTTTTGTTCATAAGGATATGCAATAATTGCCTGTATTCGTTTTTTTTTTGCTAGACCGATAACTTTAATGTGAGTACACATTTATTATTTTTGGTTTAGTTGGTTAATTGGTTGGCTAAGGGCTAGATATACTGAAACCACACTCGCCTAGGTACCAATTGGTTTTCTATTATCTTACAGAAGAAGAAAAGAAGATATCTTGTTATTAGCCGCTCTTCTTTTCCATATAGAGTTATTTTCACAAGTGTCTAGGGGATATTTGTTACAAAGATATGTTTTTTTAGTTTGGGAGGGTCGGTGTAAATCCGAGTAATAGTGTGGGATTTTCGTTAACTCAAAACATTTTTATAGAAGTTTTATTTTCTGCGCGTTTTCCGCTTGAGGCAGACTACTTTCAAATTATTTGTTAAGGTTTTGCTGTTTTCTTTATAGACGGCGTCTAGTGCTTGGAACATTGAATGATTACTATAAACAAGAAATCGTATATTATTGTAAGTTCCCGAACAAAATAAATACATTTTTTTCTACGGCAGCTATATTTTTGTCGCTTAGTAAACCGGCACTTTCACTATAGCTAGCTTATATTACTTTATTTTGTAATTACAGTTAAAATCTTCTGTTACTTACTTTCGTTCGAATCCAAAGTTGATAACTAAATATAATTTGTGTTTGAAAAATCTAATTCCTCGACGGCTTTTTTCATTAAGGAGCAAATGAAACAAGTGTATGTCATTCGTGTTGTCCCGATGTTGTTTCTTCTTCTTCTTATGGCGCTACAGTCCGGGGTGGAGCCGCAACCAACATGCCTCTCCAGCTAGCACGATCTCTTGCCAGCTGCCTCCAATTGCACACTCCGAGTTGGTTGAGGTCCTTTACCACTTGTGTGCGCCACCTTATCCTGGGCCGTCCTATGTTGCGTTGTCCTAATGGCTCAGATTCGAAGACTTTTCAGGCCGGAACAGTGGTGTCCATACGCTCTACATGGCCTAGCCATCTTAAGCGTTGTATCCGTAGACGCTTGATTAGGCTCATGCCGCTGTTCGTGGTTGAATCTTCTCCTCCAGATGCCATCAACGCAAACAGGACCAAAAATCGCACGCAGAACTTTTCGCTCGAAGAGACCAAGGGCATCCTCATCCGCTTTTAGTAGTGTCCAAGTTTCCGCGCCATAAAATAGGACTGGGATGATTAGGGTGTTATATAAAGCAAGCTTAGTCTTTCGAGAGAGGGCTTTATTACTCAATTGCCTTTTGAGCCCAAAGAAACAGCGATTGGCAAGAGTGATTCTGCGTTTGATTTCGGTACTGGTGTTATTGTCCCTGTTTATTGCGGAGCCGAGGTAGACGAAGTCCTTGACTACCTCGAAGTTTCTGCTGCCTAGTGTGACGCTCTGTCCGAGACGCCGATGTTGTGTGTCCTTCCTTGATGACAGCATGTACTTCGTTTTGCTCTCATTTACCACCAGACCCATTTTAGCCGCTTCCGCTTCAATGCCAGCAAACGCGTCATTGACGGTTCGCTGTGTTCGACCAATCACGTCAATGTCGTCGGCGTAGGCTAGCAATTGAGCTGACTTTTGGAAGATCGTACCTCTGGTGTTGACCTGTGAGTTACGCACGATCTTCTCAAGGATGATGTTAAAAAAGTCACATGACAGTGCGTCGCCTTGTCTAAAACCTTTTTTGACATTGAAGGTCTCGGTGAGTTCGTTCCCGACCTTAACGGAGCAGCGAGAGTTCTCCATCGTCATCCTACACATCGCTGTACATCTGACGAGTTTGGTAGGCATGTCAAAACTAGACAGGGCACTGTATAGCTCGTCTCTATGCACACTGTCATATGTCATATGCTTTCCTCCGACCATATCTCATAGATGAGCTGGTGCATGCACCCAACCAAATCATCCCCAGCCATTTTGAACAGCTCTGCAGATAGTCCGTCTGCGGCAGCAGCTTTGTTCGACTTCAGTCTCGATATTGCTATCTTGCCTCGTCGAAGTCGGGGGGACGGAATTCTTGTCCATCGTCATCCAAATTGAGTGAAACATTCTGCCTAACAGCGGGATTTGTGTCATCATCGCCGTTTAGGAGCCTGCAGAAATGATCCTTCCAGATTCTCAGCACCGACTGCGACTCTGCCATCAGTTATCCATTTTGGTTCCGGCACACTTCAGTCCGAGGTTTGTAACCGCCGGATAACTGTTTAATCTTCCGGTACAAATTTCGGACATCATTCCTGCCATAGCACCTCTCCATTTCCTCGACCGCGCGCTTCTCGAGCTCTTTCTTTTTTCTTCTGAGAAGCCGGTTCTCTTCCCTTCTTCTCTGTTTATAGAGTTCACAAACAGCCCTCGTCGTTTGATGCAGCGTTGCCTTGTATGATTCTTGTTTGACTGCATGTGCCTGCTTGCACTCGTCGTCAAACCATGGGTTCCTCTTAGGTGGTGGCGTGAAACCTAGCACATTAGTGGCGGCCTTTTTGATGGCTTCTTGACAACATTTCCATTTGTCTTCTATTGTTTGTGCAGGCAGCGTCAAATTTTGAGACAGTTTCAGGGAGAATCCATCGGCAAAGGCCTTAGTGATCGGCTGCGATTATAGTTTTCCGATGTCAAACCGTTTTGGCCTGTCTCGACTCCGTTGTTCTTTCGATATCCGGGTTCTTACCTTGGCTACAACACGGAAATGATCCGAGTCGATGTTTGCACCTCGGAAGGTTCGTCGAGAATACTGAAGGAGTGTCTGTCGTCGATCGCAACATGATCAATAGGTTGACGGTTGATTGATCAGGTGATCGCCAGGTCCCTTTATGAATGTTGAGGTGTGGGAACCGCGTGCTGGCAACAGAGAGATTTCGCCCCAAGGCGAAGTCAACTAGCCTGAGTCCGTTTCCGGAGGTGTTGGCTGTGTCTTCCGGTGACTTTCGCAAAGACTTCTTCTCTTCCCAGCTGACCGTTGTAGCTGGGGCATCGATCGTATGTCCTTTCTAGGAAGTGATAGAAATATTCTTTACTGCTGTCATCTTTTTCCTCTGTCGGGGCGTGGGCGCATATAAGGCTCATATTCCCGAATTTGATATGATTTCAGACACAATATTATTCGAACAACATGTGCATATGTCCTCATTGAAAAAAAAAAAACATTTCTATTGAGTCTTAAACAAATGCGCATTCATATGTGTGAGTATGTACGTGTTGTTAATCTTAGTTCAACAATCACAACAACCACGGTTCTTCATAAATTCAATATTACACTGCATATTTGATACAGCTAGTAACATTTTGTATTTGATGCACGAACTACTGATGAATTTGAGAATAACAAATCATATAATTATAACAGTTTTTTTTTTGCACTCTTTTTACTCTACGATTCGTTCAGAAAACCGCATCATGTAGCATAGTGATCATGTATACATAGATGATGTAACCTATTCGTGTTATAAGGCACGTCCGCTTAATGCAAAGAACGCAGAATTATCAGTTCCCTATTTATTCGAATGGAATTAAACGCTTTTCTGTTATATACATAAAAGTGCTTGCACTCACCGTGAATCAGAAAATTATATAATCGCCATTTGATTCCATGCACGGGGATATGTAACACGAATGGTGGATATCTGTCTGACAAACTAAATGTTCATTATGTTTACTTATGGTTGATGGGATCAGCTTAAATACGCACAGTGTGACCTTATTTAACTAAATCCATTGAGATCTATATGCCAATGACTGCTCAAAATCAACTTTGATGTCGAAAATACCATCATAATTTTCTAAGAAGTGTTTGGACGAAGAAAGCAATTCACAAACAAAGTCCTCTCTCGAAACCAGAGCGGACGACGTGTTTCGTTAGAAAACTTCATTGGTTCAGTAGAGGAAGACTACTACTCAGGTGACGCATGCAATTGGAATGGACCCGTGAAACTGGAGGCAGTTATGATATGATAGGCGAAGACGCATGTTTACATTAAAATACTATCAGGCTATTGAATATAGTTTTAATAATTTATAAGTAGGTAATTCATTTCGAGGTTTCAAATTAGTTTCACTGACATTTGACACCTGTCGAACTCAGTTTTCATTTAAAGATCACAATATTAGTTGAATGCAATAGACAATAGATTAGTAATTGAACAAGGTACTTATATTATCAAAATCTTCTACGGAAAACGTATCCACTTTTCGCGCATTACGCTATTATTTGGTCGCTATTTTCAATAGACGCAACAATTGGGTACAATTGTGAAGAATTTTGAAGAAATTTGGAGAAATTGGACACGTTACTGATGTCGTAAGACCCGTACATCATCGTAATGCACAATCACTCGATAAAATTGTTGTAATAAGTGCAAGTATTGCTAGTGATCCGAATTTATCCATTTGCTGGTCTTCGCAGCAATTGAAAGTATCGTATCACTATGGCAAATAAAGTTCAACGCAACACTACAATTAAATATTCATAACAACGTCTTCTTGGGTGTTGGAACGTATATTTATTGTCTCTTTCCGATTTTTCTAACAAAATTTTCTTTTATGACTCACTGACAATCGCTGGGTAAAAAAAAAACAAAGAAAATTTCCTGCGGCTTATAAAATTCACTTGTGTACCAGACAAAGTGACTCTGGTGTGGTTGAAAGGTGTCATTGGCCTGTAGTCTGCCAATGGGCGGACGATAACAGCAAATTCGGAGCGATATAATCGAATCATTTTTAACAATTAATACTGCTTGAGTGTTAACATCGAACCTAAAACTTTAAGCGTGTGAGTTGGCAACCATTTAAATGATGCTGTCATGTTCTGAAAAAATTACAGATCAAGTCCAGAGACATGGTCTTCCAAATGTACGTTCAGCTGCAGGCTTACGCGGATAAAAATTGATGTGATTGGATAAACACAGGTAAATATCAATGAGGCGTTTGCTGTTAGAAACAGAAGCTGATAAAATTTGTCTGAGCTGGTATGCGAGCGCGAGGTCTGTCATCATCGAAAGACGCATTACGTTGTCGATTGACAAGGCATCACACTTGGCCCCAAAAAAACTTTGAAGTTATCAAGGGATAACAACGTAAATACCGTTGTGCTAAGATATGATTGAGTTTAAAGAATACTCTGCGTATTCTTTTAAATGAGCTTCTTGTACATTCCTGTCCGACTCTACGGCGCAGCATTTTGTTTTCGTTATTCAAATCAGGAAACAGAAAACTCAAAATGTTTGTCCTTTTGCGTTTTAACAACGAAACCTTTTAGCAGTACAGCTGCTTCTACGGTGTCTAGGGTCGATTCTTGAACTGAAAATGAAACATGAAAATGTAACATGAAGTTACGAGTTAATTAATTTTGAAAAAGAACGAGATAGGTACATTACATAACCCATGATTCAAAAAGAAGGGTTTTCGCACATGGAAAATCTCTAACCTTAGTGAGCAAGGCGAAATCGCTGTTTAAATAAATATAAATGCATTCAGGAAAGGGATGATATTTTTGGAGTGTGATTCAATCTTTTCTCTGTAATTATTAATGTGTCTGTTTGTATACAAATAGAACCCTTGTACGAATGCCCCCAAACGTTTTTAAATGTCTCACTATCTTTGATAAAATCTAACCGAAATGAGCTCGAATTAATACGAAAAATGTGGATATTGTAACATTCTTAAATAAAAACAAACCTTACATACTTTAAAAAAATTCTTGCTGTTTTGTATAAAAAAGTTTTGCATCAACAGTCGATTTACCAATAGTCACGGTTGCCTTCGCCAGGTTTCTTCTTAAATTACATCAATAACAGTTTTTAAGTAAAATAAATTATTTACTTCAGACGCATAGTTTTATCCTTTTTAACTTTGTTTATTTAAAATCCAGGAAAGTTAAGAAACGTGAGAAAATGAGAAAAATACCTATCGACGAAAATGGAAGTGTCTACACTGGATCCTCACGGTTAGTAGCTAAGAAATGTATGTGCATGAAGTGTCTATGATTAGAAAAATATAAAACTTTGAGATGGTGCAAAACAAAAACAAAATGTGGAAATAGTAGGAATGTTTTAAAACTAAAAAGAACCGAAGAGAAGAGAGCGGTTCGAAGAGATTCGGGTAAGGAACATTTTTTCTCTGAAATAAAAATAAGTGAACAAAAGACTTTTTTTTTGGAAAGATGTTGATGACAGATACTTGTGGTACCAAGATCAACCAGAACAAAGCAATAGCTTTTACTACCCATTTCAATACCCGCAAATAATTCCGAAAGTAATATTAATAAGCACTACTTTCCAGACATAAATTTTCAAAAATGTAATGTGCTTAATGTAATAAAGCAATGCATCTTCAATGTTAAATAACTCACAAATATCGGTCGCACACTTAGATGCCGCCTTTAATTGGTATCCGCTTAGGAAGATGCCATTATAGCGATCCAATTATAACCACTCAAGTGAAAAGTTTTAGTCCCTAGCAAAGGAAACTATAGTCAATGTATATTCATAAATCTAATAGGACAATTAAGTGTCCAGTCCCTTCCTGAAATTAAGTTAATTTTTCCGCATAGCTAGTGATTTGCAGAAGCGTACCCTCATTATTAAAAGCGACGGCATACTTCCTGTCATGGGCGATGCCTGTTAGTAATTTTGCTTTTACGGTATATATTCAAACGTATATACATATGTACATACATACAAACCATGGTGGAGTTTTATGGCAGTCTGGTTAGAGATTTATGTAAATTCTCAAACCAACACACTGAATTCCAACATCAAAGTTCAACAGAACTACCGTGTAGTACCCACAACTTGCTGGCCCAACAGGTGCATAGAGAGAGTTTTCAAATTGTATTCCACATCACTGTTGGTTTCTGTTTGCTAGTTGGTTTTGTTCTCTTATTCAAACTTTCAGTGTACACTATGCAGCGGCATATGAAAGTGACTGCAGAGAGAGTGGTCTTAATTAAGACTTCCAACTGTCCCTGTCGCTATTCTGTTTGTTATATAGAAACTTTAATTTTTAATATAAGATTCTCCCAACACAGCGCTGTTTGCTTAATAATATACTTTATTTAACAAAATAAAAATATCTAAAAATTAATACATTTTTGGTTATATCGTTATACCTCTTATATGTGCATATGGTGATGCTCATGACATTGAAATTGTACCAAATATTTAATTACACGTTCGTACAAATGTGCAAATTACGAAGAGATTACTGATTCACTGATGTGTCAATTTTCGTGATTCCAAGTATATTAAGTTTAATCAGTCATTATTTTGAAGGATAGTATATGTATGGTATTTTAAGTATAAAGTATGAATGTTAGGAGTATGAGTCTACTTGCACTAATTTTAATGTAAATATGTATGTTCATCTTAATTCTATGCAATGCAATACAATTGTTTGTAAATATTTAACAGATAATGTTAAGGGATTTTTGAATCACATCCGTAACATTATATTTGGTATCAACGGAAGCACTGATGAACTCAAACACCATTTAGTGCGATGGGGTCTAATATAACCAACTGTTGAAGGGACCTGACTGGTAAGACAGCTAAGGCAGAGATTATATATTTTCTGATGCAACGGGAGGGCAAGACCCCTTGTGTAACTGTCATGAGGGCCGTGTTTTAATTGACAAAATCGCGGACAGAGCCGATGTAAGTGTGCGGCGCCGACTGATCTAACTCAGATTGTTTCTTCTACTGATACCCATAATCATCTATTTATGGGGATTTTGCCGGCTGAGTGTGAAGTTGCGCTTTAGCCGGAAGCTGTGACCCGTAGAATGGCAGAGGTGTAAGAAGGCCCTTGCGCCCTACAAAGGTTGAGTGATTGTCCCTCAAACTCATTTGAAATTGAGGTAACTGGCGTTACGTCTCTTGAGAAACTGGAGCCCGTCATAAGATCAAATCTCATATCTGCTTACAAATATTGTTATAAATATTTTTATAGGAACTTATTAAATGCGACAACGAAATTTCTCTCTCGCCACCAAACACTATTTGCATATTTATGATTCAGAAAGTTTACAGTTTCTTTTGGGCGGAATTCTTTTTCTTAATTAGGTATATGAGGTGATTAGGCATACTCGTATATCGCGTCCCTAACATATCGTCACTACTTTCAATAAGTAACAGTAAAGTAAAGTTTGAATTTTTAAACATGCAGATTTGAAGAAAAACATGAATGAGAATGAGTTTATCTTAAAATACACAAAAATTTAAATGTTACTTCGAGATAACACAAATACGTTTTTAAAACACAATATTTCTTCCATTTCAACCAACAATTCTCTTCCGTATTATAATTTCTTATTGGCCGGTTGATAAAATTGAAAATTTCCAATATATATTGTCAGCATTGTCTCTATAAAAAGCAAAACCGAAAGGGACTCAAACAACCGCATTGAAAAAGGAGATACTGTATTCTGGAGTTTGCCTAATAAATATTTCGGGGAATAACTCTCTAAGATAAGGGATTAAACGGCGACTATTCCGGTCAAATTTAAAATCCGTACTGTCATAAATGGAAAGAAACATTCATTATTACAAGGAAGCTGCAAACATTAGTGATTTTTTTTCGGGAAGGAAAAAAAAATTACGCTGTGGGGAAGGTGCGCGAAGAAGTCCTTCAAATCCATCCGGAACTTGCATATACAAAAGAGGAACTTTTTCGTAAGTGGAACAATCTATTATTGACGTACAAGCGAGTTAGATAACGAAATTCCAAACAGCATGAAAAAAGGTGGAAATATTTTAAACTTTTCCATGAAGCTTGCGGGAAGAAACCTAACAAAGAACCACGAAATAATTTGTTGATTTCCGTTTGCAAAGATAGGTATGAAGATAACCCTGAGAAGCCATTGAGAAATTCTAAACATTCAATAAGAGCAGCGATAAACAACGAGATAATGGAGTTCGTTAAAAAAGTGGCTGTTGAGGAAAGTAGTTCTAGTAAACAGCTAATAGAAATAGAAAGGGAACGTATGAATATACTGAAAGATATCAAAACAATATTAGACCGATTTTCCTGATTTTCTTTGTCGTAAAGATACACTTTGCATCGTCATTATTGAATTTTATTATTTTAATTTTTGACGAATTTATTTCGAACAAATTTACTTGCAATATTATAAAATGTGTTTCATGTCGGTTATAAGCTGTTACTGTTTCATAAAGGCTTATGAATTTGAATGTGGGTGCCATCAATACACCCAATAACATATGGGAATGGATAATTTCTGAGCGCATTAAATTCGTCGGTTTCAAACCTACTTTAATTCTTGGCCACTTTAAAAACTTACTACGATGTCTGGTAATAAGCTTTATAATCCTGATAACAATGGAATGCGACAGTAACTTATTGTACCTAAAACTGAATTTGAACTTACATTTATGTGCAATTATATTATATTACACTAATCTTAACTTCACTTAACTATTTACTTGTTGTTTGAGCTTTAACCACCCAACGATCAATTCAGCTGTTTACATTGAACAACTAACAAAATTTCACAATGCTATCAACGAAAATCCTATGTATTGATATGTATTTGTTGCAAGTAGACGCACCTTTTAACTCGTTGGTTTGGGTAAATGTGTCCACTGCATGTAAGTGCAAATTTCTACTAATTGCTTCGATGTAACAATACGAATATTCGTGAATTCCTTCCATTTTTAGTTTAGTTTAGTTTATTGCAAGTCCACCATTTACTTGGCAAATTCTCTTTCACTTGACTACTCAGTTGGTAAGGCGTAAGGGAAGTGTATTAATTTCGTTTTTATTTTTGGTAATTGTATTTTGTTTCAATAGAGAATTTTTTGGAGTTTATAGGTTAAGAAATCTCGCACCCACTCGGTTTTACTAAAATCCATCAAATCATGCGACAAATAGTTCTTTTAAATGAAGGAAGAAATATCGAACGAAATTTCCAAAAGTGTACAAGATAATGGTAACTACATTTACATAATTTTTTTTATTTACAATTTTTTTTTGTTTAATTTTTTTCTCTTTTCAGAAAACAATTGCAATATTACTGGAAAGTTAGTATGAAACAAGGAAGTGTTAGAAAAACCTTATATTCGAAACGGAACTATGAGCTTTTTTGTGGGAGTATTAAAGACGGATTTAAATACCCCGAAAACAGCAAATACTGCTGAATTTCGAACTTGAAAGTATCGAATTCGCAATACCCTTGACATAGAAAAACAAACGGTCTTCTAGTTGTGTCTAGTTCATTTAGAGCAACTCCAATATACAATTACAACGAATAAATACAAAAAAAGATAAACAAACTTACCCTTTTTCGTGTTTTATTTCAAATACATTAGGTGCCGACAAAAATTCGTCCCTAAACCTAAAAAAAAAAAAAAAGTTTGTCGTAAGTATTTTTAAGTTAGAATAGGTAGATTAAGATATTTTTGTAGAAAATTGCATGGATAGCTAAGTTTAAAAAAAAACGTTTTCTAAGTTTTAAAAAATAAATAATAGTTTTTATTAATTTAAAAAAAGGTATCAGTGACGCCGAAAGGCAAAAACAAATATATTAATAGTTTAGCTTAGAGCGCCCGCATAGAGCCAGTAAGTAGTTATAAGATTTCAATTCTGTCGTACCTATGTTAAGCGTTTTATACCTATTTTTAAAATACTATTAGATAAATAATAAAAAAAAAATGCCTTTTAAAAAAAAAATGCTTCAAAACCTGTGTCGGTCTTCCAATCTTCATTGTATTCAGCACGGTCAGCGTAACTATGTATATGGACAGTTAGCAGTGTATTGTGCAAATATATTCTGAAGAAAATATTCACTTTTAATGCGTTCGTTTGTATACTTACACCGAATTTGTAGCATAAAAGGCATTATGCCCCACAATGAGGGAAGCAAATCTCTGACCCGAGCTTGATAAAGTAGATAGATTTCGTTTGTTTCAGTCCATAGAAAATACATATATTTCCGAAATTGTTTACATCCTTTTCGTGAACGTAAAAGCACAATCCTTTTCGCGTGCGTAAAAGTACAAAGTATACAACTCCGATTTCATAAAAAGCATAAATATTATATTATTTTTTCCAAATCAACTTCATAAACGGAACGAATTCTTCTAAAATCCAAAACGGAGTAATTGTAAAGGAGTATTTGAGAATTCTTTGACTACCTTGGAATTCAGTTCAAAGTCACTCCTTCTTCTTCTGTTGACTTAACTGAGTGGCACTGCAGCCCACGTGAACCCACGCGTAGCTTCTACAACAACTACTCGCGTTGTGCGTGCTACTGTTCTTTTTTTTTATTTTTTTTTATTTTTATTTTAATTAATAAATGTTTGAGGTCTTATTTCTTAATCCTAGGAAACTACTTAAAACTAGCTTATTGAATCTTAACAATAGTTTAAAATCTAACTTACTGACCCTACACAGATGCTCTAAGCTAATCTATATCTATTCTTATTGTAAGTGCCTTTGGGCATAATGTGCGTTAAATTATTTCCTTTTTTTTTACATGTATTCATATATTTAACTTGGCAATCTGAGCTGAACTTAACCTAGCTTAAAGTAAGACTAACCTAAACTAAACTAAGAGGTGCTATTAAAACTACTTAACTATATCCGTACGAATACGGATATGTGCACCATAGCGTATACGGCATTTATATGCGTGACATATATATTTTATATGCTATGCTAAGCCCTTTTTTTTTATGTACTATATTTCATATTTATATAAAAAAAAACTTACGAACTACCTTAGAAACTATGTAAACTGGCCACAAGGTCAGCTTTCAGGGTTAGTTATGAGCGGTGACGGGGGCTGGTTTTGGTGGAGCCACCAGTAAAAGTGACGTTCTTTGGCAGACTGGGTTCTGTCTCAGGTGGTGATCGCCCTACTGAACCGGAGGTGTTCTTCGTGGCTACGAGCGACGTCCACTTCGTATTGGAGCCGCCTATCCACTGTCCTGCGTACGACATGGAAGATGATAGGACATCCTTCCGTGTTCTGTATCAGCCCTTTGGAGTCTAGATAGAGAAATGCTTCGGGCGGGATAAAGCCGTTTTGCCGCACCTTCTCGTGGTACCTGAAGTTAGGGTAGTACGCCCCAAAGATGACGAAGTTATCGCTCGTGCAAAGTTATCGCTCGTGCAATGTGCCGTCGGATCAGCTTAATAATAAAATTATCTATCCTGATTAGGTTTGCCTCGTTGTACAAGACCTCGTTGGGATAGAATTTCTTGTAATTGGATTCAGGTGTACGATACAACCGGAGGCAGGCCCGAAGACATTACCTCTCGAACACCCTCATCTTTTCCATCTGGGAAGGACTCAAGTTGAACCATACCGGACAACCGTACGCCATAATTGGACGGATGAGGGCCATGTAGCAGATCACTTTCACCCTGGAATCAAGTTGGCTGCTGTAAAACAACCGACTTGCCGCAGCAAAGGATTTCTTAGCTTTTTTCAGAGCTGTATTTGCATGCTTACCGCAGTACAGATACTGGTCCAACCAAATGCCAAGATATCTAACTACATTTTTCACAGCTAACGGCTGACCCTGTGGGTCAACCATGCCGAACTTGCGCCAGTTTCTTTTCGTGTCCCTTGAGGACCTGGACAGCGGGGTTCTAAAGAGTTTCGCACTTCCGGAAATTAATTTTCAATTTCCAGTCGTCGCAAAATCGCTAAATTTTGTCGAAGTCACGCTTCAACAAGATGTTGATTACTTCGACTTTAGAATCTGATCTGTACGCTAGCAGATCATCGGCCTACGCTATTAAATGCGGTAGGGAACCTATAAGTTCGCTAGTGAATATTGCGAACAGGATCGGCGAGCCCACCGCTCCTTGTTGCAACCCATTTTTTATGTGAAATACTGTGGTTGAGGTTACATTGCCATTTTTCACAACGAACTTCTTACCTGTAACCATGTTATAGATCATATATAGCAATGTTTTATTGATGCCGAGCCTGATCAACTTGAGGAAGAGACCTTCTAACCATACGGTGTCAAATGCCTTCTCCATGTCGATCAGGCAGGCGCCTGTACACTGGGTCTTGTTTCGGCATGAATGGTGTCGTGCCCCGCCCTGAAACCAAATTGGTTTTCCGGTATTATTCGTTTTTCCTCAACCCATTGTTTCAGGGCTCTAATGACTATCTTCTCGAATACCTTGCTTATGCAAGGAAGAAGACTTATAGACCGGAGATTTGTCGGGATGGAGGTATCTTTATCCTGTTTTGGAATTGGCTGTACCACAGCTGTTTTCCAATGCTTCGGGTAATATGCATTACTCAACGCATTGTTAAACATCCACCGCCTCAGAGGGTATATGGCGCAAAACAATATTTGGTATCCCATCGATTCCCACTCACTTCTTATTGTCCAGTGAGTTGAAGATACCCTGGAGTTCATCTTTCGAAATAAGGATGGAGTTGTTTCCATTGTCGGCGACGGCATTATTTGGCAGAAGATCGTCACTGAATCTAGTAAAACCAGGATTCTCGGATCGCCATTGACTTATTTCGTTCCGAAGGTAGAAATGGTTCAGCAAGGCTCTGTTCTCCAGATCGTGGTTCGGACTACGAGTCTCGTTGACCGTGTACACTTTCTGGAAAACTGCACCAATTGCATTAACCTTCTCCTGGGGATCTTCCACTACGAAGAAGTCGTTGTCAAGCACAGCCCCGTCTGGATCGATTCCAACTGACGTAAGTAAGTTCGCGTTGTCTGTTGTTCTGTCAAGTCGGACGCACTGAATGTCATTATGATCTCTCCTCCGGAAGATTTTATTTACTTGCGGGAACATGCTCGGGTTGTTAGATCTTACAGCCCGAATCTTATTGCCCCAATGCAAGCTTACAGCTAAACTGTAATTTTGTCGAATTAACTGTTAGAGTACTTTGATCTGTGACTTCAGAGAGCGAATCTCTGCACTCTGCGGATCCGTAAACCGTCTATACAAGAGTTTTAGTCTTGATAGGAGTCTACGTGAAGTGCATCGATTTCGGAATTCCGATAGATGTCGCCATAATCGGTTTGTGACACCTTCGGAATCGTTCTGTCCATTGTACGTTTAATGACCTCGTCTATTTGTGTGAAGTACCCACCTCTTCGTTCGTTAGGTTTCTGTTCGTAGGAGGATTGATCGCACTCGAACTTATTTCTCTGGCTAAGGTTCTAGAAAAACGTGGCCAGTGCGCCTTATTATAATTTTATGGATGGTCTTGGACATATTCCTCTAGCTCCTCCAGCTCGTTCGGGAGCTGTATTATCGCGGCGAGACCACAGTGATCACTGTCATACTCGACCGTAGATAAACAGTTCCTCGTGCGTCGCTCCACGTTAAGTATCGTCAGTCGTCTGTCGATTAGCATCACATCCAGATAGGACCCGCTTCGAGGAAAGGATGGTCTATCGGTTGCAAGTAAATCTAGCCTGAACTCGATATTGTTCTGTTCCATCCACTCTAAGAGAGCGTTTCCTCTCTCATTTGGAATAGAGTTACCCCATTCACCATGTTTGGCGTTTAAGTCCCCGGCTAAGATATTGTAATTATCTTCCGAGTTTAAGCGCAGGCTGGTGAAGAGAGCCTCGAGCTCCGAAAGAAAATTAGGGTTTCGAGGTTCAGATGCATAAACAGCAATCACAAGCAGCCTCTTTCCACCTTGGAGAGAGATGCGTGCAATGGATGCTTCTAGCACACTAAATCTACGTACAACATTGCTATATATGACTCTATGAAAAAAGTTCTTTCTTATCAAGAGAGCGACCCGCCCCCTCGAGTGGATTGGGGTCGGTCTCTTCTGATTATATTATAATTTTTGTACCTGAGATTGCGCGTCTGATTTAGCTTAGTTTCGCTAACCATCAGCACGTCAGGGTTGTGGGTTTGCAAGAAGTGATAAAGCTGTATTTTTCGTTCGATCCTTATGAGCGAATTGGCATTCACTGCTAGGATCTTAAGGGTTCCTACTGCACGCGAGCCCATTATATCTGCTGTGCGTTTGGCTCGCTAAACAACGCAGAGTAGATTACGTCTACTCGCGCCGTTTGCTGAAGGAAACTGGTCTGTAAATCCACCATCTGTTTCTGCAAAGCGATCATCTGCGCTTGCATTGACTGGATTGTGGACAGTACGTCCTTTAATGTAGGATCTGCCGTAGGCTGTTTTGGCACTGAGGCCGTGGCAACCTTTGGCACTGTCTGTACTGCCGGCTTCCTGCCTGACGCCATTTGAGCGTAAGAGATAGTCGGCGTTACAGCGGTAGCTACAGCCCGGGCCACTGGCCTGGTCTCTACCGTTTTTGCGTTCCTTGCAGCCTTTACTCTTTGCCGGAGCTCTCGGATGCGAGGACAGCCCCGATAAGTAGCGGGATGCCCTTTTCCTCCGCAGAGTACACAGCTGAGAAGGGCTCTGTCTGCTACTTCCTCCTCGCCTAAACTACATTTCCCTTTCTGGTGGGATTCCGTAAATCTTGAACATCTGTACTGCATATTGCAGTTGTTCCTTTCAATTTTGCTGCCATGGGAGAGCTGGACTAGAAAGAACGGAAGCTTAACGTCCTTATTCTTCCTCGTAGCAGAAGTGGTGAAGGGCTTTACTCCTACGAATTGAACCTCGTCGCTATTATGGGCGCGCAGCTCCTCAAAAATCTCCTGGGGTCAATTGTAGGATCAATGCCCTTAAGGAGTACAGTCCGCCCTTTTTCCGTTTCAGGGGTGTATGTATAGAAACGAGCCCCCGCCGCCGCTAAAGCCTCTTTTACTTTTTTAAAGTCGGTCACTGAGCTACAGTGGACTGACATTCTATTTGTACCCTTATATTTGAGAAAAAAGGAATTACTTGTGGCTAACTTAAACTTTTATTCAATGTCCTTAGTCCCCAGTCCAAATATGTTGATAGGTGGGCATCTCTCCTTCCTCTTTATAGCTTGTTGCTGCTGCTAACTCGGTTGTAGTTGTTGACGTTCGCGTTGCACTTGTTGTTGCTGCTGTAGTTGATGTTGCTGCTGTCGCTGCTCCCTCTGTAGGTGTTTGTTGTCTCCGTTGTCTTTCGGGTATTTGGGCTGTTTGCCTTGAGGCGCTCGATGTGAGCAGTGAGCTCATCTCTCCTTTTTGTACTCTCATTCAGTTCCCTTACATCATCCGCCCTGTCCTCAGTACCAGAGGAGGCGAGGAGCTGAACTGAGTTGTTACTCCCCATGTACCGCCCTTCATTGCCCTCTGATTGGTATTGAAGGGTTTCCATGTCATTGTTTATTGCTGTTTTTGGTTTTTGTGTGGTCATTATACGTGGTGTCGTCATTGCTTGATTTTTTCGAGTTGAGGATGCTCGGCTGGGTGTTGTTTTCCTTGTGTCCGTTTCCTCATCAGATGACGCCGTTGATCTTGTCGTACAGCGCTTCATAGGATTCGGTTGCGGCTGCATCCTCTTCCTCCTCTTCTTTGTCTCGCTGCACTGTTGGCTGGCTGGACTCTCTGATCGTACGCTGTTGTCGTCACTAAGATCAGCAGATCTGTACGGCAACGGTGTTTTAAAGTCACCCGATTTGTCGAGCGCGGGTCGCTCTTCCGAACGGCGAGATTTGAGAAGCTTTTCATAGACAATTAATACTCTTTGAGTGTTGTCAGCAACTCGAAAGAGGTGGTACCGTGAAAAAATGCGAGGTGTCCCGTCCGGGAATCAAACCTAGACTTTCTGCTCGGCGGTCAACGCACTTACCCACTGCGCCACGGCGACCACCTTCTGTTGACTTATTTGTCCTTAAAAAAGACGAGCTCCACAAGCAGAGACGAGTTTAAGTGCAAGTTTTGTTGGAATATTGACAGTGGCAGTGCTGGCAGTACTGTTAGTATCGTCACCTTCTAGCAGTATGGTGAAACACATTCTGTGCCCTCTTGCTATGAACTTTCTACGCTGAAGAATAAAGCCTACGGGTCAAAAAGAAAATTCGAGGAATGGAGTAAAACATCGTTAGTCTCTTTAGTGCCCACAATTGCTTCATTTAAATTTTTAGTTTTTTGCCAACTTTTTCGGCGGCCAACTTTTGCGGCGATTATATGGTGGTCATAGGCCTCCGTATTCAGCGCAAAGTAAGTGATTGTCCTGCACACGTCAAGTTGAACTACGGCTTCCTCGTGGCAAAGGAAATACTTTTTGATCTTTTAGATCCAGATCCAGCTATGAGTAGATCGATCGTTCCAGGAGATTTAGAGTTATCGGAAAGCTCAGCCTGCTTCCTTATAAGAAAAAAAGAGAGCTGTTATGGCAGCAATAATGTCCAACAGTTTCAACAGTCCAACTTACGAAAAAAATCTTTCGGAAAGAATCAGAACGACTAGCAGTAGAGTCACAGATACCGTTAATTTGGAAAAATCATTTCTGTAGACTGATGAACGTGAAATACCAATGTCAGGGCGAATGTTACACTCCACGCAAAGCTCGTTTTTATCGGAGAGTTTCGTCTCCCTGACCTAGAAGAATTATAAAGCTGCCGTTCCATTCGCACTGCCTGCAGAGCTCCTAGATAAGCTGGTAGGGCGCATTAAGAAACTGTAAGATATGGTCGGGACAAAGCATGCCTAATGATTGAAATCTTTGTATTGTTTGTTAAAACCATAACTGCGTCAACTACTGAGGGATAATTTTCCCTAAGCATAGCATAAAAGATGTAAGTAGTAGGTTCATATCAGTGCTTTTTCAGCCCGGGGAACTCCACCATTGACCAAATATTCAAACTACCGCAGATTCTGGAAATAACGCAAGAGATGATTCCCATATATGACAGCGTGCATAGAGACAAGTTATACAACCTTATGTCTAGTTTTGACATTCTTGCCAAGCCCTTCAGTTGTGCAGCAAGACGATAGAGAATTCTCTCTTCTCATCCAACGTCGTAACCGAAATCACCGAAATTTTCAAAGTCAGAAAAGGTTTTAGACAAGGTGATGCGTTGCCATGTGACTTTTTTAAAATCGCTCTTAAGAAATTCGCGCAGAGCTCATTCCGTAATCAACTATTGCTAGCATACGCGGACGACATAGACGTGATAAGTCAAACGTAGCGAGCCGTCAATGAAACGTTTGCTGGTATTAAAGCAGATACGGGCAAAATAAATGTAACGGTGAACGAGGCCAAAGCGAGTTGTAAATCGATATCGAAAAAAGACACACTTCTTGGTTGATGTTTCGACCAACTATAACTTGGAATAATTAAAAAGTACGAACAACGTCAGTCGCTACTTTAAACGCGGAAAAACTTATCCAAATCGCTGTTTCTCTCGGGTTAAGAGGCAACTGAGTAGTACAGCCCTTTCTCAAAGGACCAAGTTAACTCTATCCTGCTCTGTATCAAATGAAAAAAAATGTTCGTTCAACCTTTTTGCGTTTTTAGTTTTTGGAGAATAAGATTCAACCAATTCAACAGAAACGTGAGCAGTGAAAGTCTTTAACATAATCTCGTCGTCTATAATGCTAACCAGAATACATGAATGACTTTTCTGTTATTTATATTTAATTAAAAAAATTAAAAAAATGAGATTGGTTTCAACAAGCGCTTTGTCCTGAGGTATTAAACAAGTAAAACTAAAAATCTCTTGAATGCTTATAATTTTTGAATTGTTTTAGGTAAGAGAAAAAGTTATAAACTTAATAAAAATTTATTATAAAAAAAGGTTTTTAGCACATTTTATATTACATAAAACCTAACATCTGGAAAAAAAAATTAAGGAATTTAGCTTTAGACATTGTAGCTAATGCATGACAAAAGGTGTTATCAAGTTCTATATGTAGTGCTGAAATATGTTAATGAAAACAGATATTGAGTGAACTAAAGAGGGCAATATTTCTCTAAGTATTATAAAATAAGGCATTGATAACAATCGCGAAGCCCTTAAATTAATGCTCCAGAAACTTGTACAAAGTGTCTCCTTTACCAAAGAAAACCTTATAGAAATGTTTAAAGTAGATTTAGTTGCCGTTTAGCTCTCTCAGCGATTCGGTTTGTATCTCTGCAACCGTCGCGAAACGCAGTCCTTTCATAGGTCTCTTCATAGGAAAAGGAAAAATTCGAAAAAGTTGGAAAAAAAAACAAAATTTCCCAAAAAAAAAAAATTAAATGGAAAGAGCTAACCGATATGCCATCTTCAGCAACTTCTCTAATAGTGATTCGATGATTCTCCATAACAACTTTCTTCACTTTCTCAACATCTTCATTGATTGTTGATGTGCTGAGGTGTCCAGAGTGAGCGTAATTCCCATCTTCTCGACATTCTTTGAAAAACATGTACTTGTTAACATTGTTTTGACTCAGAGTAAAAAAATCGATTATCATAGAGTTGTTGTAGAAGCTAGGCCCTGGTCCCTTGTGGGCTGTAGTGCCACTCAATTATTGTAATTTTAATAATAATAATTGAGTGGCAATACAGCCCATAACGGGCCTAGCTTCTACAACAACTACTCGTGTTGTGCGTGCTACTGTTCTGTCACGAGTAAAAGGGACCTACGTTTTTTGCTCAGGCTCTGACCCTTCATGGGTCGCCGACCTGATAAGTAAGTAAGTAAGTACGTTTTTTGCACAATCTGAACTGAACGATTTGAGAACTTTTTATAGACAATTAGTACTCGCCAAGAGCTCGATAGAAAAATGAGAGGTATTCCGTCCTGGAATCTAACCGTGAACTTTGGCGGGTGAGTCGACGCCCTTAATGACAGCACAGGCATTGGTAGTACATCTACCTAATTGTGAACGCAACACGGATGGCTAAGTTTCTTAACTGCGTATGTGAATTTAATGAATTAATATAATATTCTTGTATGTTATTATTTCCAGCATGTTTGTAGTACATTGTCTTGATTTAATAAATTAATACCACTACAAAAGATTTTTACTGCATGCTCGTACGCACCCACAATGTATAAGGCTTTCTATAGAAATTGAGCTCAAACACGCAGATTGCATCCCCGAAAGTATAATTTCATTACCTCCTCTTTAATGTGGAGCGTACTCTGGCGTAATTTGTATAACAACATTCGTGCTTAATAGCTTCGTGGGATTTTGAAATTCGCGTGCTCTTCTGCAAATACGTAATCCGGAAGAGGAACTTCCACAAACTTTGAAAAAGAACATAGGCTTAGTGCAACACAAGTGTTTTGTCTTGAACAACAGAAACATAAAATTGAAGCATGAAATAAGATGTATGTATATATGTGTATGTGTCTACACACGAAAGTATGTATGCTGCATATGTATGTATTAACTCTCTAAGGATTTACATGATCTAGGGGAATGTGTAAGATTTATGTACATTTTATTGACGATTTCCTCCTCACATCCCCCTTTTAAGGCTTTACTTCGCGTATGTGTTCTGCATACAATAAGTACTGTTAACAGATAAAAGGGGGAAATGTAACTTTAATAATCTAAAGGGAACCATAAAAAGATATGGCAAATGTCGCGTTCCAAAGACTTAGAGATAAATTTAAGCACTTTAATGTGTTACGGATTAGCTTATTCGACTTAGACTTAATTTTATTTAATCTTTAATTTAAAATGTATGCAACTGCTTCTTTTAAGCAATTGCTTCTTTGAAGCCCGAAAAAAAATTACTAAATGTTGCACTTGCTTGGGCATTCTGCCCAGTAGTTTGCGAAAACCGTAAAAGATAAGCCACGACGAATTTCAAAACTGTGAAAACGCAGTTTTAAAATGCTTTTAGAAGTGTTAAATGACGAAATAAAAAAAAACCTGTGAAAAAAGATGAAGATATCGCTAATAACTTAAAATAGACAGATGAATCTGTTCGAAAAGCTGTGGTATTGCAAACTCTTATTTATTTTCGACCGATAAACAATCTCCACACACACTTGAAATAAGGAGTGATCATGCTGATGTCATATATAAAATTAATGCTTATGCAAATCTAGGTGTAAATGTTTATTTACTCATTCGCAGCTTAGTAAAAATTGGATTGTTGGTGTCAAGTAAACAAAGCAAGATCGTTTGTGTCACTTGGTTTGCCCAGTTTTAATTTTAGTAGTATGAATTACGTCTTTTAATGTGCACATATCCATATGAAGGTTTTTTTTACATAACATTTATATTGAAACACTGCTCCGGGAGTATTGCAATTGTTCATGATCCGACGATAACTCGCTATGATTTAAATTAATTGCAAGATTTTCATGTTCTCGTGCTTAAGTTCTCTATACTCTGGGCACATATGTAACTGCTGTTTTTCGTACTCGAGGCACGTGGTCTCCGGTTTTTTTTAAATTCGTATCCGATTTTCGTATTCGCAATAAATTGGCGCACATTACTTCGTCCGTTCTTTTAAAATTTATTGCTCTAGCACGTTTCGTTTTTGATACTTGGTTTTTCTTTCGACCGTGGTAGACTTAACCGTTTTCACTTTTACGATAGCTCTCATAAGTGAAGCTTTTTTCAACAAAGCGGGGACAGAAAATTAAAGCTTCCTTATTCCGCTGTTCTGAAGGATCGGGTATTGTCTCCATTCATAACCCGATTCGCGATGTTATTTTGTGAATGCACCGTGTCCCAACTCCAAACATCGTGTTGTTCTTTGAATTTAAAGGCACCCTGCATGCTACCCTCCTCAATATAGAAAACGTATCCACGAAAGCTTGCAGTGTTAAACATAGACCTCGATTCCGTACTCTAAAAAAGTGGATTTGATCTAAATGGACGCAGTACTGAAAATACAAATTAAACATATTTTTTTCACTATTTTTTTACAGATATAACCACTTCAAACGTTTTCCCCAACTAATGTAAAACAAAAAAGATTTTGTAGTGGGAAATATTTATTGATAATTTTATCAAGTAGTTTTTTCTTCATATGGTTTTAGCAGAAGTATTTTCTTCTTGAGAGAGTCCTTTTCAGAGAAAAAGGCATCCCCAATACATGGCACTGACGATCAATTTTTGGTCTTGTTGTGTCACATGTTGCTCTGTTACCACATATCGTCCTAGTTATGTTCTATAATATCCGCCAAGAGAATCGGTTATCCGCAACCGTCCGTCTGCTCATTGCCATCTTTGAAGAATCACTGTTCAAACGTCACCTTTCGACTTTAAAGCCCAACAAACGGTCATTTATTGTTCATGTCGGAAACCCATAATCCTGTTTATCATGATCTTATAACCTCTAGATTTATGCAAATAAAAATTAATTATGGAATGCATATGGAACTACATATAGTTGTAACCAATATTTTGATACGAAATTATTAAATAATGGAACATTTAGGGTGGATCATGTATGTAGCTCGTAGGATGTACAAGGTCTGGAGTAGCAGGACAAAAGTTGTTGATCGGACAAGTATTCGAGAACAAAGTATTCGAGAAAGACGAAGCTAGCGAAGATTATTGGTGAATATTTTACTGAAGCGCTTCCAATAACTACAGACGGTGGGTGTCTGTAGTTATTGGAAGTACATTCATATACAATTATATCGGGGGTATTTAAAGCCGAGTTAATATCAGAATAGTTGAATATCTCGTTATTGTTGTATTGTTAGTGTGACGCACATTTGCAATAAAAATATCTAGTTAATCTATTCTCAAGCTTCTCCAAAATAAGGAATTATTTGATATCAAATTTTGTTTCTTTAGTTTTTTATGTGGGCTGTTTGTTTCGAGAATTTAAGTTGGTAGAGCTGGCATTTAAGACCCACTAAGCTTCTTTGTCGTTTGAAGCAGAAAATTAGCTGCATAAACGCGTTAAAATTATTCAAACTATTGTACAAATATGGTGTTCGTCAAGTGACTGAATTTAGTGACTTTGACCGACAAAAACTCGGTCAAATTTTGAAGATGTTTGAAGAGAGTGGAAGCATATTCCTTCCTTTAAATTGTTCGTTCTAATGCGGTCTTTTGACCGCTCACAATGGATGGATACTTTTAATGGGTATTGCAACAATAGACAATCGAAACAAATTTTTCTTACAATACTTTGTTTTTAGTAAAGAGGCACATTCCTTTGAAGATGCTTACGGAAGGTGATAAGGATATATGACTTGGACAATATATGGTTCCAACAAGGCATGGCGAGAGTCACACAAAAGTACCCAATTATGGCTTTATTGAGTGAGAAGTGTTCTAGTTGCGAAATTTGATATTTTTAGCTATGCTACATTCGAAACTGAAAAGTGGCTGATCCTATACTACGTATTTATGTTATGTGTACTTAAAAAATTATTTTTGTGTTGTGAGAATGCATACAGAGGCTGTTTAAAACCTTTTATAAGAAGAAATGTTCCAATTATGTCACCTAGTTATATGATGCGATGAAGAAATAAAACACGCATAACAAAATTTTTTGCTGAAGAAATTTATTTATTTGTATATTACTTATCCACACAAGTCATCTTGTTCCTTATATTCAAAGGAAGTTTGTGGGTACCATACATAGTGATTTATGTAAGACCAGAGTAAGTTGTTTTTAGCAGTCCAGCCCAATATGTAGATACTAAATAAATATATATATAAAGCATCCAAATGACACAATTTTTTCAGCGAGGTAACCATATATACATATACATATGTATGCAGCGATGTGTTGTTACTCCACCTCTAATAGATTCTAGACACCAATTACGACGTCAAGAAACGACGATGTTGTTTCAACCTTTTGAAGGGTTATTGGAAACCACAGCTTAATTATAAACCGCTCCAAATATACATACATACGTAAGTATATACATATATGTCTGTTTGCTATACTTTAAAGCAACACCTGTCACTCAGTAGTTATAATTAAATGGCATTTCATCAGATATTCATACTCGAGAGAATCTGTCTTCGGCGGTTAGGTTACAAGTACGGGTGGTAACAAATTACCCACAACTTGACTGAACACATAAATTGTATTATAATTAATGAAACATCTTAAGAACTTAATTGTTATTCTTGTGAATAATGTATGCAAATCCACAGGCCGGAAAGTTTTCCTCGCGGCAAAGCAATTTCAATTTCCCGTGTACATTATTGTTTGAATTAAGCTCATTTGATTTGTGGAAAGGGGCTGAAAAATTTAGGTTTTCCAAAAAACTGAAGAAGTATAATAACTTCAGTACAGACTTCTATCGTAATTGCTTTAGCTCTTGTTGGTTTTACATAATCCATAGCAAGCAACTTACTTTATGTTCTACAAAATAACATTTACAAAGAATGTATTGTTCACTCGACGAAAAGCAATCGAAATTCCTTATCTCATTTTAAGCTGAATGAATGGAATTATGAAAATTTAATTAACTACTCTGGGGAAAAGTTTTATACTTCCACTTCTGTGGAGAGTGTTTATATGTGGGTATCTCTCAGTCGCCAAAGTTTTTCTTTAGTCTTCATTTAGACACAATGAAATGCACAGCTTAGTTTCTTACTAAAAGATTTATTTAGGGAACTTTAAAATTTAAGATTTCGCCTGGCTTTTTGTCTTCTTTGATGAAATTTTGCCTTCCTGCCTAAAAATGTAAAGAAACCTTCAAAGAGACTCCCTGTTTGTATAAAGTGATAGTATTTTATATTATGTATATTGAGCCTTATTACGAATTTCAATGTAATGCAAAAGTAAGGTAAATTTCTATTTTTATTTTCTGTGTCAATTTAATTTAATTTTTCTTGAAACTAAACAAATATTGGCTTTTGAACTTGAAGCAAGTGACATATTCTTATTTTATTTCAAGAGGACGCCGCGAATTGAATGTTTTCTGTTCGAGCTTTAAATATTTTACTAATGGATCACCTAATACCAATATTTGATTTCATTTGTGAAATTTGGGTTTCAGTTTTTAATTTTTTTTTTGTTGTTTTGTAGGACTAATCTGGTTTTACGAGTATATAAGGAATATTGAACGCCTATTGACATTTTTTGATAATTTTATGACGTTTTTGTTGTATTTTGTAGCCACTTTTAGAGTTAAGGTTTCATTGAACGTGAAAACACATTTTTGAAAAGGCTTAGCACCAGCATTGTCAAATTCTGTACTTACTTTACTCATAAATTATATACGAGTATATAATAAGGGGCCAACTTGTTACAGCTGACAGCATTTGCGGGGAGTCTCAATTTTCTTTTTAATTGGAAGAAAAGTGCAGTGAAACCCATCGAAGTGGTGATTTTATCGTTGAAGACAAAGAGGGTCCTGGCCAACCCAAAAAGTTTGAAGATTAGGTACTGAAGGTTTTACTGAATCTAGATCAGTGCAGTGAATTCACAGAATCGTTGGGAGTAACTCTGCAAACAACTTCCGTACGGGTAAAGAAATTTACATGAATTCAAAAGCAAGAAAATTGGGTGCCGTACCAGTTGAAACCGACAGACGAATGCCACAATCATTGGATCGGTGCCAATAGTTGATGGTACTTTAAAAGGTGTATTTTCTACTTCTTTTCAATAAATATAATTTTTCGAACACCTCATGTATGGACCAAATTAATTTTCTCCCAATAATTGTGTTATAAAATTTACTCCTCTCCTCACTCTTCTCCTTTAAATGGCCGGTAAACAGAGCGTCTGTTTACTATTACATTTTTTTTTCTTATTCCCGAAAAATACGGTTAAAACTTATTTTTTCTGTAACAAAGTTAGAATATGCTTTCCTTTTTTAATTTCTCAAATTAAACAGGTATTTATTCGCCCACAGGATTTTATAGAGGTTACTACTGCGCCGTTGAAGAACAAACTGCTCTAGGTCAGAATTAATTTTATTCACGAAAGTATTACAATTACACAGCAAATCATCACAATTTAGTCGGTTTAAGAATTCTGTCAGTGATCCAAAATTATTTTTAAGCAAATTATAGCTTTATTTACATAAATCGAAAATTCAATTTATAATAAAGAGATTAATTACTTCTTAGTTAAAGTGAAACAAAAGTAACTGAAAGGATGATTCAAATGTGTCCCAATTATCCATGTAATCAAGTATAATCCATACATACATTAAAACAAAAGTGAGTACGTCTTGAAAAAAAAAGACTGCTGCTTCATGCTCCTTTATTTAATCAGTGCCTCTCTTAAGCACTTACATATATGTGACATATTGAAAATGACTCCAAATCTTACTTAACCGCCAATCAATAGGAAGTTGTACAGAATAATATCACTGTATTCAACTATATCAAATTTATTATTAAAACTCTTACTAAAAACTATCAAAAAATTGTAGACGAATAGCTAACATCAAAATTTGGATTTGAAGCAAAACATACAATAAAACTTTCATAGCAGAGAAAAATACAAGGTTCTATTCTACGTCTCAGGTACAAAGAATATTCCATTATTAGGAAGGATCGTTCCCATGCCACACAAGGTGGTGGGGTTGCTCTCTTCATTAAAAAAGGCATTCGCCATAAGATCGTGTATTGCGTTGAGGTGCGACCTTTGGGTGTGCTGAAAGCGTGTGTTGCGTGTATTTCTCTCCAAGGTGGAAGGAAATTGTACGTGATAGCGGTCTATGCAACAGATGCACCTCGCTCCGGTGCAACTTAGTTGCAGAGCTCGAATCTCCCTTTCGAAAGCTTTGTTTATGCTCGAAGGATAACTAGTTTGTTGTAGCTGGCGATTTAAACGCGAAGCATGGGGAATGGTTTAGTTCTGTGTCAAATCCAAGAGGAAATTCACTCCTTGAGTGGTTGACACAGCACTCCATTTAGTTCAAGCTGAATTTGCTTGTAACCGATAGACCCTCCTTTCCAAGAAGTGGGTCTTATCTTGACCTGATGCTAATTGACCGACGACTAACATTACGGGACGTAAACATGCAAATTGGGAACTGCTTAACGACGGTTGAGTACGACAGTGATCATTGTGGTCGTAGCACAGCTATTCGGTTCCCGAACGAGGTGGTGGAACTGGAGAAATTTGTGGAGGTGTACCCTTACAGTTATTCTAAGACTTGTTGGCCACCTTTCTCCAGAGTCCTATACAGCACGTACGAACAGAAACCAAACGAAGAGGTTGACAGGTACCTCATACAAATGGAAACTACGATAAAACGTACAATGGACAAAACGATTCCTATAGTATCCCCGAGCACAGATGGCGACATCTATCGGAACAATACTATCGACGGACTGCACGTGCGAAAAAGCAGACTGCTGTCGAGAATGAAGACACTTTACAGACGATTTACAGGCCAAGACGACCAGGAACTGAGGTCGCTTAAGTCGCAAGTGAAAAACCTCCAGAGTTTGATTCGGATGAATTATAGTATTGCTATCAATTTATATTGGGGAGATGAGATTCGGGCTGTTCCTTCGAACTGGGTATGTTTTCCCAAATCAACCGAATCTTCCGAAGGAGGGATTATAACAACTTAGATTCTTTTCGACTTGACAGAACAACCGACAACGCAAACATTCTGACTTCAGTTGGCATCGTTCCGATGGGACCCCACTGGACAATAAATTCTTCATTGTTGAGAATGCCCATAAGAAGGTAGAGGCAAGAGGAGCAGTTTTTCAGAAAGTGTATACGGTTAAGGAATCTCGTAGGCCGAATCACGACTTGGAGAACAGAGCCCTGCTAAACCATTTCTACCTTAGAAATGAAATAGAGCAATGGCGTTCTGAGAATCATGGTTTCACCAGATCAGATGGTGAAAATAAGGCAACTAATGCTGTAGTCCAAGGTGGCTCTAATGTCATACTCATTTCTAAGGTGGATCTCAAAGACATTTTCAACAGTCTGAAGAACAAAAAGTTCACCGGAATAGACGGAATACCGAATATTGTGTTGCGTCATCTCCCCGAAGAGGCGGTAGAGATATACCCAATCCTGTTCAAGACGACGGTAGTGCAACCCATCCCCAAAAGGGACAAAGATTCCTCGCTTCCTCTCTTGCATAAGTAAGGTTTTCGAAAAGATCGTGGATAGAGTCCTGATGCAGTGGATTGAGGACAAAAAGATAATGTCGAATAACCAATTTGGATTTAGGGCGAGGCATGATACTGTAGATGCCGCGTCAAAATTGGTTTTGGACATTCAATGGAACAAAAATTAAACCCAGTGCACCGGGGCTTGCCTTGTGCCTTGTTGTTTGGAAAAGGCAATCGACACCGTCTGGTTAGAAGGCCTCTTCCTTAAGTTGACGAGGTTGGGTATAAGCAAAGAACTGCTCTTCACGATCTACAATATGGTCACAGGTAGAAGGTTTGTTGTTAAGAGTGGCAACAAGGTTTCTACTAATGTTTCTTAAATTAAAAATGGGCTCCAGCAGGGTGCAGTGAATTCACCAATTCTTTTCACTATTTTCACCAATGAATTGATTGGCTCCATGCAGCATATGATCGCTGACGACTTGGTCATGTACAGAACAGCGCGAGAGATTGCCGTCATTAACATACTTTTACGACGATTGGAAGTTAAAAATTAACTACCAGAAGTGTGAAACCATCATTTTTCGGACTCCGTTATGCAGAGCCTCTAGGGATACGAAGAAAAACTGACGTAAGTTCGGCATCTCGGACCCACAGGGCCGGCCATTAAGAGAGAAGGAGAGTGTAGTGCGATATCTTGGCATTATGTTGGATCAGTTTCTGTATGGTATTATCCATTCAGCTACAGATCTGACGAAAGCCGGGAAAGAATTTGCTATGGCAAGTAGGCTGTTTTACAGCAGCCAACTTGACTCCAAAGTTAAGGTGATCTGCTACACGGACCTAGTCCGCCCAGTCATGGTGCTGTCCAATGTGGTTCAACGTGAGTCCTTACCAGATGGAAAAGATAAGGATGTTCGAGAGGCAATGCCTTCATGCTTGACTCAAAAAATACAGAACACGAGAATCTGGGTACAAGAAATTCTATTGCAATGAGGTTTTGTAAAACGAAGCCAAAGTGAATAGCGTGGATAATTTTATTATTAAGCTATTTCGAAGGCATGTTGCACGAGCAATGACATCGGAAAACGAGCTTTCTACCCAAACGACGCATATCACGAGAACGCACGCCGGACTGTATTCATTCCACCGGAAGCATTCATATATCTTGATCGAATGGGTTTGATCCAAGTTGACGAGGGATGTCCAGTTATTTATTACGTGGTAAGCAGGATAGTGGTGGTCGTGGCGCAGTGGTAAGTGCATCGACTGCGGCGCAGAAAGTCTGGGTTCGATCCCCGGACGGGACACCTAGCATTTTTTCACGGCACCACCTCTTTCAAGTTGCTGATAACACTCAAAGGGTATTAATTGTCTATGGAAAGCTTCTCAAATCTCGCCGTTTGGAATCGGCAAGAAACTGTAGGTCCCTTCTACTCGTGAAGAACAATAGCATGCACAACACGAGTAGTTGTTGTAGAAGCTAGGCCCTGGTCCGTTATGGGCTGTAGTGCCACTCAATTATTATTATTATTATTATTAAGCAAGATAGTGGACAAGCGGCTGCTCTACGAGAACTTTGTTAGGACAGTAAGCCCGGGTGACCTTCGGTTCAGTACATCCATCGCTGTTCGCAATAGAATGGTAAATAGTATGGATCGAGGGTTTTATTGGTGGCTACAACCTCATCAAACTCCAGTTGTCGTCAGCTTTTCAGGCTAATATTGTTGGTCCCCTACGGCCAACTTACATGTAGGGTAATTTAGAATAGGCTAGTTTGTAACAATAAAATAAAACAAAAAATTAAAAAAAATGTTAGTGTTGAACTAGTGTTAGGTTGTAAGTTAGGTTTGTTAGAATAGTCGTAGATTAAGATATTATACATATAGATTAATTTTTTAAATAATAGCATAGTTTGCTAAGTTTGTTTATGTAAAAATTTTCTTGGTTATAATAACATCTATAAATAGTGCATACAATTATACATATATAAAATACAAAAAACAACGCCGAAAGGCACTAGCTATAAATATTTAGATTAACTGAGAGCGCCCGCATAGCGCCAATAAGGTGGTTTTAACAATCATTACAAAATTTATAACTAGTTTATGTATTTTTACTTCTAGATTTAAAGAGTTAGAAAAAAATTAACAATAAAAAATACATTCGGATATTGAAAAAAAATTGGGAATCGTGAGTTTATGGATGAAATCAAACAAAATTCAAATATGTTTATAATGTACGATAACATAATCATCTTAACGCTATTTGACTATTGAATCAACTCCTAATTGATGACCAGCCAAACTTAACCCTTCGGGATCTTTACTTTTATACCATTACGTCGATTATATTCTTACCGGTTTAAATATCTTGGAAAAGGGTATTAAGAATAAAGTTTTAATTAATAGACATAATAATAAGAGAGACATAATAAAAAGAAGGAGGAACACTTGAGGGAATTGGTGTTCATATACCTCTGAATTGTTGTCGTTGCTGGAAATAAGAGAGACCTATTGAATCATAAGAAGAAGCAACTCTGACAATATCATATTTGATATTGAATATTATAATTAAATAAATAAATTATAATAATGAATACAAATGGTACTGTGCTTTCTGAGAATTCTCAACTGTTTCATTCACTAAATCTGACCAACGCAGTTATCATTTGTCAAAACAGATTAAATAAGGACAATGTTTGTCCATCTGAATATTAAGTGAAAGAGAATCATGACGTAATATTTTACCTTTTTATTATGTCCTTTACTATTGGACAGTTTCTTCGATGGCTCTCTTAGTGAGTCTTTTTGTCTACAACAGGAGATCATTGGCATCACAAAATAAAATAAATTGGATAGCGCTAAAGTTTCGACGCACTTGCCCACTATGTAACACAATAGCATTATAGTGATTCTACATTTAATCCAACAGTCCAATGTTTACTTCTATCGACCAGAGTTTTTGAAGCTCCTAGAAAAAACATGAACTAAGCATTTATGTATAACTTTTAGGACGGCAAAAGGCTATAATCCTATACAACGTCACAACAAATGTTGATAAAATACAATATAATACAATACATTTTTTTAAATGCAATAACAAATGTTGGTATGATTTAATACAAGAAATACACTTTCATAAGACCTTCATGAAACTTGTTCAGTTAAAATTTTAAAGTACAGTTAATTAGTATTGCAGACTATTTTTGGCAATGAGATATTGTAAATCATCTGCGAAAGAAAGAAAGAAGGAGTCGTTTGGGATTGTTATTTTTTCTGTTGGATAAAAGTATCATTTGAAAAGTTCGGGGCTATATAATAGTCGCATGTTTAGACTTAAATAGTAAGCATCTCATGTTCTAATTAGAATCCCACATGTTGACTTTTACCATTATTTGTTACCTGTAAGAGAAGCATGCATCCCTTCTACTCTTTGCCGTTGCCGAACAATCTTGTTCAACCTATTCGTGGGCGACTTTCCATACACTCGCATTCTTTTGCGACCACGAGTATTGGTGCCTGTGGCATTGTCATCGTTTACTAAAAGTAGAGGGAAACAGTTCACTGTTCACATGAAATTTGTAAAAGATTTATCAACAATAGCCTTTGGTGTTTCGTAGGCGGTTCGTATGTTATAGTCACAATGAATTTTTGGGGGCTAAAAATAAGAGAATAATTTATATTAACATTTTTCACAACAGACTTTTCAGGTGAAGTCTAAGGCTCGAAACCCATCTTCTAACTCACCTAAATTTCTTCTTTAAATAATTTTTCGTGAGAGTGGTTGTGCTTGCAAATACTCGTACATATGTACAAATCGGAGATGAACTTTTTCTTGACATAATTTTTTTCACGTTGTGTTGTTTTAAATAAAATCGTTCGCTTTCTGTTGAATACAACAAAATGTTCCCTTGATTAGGTAGACGAATGCACTCTATATACTACCTCGATAAAAATTAGCACTGTTTGATATACAATTTTTTTACAATAGCCAGTCCATACTTTGCTGCTTTAATTGATCTCTATTAGCCATACATTAATTAAATACGATGTATGTTATATAGATTTTTTCGCGGCAGCATCTCTTTCGTGTTGCTGATAACACTCAAAGAGTGAGGTGGAAAATTAACTATTGTGTATGTCTTCTCTCTTCGTCAAAGAATAACAGTAGTTGCTGAAGAAGCTAAGCCTTGGTGTGGTGTGAACTGTAGGGTCCTCCAATTTTGATCTGCATACAAATTAAACTTATATGTATTTAGTTTCATTAAGAAAAATATTTCTTTCTTTAACGGGCAGCGATTCTGCCTCCTAGAACAAACACAACAAATTGAACAATGCGGTTTTCTTAATTCTATCTTAAATAACTAATTACTGCACCGCAATTCGGCACCTTGATGTGAGCAGCCCGTTGATCGTGGGAACGCTGGTGACGTTCTACAGTCTTCGCTCTTTTATGAATCTGAGAATGACAGGCGGTTCTAGTAGTAGAGTGCCATCTGTAAGTAAATATTTAATGAACAGTTCTGCCGTTTATAGACAAGTACTTCAGAGAATGTGTTGGGATTTATTTTGATACTCCAAAGAATCTGCAAAGACTCTCGTTTGAGAACTTTAGTTTCTTCAGGTGCTCCCTATGTCTGCAGTGACCTGTTTGTGTCTTTTTTGGTTATACTCGTATACATAAATATAGGAATTTTTTTGTATACCTTGAACATTGCTTAAGATTGATGGCCACATGCTCGTTGCATGTGGAGCAATTAAATAAAGATTTATATATAAGGAAATGGCCGTTAACAGAATGCGGATCGTCTCTTAAGGCTTGAAACATGGACTTGTTTTATATGGGGGAATATTTCAGACGAATATAAAAATATATATAAATATATACCGTCGAGTTGCTAACAACACTCAAAGAGTATCAATTGTCTACGAAAAGTTTCTCAAATCTGGCCTTTCGGAGTCGGAAACAAACTGTAGGTCCCTTCTACTCGTGAGAGGACAGAAGCACACACAACACGAGTAGTTGTTGTAGAAGCTAGGCACTGGTCCTTTACGGGCTGTAGTGCCACTTAATTATAATTATTATTATAACCAAAAGGCAAAGCTAAGAACTTATAAATACCTACATTCCTTGTTAAAATCAAAATCAAGACCCTTTTGAAAATTTGTTCACAAATTTAAAGAAATGTTCTTTCATGGTATCTTGTTCTCTTTCCAAAATATTAAAGTATATTGAAATGCACCAAATATAACACTTACAGGAGTTTTCCTGGCTACAATTTTTCTAATAGAAATCTTCCATTCACTTTCATGTCGTAACAGTTACACTATTCATTGCGTATTGATGATAGATGTATAGACATATGCATAATTTTTATTGAATCATGTTTATACATCTTAAACTAAATAATTGGCTTAAAGTAGTGTGCCAGAGTTAGACGATACTTTCGATTTGTGTATTCTTAAAAAAATATTCAAATATTGCCCTTCTGTATTTTCGTACCATTTAAAGTTATTAAGATTCAGACACCTCCAGAACTTGCTTACCGAGTAAATGGCACCTCGCCCAATGTGGAAAGTGCTCCCTCTCCCATGTAGATTACCCACAGCGGTAAGTGTTCCATGCTTGGATGAAACTGAGGTTTATAATAGACAAATAGATGGATAGGTAGATACATAGAAGTGTGTGCAACGCTGACTTGTGGGTACGATTTGCATCAGGTACCCGCTGTACTGATATTTACATTTTTTATATGTAATCTGTATACAATCTCTCATCTGACTTTATTTATATTGTAGTTACTTTTACCTTAATTTTTCCTCTGTCCTTTTTTTCGCAGGGTTCTAATAGTACCTCACATTCTTTGATCTAAATTATTTTTGCTTCTGTAATGAGCTCCGCTATTTGTCTAGGCAGCCCTTGATTGTGATGATAATATTTTTAACTGTGTATAAATAGCCAGACCAGTTCTAACCAGGACCATATTACGATATTCGGGGTGGGTTGAAGCAATTAAAATTTTCATTTCAAAAACAGTCACATAACATTCTTCATATATGTTATATATTTTTTCTATATCCCCATACCGTTGGTCCATACAGCAGGACTGAACTAGAAATCATTTTAATTCTTCGAAGTTTTCCTTTCAAAGATATGTGCTTATCCTCCAGACAATTATCCCAAGCAACACTAATGGCTGATTAAGCTGTTTTGATGTTCTCTTTTAGGTGTGGTTGGAGTCATTAGTAATACAATCACTGAGATATTTCTTTGACGCAATAATTTCTAACTTCCCCTCTTTTTATCAGCGATTTGTTCATATTTACTTTTATTTTCCGCTTTGGAACTTACCATGGTTTTATTAATTTTACCATTTACGTAAGTGAAACTTCATCATTGATGTCAACTAAGCAGTACGCACCATAGTTGTCACACACCATGGACGTTATAGCTTTGCTTGTAAATACGCCCAAAATTCATACGTATACAAGCAAAATGTGTTGTTCCGAGGCTTCCATTGCGTTATTTGTTGAAAGAAAAATTTCTCCCAGCTAAAATATCTATATGAAATGTATTCACTCATTCCAGGCTTATTCTTGTTCTGATCTGACCCGAAAACGCCCACAAAAGTCAATCAAATCAATCAAGCAATGAACGCTTTGCCAAAAAATGTAATTCCATTTTTAGACATACATTATAAACATTGCACGTTAAAAGCGTTGAATGAATGAACAAAGCTTAAGATGTCATCTCTGACACAAGCTGAATTAATATTACCAGATCAACTAAAGCCCAATAGCACATGTATTGTATTCATTGAAAGAGCACACAATTTAATGGATTTGACATATGTACATTTATACTGCATCGGGATACACACTTATGCGGTTATGGCGCCATAACAGGTATATTTGAAGTTACGAAAAATTATTTGTGTGTTTAATGTATGCACTTCAATGTGCTTATGTTAAATGTGCAGTTATGTAAATTGATATAAGTTATGAATTCAAATAATTCGAGGTTTGTAAATAACACTGTTCATGGCAAATAATTCACATCAAATATACATACTCTGAGTAAACAAATGTACTCAAATTTTTGGTTTTATTTAAATTAAAACCAAAACGTTTGGAAAACTGACTAATTAAATTTGTAATGAAATGAACATAATCTTGTTAAGAAATAATTTTAAATCACTTAACCTTCTTGAGCACCAGCTTTTATGCTACATGCCACCAATTTTTGTTGGAATAGCACTCCAAAATTTCACCATGAATGAGCAAAGGGAGTAAGAGACGTTTGCAGGACATTGGGTTGGCCATGTGATTTATAGCATGCATAATAGAGAAGTATTATATAAGATTCTTAAAAGCCATTCCTGTCAAGATGCGGGTGACTGCAAAGAATTACGAAAAGGAAAATGCATTTCTTACAGCGAAAAAAAATCCTTTCTAAACGTAGTGGGTGTCCAGAAGTTGAAAACTCAATAAGGTACTGCTGTTGAAAAGAGAAAAAACATCTGTCAACTCGTGCTATAACACATTGCAGTTTATTCTCTAAGGCGAGGAGATAATGATGGAGTACATCCAATTGCTTTGTACGAGTACATCAAAGAACTTTCACTGAAGTCTATGCTAATGGTTAGGGCCAGACTAAACGTAATATTAAGGATGAAGAAAAGGAGCGGTAGTAGACAAATATACCACAACTATAAGAGAATAATGGCTAACGGCATAAGGACCAAAAGTCAAGAACTATTCTATAGGTGTATAGAAAATAATAAGGAACCCAAGCTGAAGAATACTACAGTGAAGTAGAACTTGATGATACACAATACCGCTACGAATTTATTTGTACATATATATACATATATAGACGAATGTCAGTATAACTGTGGAAATATGTGCGGCGCAGTGATACCCATAGGTTACGGAAATTTTATTATGGTTCATTTGCTCAAGTACATGACATTTATGGGGTTGTGGCGGGCAGACAAAGTGGAAATGGCATCCTGAAGTGTTGGAAACGGGCACTGGAGTGCCGATGTGAATTCTGCGTCTCTGATATGGACTGAACGCGCTCATTAACGAGGTTCACGGGGTGTTAAAAGTTAATGCTCGAATGAGCAACTTTCAAGGACATTTGGAGATGAATGCATGAAATGAAGAATTTTTTTGTTTAAATTGGGGCCAGGAATGTTGAAATTCATTAAAAATCTAGATGTAAGTGATTTTTCAAAATGGCAGTAAATGTCATGCTTTTAAATAGACGGACTAAATTCAATTTATTTTAATGTCTATTTATTTCATGTACCCTCAGCAATAATTCGTATATTCAAAGAATAATTATAGCTGATTGTGAAACGTTAAGCCATTGAGTTGTAATTGAAATATTGTACATACTAAGCATCTGATTGGTTATTTTACTTATAAGCTTTTTGTGCTACTAGAACACATGATTCGATATTTTAAATCCATCATTCAAATACTGCGTTCTTCTTTCAATACTATTGTTTCACTCGACTATATCGCTTCGGTTTCTGTAGTCTGCCGTTTTAACACAAGTGATTCGTTCATTTTGTTGAAGGCTTGATACTTAGATGGCATCATTGTAATTTCGAAAAATCCACTTTTTTTATTTTGCTCCAATTGAGTATCATGGAAAGGGGAAATTTATTTTACGTACTCGTACATTATTGAAACAGAAAATATTTCAGCTTATTCTACACACAACTTTCTTGTGATTTACATTACTCTATTTATTTCTTTATGTCTTCTTCCAATCGTATATCTTTAGTAATTTCACGGAAGCTTGTAATTTCATATATCGAAACATCGAAAACACTGTAAAGAAAATTTCATTTGAATCACACATTTCTAAAGCTCGAATTTTTTTATCCTCTTCTACCAATATTTATAAAATGTACAAAAGGACAGCATAGTAATCCCTAATGAAATACTATCAACCACATCATCGCAATGAGGAGATCTACTTCTGTAAATTGAATTGCAAATGGCAGTCCAACAAAAAGGAAAGTTGAATCAAAACCGTTCCTTGAACCGTGGTCCCGCGAATGATGGCGACCTGAACAGCTAGAAGAACTTAGATGAAAATAAATTAAAAGGATGGCAGAACCAGATAAAGATACACACTCTGTTCCCTTTTCTTATCGCAATCTCTTTATGCGGTCATTGAATGCGCTACGGATTATGTTGTTTTAATGCTAAATTAAACGTTGGGTCTTATTCCAGTGGAGTAAACTCATTTAAAAACCCTTTAAGACGGCAATTTTTTGCAGTACTCTACAAGAATGGAAGGCGCGCCAAGCAAATCAATTTTTTCGAACGTTAGATAATATTTTGCTTTTCGCGTCTTTTTTCACCTACATTTTTTTTACAAAGTAAAATAAAGAAAACTCCTGCCCTCCCAAATAGCAATAAAACAAAATGAAGTTGTAACAAAACGGTGGACGAGGTTCTATTTGGTGAATGGTTATGTCTGTTGTGATTGCCAGAAACGGATGTATTATCTGGTGAGGACATCTTTTCGTAAGATAATAAGAAAAAACTATACCAAGCAAGGACGACTTCAAGGGCATCTTCAGTGACATTCTTGCGAAGTAAGAAGAAACCAAGGAAAACAGACATGGTCGGTACTTGTCGCTGTCGTTACTTGAATGTGTAAAAAGTTTCTTCCTCCAGGATTGGCAGTTGACGTTGATGTTGTAATGATTATGCGAGAAATTTGAATTTTAGATTTTCTGCTAGTCATGCAAAATATATTGTGAACGATATCTGCGTGTACCTCTGGGAATGGAAAGTGTGCATTTAGAATTCTATTTCGATTTTTATTTCATTTTAAGAACATGGGCATGTTATTGGTTTTTCGAGTTGTTTAAACGGAAGGCAGTTCAAGCGGAGTGAAGGAATTTGCGACTTTGAAGAAGAAACGCAAATACTTTGTCATGAAGAAGAACTATATTACGTTTTGTAGAACCAATAAGTATGTGAAAATGATGCCTACATCTTTTTATGGGTGGAGTTATTTAGGTTTCAGGTTTTACGAGAAAAAGGATGGAGAAATGGAGAGAATGATGAAAGGAAAGTATAAAACACTTTCTAAGAATAAGTGGCTCAGCTAAACAATACGATATTACTTTGTATTCACCTAACAACCTCTTCTTTGAATGATGATTACGCCAACGCATATCATCTGTGTTTCTGCAAATAATAGCAACTTGATCTATTATTGGCGTATGTATTCAGTTCGGTTTATTCAGTTATTTTCATAAACTGCAATTTATCGCTTTTTATTGTTGAATGTTTGCAACTTACGATAATGAATCGTTATGCCATCGAACAACGCGATAATAATAATAATTGGGTGGTACTACAGCCCACAGGGGACCAGGACCAGTATTCTACAACAACTACTCATGTTATGCATGCTACTATTCTCTCATGTAAGGTAACCACAAGGAAAAGAACGAAACACAAGTGTTGATGGCTTTATTGCAACTGACTGATATGTCATTCACGACGATCGCACATAGCATACCATTGAACATGTATAACACTTACATAGCATGACAATAATGTTATCTTAACGAAATTTGACATCATTCGGGAGTAATGTTACAATAGTACATAAGAAATATGAATGTGATTATGTGCACGTACACGATGAGTAAAGGGTGGCGCTTTGAGCAATATTTTTATTTTTTATTTCGATTGCTTTAAAAGTCCTACATCTCGATCATCCTGACCGTAAATCGCCCCAGATTTACCACCGAATACATTCACATGAATCATTACATAATATCAGTATCAAGTGCATATAACTTTGACAAGTTTACAAACTTAAAGCATAAGAACATTCATTTCATTAGTCTCTTTTCAAATTTCTGTCGAATTGTCCCTTAAACATTATACGAAAATACAATAGTATATAATAGAAATATTGAACATCTAGATAAAATGCTGAAAGTAAAGATAAATTCAAACAAAATTCTAACAAAATATGATTCGATACGGGTAATCAATAAATTAGAATATATAGGGCTTCATGTTTTCAGGAGATGCGACTCCTTCGTAAGGAATTCGTGAAATCTGAAGGTTTTCAAGATCTTTTATCAAGTATCTGTCGTTTGGTAGTACTTTAACTACTTCAAACGGCCCTTTATATTTAGAAATTAGTTTCTTATTAACGCCTGGAGTATTTACGATATTTTTTATCATCACATAGTCACCAATACTATATGAATGAGGTTTCTTATGATGTTTATCAAAGTAAATTTTATTAGTTTCTTGACTTCGAACAGTTCTTTCATTTGCTTTTTCTCGAATTACATTTAAATCTCTTGCTTCTTCTATAACAACATTTTGTTCCAAGTATTCTCGGATTTTATCACACACCTGACCCTTCTGAACAACTCCGAAAAGCAACACACTTGGACTAAAGCCCGTACTCTTATTCACGACGTTGTTAAGCGCAAACTCTACTTTAGGCAAATGTTTTGTCCAATCACCTGGTTCTGTCTCACTTTCTTTGGCCAACATAGCTGTAAGACTACGATTTACGCGTTCTACCTGGCCATTGGATTGAGGCGAACTCGTGGCAATTTTAACGTGTTGTATGTTGTACTCACAACAAAAAGTGGCAAAGTCTTCGGAGGTAAAACAACTTCCTCTATCAGAAATTATGCGGTTAGGTTTGCTGTACATTCGGAAATAAGCCTCAAGACATGCTATAACTTCTTTGGTACTTGTAGTTCTCACTGCAAAAAGTTTCGTGAACTTTGAAAACCCATCAACTACTAGAAAGACGTGCTTCTTTAAGTTTCGCACACTAGATGGTAAAGGTCCATAATGATCAACATGAACCGTCTCAAAAGGCTTGTCACCTTTTGGAATGCTGTGCAAAATGCCTTCTTTTCGACCAGATGGGGCTGAGAAGTGTATGCATTTCAAGCAGCTATCGATATAGGTTTTGATCTTTGCCTTCATGGAAGGAAACCAATAAGTACTTCTCAGAAACTCGTAACATTTCTCAACACCAACATGACACAAAGCCTCATGATGTGTTTGAATAACATTGCGTTCCATTCGAGATGGCACATAGAAGAAAACCTTATCTTTAATTTTTCTGTACACAAGGCCATTGATCAACTCGTAAGACGGACTCCCTCTTTTCTCTAGGATCTCAACTAACTGTTTTACTATTGGGTCTGACTGCTGAGAGGCAGCTAGCACATATTCGAATGACTCAGGCTCAATGACTAAAATGTTGTGACACCGACTAAGTGCATCAACATGGTTCATGCGCTTACTATCTCTGTGCTCGATTACGTAATCATAGTCTTGCAGTTCGAGTGCCCAACGCGAGATTCTGGGATTCAATAATTTTTTATTGAGAGTCAGAGTCAACGACTTGCAGTCAGTAACAATCTTAAATTTTAGACCTGTAAGGTAAATGCGGAAGCGTCTAAGTGCGTAAATAATTGCCAAAGTTTCCAATTCATAGGAATGGTATTTTGACTCTTGAAAAGTGGCACGTTTTGAGAAAAAGAAGATAGGGTGGAGAGATTTATCTTCTTGGCGTTGAAATAAAACTGCACCAAATCCTAGACTACTGGCATCGCAGTGCAATTCGGTGTCTGCTGTTGGGTTATAAAAGCTTAACAACGGTGCTCTTATAAATTTGTTTTTTAGCTCTTCGAAAACAGATAATTCCTTTTCACCAAAGGTAAACTCAGCATCCTTTTTCAACAGATCATATAAAGGTTTTGAGATAATTGAGAAATCCCTAATGAACTTACGGAAATATGAGCATAAGCCCAAGAAAGAGTGAACATGTTTGATACTTATAGGTATGGGGAAATTCTTCACTGCTTTAATACCGTTCTCACTAGGACCAATTCCATCTGCAGAAACCTCATATCCTAAATAAGTGATTTTTTCGTACATGAACACACATTTATCCAAACGCAATTCTAAATTATTCTTTATCACTATATCCATAACTTCCTGCAAGATCAAAAAATGTTCCTCCTTTGTTTCCGTTGCAATTAGCAAGTCATCAATGTAGACCAATATCTTTCCTGAACTTATTAGGAGTTTAAAAACGGAGTTTACGTAGCGCTGAAACACGGAAGGGGCATTTTTCAGCCCAAATGGCATGCGTAAATATTCAAATTGTCCTAGCGGCGTTACAAATGATGTAAGTGGTATCGATTCTTTCGACATCTTAACATGGTGGAAACCACTTTTTAGATCTAGCATTGAGAAATACTTTTTACCACGTAATCTATCTAGGTGATCCTCAATTAATGGAAGAGGAAAATTATCTTTCACCGTGATCTTATTTAACTCACGAAAATCTATACATAACCGCAATTCTCCTGTTTTCTTTCTCACTAAAACAACAGGCGATGCATAAGGTGAGTTGCTTTCGCGAATTACGTTTTTTTTTCAGAAGATCGTCTAATATTTTTTGTAACTCTAGTTTATGAGAGTATGGCAATCTTCGCGGTGCGCAACTAAAAGTACTGTTCGGTTTAGTAAGGGTAATCTTCATTTCACAATCAGAAATTCCGTCAAATGAATTAATATTCGTAATACTCCGGCTAACTAAATCACGTAAATCAACTTTCTCAGTATAACTCAATTTTTCATTAATTTTTAAATTTAAATTTTCATCGCGGTCATTACACGTATCGATGTTTAAAATATCATTCACTTCGTCACTATCAACTTCTTTTTCATTAACAATATCGTTAATCTTTTCTTTATCTTCTAATGTTAATTTTATATTTGTTTTCTGAAGGAAATCTCTTCCTAAAACTATTACATTTTTCATTGTTTCGTTTTTAACTACATACAAACATATATTAACAACATCATTACATATTTTTACATTACAAAACACTTTTCCAAATACAACAAGCTTGCTATTATTAATACCTACGAATTCATCCATTGAAGATCCTAAAGATGTCATCAGGTAGGAGGGGATATACTTTTGCTGCACGAAACTAATTGGGCTGCCGGTATCAATCATGGTTCTTGCAGTCATCGTTGTGTGAATAGCTTCGGGTTGGTCATTGTTGAAATGGAATTCGAACTCTCCATGGAAGTCTCGCAGGAATGTAGTCTTCGCTGGCTCAGCTTCTTGCAACACCATCACTGCCGTTGTTTGTGGACAATTTTTCACCATGTGGCCTTTTTGTCCGCACCGAAAACATGTCCCACGTTCTCTTCTGGGTTTTGGACACTGACTGGAAATGTGACCTTCACCATCACAATTAAAACACTTCAGCCTATGCCGTCTACTTTCTTGCAACGTAACATTCTTTGGTTGAAACACATTTCGGTTTGGTTGATTCGGCTCTGACTTTAGTTTTTCATACCTCCGCAGAAGACACTTCAATTCGCATACGTTGTTTGCGGTCAGCAAAATCTGCTTATTGAAACTGGAATCAGGAATCCCCTTGATTATGTAGTTTACCACGTCGGTCTCTTCAATGTCTGCTGCACTCGCGATCTCCTGCATAATTAGCACGTATTGCTGCAGATTCTCGTCCTTTTGCTTTCTCCGGCTTCGAAGGGAATTGTGCACATCTGTTGCTGTAGCGTGTTGGTGAAATTCCTTTAGCAAGGCTGCTTTCAATTCGTCCCACGATTTGCACGAGATTGAGCGTAAAAATAACTTTGCGGTACCTTTTAACATACGCTGCGCATAAATAAAACATCTGGATTCATCCAAATTGTAGAAGGTTTTTGAGTCTTCTATACATTTGATCCACTTTGTAACGGGGTAATTGTCGTCGCTAGAAAACGTGTGTAATGATTCCTCTATATCTTTGAAAGAATACCTCGATTCAGTTGTATCTCCAGAATTGTTAAGCTCCGCCAGTCTTTTCTGCAAAGATCGTATCTCCTCCTTCATCTTGACCATAGCTCTCAAACGTTCCAGCTCCTGCGTTGCTATTCTGTTCTCCGCTTCAGAATCAGAATTATCACTCGCACTAAGATCTTCCAGAACACTCGGAGGAAAATACTGCTCCAACTGCTGATCGGTAAATTGCGATACGGCTTCTTCCAAGCGCACCTTCAACGTTGGCTTTGTTCCACATGTTGATAGGCCAATTTCGTTTAACTTTTCCTTTAATTGTGGCACAGTTGCAATTTGAACAAAATTACTAGCACGGGTGTTCATTTTTTCAATTTAAAATATGACACGCGATCCCACTTCTGATAAGATGTAAGGTAACCACAAGGAAAAGAACGAAACACAAGTGTTGATGGCTTTATTGCAACTGACTGATATGTCATTCACGACGATCGCACATAGCATACCATTGAACATGTATAACACTTACATAGCATGACAATAATGTTATCTTAACGAAATTTGACATCATTCGGGAGTAATGTTACAATAGTACATAAGAAATATGAATGTGATTATGTGCACGTACACGATGAGTAAAGGGTGGCGCTTTGAGCAATATTTTTATTTTTTATTTCGATTGCTTTAAAAGTCCTACACTCACGAGTAGAGGGCACCCACAGTTTTTTGCCAACTGCGAATGGCGAGATTTTAGAAGCTTTTCAAAGACAATTAGTTATCTTTGAATGTTGTTAGCAAATCGAAAGAGATTGTACCGTGAAAAAATACAATGTGCACAGTTCGGGAATCGAACTTGCACTGCTCCACGACGACCACCGAACAACGCGATGAGATTATTAAGACTACCTACCAAATTTGGGATTCAAAAGTGGCCAAACGTAAATGATTTTGGTCAGCGTAATCATCGAGAGAGCTGTTTTACTCAATTGGCTCTTTAGGCCAAAGACGCAGCAATTTGCAAGAGTGATTCTGCGTTTGATTTCGACACCGATGTTATTGTCCCGATTTAACACGGAGCCAAGGTATTCGAAGTTCTTGACTACCTACAAGTTTCTGCTCACTAGTGGCACGCATATACCACCATATATGATATCATATACCACGACTTGTCCTCAATTGTCAGCAAACTCATTTAGCCACTTCCTCTTCAGTGCCAGGAAACGCCTCATTAACGGCCCGCTGTGTTCGCATCACGCCAATCTTGTCGGCGTAAGCTAGCAGTTTGATGAAATCTTAAAAGTAAGTGCCTATGGTGTTGCCTTGTGAGTTACGCCCAATTTCTCAAAAGTGATGTTGAAAAAGTCACATGACAGCGGGTCCCCTTGTCCAAAACCTATTCTGACATTGAATGTCTCTGTAAATTCCTTACCGACCTTGAAGAAGTAGCGATAATTCTCCATCGTCATTCTACACAATCTGGGGGTCTACTTTAATGTGACAAACGACGCTGAGACTAAACTTATCGAGCATGCTTTTCTTTGACCATATCTCACAGATAAACTGGTGCATGCCCCCAACCTGACCATCCCTGGCTGCTTCGAATAGTCCGTCTACTCCAGCAGCCTTATTCGCCTTTAGTCTAGATATCGCCATCCTAGTTTCATATGACCCATCACATCTGATAGCTTCTTAACATTTCCATTCCCAGTCTGTGGTGAGTGTAGACAGCATTGAAGATCGATCGAGAGTTAGAGGCAATTCGGAGTAAAACATATTAATCTAAATTATGAGGTAGAACAATTTAAGATTGTGAGACACTTGGGGGTGAGCTTATGTACAAAGAAAGGTTAAAAAAGCAAGCAAAAATTATTTTCATTGCCACTTCAGCCTTGATGAAGCTAAAGTAACACGGTTTTTTTCAGTAGATGTCTGCTGAAAAATCTTTGCGTTTAGCATGTTGTTTGCGTTCGGAAATGGATGTGCGAGACGTGCGAGATGCTGCAACAACCTTTTTGTTATTGGTTAGGGGTAGATCCATCGTAACTCCCTTAAGAAGACCGTAATATTGTTGGAGATGCAGTGCGTTCTCTGATTACTAATGGGTAGATGCAGTGGAAAGGGAAACAAGTATTTTAAACAGTCACTCTAAAGTGAAGACGAAACTTAAATCGCGCAGTGACATTTATATAGATAGCTTTTGGAAAGGAATTTGTCGCAGTCAAGATCCATATGCATCGCCTGTTTTTTTATGAGTGGTGAGTGCTAAAACTGTTCATTTGTACCCTTAAGTGACCGTAACTAAGTCACAGCACGGAGCAAAGGTAGAGAGAAAGAAAGGGAGAGGTACGGCTTAAGAACAAGGCCCTAAAGTTAACTATACGTCCAAGGGTGGGCTTAAGGGTGAGCGGGTAGGCATTCCTAGCGAGGTGTGTATAATGGGTAAATTCTTGAAGGGAAGGAATGCAGCTAGCTAATCCATTTGGGCGATGAAAGAGTGATAAAGACGCAATATTACGTCGATGTTCGAGGAAGTCAATTGACTTTGCAGGATTCAAAAGGGGTGATATTTTCCCGCCTTAAGAAACCTAAACATTTCGCAGCATTTTTCGCGATCTCAAATACATATGTGACCGTTCCAATTTAGTGTGAAGTTCATGTTGATGACGATGGAAAGTCGTTCGGCTTTAACAACGTAAGAGCCATTCAAGGGTAATGGCTGGTTATTTTGACAACGCTTGAGTGAGAATAGACAGCACTAGGTTTTGAAAACATTAAATTCTACTCTATTCTCATTACTGCAATCGATTATGCAAGCAAATAAGCAAATTCATTCTCACAATCAATCAGATACACATACACATGTAATTATTTGCCTGAATTCAAAATATAGTGCTTTCAGAGCACGTAGAATAACGTAGAATAAGATCTGCAATACAAACTTCTGTTTCTAGTTGCCTTCTATGTGATAAATAAAAGGGAGTAGGTATTCATGTGTTACAAAATATAACACTCAGTTGATTGCCAATTCCAAATTATTTGTTGACGAAAAAGAAAACTTTATACACTTCAGTAGGTTTGTTTTAATAAATTTCAACGATTGCAAAACGTAATTATCAATTTCCGTCATTGAAATTCATTAAATTCATCCGTAGAAGCGTATCCCTTCAAAACATGTTGTTATTTTGGGCTGTTGGATTAGACATAATTAATTTTATTCCTATGAAAGAATAGCTAAGTTCACACATAATACAACAAAGAGGAAGGTCCTGTTTATGGACACACAATGGCTAAATTCAATTAAACTCGACTAATCGAATAATCTGCATAATCGCATTTAATTCATACCAATGTTCACGATTCATCGAGCCGAATCGATACATTTCATCCGGAAACACGGCCACACGACTCCTAAGCGCATTTTTGACAATTCAGTGCCTATTTAACAATCTCGTGAACATTTAATTATTGGGCAGTGGAACACTGCCGAAATGCAAATGAGTTTTAATGTTCGATTTTAGTTTGCAAAACGTTTCTCCGTCCCAATGTAATTTATTGTTTGAAAAAAAAAAGCTAAACAATAGGAATTATTATGTGTTGACATTTTGGTTTGCTATTTTGCATACATTTTCGAGTGCATAATTAAATGTTAGCTTACTCCTAGCAAAGTCCACACTTTGAAAAAAAAAAAAAAAACGTTTCACATGGTTGCTTATATTGGTCGTTTTTTTTATCCCATACAGGAAACTAAGATTACACTTTTGAGAATGTCTGCAGTCAACCGTAAGATTGACCATTGTGGAAGAGACTTCAAATGAATTATGACGTAGTCCCTAACACTACCCTAACTGCACAAGTTTTCTTCTTTGACAACCACCCTATAAATCCTTTTACATCAAACTAACCCCAAGCGTCGTTGGCAATTATACTTATATGTACGTAAATTGCTTATGCTCTCGGAATGCCCAAAATGTAAAACCACATTGATCCCGAATAATCATATTAAGTTGGTTGGTGGGTCAAAGCAACCCGTTTACGTGTATAATGGGTGCAAACGGAAATTGGTATCTAAAGCGAACAAGAGAAAAAAATCTCCTCAAAATCCTCAGATAAATGTTACCAAGGGACTCAAAGGAGGCTGTGTAATCTGTTGGGGATTTATGCTAATTTACGATGTTCACTCCTCTTTGAGAGTGAAACGGAACTCCGGGTACGTGTATAAATCAAAATGTGATGTAATATCTCACCATAAAAAGGGTGGTGTTGGGGTCATTCATGCTGTGTGACAATGCGAATGTAATACATACATGTATATTAGTACATTATATGAGCCTCTGAGCCACATTTCATGGATCGTCAGGAAGAGTTCCATAGAACTTCTGATTTATGTGTAAGTTTTGTGGTCATTGGTTATGAGGAAACCTTCTGACTGATTGATTACCGCAATAATGTACTACACCTAATAAAAGTATTGTTTTTATGCGTGAGTTCGTATTGACCTTCTTCTTCCAGTATCTACAAGTGTTTACTATATGACAGACAGACAAATACGAGATTAATTGATTACGCCCACAAGTTCATAGTTTCTTCAAGCGGTGATTTTTCAATCAGGAAATTAAAATTAGTTAGAATGTGTTTATAAGTGACCGCCACCATGACATAGTCGACAATTGCGTGGAATCATATGCCAGTGCTCCAAGTTCGATACCTACACTATTCATCTCGCATTTTTTCACGGAATTACCTCTTTTGAGTTGCTGAAAACACTCTTCTAAATAGGTGTCGCATGTGCGTGGATGTCGGCCTGTCGAAAACAATTAAAATAATAATAATTGAGTGGTACTACAGTCCACAAGGGAACAGGGTCTAGCTTCTACAACAACTACTTGTGTTGTGCCTGCTAATGTTCTCTCACGAGTAGAAGGAACCTACAGTTCCTTGCCAACTCCGAAAGGCGAGATTTAAGAAGCTTTCATTGACAATTGATACTCTTTGAGTGTTGTCAGCAACTCAAAAAAGGTGGTGCCGTGAAAAAAATACGAGGTATCCCGGAATTAAAAAATTAATTGACCATTTTTTTCATATTTCTTATTGTACAGTTGATACGTTCCCCTGCAGTAAAAGGGGCATACTAAAGGAATTTAGAACCAAAATATCATACTTGATTGGGGACTCAATCTTACACCCTTTTGTATGCAACTGCGGCCTTTTAGATGCGATTAGCGATACAGGCCTTCCAATTGAAAAACTTGGAATTTGGCTGCAAAGGAGAAATTAGACTGTTGGATATTGAGGTATTTCTCGGTGAAGTGAACTAGTTCTGCCTTCTTAGGCCTGATACTTTGTCTATTATTTCTGTTTTATTTAAACCGCATTGTTGACATACTAGAGATTTTAGTGTTTTTTCCTATTCTATAATCTTGGCTCAATCCCTAGAGTCTTTATTTCAGTTGTCTTGATTGCAAAACACTTACTTTGTGAAAACTCATACAAAATAGTATTTCGAACTATCGAAATTATCTTGCAACATAAAACTCTTCGAAAAATGATTGTTGAATAGTTTTCTTTCCACCGTAAATCGATCTTCTCCGCTAAGTAATATGAATTTCTAGGGGCAGATCTAAAAACATGAAAACCTTTCTGAATTCGGTCTTAAAAAATTTCCATTTACACAAATATATGCCAAGTTGTCACTTTTTCACGCAAACGTTCTTCAGCACAACCGAGAATCTATCAAATCGACAATAAATCTGTACCCTCTGTCTCGTCACTCCAGGACCTTGGAGTAATCTGTGACAGTGAATTGAACTTCTCTTTTACATTCGTGAAACGTTGGTCAAACGTGAAACGTGATCATCCCTACGTCTCTAAATAAATCCTATTTCGTAACTTTTGAGCGACCAATTCTCGACTGTGTTAGGCAAACAGAAAATTGCCTTACCTTGTCTCAATATTTTGCAATTAGCCTAATTTAGATTTCAAAGGACACTAACATTTACTTCTTCTTCACGGCAATCTTTGTTGTCTATGAAAAGCTTCTCAAATTTAGCCATTTATATTGCAGCAGGTCCATTTTAACTGCGATAAAACAATAGCACGCACAACACGAGTTGTTTCTGAAAAAGTTCGGCATTGTTGTTTTGTGGGTTTAGATGTCTTATCTTTTTTATTTTCTCTCTTTCATTATCTAATTTTCTTATGGTGTTATATTCTTTGACAGGACTAAGCCTTTCGCACGACACGCCTATATTCTGTTTTAACTTTTTTTTTTATAATTGGCGCGCGCTAAAGGGGTTACGACTACCCGTAAAAAAAAAAATAAAAAAAAAAATAGTGAATACAACTTGAAATAGTTAGGTGTAACTTAACATTCATCTTATTCTTGGTCTTATTCTTGGTCTACACATTTTTTAAATAATTTTTTTAATGATTCTAAAAACATTTGATCAGCGATAATTAATGACCCAACTTTGTATACATATGCTACTACAGGACATACATATTTTACTTCTTAAAATTTATAATCGACAGTGGTTATATAATGTGGCGCAGAGTAGTGGGTAAATCCGACGACCCACACGCAGAAGGTTCAGGTTCGGTACCCGAACTAATCATCTCGGATTATTTATGGCAACACTTCTTTCGAGTTGCTGACAACTCTCAAAGAGATATCTCCGTCGTTCGGAGTCGGCAAAAATTGTAGGTTCCTTCTACTCGTGAGAGAACAGTAGCACGCACAACACGAGTAGTTGTTTAGGGAGCTAGGCACTGGCGTCTTGGGGGCTGTAGTTCCAGATAGTGGCTATACTCGTATAATAAAGATTTTTCCAACAAAAAACGCGCGATGTTAATTAAAATACAAAGTTTTTAGAGAATTATCTTAATATCTTTTATTGTGATAGGAGGATACATGACATTTAAGTGTAAAAAGATATTATATATACAGTCAGTGCCAAGAGTAAATGTACAGTCATCAGGAGAGAGTTCGTCCTCAAAAATAATATATACCAGCAGCAGGTACGGTGGACATGGGCACATAAAATTAAGGGATTTAACTCATACTTCAACAAACACTATATTTAATTGTGAAAAACGGTAAACATAAAGCAATTAAATCAATTTATAAGATATATGGGCAAATATCAAGGGTCAAAAGTGAGTGTACATTTTGGTACTTCCACGAATCCATGACGTTTGCAAAATATAATGAATCGTTTCCGATTTAAAATTTAACGGCATAAGTATGTCATAATACGAACTTATTATTTGTACTAGTCTTAAGAAGAAAGCATTACTTTGATAAGCAGTTTCTTTAAAGTAAGTTATTTTTCAAAATGCGAACCGAAACTTCAATTGAAACGCGAAAACTTGCGAATGAAATGTGCCAAAATGGAGAAAGCTTACACGAAATCGGCAGAGAAATGAAAAGGCTTCATATGACAGTGCAAATATTTTAGATCGGTATGAAAGCTTTCATACAGTAGAGAATGCCAAGAGATGGACGACCACAACGATTGAATGAATGGGAAGGAAAAGACATTGCGGGAGAAGTGAAAAGAAATTTCTTGGACTATGCAAAAATAATACTAAAATTGCAGCAATTCCTTTTGGCAAAATGTTCTGAAAATCTGAAATTCATAGTGAACTGTAGCTTGGAGAAGGACAAAACTGTTTCAGGGCCTTAGTACACTGTGTTATTCAGAAATTTGATGCCGATTTGCAGAAAAAAACGATTGATTTAACAAATAATAGTGTTCTTCAACAACAGGACAACTAAGACAACACCTTAGCCGACAATACCGCCCTAAACATTGCCACGTTGGTCGAATTAGACTGCAAACTCATCCGTCGTATTCCCCACATTTCGATCGCTGCGAATTCTTTTGTTTCAATAATTTAAGGAACAAAAAAAAACATAGGCCCGGTAGACATTTTAATCGTATCAGAGGGTTTCCGCCACCACGAAGACTTTTCAGGTCCCCAAAAAGCGTACAAATACTCTCAGACGGGTTAGAGAAGTTGAAGCATCGTTGGTTAAAGTGTATAAATCTAAACATCATGTTGGAAAATATATCACCGTTCTGTTTTGTTTTTAGACAATTTGCTTCTTCTTTTCTTTTTCTTTTTTTTCTTGGCTTAGAGCTAAAATAGTAGGTCGTGGAGTTTTTGCGTAAGGCACCATTGTATAAATTACTTATGAAACGGCATTTCTTGTGGGGCTTCGGTTGAATCCGATGGTGGATTGCGGTATGCCAATATTCCTCGGCATCTCTTACTTAATTACTACTTACATATGTCAAAAGTCGGTGAAAAGTAGAAATATGAAGAAGTTCTATTTTGCCGACGATTATTGTTTTTCGTTTTTAAATGTATTTCTTTCCTTGTGCCCTCTTTTAAATGATATGACTCAGAGAACGACGTGAATAGTTTTACTCCGCAATAAATTCGTATTTAGCTAGTCAATTATCTTTTCGTGTCCATTAAATTAATATTATCTAATTCATATGTTGTAAAGTGAACTTTTCTGTAAATTACTTTGTGCAATACTCTCTATTTAATTTATAAATTCAAAAACAAATTTTATAACAAACCGTGAGTGACTCAAAATGTCAAATCTGAGTGGAATTGACACACAAAGAAAGTTGATATATTCTGAAAAAAACTCTCCCTGCTCCAATTCTCCATCAGCGGTGCAATCGTCGGCAAAATTGTGGGAACGCATTGAAAACCGTCTAGAAATGCTAACAAAGAGTCTAACGGATTCTATTGTAAGCCAGTTAAAACAAGAAATGTCTTCAATGTTTGATATGCTCTCTGAGCGGATTAAATCCGTTGAGTCGCAATTTAATAAAAAACTAAAAACAATAGAGTCTGAATTTATTGAGAGGCATGCTTCTATCAATAACTCGGTTTTCACATGCCAAGAAAAAAATAGTGCTGTTGATTGTCTAAGTGCTAGTGTCGAACATCTGGAAAATGAGTTGAGTATATAAAAAACTCAACTGATTGATAACCAGAACAGCAGTTCTCAAGGCTTGCTCCAACTTGATGCGATTGCTCGTAAAAACATTTCGAGTGAAATCGTTCTACATGGAATACCATCACACCCTAACGAAAACCTTGGCAATATTTTTGAACAATTTTGCAACAAAATTGGGTTTTCGCAAATAACACCAATTCATTTAAGAAGAACTAGACCAGTGCGAGGACTATCATCTATTATAGTGCATCTACCTCATCCAACTATCAAGATCAATTTCTTGAAGAAAAATGCGGAGTATTACAAATCGAACTCCAAACATGTGTGCTTGAGTGATATTGGATTTAATGGTAGCAAGTTCGTTCGAGTGTATGAGTGTTTAACAAAACAAAATCACGAACTCTTCAAGAGAGCAAATGAACTGCGACGAGGAAAGTCACTTCATACAGTTTTTACGCGGAGTGGGAGGGTATTTGTCAAAACTACAGCTGATAGTAAGCCAACATGCATAGTACATATGCACACACTTGATGCTATGTACTCTTCCACCGCACTCAATGCAGCTGAGCAACTGGGGACAAGCCCCCAAAGGAATTAACTGTAATAACATTTCTCTAAAGTTGTCTATATGAATTAATAATGTTAGTGTTGACTAGGTGCTGTTCTTTGTGTACTTTTTAATACGTTTTTTGTACTTGTTAATCATTTTGTTTTAAAAGCTAAAATACCGAATTTTTTTTTTGCTGGAGTTATTTTTTTTCACATTAATATGATTTCTAACAATAATTCTTATTATAAAACATTATTATCTTCAACTTTTTCAATTACTTTATACATAAGAGTAGATTCTTCTGAAAGATTGATGTTTTCATATTTATACTTTTTGTCGGGTTCTTGCAATGGATCCTGAGAATGTGAGGACTGCTCTGAATGTGTTGTGTAATGTGCGAGATGGTCTTAATATATTGCATTTAAACGCGGGTAGTCTTCGTTCCAAGCTCACGATAATTTATGAAATGCTATGTAATTCTAAATTAGATATTATAATGGTATCTGAAACATGGCTTGATGATACTGTCTCTTCGCAATCTGTCAACATATCCGGTTTTAAATTGTTTAGAAATGATCGTGTCAACCGAATTCATGGCGGAGTGTGCATGTTTATTAGAAATAGTATATCGTCGAAAGTCATTTATTCGTCAGTTAATCCTGAGATAGAGTTTCTATGTGTCGAAGTTCGGAATAGTTTTGAATCCTTTGTCATTGTTGTAGTATACTGTCCACCTAGACATTTTCGAGAAGAAAATATAGTAGAGTTAGAAACTACGCTATTAGATCTCAACCGTAAATACAGCAGTATCCTAATAGGTGGGGATTTTAATGTCAATCTTCTGTCAAATAATAATGTTACTAATTTGCTTCGTTATTTTTGTGACAAAATGAGTCTGTCGATGGTAAATATTGATTTGCCTACATGTTTCCAATCTGTGAGAAATCCATCATTATTTGACATATTTCTGACAACTTCCCCAAATAAAATTCTTGGAAATGATCAGTTAAGACCAACTTCGGATTTTATACATGACTTCATTTTTTGCTCATTCGATTTTAATGTATCTAATCGTGATAATAGTAAAGTGATTAGCTTTAGATCATTTCGTGACATAGATATTTCTGGTCTCCAAAGTAGTATAGCGATGCTAAGTTGGTCTGATATTTTTTACTTGACAGAAATTGATGATAAGATAGCTTTATTCGATAATTTTGTTTTAAGACTATATGAAGCATATGTTCCTCTACTCACTAAAAGAGTCAAAAACAAAAGTTGTCCTTGGTACAATAATCACATTAAATCAAGCATAAAAGAGAGAGAACAATTCTACCGACGATATAAACGTAATCCGACAGAATATAACAAACGACAATACAAAACAGCTAGAAATAAAGTAACTTCCTTGATACGTAATTCAAAGCGTAGTTATCTTTTTGACAAAATTAATCCTTCTTTGAATTCTAAACAGCTTTGGAAAAATATTAGAGAGATGGGTATAATTAACAACCAAAACATACATAACTGTAATATAGACCCAAATGTGATGAAAGACTTTTACGTATATGATACCTTAAGTTGTAATGACATTGAGTTTACAAGAACTGACGATGAAGACTCATTTGTTTTTAAATGTGGGGACACGTTTGATATTCTGAATGCGTTTCGTTCTCTTAAACCAAACGCGCAAGGTGTTGATGGTATCTGTCCCAAATTTTTAAAACTTATATTACCATTGATTCTGTGTTATGTTAGTCATATATTTAATGTGTGTATTTATAGTTGTAGTTTCCCAAGCCAGTGGAAAAGAGCAAAAGTTATACCTGTCCCTAAGAAAACTAACCCTTCAAGACCATCGGACTATAGACCCATTAGTATCTTACCATATATTGCAAAAGTTTTTGAAAACATAATCTCTAGTCAGATACAGTATTTTATTAATACAAAGGGTCTACTCTCAAAATGGCAGTCAGGCTTCAGACAAAAACATGGCTGTGAATCTGCTGTCATAAAAGTGACAACTGACTTGCGTACCGGTATGGACTCACATGGTGCTGCGTTGTTAATACTTTTAGATTTCACTAAAGCGTTTGACTCTATTGATCATTCTATCTTACTGACTAAACTGAAAGAAAATTTTAACTTCGGACTCTCTGCAATCAATCTAATAGCTAAATATTTAAAGGACCGTTCAGTGACCATTGTAACCTCTGTTGGTATATCTGATGTGTATGTTGTCAATTGTGGCGTTCCTCAAGGATCGGTATTGGGACCGTTATTGTTTTCCCTATTTATCAATGACTTGCCTCAAGTTGTGTCCAATTGTAAAGTGCATATGTATGCTGATGATGTTTGTATTTATATGTCTTGTAGTAAAAACTCAATATCTGCAGGTGTGTCAACAGTCAATGATGACTTGCGTAGAATACAAGCATGGTCAGAGCAGAACAAACTACGACTAAACACACAAAAAACTCTTGCGATGCTTTGTACTAACAATGTTATTAACATAGGTAGTCTTCCACCTATTGTCTTAAACGGTGACATTATAGAGTATGTTGATAAGGTAAAGTACCTTGGCTTTGTTATAAATAAGTTACTTTCCTGTTGTGATGCTATTTCAGAAAGTGTGAAAAGAATTTACTTTGGGTTACGTAGCCTCAGGTACTCAACTTATCTTCTCAATCCTGATATGAAAATCAGATTGATAAGAAGCCTCATAATGCCTATCTTTACGTTTAATTTTTGTGTATATCCTGCTTAGACTGCATGTGTAATCGTAAACTTAACGTCGCGTTCAATGATTGTCTCCGTTACGTTTTAAATCTCCCTAGATACGCTAGTGTCAGCCAGTTTAAAACTATATTACTAGGCATAGAGTTGAATCAATACCGTGATTTCAGAATTCTCTCACAGTTACACAAAATTATATACCATGAATGTCCATTGTACTTCAAGGATATGATTAATTTTGCTCAATGTCGTAGAGGTGTATATTTAATCTTTCCTCGTTTTATGCACACAGTAGCAGAGCGTTCCTTCCTTGTCTCAGCTATACGGCTGTGGAATAATTTACCAGCCGCATTGCAGAGAACAACTTCATCAACTGTTTTTCAGAAGAATCTACTCTTACATATGTCAACCCAAACATAACTTAACCTAATGAATTATAACTTATTGCTATTTATTATATTTATGTTATCTTAAGCTTTTTTCTAATGTTCATGAGTCATTCAATGATAAATTGTCAAATTATTCTCAATACTTAAATAAGATATTATATCTTGTAGTATTTACGTAAAAATTAATAAATGAAATGAAAAATGAAATGATTGAAAAAAAAATGAAATTTCTTAAATCTAGACATGAAAATACTTAAGCCAGCTACAAATTTCGATATTATTATAAAAACTACCTTATTTTTTGGTTATAACAAACTAGCTTCTTCTAAATTATTCTAGGTGGAAGTTGACCGTAGGCCGCAGGTATCAGCTTAATAATGAATCTATCCACCCTATTCACTTTGGCTTCGATATACAAAACCTCATTGCGATAAAATTGATTTTGCCCAGATTCTGGTGTTCGGTATTTTTTGAGATAAGCTCGAAGTCATTGCCTCTCGAACATCCTTATCTTTTCCATCTAGAAAGGACTCACGTCGGGCCACATTGGACAACCATACACAATGACAGGCCGGACTAGGGCCGTGTAGCAGATCACCTGAACTTTCTAGTGAAGTTGGCTGCTGTGAAACAACCTAGAGAAGGCTTCATTGGTTTTCGTCAGAGCTGTAGCTTAATAGATATATATTACCACACAGAAACTGGTACAACATAATGCCAAGATATCGCACTACACTCTTCACAGTTAATGGCCGTCCCTGTGGGTCCAAGCCGACGATGATTGTGATCATGTCAATGTGATCAGCGCATGAGCGGTTGGTTGGAAAACCGCATTGTTTATGGCACAGATGATCGTCGAAAGTTGGAGAAATTTGGCGTAGGATGAACTAGACGAGTGTCTTCTGATTAGCATACAGAAATAAGACACTTCCCCAGTTTTTGCACTAGTTGAAGTTGGTTTTTTCGGTAATGCCTACAATCACGCCTTTTTCCAGCAGCAGATATTCGGTGTTTCGTCCAGTCTACCAGGATTGGCTCATGGATGCCGGTGTTCGATCTAGGAGTCCAAGACTTTATGGCTGGAAGTACAGAAGCTTTCTTTTAGACGCTTCTTAAGTTATGACAGTATTCAGGCACTCCAACTTCGTTAGATCCAATATATCAGCGTAGAAGCTTATGTATTTTAGTTTATTAAAGAGGTTCTCTTCTATCGTGAGGTTGGATTCTATTTGCAGTATCCAATTTCTGCCGAGGCGTGATCGATATGTACATAATTATTGACGATCTCTTAGTAGAAATAAGTACATGGTCGATTGTGTGAACTTCCTTCCCTGGTTCCTTTGTGTATATACATATATTTTGATATTAAAATCATTGCTCTGTTTTCTTTTTTAGTTTTACGAGTATAAGTATATTTTTTTCTGTATTTGGTCACATACTCCAGAAGTTGTTTGTAGAATATGCTCGTATTTTTCTCTAACCACACCGCAATCCCCTGGAGCATTTGAGATATGGAAGGTTTGACTGCATAACAGCGGAATATTTTCATACGTAAACTAAATTTCAGTTGAACAGAAGAAAAAGTAAAAGGAAAAAGAATCCTCATTTTTATGAAACAAAAAATGTATTATGTTTATTCGTCCATTTTATAATTATACCAAAGGAATTCAATGACCAGTGCTGGTGCAATAGAAACTTCAGCTTATAGAATGGAATTCATGGCTTTTTAACGTAAGATAAAAGTTTTTATGACATCATTTAGAAGAAAAGTTGTAAGCGCTTGGGACGTACGGTCATAAGTCCTTTAAATTTCTGCCAATAAATTTAAGGAATGCTCAAACTGGTTTTGGTACTTTTGATGATCCTATGAACATAAATTTGTTTTCAAATGTCAAGTTGAAAATAATTAGTTGTTTTTCTGGATAATATAATAACTTCGGAGGTAGGCATTGATGTGTCATTCTCCCAATTTTCTAATTGCCTTGTATCCCAAGGAAAGAAGTAATTTCAAACTTGAAATCACACATGAACATTAACAATTTAATTGCTGGGGTTGCAGGAACATAATTTATTAGAAATAGTATTACTCCGCATAAGCACTTAGTCACGGCATGTCATTCTTCTCACTTCAATATAAAGTTTAATGAACTCAACCCTCAAATCGACATTCCAAGGGTCGCATGTAGTTAAACATTTTTGAGGATTAAATCAGACGTTCAGAGGGTTTATATCCTCATTCTATAGTCATTCTTTCGGGTCTTATGGCTTTAATATAGAAGTTTAATTACTTTTATGCAAATTAAAAGGCATCTCATTTAGTTCATATTTTTAAAAACATAAATGAGGCAGGGGCACAAAACAGACAGTATTTAATTTGTAAGAGATATTTGTTGTGAGTTGTTTGTTCCAAACTTTGTAAATGTTTATTATATTTCGGTACCTGCTACTTAATTTATTTTCTGCATGAATTATTTCCTAAAGTTATATCCAAGTTTTGTCTTAATAATAATAAATGATTGACTCTACAGCCCACAAGGGACCAGCGCCTAGATTCTACAACAACTACTCATGTTGTGTGTACTACTGTTTTCTCACGAGTAGAAGTTTTTTTACCGATTACGAACGGCGAGATTTGAGAAGCTTTTATAAAGAATTAGTACTCTCTGAGTGTTGTCAGCTACTCGAAAGAGGTGGTGCCGTGAAAAAATGCTAGGTGTCCCGTCCGGATATCGAACCTAGACCTTCTGCGTGTGGGTCGACGCACCTACAAACCACGCCACGGCGACCAAGTATTGACTGAGGGTATTGTAAACTCAACAAGTAGCATGCTCTTTGATAAATTTATTCATAGCTCAACAAATCTCGTAGCACATGTTACACGGTCATTATGCAACATGCTTACGAATTTAATACGAATACTAGTAAGATTTTTTTGCCATGTATTATGCGCCCCTCCTATCCGGATACATTAATCCACAAGCCCAGACAAAAAAGTCTAATCTAATGGATTCTATCACAATGAAAGAAAGTTAATTGATACCATTATCCGTTTTTGTTCATCCTTTCAATCCCCAGCTGCTTAGCCTTTCAATAAACTTCTTTGTACCTTATTTTATTGCAGATGTCATCAATAGAGGAACAAGAGCTGAGACTCATTACTTTCAAGGACGTCCATGTCTCTAAATCATAGGCTAAATAGAGTGTTTTATACAGTCTCATACGACTCAAGTACTTTATTCTGCTTCGAGATTTTGAAGTTACCGAATATTGCCCTTTTGAACGTGGAGGGAATTTTATTTTTACTCTAAGACCGTCTTTTATCATCAATTTTTAAGACGTCTGTTGGTGCTTCTATTATAGTTTCTGGTGCTTCTATTATGGCTACCATGCTGATGTCGCTATGAAAGATGTTGTGTCGGTAGTCCCGTATTTGTATTGTTTTAAAAATGAAGGTACCGTCAACACTGCCCTCTCCTACATTGTACAAAATCACACAAATTCTGTACTGCGCTTCATCCTTCTTTCAGAGGTATGGGAATAAATGAAATTGTATCTAGGATTAGTTTTTGCAAGAATTCAAAGAATTTCTTTTGACTTGGATGCAATTTTTTTTTTTGCTTTGTGTTACAAAAAGAATGCAAAAAAAGTACGAATTGACGAATATTTCATACCGATTAAGAAGTTCTTAAATTAATTATTTAAAAAAATACAAATTAATAATTAAAAAAATACAAATGTGCAACCAAATTGAATAAACAAAAAGAGATATTTTTCCATCCGTGTTTCTCTTCGATGCTCTAATGCAGTATTCCAGAGCTTGGCAGTCTCATCCAGCAATCACACTCAGTTTTTTTATATTCTTGGTTTGGTTTGCTTGAAAAAGATTTCTTTGCCATAAAGCAGTACTGGTTGAAGTAGGAATCTTACATGTATCCATTTTATATTTTTGGAAAAGAAATTTTGAGTACAGAGTGTTTGTAGTGGGTAAAGTCTTACGGTAATTGAGAAGAATTTTTGACTTATATAAAAAGAGCCGCGAAATAATGCCTTGAAGATTACCACAGTGATAATTGCGTTATCAATTTCATTTACTTAGAAAAAGCTGAACATATATTTGTTGCAGAGTCATTCACATTAATTAAAATATAAGGAATATAAGGTACGTCAAACCATTTTTGGTTTTGTCTTTTTACATTATAGATACGAAAACACCATCTTATTAGCCACAGGCAGGAAACCAAAATTATTTAGTTTATCATTGTACAAGATTGACAGGTTAACTGTATCAAAGGTTTTAATCTCAAAGATCGTTCTAGATGATTTCAACGCTCAGCTGGGAAAAGAGGAAAGCTTTGCTGGCGTTATCGGGAGACACAGCCCGAACGACACCACATCAGCGTACTTACGCTGGTGGATTTCGCGTCGGGGTGGAACCCTTCTATGGCTAACGCGCGGTTCCCATACCTCAACATCCATAATGGAACCTTTCGATCTCCTGATCAATCAACCGTCAGACACTCCTCCAGTATACTCGGTGTCTGGACTTTCCGAGGTGCCAATATGAACTCGGATCCTTGTTTGCGACAAGTTAAGAACCCGGTTACCGACAAAGCAACAGAATATAGATAGGCGTTTTGCCGTCGGAAAGCTACAATCGCAATCTTTGCCGATCGAGTCTCCCTGAAACTTTCTCAAAGTTCAAAGAAGCTGCCGCGGATGTTCTGAGTTTCACGCTACCACCAAGATGGAACCCATGGTTTAACCACGAGTGCAGACAGTCACATGCAGCTAAATAGGAAGCCACCAAGGTAAGGCTTCATCTAAGAACTTTTTTGGAAACTCTACGAACAGAGAAGAAGGGAAGAGAACCGGTTTCTCAAAAGGACAAAAAAATAATAAACATTAAAAAAATGCATTTGAAAATAAAAATAAAAAAAGGACAAAAAAAGTATGAATAGTGCGCTATCGAAGGGATGGAGAGGTGCCTTGGCAGGAATGAAGTTAGAAAGTTTCACCGAATAGTGAAACAGGTGTCCGGTGGATATAGGGGTCGGACCGAGGCTTGCCGGGACCAAATGGACTACTAGTAGTATCTATGCTGAAAATCTGGAAAGATCATTTCTGCAGACTCTTAAATGGCGACTGGCCAAATCCCAGTGTAATCTCAATGAAGTCTGTCCGGCTCATAAAAAAGAAGAACTTTTCGACTTCGCCAACTGTAAGATCTTCTCTGCCCTATTGTGTGAATGCCTAAGACCGACACTGACTACCTATTCGTTGATTTTAAGGCCGTATAAGACAGCGTGAATAGAGAAGATTTACACAGTGTCATGTCTAGTTTTTGGCACTCTCACAAAAAGCGTAAAATTCTGTAGGATAACGATGGAGAGCTCTAATTGCTCCGTAGAGTTCGGTATCAGGCGCACTGAGATCAATGTCAGAAAAGGCTTAAGACACAATGTCAATGTGACTTTTTTTAACTATATTCTTGAGGAAATCGTGCGTAGATCACCATGACGGTGTTCTAAGAGATATAAAGATTGCCATCTTTATAATATATATTTTACAGCACAAAATTTGATTGACATGTAAGTAAGTAAGAAATGTAAGACAGTGGTTACTTCAACCGTGACTGCTTACAATTTCTCGAAGTCTGTTATCACGCTTGATAATAAGCAGCACATATCACTTATTAACACACGCAGCCATAATCGATTGCATTTAAAGACAAGCTTAACAAGAGCCAATACCAATATTTTAAAATCTCTTGTTTACTTTTATCAAAACATGAATGCCTAAATTTATTTTTCGTTTTTCTCAAATCTATCAGAAAAAAAAGTGTTTTTCAAGCTCAGGCAAACTTTAATCATTATTTAAGGTGTGGGGAAGACTCTCCAAATAACAGGAAAAGAACAATCGCATTTTCTATTCAATTTCTTCAGTTTAAGTAAAAGTTTGCACTCCATCTACAAGATCTTCTACATGGAAATGGTTAAAGAAAAAACTAATTTATTAGGACCCACCTTTAAAATTCTTCCGCAAACTAATCCGCAAGTTCGTTTTTACTGCATCAACATATGTATTGCACTCAAAGCACTAACGCACTTTCGTCTCCGAAAATATAATTTCTTTTTACGTATATATAAAAATAAAAAGGGTTATTCATCGTAAGGTTTGATTTATAATATAAAACAAGACACATTTATTTGAATTTACAATTTGTATAATTATTTAAAGAAACAAATCATGGAATTTACTTGCTGCAAACGATGTCGTGTAAATGCTGACCAGTGATTTGTCTAAGGTGGTCAATTCGGAAGTTTCAATTTTGGACAAAATACATTGATACTTTGAAAAAATAGCATAGAATATCAACATCGCAACTTATCCCTAACATGGTATTATTGATTTTTTAATTTCTAGGTTTTTGACATTATCTTCCAAAATTATTAAAGCCAGAATGCTTTCAGGGTTTTATTTAACAAAGATTTAATAAAAATTTTGCATTCAGGTGAGTTTAAGTTCAGGATAGAAACTGGTGCCCTTATTTTTTTTACATCGTGGCCGCGCTATGTGCGTAGTGACGCATGGTCACAGTTGTAATACAGGCCGTATTACATGTCCGTATAACACACGCATTTAAATTGCTGCTATATTTACAGAAAGTCAAGCCTGAACAGCTGAAAATGTACAATTTAGAAACGTTTTTCAAGCGACAGTGTCTTCATGCTGAAATGTCGAGCCAAAATTTACATAAATCACTTGATATCTAACAAAATGCCGTAAATTTAAATAGAGTTGCCAACTTCAAGTCATATACTTCTAAAGTATAGTAGAAGAAGATGAATTGAAGAGGAGATACCGATGCACATTGGTCCTAAATTTGTGGATATCTCATTATTATCTTATTATCTTATCTGCGAGAAATAAGATAATAAGGCACAGTCGTAACTCAAGACGTAAAATGAGACACAGCTCTAAAGGTTGGCGGAATGATGAACATCATTATGCATTCCCATAGGCGCACTTACAAGCTCTGTCAAATTGTTTAACTCAGCAAACATTTTAACATACCTTCCTTCGGGTGTTGTCTGGCCTAAATGTCGAAGTCAATTTGAATTGTTTGCATTAAAGCCTACTTATCGAAACATGGATTAAAATTGAATGGCAACATTAATGTAAAATGCATTCCTTACTAATCTTAACATGAACACGTATTTATGTTCTCTTGCTCTCTTATTTTCTCTTACAGTTCGCTAAAACACAGAAAAACGTGTACATATATACAATATAAATAGTTATCTCCAAAAATGTTCATGCAACACATAACACTTAAGTTGCTGTCCAGGCTTGAGCTTCTGTAAATAGAGCAGCAATTTAAATGTGTGTGTATCACGGACATGGAACCATTTAGGACGAGAACGATTTACTGAAAATTGTTCGGAAAATTTTTCGGGAGTGGATACTTATAAGTTAGAACCATAGCAGACAATTCCGTTAATTTTTTCTTATTTGGCCCACTGATCATTTAGCCGATCGAGCCTGTTATCATATGGTCACCGTCGTCCATACCGCATAAAGTAAGTAATGAAAAACCAATTAGCTAAGTAAAATCCTTATTGGATCGCTGAAATTAGATGATAACGCTCAAAACATGGTGGCCAACATCACACTTTTTACAAATTACTAGAGTCGTGGGCTTGCAAATTTGGTAGGCGCACCTCCGCCGTGTTGCAGAAGGTCCCACATAACGACTCAATCCGTCGATTCTTACATCAGCATCCGAACTATTATATTTTTTCATAGCCTTCGGAATGCGCGTAAGATCGGCATACTTTTTGCAGTAGTGCGTTGCAATATTTCTTTGAAATTGTTTAAGGGAAAGATTTCCTCCACCTTTCCTATGGAAGATCCAAACATTCTGAATTCCTACATCAATAAAATAAGCAAAAATGGACCACCACCATTTCTTCTTCCGGGTTGATATACGAAAATATGATATGTTCTGGTCCATCCTATCGGTTCCACCCATAGCTTTATTATATTCTTTCAAGACGTTAGGTCTAGAAACGATGATCTGGGTGAACGTCTCCCGAGAATAACGTTTTGCTATTCCGACAGGATTTGCTCCAAATATGGTTGATGCCACACACACCACGGAATAATTCATCCATTTGGTAATTGAAATGTCCAACCTTGAAATAGTCTTCGAGTAGTGGGTCCCCCTAGGCATCTTCTTCACTTGATAATTTTTAGGTAATGGACAATTACGTGGGACTCTTCTGTCTCTGATGGTTCCTGTAGCTTCATAGTTCAAATGCTTCAAGTAAGATAGAATTGGAATTCCAGTAAAGAGATTATCGAAATGGAAGCAATATGGAAGAGCCTTCAATTTCGGTGGCATGGCGTGAATCATTTCCAATAATGGCGCTACACATTTTCTGAATTTGGTTTCCAAAACAGGGTTGATGCGGGGGTTCTTGTCTTGGTATATCTCAAAGTTTACCAAGTATCCTAGTGGTGTATTCAAACACCAAACTTTGTACCCAAGACGTACCGGTTTTCCGCGAATAAACTGCTTGCATCCATGGCGACCATAGTATGCAATGATGGACTCGTCGTAAGATAAATCTTGTTCAGGATGAAAGTTTTTTTAAACAATTTCTAATAAGCCGGTCGGATACTGGCCGTAATTTCCACATTTTGTCCTTAGGATTAATGGATGTGGGAGAAGCAAAGTGAATAAATCTTGAGATGGTAGTAAAGCGGTCACGAGTTATTGCCAACGCATTGATTATACAAGTCACCGTCCTTGCACCAATACGACTTCGTGTCTCAAACTTGCGAATATCCGGTCACTAACATAATACCAATGAAAACCCTCAACTCATTTGGAGTTAAAATCGGTCGAACAAATCTACAATCTCTATAATCTGGAGCTGGAAATATTGGTCTAGTAGCTCCTTTGGTATTAGTTTTCCATTGAAATGCGTCGCCCAAAGTTGGTATTTTTGTTGGAACTTTGTTTGAAGAAGAATCAGTTGACACATTTTCGTTTATTTCAGCACTGAATCCTGCAGATGTGCCAAGTTCCACTGAAACCGACTCAACGCATCCCAACCTATTCATACGCTTGGGTTGAGGAGCTTCCAACTTTCTCTAACATCTGAACCTATAGAAACATGCTATTATAGTATGTATCATATTTCGAGGAAGTAAGAAGTCAATGGATTACGTTCCATAAACTGCTCACGTCTGAAATAACACCAGAGATATCACCATAAGCACTAAGGTTCGGGAGGTTATCATCGTCTTCGCATATTTCATATTCCATCCGAAGTTCGCATGCCTGTAATAACAGTGTACGATGAAGATCCTCACCGGTACCTGCTTCATCTTTTTCAGCATCAAATTCTCCAGACAATGTGTCCGAATCCGGCATCTCTATAAAGAGTGTGCTTGGAAAAATATTGTCGTCAAAAACCGAATTCACCATATCATCCAAATACTGCAGAGCATCATCGGTAGTTTTAAGTTGTTTATATCTACTAGGACTTATTACCTATACTGTATTTTAATTCTCACACCAAAAAGGAGATAATAAATTTTGCATACGAGCCAATGATAAGAATATATATTTAAAAAAATTGCTAACCAAAATGTTATTTGCATGCGGTATGTACGTCTGTGACCATATGGTAACGGCTACGTTCAAACCAAGATACCAATATATCCGACTCATCGAAAAAAGTTATAAAATATGTTTTCTTATATTTTAATGTTCTGTGCAAATGACCAAAGTCACGAATCGTAAACAAAATCGTTATTCTGGGACGTATAGACATTCTTACCTAAAGAGACGCTCCATTTGACTTTTTTTTAATATTCCTGAAGAATTTAAAATTATGCGACCGGCTACTATGTCTAACAACATGCGAATACGTTGCAAATTGTATCTCAGCAGATAGGTCAATGCATACTCAGTTCCGCAAATAATAGCAAGTGGAAATATCTCTTTACATCTGGTTAATAAGTAGCGGTAAGTGGAACACTACCAGTGTGACCGTATGGTAACAGTCGTCCTAAAAATGCTATTTCGGATTGGAACTATCGATCATGAGTCACTACGCACGTAGCGTGAAAAAATAGGAGCGGAAGTTTCTATCCAGGCAATTTCTGATCGAATAAGTCAGTATTTTAGCCTGCCTATGTTTCATCAAGGGCCAATATGGTGAATTATTGCTAGTGAGGTATGCTGTTATCCCTACCACATCAAAATATCAAACAAAGCTATTTGGAAACCAACTCCGATGTGGTAGTTGTTGTAGAAAGCAGAATTCAGAAGTGTAAACTCTGTGTACTACTTCCCAACATTTTTTGCAGTGCAAGAGAAGTGACACAATTGAAGGAAACGCGTGGTTAAAGCGTAGTTTCACGTTACGTTTTAACGCTGCTGGACTCCGATAACCCTAAAAAGATTGAACAAATGGACGTTAATTTTCGCCGCGTTATTGTCGATGTACGGAGCACAAATGTTGGAGAAAGTCATCGAAACCTCCAGGTTAGACTACGTTCGAGTCATATGCAAAAGATCAATTTATAATACCAAAATATTATTTTTGAATAAAATATTTATTTATTTAAAGAAAACACCTTTGTTTTATTCCATTTCGAGGCTATACCGCTAAAAAAACACCCTTTATGACCAACACCACATAATTTTATCATTCTTATTCATCGACAGACAGTGTAAATGTGTAAATATATTCGAAAGCCTTAAATGAAAGCATGACTGCAATATAAATAAATTGTGTACCGTATATTATATGACATATATTTTCATACACGTCCTAGTACCCAAAACAGAAGAATTTAGTGAATTCGTAACGATGAATTTTACAAGTATCTACCAGCAATTAAATTTTATGTGAATATTTAATGAACAAGTTTCTAAAGATATTTATCGTCTTAGAATTCAATTCCTGCACTCAGGTCTGGAACTGGCTGCGAAATTATTTCCGTCTGCCCAAATACTGGAAATACTGTGCATTCCAAAACTCATGCATATCCTTTGAACTCACTTGATTTATCGCATCCCATTTTACTTCACAATCCTCGGCATACGTATGTATATACTAGTTTGCCTTCATTATCCAACACATGCAGTCATAAGTAAAATTACATTTAAAATGCCTCGCTTCAAAGGAAACCGTAACCTATTCTGCTCTCCGACCATGGCCATAGCATATGCTTTCCCAAAGAACAAACTATTCAAGAGGAAAAAGGTCACTTCTTCGAAAAGTTATGAAACTACTAAAGTTTTACCGATTAAGAGCCCCCTGTGAGTTTTATAGCCAAATTTATGCTCAGCCATTAAAAATTATGAGTTCACACGTTATTACTTTGGGAAATATTACGAATTTCATGTAGGCTTAGCTTTTTGACATTTCGAAGGTATCCCTGTGAAACTTGCAGAAATCTATTTTGTGTTCGCTTTTTTCGAGTGTGTTATGCGGCTGTCGATTCCAATTTTCTGGAATGCTTTCTGTGTTAATGGTAAAATATAAATAAAGTAAAATGTGCAATAGTTAATTGCGAGTGCACTTGAAAAAAAATTTTCCTCTATTTTGATGAAATTCAATTGGTACGCTACCCAGCAATGACTTTTGCAAATAGATGGGGTGGAGGAGGTGAAAACGAGAAGATCCTAAAAGATCCTCTCATCAGACTGATGAATTCATTTGAATCAAACTAAATATTCCTACATATGTGCATTCCGCACATCCGACAACACTGATAATGATTCGATTACTACAGCAGAAACAAATCCATGATACCACTTGCCAACCAGTGCAACCGGTTGATGTGGGGGTGTAGTTTTATTACCTCCTCTTTTGGAGGAGTGTTGGACTAGAGACAATGGACATCTTTCTTCACCTTATATGGTTGGTAAGAACTCTCCCGCCTGCCTGTGTTTAAGTGTGTCTCAAATTTGCGACAATTTACTTTCAAGTAAGGGCTCACACCTAAGATTAATTTAAAAGAAACATATTTTTCTTCTTGAACCTTACTGCGAGTAAGCTTATGATTAAAATTATTTTAATTATTTTATTGCTGCTGTCACTGTAATTTGTCATTCCGATATAATGATACGGCAATGCGTAGGTACCGTTGCCTAGTTCAGCAGACTTACTGATACGATCCGATTGTTCATTTAGGAGAGATGTATCTGGCTTATGGAAGAAGTTGCCAATTCTAATTGCGGGCTAGGTGCATGTGTTGGTTAAAATTGATGGTGAGGATTTGATGGGTGGAGATACTGAATATGCAATTGGTATTTGTGCTGATATTTCTAAAGATGATTTTTTGTTTTCGGTGCGTTTTTTATTACTTCATTGTTTCATTACTTATATGACAGACAAAATATATTTAAAACTAGATTACTAATGGACTCTTGAAAAAAGAAACTTGGATTTAAATTTTTTCGAGAGATTATATCTATGATGATCACAAGTAAGAGACGCTCCTATCCGCTCATCATTCTACAATATTATTTCAGTTATTTATGATATAATATAAATATTTAGCGCTCTCTGGTGCCCAATAGGCATGGAGGCTATCTGAACCCTGATGTAGCCTATTTTGTAATTTCGAAAACATTAGTTAAGACATTGGCAATATGGCACTCGGGTAACGCCCTGTTCCACTGTATATTCGAAACTAACTTTTACACTGAATGAACAGTATCATGCCTTGTTCTAAGTCCAATGTTTTTATTCAGTATTACTTTTTTTCATCAATCCACTGGAACAAAACTCTTCTCGAAAATCTTTGTTCTTTAAAGTGTTGTCTTTAGTCTTTAGATTCCCCTTCAAAATGAGAAGGGCATTTATCATTTTTTGCTTTGTTATCATCATTGAATCTGGCAAGACCAAGATTCATGAACTCAGAACTATGAAAAATGAAGCAGGGCTTTGTTCTCCAAGTTGTTATTTGACCTACGAGACTCGTTAGCCGTTAGACGTTTACAATTCCTGGAAAACAGCTCATTTTGCTTCTACCTTTCTTGAGCAGCAATGGATGATGCATATTTTTGTACACTTCTTACTATGTGGTAGTTTCGTTTCTGTCAACAATTTTGTGTTGCATTTTGTTTAGTCATATGATGTTCAATATGAAAACATTTTTTAAAGATCTTGTTTGAAAGGGTCGCATTTTCATTCTTATAATCAGATGTTGATATACATAGTCTTATAGTGTACTTCTTGTTAACATATTTTGGGTATGTCCCTTTATCCGATACATTCCCCGTATCTCCTACATTCAAGAAATGTTTAGATACAAAAATTTTATGTTGCTTACATATATCATACTGAAACAAATGTCTTATCGCAGGTCTTTTGAAATACCTTTAAGTTTTTTTTTATTTGAAATTTGGAAAAAACTTTACTCTTTGACCTGGAAGATTGAATTAAAAAAACCGTTCGAAGGAAACTTTCAACTAGAATTATTTAAGGCAATTTGAGCGGATTATTTATTTTTGTTTGTCGGAGGTTGGGAGGCACTGCACTGGAGCGCTCAGACTCGAAAACTGGTCCATTGTCCTAGCAGTAATCTACATTAAAAGGTATTTCTTTGCCTTCCAAAGGAAAGCCAGCAAGCGCTTCTGTATAGAGAGCTTAGGTTTTCAGCTATGACCACTTGATACGAGCAAAGGCGGGACATTGACAGAGAAAGTACTGTAAAGTGTCTTCACATTCTCTACAGACGTCGCATAGGGTGCCATCGCTAACTCCAAGCAGACATAAGTGCTTAGCGAAGTGTCCCATTTGTATGCAAACAAGCCGATTGTAGTCTTTTCTATCCAGAGATAACAGAAAAGCGGCACATTTCTTACTGACGATTGGAAGCATGCACTTGGTCAACCTGTATGGAGAGCCAGCCAGTTAACCAGTTTAGATAATACTTAATAATACTTAAAGTATAGAAAAGAACGAAAAAACTTAGTTTGTATCGATAGTACGGTTCATATAATTTAATGTTTGAAGATTATTTCGTGCAAATGTTGACCTGCTTTCAATGCGTCAATTGAAGCGGGCTCTTCTGTATAGACAAGAGCTTTAACATAGCCCCACAAAAAATAGTCTAAAGGCGTTAAATCGCACGATCTGGGCGGCCAACTGACCGATCCCGAACGTGAAATAAAATGTTTACCGAACTCGCCTCTCAATAAGTCCATTGTTGCAAGACGGTCTTGTTGAAACTACATGTCATGCAAGTCAAGCTCTTGCATTTTGGGCAAAAAAAGTTAGATATCATCTCACGATAGCGCTCACCATTCACAGTTACGTTACGATTCGCATCATCTTTGGAGAAGTACGGTTCAATGATGCCACCAGCCCATAAACCGCACCAAACTGTGACTTTTTCTGGATGCATTGGTAGCTCTTGCAATGCTTCTGGCTGATATTCACTCCAAAATCGACAATTCTGCTTATTTACGTACCCATTGAGCCAAAATTAAACTGACCATAAAATGGAAGTAGCGCGCAATGAACTTTCTTAACAGAGCACGCATTTTGATAATAAAATCCAATAATTTGCAAGCGTTACTCGTTTGTAAGAGTATTCATGGTTAAATTATAGGCCTAAAAGATAATAGCTAAAAAATCACCCTTTATTACAGGTTCCATGTTTTTCGCCTTAAGCGGGAACTGCTGTCAGCATTAGGTATAAGGTTTTTTTTATTTTTATTTAAAGTAGCCAAAATTTTACATTTCACATAATTAATTTTTTAGAGACTTAGGATTCTATGGACCTTTACAACTAAGACATAATACTATGTAATAACATATGTTTACTTTATTAAAGGGAAAACTACAAACAAAACCCTCACGTGACTGATACTTAAAGCTAGTATTGCAATTACCCGTCGGCTGTTCAGTTTTTCTCTATTAATATTAAGTTGGGCTATGAGCTCATTATCAGCTAACGTACAAATTTCACCTGGAAAACTGTCTTATAGATTAAGAGTTTTTGTCATCGCTAAGTTTTGAGTTCCTGCAAATAAGCAGGTAGAAAACTCTTATATATTTATTTGCTTTGTTAATAGTAGTGGATACATGTTTTTCGAAATTAAGTTTCTTATCTAAAACTATACCCAAGTATTTGTAGTTTCTTGTCCAATTGATGGCTAATGAACGTAATCTCAACTTAACGTTCTTCGGTACATAGCAAATTTTCCTACGTTTGGTGAACCAAATGGCTTGGGTTTTTTTTGTTTTTGGCGTTAAGCTTGATAATTGCTTATTTATTCACTTAAACGATATTTACTTAGCCAGTGGTAGGTTAGTATACGTCTTTGACAAACGTATTCTGGCCAAATGATTTTTAGTTACAAGCTGAACTTATACTCCTTTAATAATAAATCTTAAAGTGTCCCCTAATGAACCTTAATTTTATTTCGTTTTACTTTGAAGAGTGCATATTTGGGGACGCCTTAATTCCTCTCATAGGCGCTTTTTAAAAAGATGAAAAAAAAAAACATTTGTCTTCAAGTTGTTTTAGTTTTATACGCAGGCTTACGCATTATTCTTAATTTTGTATAAGTCTCTAGCACATTTTTACATCCTACTATGATTAATGAAAAACGCATAGAGGCATAAAGATAGGAAAACGTGGGTGCACTTTGGCGTTAGTCTGGAAAAAACGTGTTTTTCAACTATCTCAACCACCAAGAATTATTTGATCAAGGCTTAAATGCAGAAGCCGAGGCCTAACAGACGTGTGTACGGGATCAGACATAGTAAAATGCCGTTTGAGTCATCATGCCAGATGGCATACAATATTAAACATACATTGAAATTCAAAAAGCTTATCAAAAGACGATTAAGTGGGGCAAATTAACTTGCGCTTATTTCCTTTCAAAAAGAATTAATTCAATCGATTAACTTACGATAAGCCTCATTTATGGAAATGTGTCTTAAGAAGTGATGAATCTAAGATTCCATGGATAGGAATCGATGGTCTTAAATGCCAACAGTACAATGGTGGATGGATTGGTATGCTTTTCGTATAGGTGTAGGTCGACTTATAAACATTAGTGACAATGACTAACGCGTTGAGAGTATACCTAGCAGATGTATAGCTGTCATCAAAAACAAAGACTACAGCAGAAAATACTAAATATAAACATGTTTAAACACACCAAAAATCAACAAATACTATTTCAACATGACCTTTATCTCCTTTTTTCAAGGTTTTTTTTATTACACTTTAATAATGATATTTTTTAAATAATTAAATAAAACACATATACGTTTGCATTATTTGATTTTACTAATGCAAATACCTCTTTTCTGAACACAATATTTTCGAAATTTTAGAAAAAACAAATAAAAAAATGAGGCAGTTATATGTCCAAGGCTGTACATTTTATAAGTTTATTATTTTCAAGGTCTGTGTTGACCTTACTTAAAAACATGCTATCAGGTGGGAAAATTCTAGAATAATTATAGTGTATTACCATTTCAATCGTGACCTTAAACACGTAAAAACAAAAAAAAAACAAACGTTTATTTATTATTCTCATCAAACGATGACATCGTCAAAAGTGCTGTTTAGCCTTAGCCTTCACTATAATTGGGTTCACGCTTGTTGCCTCTCATTCTTAAGTGGTTTCACCAATTTCATACTTCACCCAACGTCGCAAAATGGAAAGAAATCATTCGTAACCCAAAGTTACCTGCTTACTGGATCACTTGCGGTTGAGTAGTTTCGAGCAAGCAAATGTAAGGATGCCATTTCGCTCATCTGATAATAATTTATTTAATGTTCTGATTTGTGAGATTTATATATGTAATTAATAGTAAAGCGATAAGTATGTTATGTTTGACTTTTTCAACGAAGCATGCTATATGAGTTAAGTAAACCGCTGATGGTTTGATTGCTCTAATTTAATATGTGCACGCAAGTATGTATGTGCATCGTGAGGAAAGGAATTAAACCCTTCTAACGTTTTTGCTGCAGATTCACAGCCACTTTGTTCGCTCTTGATGTCATCTTGTGAACTCTGCTCCTTCGTCACACTTCAGAGTAAGAGAGCACTAAAAGCGGCCTGTGTTTATTCTTTTAGCCCCAAAGAGGACTGAAGTGATGGTAATTATTCATACTAGCGAACGTCTGTGCCATTGACTGTGTGCGCAATGTAGGTGGTGTCCTTAGCATGCTGGGTGGGAGAGCAATGTGCAGAAATAACTGGCAATTTTTGTACGTATCGTGTTGAGCAAGGACGGGAGGAGACAATTAAAAATGGGGTTCTTAAAGCTTAAAAGTGGATATTTAAGGTTGCTGTTTGGATTAAAAGGCAGATGAGTATGTAGTACAGGCAAAGGATTAAATGGATGGCATTTGTAAGTTTATTTTTGGAGTCCACTGATACGCACCGATAATTGTTATTCTTTAACAAACAAACTCAACCTGAGCGGATATATTTATAGTTGAAAAATGCATATATATGTTTGTACCCCATTTCTAGGAGATGACCGAACTTCCACTAGATGATTGATTGCTACGGTCATTGAAACTTCTTCGAACATTGTATTGTTGCAGTTTTGTAAGACTTCTCACTGGTTGGTCCTTTGTTCTAACGTCGATGTTTTGAGTCCTTCTTTGATGAAAGATGTACTCGTTGTGCCCTCATTAGCCACCAGACCCATTTTAGTCGCTCGTGCTTCAATGCCAGCAAACACCTCATTGACTGCTCGCTGAGTACGTCCAATCACGTCAATCTCGTCGTCGTAAGCTAGAAATTGAACCGACTTTTGGAGGATCGTGCCTTTGGTGTTGACATGTGAGTTACGCACGATCTTCTCAAGGATTATGTTAAAGAAGTCACATGACAGTGCGTCGCCTTGTCTATAACCTTTTTTGACACTGAAGGGGTCGGTGATTCCGATCCTGACCTTGACGGAGCAGCGAGAGTTCTCCATCGTCATCCTACACAATCTGACGAGTTTGGTAGGAATGCCAAAACTAGACATGGCACTGTATAGCTCGTCTCTATGCACGCTGTCATACGCGGCCTTTAAATCGACGAATAGGTGGTGAGTGTTGATAAGCACTTCTTGGGTGTTTTCCAGGATCTGTCGTAGTGTGAAGATTTGGTTGATGGTGGATTTCCGTGGCCTGAAACCATTCTGATAAGGACCTTTCAGGTTGTTGACGAACGGTTTCAGGCGTTCACACAATACGGCAGAGAAGATCTTGTATGCGATGTTAAGGAAACTAATCCCTCGTTAGTTGGCGCAGTTGAAGGGGTCTCCTTTCTTGTAGACCGGACAGACGACGCTAAGATTCCACCCATCGGGCATGCTTTCCTCCGACCATTTCTTACAGATGAGCTGCTTTAAATAGTTCTGCGGACATTCCATCCGCTCCAGCAGCTTTGCTCGACTTCAGTCTCGACATTGCTATCTTGACCTCGTTTTAGTTGGGGGACGGAATTCTTGCCTATCATAGTCCAAATTGAGTGGAACACTCTGCCTGACAGCGGGATTTGGAACGTCATCGCCGTTTAAGAGTCTGCAGAAATGATCATTCCAGATTCTCAACATCGATTGCGACTCTATTGCTAGGTCTTTGTTTTGGTCCCGACAGGCTTCGGTCCGAACCCTATATCACCGCTTCTCATGCTCTTCCTTTTTCCTTCTGAGAAGCCGGTTCTCTTCCTTTCTTTACTGTTCGTAGAGCTCACGAACAGCTCTCGTTGTCCGATGCAGCGTTGCCTTGTAGGCCTGGTGTCTAGCTGCATGTGCACTCGTCGTCAAACCATGGGTTCCTTCTGGGTGGTGGCGTGAAACCCAGAACATCAGCGGCAGCTTGATGGCTTCTTGACAACGTTTCCATTCTTTTTCTATTGTCAGTGCAGGCATGGTAGAACTTTAGGAGAGTTTCGGGGTCGGTGATTGTAGCTTTCCGACGTCAAACCGTTTTGGCCTATTTCGTTCATATTCCGTTGCTTTCTCGATATCCAGGTTCTTACCTTGGCCAGAACAAGGTGTTGATTCGAGTCGATGTTGGCGCCTCGAAAATTCGGACATCGAGAATATTAGAGGAGTGTCTGACGTCGATCGCGATCAATCTGGTTAACGGTAGATTATTAAGGGGATCGCCAGGTTCCTTTATGGATGTTGAGATGTGGGAACCGCGTACTACCCCCAAAGAGGTTCCGCCCCGCAGCTAGGTCCAACAGCCTGAGTCCGTTTCCGGAGGTGGTGTCGTGCAGGCTGTGTTTCCCGATGACGCCAGCAAAGATGCCCTCTTTTCCCAGCTGTGCATTGAAATCTTCTAGAATGACCTTGGTGTCATAGGTGGGACATAGATCGTATGTTCTTTCTAGGAGATCATAGAACTTATCCTTGCTGTTCTCATCCTTCTCTTCCTTCGAGAGGTGAGCGCATATCAGGCTGACGTTCCCGAATTTAACTTTAATGTGGATTGTCATGAGGCGTTCACTTACGAGATCGTAGCTTAAGAATTTTTGGCTTAGACTGCCTCGAACAACAAATCTGCATCCGAATGAGCGCTGTCTTCCTCCCTGTAGCAGTCGCTGTAGTAGACGTCGTAGTTCTTCATCTTCTTTCTGCCCGGCCTATCCCACCGCACTTCCTGGATGGCGGTGATATCTGCTTTGTAGCAGTCAAGGGCCTCCGCAAGTTGTTCGGCTGCACGTCGTCTATTAAGGGACCCCACATTTCACGTGCAGAACCGAAAATCGTTGTCTTTTATACGTCTGCTGGGGTCGTCAACAGTAGATCTGTCCATATCCGAGCATGTTGTTATCTCTGAACTCGGTTTGGTTTTGTGTCGTGAGGGAGTTAGTCTCACGCACAACCTACAGACTGGTAGGCCAGGCCCATTATTTAACCCTCGGGCAGAGGGGTTCGCTGCATACATTGGTTCACCACACAACTGATGTTGTGATGGTTATCCAGGGGGCGCCACGAGACCTGGGACTTGGATAGTGTTAGTAGCTCACCATGTTAAGTGCGATCAACGACGTTGCCTCGTGTGCACAGGCCCATGCCCCCTAAGTGTTAAACTAATAAAACTAAAACTAAAAGCAACTTATTGTCCCCATACTAACCTATAGTGGTGAGGTGTGTTTTGACGCTGACTTGTCGTTTCAAAAGTTATTAAAGGCCATCATGTCTCACGAAAATGCAGGATGTGATTTTAGAGCATTTTTAAGCTACATAATTTACATTTACCCCTTCAAAATATTCATAACAAGCAACAAGTGTCCTCTACATATTAGAGGAGCTTCATTAAAACAGGTGGAGAAGCCAATTGGGGTCATTTTCATGAGTGCAAGGAGAAGTAACACTGAGGTTTCTTTTAGAACTGACCAAACAAGCTCAAATTTGATGCAGCTGGAAAGATCGCAATAAGAGAGGCCAAGCTTGATGTCATGAAATTTGGGTAATGAGGGAAATAATAAGATCGCGGATACAACCCGTCATACCGTTGGGAAAGTTACCGGGACAGTGTGGGGGTAGGCAGAAACTTCTCTTGCAATGTTTGAATAGAGACAATTTTCTACTGCCTGTTTTTCATATATGTAACTCAAACTCGAACTGAAATTAGTGACCTTCACTTTTCTTTTTTATTATTTCATAACCTTCTTATTTTATTTTACATTTATATTATCAACCAAAATTGCATAATTACGTAACCTGTAAAAAAAACATAAGATATATTCCTTAATGTTGAGAATGATAGAAAATGGAGCCAGAGCCTCTCGGTGTTACAAACACAGAGGCAAAATTGCGAATTGAAATTCTGTGAGAGGAGAGATTTAAATTTATATTTTAGCAGCACATGTCTCTACATACACCACCCACTATACAAGTTATATGACTTAGAAAATGCAACATACAATGTCACTCGAAATGCAAATATTTCGCATTTTCTTAGCTATCAGCCAAGGAGGAAAAGATTCGAGAAGACAGGTTTCCAATTTTGTGGAAAAATACTGAATTGTGTTGGAATGTAATATGCAAATTCTATTCCGACACACTCTTCGTGCAGTATCAGTCAGACATGTCAAGAGGTTATTTCCACAGAAAAGAGTAATCTACTGTATGAAAGTTGTTTGAAAATTTACATGGATATGTAAGTGTATGTATGTACACATGTGTGTATGTAGAAAGTTTTGACGAATAGAAGGCGGTGCTATTGGCAATAAATGAAAGCCGAGTCAGTACCACGTTTGACATTGACGTTTTCAAAATTTTTTTAGCTTTCCAAACAAAAGTTTTTTTTTGTTTGATATATTCTAAGAAATTAACAATAACTGAAAAGAATGGACATTTTTCATTAATAGATCCCTAATTTGTCTAAATTTCTAATCTAATAATGGCTATTGGTTGGCTCTGATAGTAAGCAGAGCAATCTCATTTTAATTCAAAAAACGCCCAATAGGAGAGGGTTCTTTAATCCGTTTAATTGCTTATTAGTTTTCCAATTATGTTCTAAATTCAGCACGACTTTCTTTTAGTGGTGTAGTGGTGATTTCTTTGGTATGGACTTCATAATGTATTTAAAGTGCAACATCTAATGAAAAAATATTGCACATACCAATAAGTTACCGAAGTGGAAAATGTTATTTATTTATGAATGTAGCTCTCTTGTATTTGACAATTGACAATTCTATATCTCGCACGGAAATGGTTGATCACATCCCACAATCGTGAACTTTCATACGTACATAGCTATGTAAGTTTCTAGGGAAGTATTAAGACTATTTGACCATTGACTCAGGTGTCTTAAATAAGCTTTATAAATTAGTTTTACAAATTCGACGATGTCAAACGTTAAAAGGTTAAAAGTTAACAAAACAGGCATGTCAACAAGATTCAAGTAAAACAGCTTGTGTTCTTGATAAATTCGTATTCAATGGACATGTTTAAATATTCTGAGTGCAGTTATATTCGTTATAATATTTGCGAAAATATTTTATTTAAATTGTATCTAAAGAACGAAACCTTCCCCATGTTAGAGCAACACGAAATTGCTCAGTCTGTTTTCCATTACGGTACAGTCCCAATTATCTAAATGACGTCACGGCAAACAATTATGTAAATAAATAAGGTAGACCTATAGCTGACTGCTGAATTCGTAAAGCGAGATTTGAAAAAAAATTTATTGACAGTTAGTACTTTCGAGTGTTATCAGCAAATCTATAGAGGTAGTGCCATGAAAAAATGGAAAATGTTCAATCAAATATTTGAACCTGGGCGTGTCATTTGCCTAACTTACCCACAATGTAATGGGCAATACATGGATGTAATAGGTATACATATATTTTGTCCATATAAATATGTACGCAATATTAAAAGTATCACGGCGTATTGGATATATATGTAAAGCATATAAATAACACATACGCCCTGGTGCACGCGTCCGTATATTTTTACAGACATAGGTAAATTGAATGTAAATAGTTAAGTAGAGTTAAGTTCGGGTAATTTACCTGTATTTATTTATAGGTTTTAGTTTAGTTTTAGGTGGAATAAATTCATTAATTAGTTTTTTAAGTTAGGTTTAAAAATAAAAATAACAAAGAATTCCAAGTTTTTTTCAAATTTTCTTGGAGGAACTAAAAAAAATGTAATTAGTTTAAGCACTGAATTTAAAAAATATATGAGGCCGAAAGGCAAAAAAAAGTAGGTTAGAATTAAGATCAGAAAATTGTATTTGTAAGCTAGTTTTAAGCATTTTTGTCTAGCATTTAAGAAAAATTAATTTAATAAAAATGCAGTGAAATCAAAAAAAATCGCAATATTAAAAGTCATCATCTAACCGCGTTATAACAATATTGAAGAAAGTAGCTTAATGAAAACATACAGTAAATATGTTCAAATAAATGTAAAAGACAATCTATTGTTCCATCCGCACACAAAAAATAAATAAAAAAAAATATAAGAAACATGTTTTCCTCTTATATCTGACAATTTTTTTATACTTATACAACAGTTTCTCCGAAAGAGAAAGGAGTACGTGCAATCCCATTTACACATATTAAACATTCACAAGATATTCAATTTACTTAATCGAAAATTCGTCTTCTGGAACAACTGCACAAAAGAACAGAAGGAGAATGATGACAACGTGCTACGAGCAGCAAAGAAACATTCATTTTAAAAGGTGAATACAGTTGCTTGCTCTCTTTGGGTTCATCTCGCTGATTAGTTGGCTCTGCACAATCTATACAATTTTCCCTGCATGCGACTTTTATCGTAATTGATACGCGCATGACTTGAACTTTATCACCATACCATGTAACATGTACGGCTATAATCGTGATGTATGTATGGCATTCGTTTTGTCAATTTTTTCTTCTCTTCACGGAATTGCATTCAACATCCTACATAAAGTCTTATACTGCAGCAGTGGCACTTATGACTTAAAAGTCTCTTGAGCCCCATATGTAGCAAATTTATTTTGAATTTGAATGGTTATGAATGGTATTTCGTAACTCTAACTCTATTAGAATAGCGATGCAAAACGACACGCTCTGTCGTTGTATGCGACACGCTCAATTGCTGCGAACACCGTGAAATCGATAAATTCGAACTATCAGCAACACTTGCGGTTACAGTAACAATATTTTCGAATGACAGTGTATTACGTTGATGCACTGTCTTACAAATTCAGTAACGCTTCCAGTCTCTTTCGATTATGACGACAAGTTTTGAGTCACCAGTTTTGTAGTTATAAATCGTTTTAACCCGTTTTTAAATCCATTTTCGTAACATTTTACTAATAAAGAGTTATTCAAGCGATGACTAAGTTTAACAGATGTCAAAATCCAGCGCTACCACCGAAATAAACACCTCTGTATATTTACTGCGTTCTGCCTCAGCTTAGTACTACTCGCGTTTAAGTAATTTGAATGATTTTGATGTACAGTGCCACATAAGCAAAGTAGCCCATACTCAAAAATATTTATATTTTACAAAGGGCTCCGGAAAACCAGCAAGGCGGCTACAAATAAATATAACGAATTCATCATATTAAATAAGTTATAATATTTTTTATTCAAACATGTTTAATTGAAAACATGTCATAAAGCATATCTCACAGTGACCATGGTCCACGTGCAAAAATCTCTCGAATTACCATTTTTTTTTTTGGATATTTTCGCATTGTTTTTTTTATTGTTGCTCTCATTTACTTCATCGCATATATAATCGGAAATAATATTTATATAAAATTAGAATTGGTCCACCACCTAGTTAGACAGTGAGATATGTAATTCGTTTTTTGTTTTGAAAAAAAAAACTTTTTATTCCAATATTGCAGCAAATTCAACACATTTGGGTCAGATGGAAGGATCAACGTGTGTGAAAGATATCACACTAAGAATTAATAATAAAAATTAAGTGGCACTACAGCTCACAAGGGAGCAGGGCCTAGCTTCTACAACAACTACTCGTGTTGTGCGTACTACTGTTCTCGCCGACTCCGAACTGGGAGATTTAAGAAGTTTTCATAGGCAATAAGTACTCATTAAATATTATTAGCAACTCTAAAGAGGTGGTGCCGTGAAATAATGGGAGGTGTTAAGTCCAGGAATCGAACCTGCGACCAATATTCAGAACTATGGAAACTACTTTTCAACAAAGTGCTCAAATGTTAGGCAGACGCACCACTTTTATCAAGATAATGACCCAACACAATTTTATCATGGTGGTACGGAAATATGTTTTGTATAATTGCCCGAGAGTGATCAAAACGCTGCCAAAACCACCTGATCGAACATTTGCGACAAAAATTGAAGATCGAGTTCAGAAGACATGAAACGTAAATTATCAAAAGATTTATTACACAAATGAAACACTACATATAGAGACATGAAATAGTTTACATTATTTGCCACAGTATTCCAGCTTATACATACAATATAATAAAAATGTATCAATAGCTGTTAACAGATTTCATATTTTGCTGTTCGATAACGAGTAATCAGTACAAGTATACGTATTTAAGTCTTTCATAAGAAACCTGCATATTTTCCAGGGAAAATTTCAATATCTGTACCATACACATACGTACATGTGTCTATAAGTGCATCTGTGCAGTGCAAGCACCAAGGACAAGATTTGTGAACACAAATAAAAGAGAAAATATTTCCATGCGAATACCAAAGAAAAAGCTATGAGGGAGAAACTCAAAATCCTGTTCATGCGTATCAAAGGGGCTCTTCTCCTGCGAAATTGCACTCTCTGTCCTTGTTGGTTTTTTTTTTGCATTTTACAGTTATCTACATCCATCTTTCGTCTGATAACCTTTAGTGGTTCTTTATCCTTTTATTTGTGTGCTTTTATTTGCCACAAAGCAAAGTTCAGGGTTAGCTACCTTTGAATCGAATTAAAATTGCAGTTCGTTTAATACCTTGAAACTTTGGTAACGAGCTACTTTCACATGTAGTATGTATAACATAAATAAATACTATAAAATGGGAAAAATAAACACGATCCGAATTTAATAATAAAATCAATATCTAACAGGATTTCCAAGTATTGTAAGTAATACATATGAATATAATACATACATTATGTTACTGTTGTGATCGATTGTTATTTCATTACTGGTCAATAGTTCAATATTGTTGTATTGACCGTAAAGCAAGTTATATAACTAAAATGCGTCCTAAAAAGAGTGATCCCAATATACGGAAAACATGGTGCATCATCGCATCTTTTCGAATTTCCAGCACTCTGCTATATACTAAAGAATACACATTACGTCAGCAATGATTAAACACTTTGTATCGTAGATACAACCATGGCCGTATGAATAGCACAAATTGACTCGTAATAGAGAGATAAGTATATTTCAAATTATACATGTACTACAGTAAAAAAAATTTTTTCATTTGATATCTTAAGTAAATATTAATAATTTGTGTAGTTTTACCTTTTTTGTTTTATTATAGGTTCAGTTTAATTTTTTATTACAATGGGCAGAGGTAAGCACTGCACGTCCGAAGAAAGGAGCTCAAACTATGCTTTTCATCAGTACGGCAAAAAACCACCTGAAATAGCCGAACAATTGAGATGCTCCAGAAAAAAAAGATCAGATCCATTTAACCTGTAAAAACAATTGCCATCCAAGACTAAGAAAAACCGCGTTTCTGATGGATTGAACCATTATGCTGAAGAGCAAAAAGGATCCTTTCAAGTCATCGCGCGAGATATGAAATTAAATCTGGGAGGAATTTGGTTTAAACATCTCTAGCCGTTCCAAACGAAGGAGATTAAATGAGGCTGGCCTATTTGGACTCATCTCCAGGAAAAAAATATAAAAAAGCGTTTATTATTTGCAAGAACTCACCAGAACATGGACCTGTAATTTTGGAAAATGGTACTGTGGAGTGATGAGACAAAAATGAATAGAATTGGCCCAAACGGAAAAACATTTGTTCATCGCCCAATAAGTAAAGCTTTGGATCCCAAGTACACCCAAAAAAATATTAAGCATGGTGGGGGTAATGTCATGGTCTGGGGTGCATTTTCCTGGCATAGATTGGACCTATTGCAAGGATCAATGGCAAGATAGACAAATTTAAATATTTAGATATACTGAAAACTGCAATGGAGCCCTACGCTTTCGAGTCTTTGCCAGTAAATTGGATCTTCATGCATGACAATGACCCAAAGCACTCAGCTAAAGTGGTGAAAGATTGCTTTTTGCGGGAAAGTATTGATGTTCTTGACTGAAATTTGTGGCATTATGTAAAGCTTAAAATTGAGAAAACTACAAGAACAATAATGAGTTATGGGAAGGAATAAAAGAAGCTTGTAGAAAGTATGGAAAGGCGATGTCTGGCGGTAATTCAAAATTAAGGCTATAGTACGAAGACCTGATAAGGTAATATCAAAATCAAGAGACATACTGAACCATGTATTCATTTTTAATTAAATAATTACAGGAAAGTGTATTTGTGCTATTTACGTGTCCAGAAGAAATTACATATTCTCTAAGTTTTTTCCCTCAAACATTCGCTGACTAAGAACATATCCTTTTACCGAAGTTAATTTTATTTCTGTTTTACTTAAGATATCAAATTAATAAAACTTTTAAACTGTAGTACAAGTATAATTTGAAATATACTAATCTTTCTATTACGAGTCAATTTGTGCTATTTATATGGCTATTGTTTAATATTGGGAAGATCATGGGTTTTTGAAAAAAGATGTTATTTATCAATGAAAGGGGGGTAAACATTTCAGAACCACTGGACAAACATTTGTGTGAAGTGAGCCCAATACCTAGCTCGAAAGTAAACATTTTAATGCTATGATGTGGTTCATCTTGCTTTAAACTAAAGCTGAGCCTTAACAGATGAAATTTTGACAGCTCTTGGATCTATTGATACTTTGTGCAATTACAATAAGCACCATCAAATGGAAAATGTAATGGACGTTTCTTTCTTTAAAAGGATTATGACCCCAAATATTTGTGAAGCTTAGGGAAGAATATTTTAAAAGGTGAGGGTTGCTTTGTAGTATGAATTAAAACAAACAAATTAACTTCAAATTTTAATTATCGGTTAAAAGAAAAAAATATGATACTAACTTTTTGAAAATGATAATATTTGTTGGCCATTCAGAAAATCCGATTTTAAGCGACTCGTTTCATCATATCAGCTGGTATCTTGTTTCCAAATTGTTGAACTGTCAACTCTATCTTGAGCTTAAATAGATGTGCTAACCAAATTACCTCTAGCAAGCGTAGAGCAGCAGCCTGTTCACCATCCTTCTCACCACACTTTGGATAAGTGGATGTCCCTCGACATTCTGTATTAAGCAAATGTGTATCCCGGAGTTCGGAAAAGGATGACTTCACACTTCTAGTAGTTACTATCCAACCTGTATATCATGCAGTGTAAAGCAGTACAGCTTACATCCAACCTCGTCAACTTAAGGAAGAGGCCGTGCAGCTTTCAACATTGTCTAAATGTCAAGTAAATGAGGCAGACCCCGGTGCACTAAGTCTTAGATTTGTCCCACATTATGTCTGAAACCAACCTTTACGCGGCTTGTCCGGTATCATGCCCTGCCCGAAGTCCATATTGGTTATTCGGTGGTTCACTGTATCAAGACTATTTTGATGATCTTTTCGAAAAACAATGCATTTCTGGATTATCGAATTGCAGTGAAGTACAGTGTTGATAATATTATTTTCTCTCGAAAATTCAAAACATCATGCTTCTAATTCTGGGGAAACTATATCGTTGTAATTGGTTTTTAATATGGCAAGGATTTTATATACTTTGAGAGAATTTTTGCGTGTGTACCTTAGGAAAGCCAGATTAAAGTAAGGAAATTCTCTCAGAAATCTAAAGTTCTTAGCTTCATAGGTAGTCTTAAAAAAAAAGATGAGATAAGGCGGGTATCTGCAGGAAAAGCATATTGTCTAAAAAAATGTAAAATAAATAAAAATCCAGCTAGGACCTAGATATACGACGTGTAAGATGACGAACTTACCCACTTTGCCACAGCGATCACTACATAATATAATTAGTGTTTGGAAAATTAACTGAGCCATTAAAAGTATTCTTATTTTATTTAAGTAGTTAACGTCCTTTGAAAAAAAAAGAAATGCATCCCTTTTACCATTTTAATTTCCTTGATTGTGCACATTCAGAGTGGTGCAAGAAAAAAGAACTATCCAAACAAAATCAAAGTAGATGTCTATAGTATTTCACGTCTTAGTGCAGAAAAAATAGTGATAGCTGGTATTGCAATTTAGTGCTACATTTTTTGTAGAAATGGTAGCAACGAATTCTCATCACGTCTCCATAATTGCGTGCTAATTCTTGTTGCACCGTTGAATGTAGAAGCAAACAAGGAACTTTTTAAGACTAATGCCATTACGTTTTGTTTGCCACTTCTATTCTTATTTTGCTTTTAATTTTCATGTGCTTTTTTCTGCGGGTGCAGCAACAGGAGGAAATGGAAAACACTTTCTGTAGGTACTACGTGCAATGAATAACTACGTTATTGTTGCATATGGTATATGTTTGAATTTAAGGAATACGAAAAATTCAGAATTTAGTGTACAATATAGAGATATAAAGCAAAACACACGTTTTATGCATCAGAGTTCTGGTATCCTAATGATACCCAAGTGGTTTTCCAAAGACCGCAGTGACCACACTCTGTTTAAATGCTTCGAAACATCCATACTGAAAGCGGGTATGTGTGGTAATTGATGAGGTGGAGGTGCAGCTGAAATTGATGACCCACCGACTGAAAATACTCGTAAATATCATGACAATATTTTAAATTTTTTTTCTTAACTTATTTGTAACAGTTGTAACAGTAAATGTGCTACTTCTATGGAATTCGTAAAACTCATGAAACAACATTATGTAAATTCTATCCGCAAACAAATTATAACATTGTATTATTCTACAAATTTAGTCTCCGTAGCGTAGTGGGTAAATGCGTAGACTTATACCGAAGGTCCCAGGTTCAATGCCCAGACGGAACACCTGGTTTTTACGGCTCCTAGTTTACTTATTGTTTATGACAACCTTCTCAATTATTGCCGTTCAGAGACGGCAAGAACCGTAGGTTCTGCAGAAGCTAGATTATATATAAAGTAAGATACAACATTATAAAGCAATAGTCCCAATAATTTTTTTGATAGTCCCGGGATTAATTGAGTAATAACTACCAGAAAGCGCTTGTGTGATAAAGAGCTTAAATTTCAGCTTCAACCACATTAGCACCAAACAAAGTGATCTACAGGCGCCGTAGAGGGTTTCATCGCTATGTCCAAACACACTTAAGTTCTTAGCGCAGGTGAAGTGTTCCCGTAGCACCAAGCCATCTGAAGTATTTCCTGTCTAGACATAATATATATGCAGCGAATTTCTTGCTGGTATTTGCACCCTCCCCATCCGAGGGAGTCTTGCCCACCCAATCCCAAGGTGAGTTCCTAGTAAGTTCATTATTGTGTGATATTTTCTGAAAATGTGAACGAACATTAATGTAAACATATTGTCGACCATTGTAATTTCATGTAAGTGATCTTTCTTGTTACTAGTGAAACAAATTGGTTGTGTTTTTGTGCTTTTCCACTGTGAAGATAAATTTTTATCAGATGTCAATGTGTTCGTTTATATTTATGAATATGTAAATCTATGAAATTAATAATAGCTTTATTATGCAATCTTTTTGCGAAGAAGTACCATTGAATTTTCAAGACAATTTTTCACACTTTTTTTTCATTTTTGTGGCATGACCTTATACGCAATTGCACCTGACAGAAGCCTCATGCAGCACAATGGCTTGGAATATTATTTTATAATTTAACAGCTTATAACTCAACACTAAGCTTAGAGTTAATGCTAATTAATGGAAAGATATTCTGTATTTTCTGCCCAATTTAAGTTTGAGGAGCTTAACCTTAATTTTTTATCATTTTGATGATAGGAATATTTTTGCAAATTTCCTTCTCTTATCGATAATTATTTTAAGAAGGGTGTTTAACAGTGTATACTCTTAGTTTTTCTAACATCAAAAGTTTCAGTTATATTGTTACTTACCTTGACGGAGCAACGTGCACTATTCCATTTGCAGAGCACCTCCCATCGCCATCAGTTGACTTGTTGAGCTTAAGTGTGACGATTGCTGTTATATTTTCCTAATGTTGAGAGAGGGATAATTGTCCATTATTGCCTATATTTTTATTTTCAACAGGCCTGAAGATGCTGCAGTTATTCCTAGCCTTATATCTGAGGAGAAGTCATTCCCAAGTGAGCAACTAAATCATCCAAATATGCCGTAGTGTAAATATTTGGGCAAAGGTTGATTCGCTGCCCTGAACTCATAATGATATTGACCAGTATTTGAAGTATGGTTTCAGGAACTAACCCAGGATGACAGAAAATGTTCAAGAGGAACAATTTGGGCTTCTTTAATTCGACCAGATTTTTCAGAGTTTGTACCTTACCTTACAGTCACAGGCTTAACTCGCAAAAGAACGCAACACCATTGGAAATGTGCTATCGAATTTCAAAGTGTTTCAAATTAAATCTGGTCTTGAAAATCGTAAAAATTTACAGTTACTTGCGCCTATTTGCAGTTTTACAATTTAATCATGAATATAACTATAGTATCTATATCTTTTGAGGCAAACGCACAGGCCGTACTGTTTTCAGCAAACAAAAGGAAACACTAACTAACGATTTTATTTAATACTTTTTTCTCTTTAAAGTGGAGCCCCCTGGAACAATAATCATCCCGCTTGAAAAAATATGAAAAATAATCAAATATAATGCCCCTAGTTCCCAATCCAAATTGTTCCCAAGTCATGGTGCTAATACTAGAAAAAATGTGGTGCTCGACCAAACGATAAGCCACAGTACGGTATTCGAACCAAAAGCCCGTGAAATTAAAGACGCACTTAACTTAGGCACCTACAAATTACATTAAGACAAGAGTGATTAAAATACATGGGAATAAACTACCTCAGTAATGAAACAACGATAACAAACTGAAACAAAATACGATTTGCAAAAGCCTTTAAAACTTTTAAACTGAACTAAAGTATTGTTCTGAAATCCAATTAAAAACTTGGAGCGACTATGCCTAAGGTATTACCGAAAATTATATTTCATTCCTCTAATATTGTAAAATCAACAATTTGCCGCATTCTATATAATAGAAAGGAAACAAGCACATTTTTTAATTTATTTTTATTTTTAATTTTTCAAATTCATATACATACTTGACTATAAATACTTATAACTAGCTTGCTCTGAAATAACCTATGGATTTTAATTTTCCTTTCGGCCTCTTTTAATATTTAAATTAAATGTTTAAAGAAATATAAATCTAACTATTATTTCTCCAAGTAAATTTAACAAAACTTGGGTTTCTTGTTTTTTTTTTTAACCTAACTATTATAACTTTAACTACTTAATCTGCTTAAGCCTAGACTTATATTATCGATATATAAGAAATATCTAAAACTACTGTACTTAACTATATCCGTAAAACTGCAAAAACGCGTGCACCAGGGCGTATGTGCAATTTATATCCTTTTTGCATTTTTTTTGTTTTGTTATACATATTTTTATTTGATTATATCCTAAATCGCCACCGCGGCGTAGTGGGCATGTGCGTCGACTCACACGGGAAGGTCCCAAGTTTAATTACCGAACGGAACACCTCACATTTTTCGCGCAGCACCTCTTTCGACAACACTCAAAGATTCTGGCGCAACTGACGGTTTTTGAAATAATAAAAAAGTTAACTTTAAGCATCTGTGATATTCTTTGTTCAATTTATATTAAAAGTGTTGTTTGTGGTTTTTTTTCCCTAATTTCTCAAACGGGCAGAAGTCATATCATTGTTTCAAAAAGGAGACAAATCCGTCAATAATAACTATAGGCCTATTTCCCTTTTGTCGGGCTTCTCGAAAATTTTTGAAAAGTTGACTAAGTTGAAAAGCTGATTAAGTTTCTTGATAGAAACAGTTTTTTTTAATGTTAATACATATGGTTTGCGCTCTGGCTTTTCGACTGAGAGTGCGCTCCTAAAATTTTCCTCAGATGTATAATAATTATAATTGAGTGGCACTACAGCCCACAACGGACCAGGGCCTAGCTTCTACAACAACTACTCGTGTTGTGCATGCCACTGTTCTTCACGAGTAGAAGGGACCTACAGTTTTTTGCCGACTCCGAACGGCGAGATTTGAGAAGCTTTTCATAGACAATTACTACTCTTTGAGTGTTGTCACCAACTCAAAAGAGGTGGTGCCGTGACAAAATGCCAGGTGCCCCGTCCGGGAGCTCAGATGTATACGATGACTTAAATTTGTAGAGATCTCACCGCTTTTCGTTGACATCACAAAATCATTTGACATAGTTAATCATCAAATTTTGTTAAGCAAACTATATAAGTGCGGCTACAGGAGAAGTTTTCATGGATAGCTTGATTCGTATATTTCTCAATTTCAATGCTTTCTCTAGGTGTTCCTCAAGATTCTGCGGTTGACCCCCTACTTTTTCTTATTTTTGAGAACTCTCTCTTTCAGCAAAAATCCATTGGTAATGTTACGGCTTTTGCATGGCCTGCGTTCTTACAGCTTATTCAGCATTAAGTCTTTCGATCTGCATCAACTATGACTTAGGACTTCTAAGTCATTGGTTTAACGTGCACAAATTAATAATAAGTGAAAAAAGGGAAAAGGTATGTTTTTATGCAAGTGACAAAAAATTTATCTTTTTTACTGCGCTTATTGTAATGAATATAAAAATAGCGATGATACCTGCAGTTTTCTGTTTTTGTATTAAGAATGTCCATCATTTTAATTATTTGGGAATCGTGCCTGACTGCAAGTTAAACTGGTCGAAGCATACAGTTGCACTTAAGAAGTACTTTATGGCTGTCACTGGGCAATTTTACTTTCTAAAGTCTTTTTGCACATCTCAACTTCTAAAGTGTATATATTATGGTTTAGTACATTCTAAGCTTGAGTATGGAACAATCTCTTGGGGTGGCACCCATTACAATAAAATATCCCGTCTTCTTCTATCACAAAAACATATTATTAGACTGACTTGTAAAAAGACTAGCCGTTGTGAAAGTTTACCTCTTTTTAAAAATCTTAATAAAAAGCCAATAAATTATTCATATTGCTATAAAATTTAAAAAATATTTTATGCAAGGTCTGGTTGTTAAATGGACACGCCTCCAGTTATCATTTTTGAGCAAATTAAATTCCGCTCATATACCCACCCAGTAACAGCTCCAAGGCTTTTCAACAAGGTACCCTTTGCTATAAGATGCATGCACTCCAGCTCCTTTTTTCTAAAAAAAGTGAAATAATGACTTTTTAATAAAGATGATCTTGATTTATTTAGTATAGTTGTATAGATTAATTGTATATACTTTTACAATTTTGTAATTATTTTAATTATTACCCCAATCACATAGTTTTGTGTTTATTGAGACAATTTGACTCTTAAGAATCACAGAGGCCATTTACCAGTTTGTATCTCAAACCTTTGCTGCCATCATACCCAGAGAGCAGCTTGCAGCGAATTTACTTAACACAATGAACAGAGAATACCAGATTTTCTTCAGGGAGTTGAACTTTAAGAACATCATGTTTCATAATGCGCTTTAAAAGCATCACATCACTGTGGTAGGAAATAAGCTGAAATCAATAAGGCTAAACAACACACCTAAAGAAAATGGGCAAAGTTATCGGCAAAAGGATAATAGAAACTGCCACCAACGCCGAAAACAAGAGATAGAGACCATCCCAGAGGAGAAGACGAAAGGCAAAATAGTTCATGAACTGATGGATAACAATTAATCGAATACCAAACATCCTGACTAAAAACATTATCATAAACAATTGCATCAATAATTGCTACATGCCAGTCAGAGGGAAGATGGCAAGGATTGTTGTAACCCCCAAGGAAGAGAATGTTGACGGCGTTGCATGATATTGACCAACATCGCTCTTCAGCTAAAAAAATAAATTTATAATGGACAGAATCGAACATCATTCCGGACATACAATTAAAACTCTGGAAAAAACGCCTTTCATCACCTGATGAAATTCCACCGGTTTTGTAGCAGCTTGAATAAACACCATGCCACTGTGGCCTGTTTTTAGGATATTGAGAAGACTTCCGACATGGTCTGGATCTTTAAACTCAATTTGATAGAAACCTCATCGCCATCGTCTGCAGTCCTCTACAAGACATAGGTGACAGAAGGAAGCAAAAGGCATCCAAGCAAGCTTTTAACATTTGTATTTGCAATGCTTATATGCCCGAACAGTCGGAAAATTGCGGAGCATGAAGATAGTGCCACCCAACGGAACAGAACTTGTGACAACGAACAAGGTGAATTAATTACCTTTAAGTGAACTTCACTGAGAGGTTGGAAAATTAAGTAAATCAGAAGACAAAGCTGTTATATCCAAGCAACCCGTACCGCCATTCATAGCGTATGGTTTTCCTGTGTGTTACGGCATATCGAAGATGCTGTCCAGCATGAAAAATCTTTCGATCTAAAAGAGAATATCGACAAGGACCGGAAGAGGGTCAACCAAAAAGCGGACATCGTCCCCCTTGAACAGTAATTAAAACAAAAATTGTGATGAAAATTCAAAATTTCTCTTGATGCGATTTAAACCGAAAAAACACAATAATAATAATTGAGTGGCACTACAGCCCTAAAAGGGACCAGGGCCTAGCTTCTACAACGACAACTCTCTTCTACTAGTGTTCTCACGAGCAGAAGGGACCTACAGTTGTTTGCCGGCTCCGAACGGCGAGATTTTAGAAGATTTTCATAGACAACTGATACTCATTGAGTGTTGTCTGAAACTCGAAAGAGGTGGTGTCTCGTCCGAGAATCGAACCTAGACCTTCAGCATGTGGGTTGACGCACTTACCCACTACGCAACGGTGAATAAAAATATATTTTTATTAAAAATATCTAGTAGTTACTGCAACAAATTTGACAAAATTTTAAATAAACGAACCAACATTTGTTGAACGGGAGTAAAGCGCACATAGAAAGATTATTTCCGTAGTTTAAAAGCTTTAAGCTTATAAAAGAAACGCAAGCGGGAACCAATGATGTACGTACGACATGGATATACGTAAGAACAAATTACTTAAAGGGGATTATTTGAAATAATTTTCTTCCTGTACATTTTTACATTAATTTCGTATTTTACTGAATAATCACTTAACATAATTATTAGAATGTTAAACCTTATACAAAACTTGCTGATATTTCAGCAAACATCAGAGATAGAGTCAATTTTACTTCACCGGTTAGAAAAGGAAAGTAGCCCTAAGAAAAAATTAAATGATATGAATGATTAATGATGGCAGTAATAAAGGAAGGGTGACTGATGTAATAACTCTTCTTCTTTTACTGGCGCCAACTGCGACCACTTATGCACTTCATGTTGGTTGAGGTTCTTTTCCACTTTTGTGCGCCATCTTAACCTAGTCTTTTGTTGCGTTTTCAGAATGGCCCCGATTCGAAGACTTTTCAGGCAAAGCAGTGTCGTGCATGCGTTCTACATAGCCTTGACATCTTAAGCGTTGTATCCGAAGACGCTTGACCAGGCGCATGCAGCTATACAGCCTATAAAATTCTGAAGTCATAGTATTGACATAAAAATGCACGTAACTATTTGCGTTGCATGATTGATATACCAACATCGGAATAGACAGTGGTCACTTCATGTACACCAATCATTAAAAGAGTTGGCGATTTTGATATCCAAGTCTCGGTAACGGGTAGGCGTCCACATCGCTGCGGATGCTGCTCTTTCTGGTGCCGGCACAAAGTCATAAGCTCGTCTATGAGTAGCCTTTCTGCTATGACGAGTATGTGTGAGTGTCTATGAGTAGCCTTTCTGCTATGACGAACCTCATCAAAAATATTCCTGAAACCACTAAAAGTCCATATTGCGCAGAGTCTGTACGCTGAAGCTATCACCCGTTTCAATTGCCATGAATTGAGTGCTCTAGCTCAGAAGGAAAAAGAGAGAGCATGGGAAGCGCACGGTCGAAGAGATGGAGAGGTGTTATGGCATAAATGAAGTTAGAAAGTTTTACCGAAAGGTGAAACAGCTAGCCGGTGGATATAGGATTCGGACCGAAGCCTGCCAAGACCAAAACGGAGACCTAGTAGTAGAGTCGCAATCGATGCTGACAGTCTGGAAGGATCATTTCTGAAGATTTTTGAACGGCGATGACGGCCCAAATTCCGCTGTTATGCAGGATGTTCCTCTCAATTAGGACGATGATAGCCAAGAATTCCGTCCCCCCGACTTAGATGTGGTAGAGATAGCAATATCGTGACTGAAGTCGAACTGCTGGAGCGGATGGCCTGTCCGTAGAACTGTTTAAAACAGCTGGTTGGGCACATGCACCAGCTAATCTGTATGGTCGGAGGAAAGCATGCCCGATGAGTGGAATCTTAGCGTCGTTTGTCCGGTCCACAAGAAAGGAGACCCCTTCGACTGCGCCAACTATCGAGGGATAAGTCTCCTTAACATCGCATACAAGATCAAGATCATACAGATTATGTGGGATGATGATAGAGAACTCTCGCTGCTCCGTCAAGTTCGGGGACGAACTCACCGAGACCTTCAATGCCAAAAAAGGTTTTAGACAAGACGACGCACTGTCATGTGACTTCTTTAACATCATCCAGGAGAAGATCGTGCGTAACTCACAGGTCAACACAAGAGATACGATCTTCCACAAGTCCGTTCAATTGCTAGCTTACACCGACGACATTGACGTAATTGGACGAACTCAGCGAGCCGTCAATGACGCGTTTGCTGGCATTGAAGCGGAAGCGGCTAAAGTGGGACTGGTGGTAAACGAGGGCAAAACGAAGTATATGCTGTCATCGAAGAAGGACGCAGAACATCGGCGTCTCGGACAGAGGGTCACTATGGAAAGCAGACATTTCGAGGAAGTCAAGGACTTCGTCTATCTCGGCTCCGCGGTGAATAGGGTCAAAAACACCAGTACCGAAATCAAACGCAGAATCACTCTTGCCAATCGCTGTTTCTTTGAGCTCAAGACGCAATTGAGTAATAAAGCCCTCTCTCGAATGACTAAGCTTGCTTTATATAACACCTTGTTCATCCCAGTCTTACTCTATGGCGCGGAAAAGTGGACGCTACTAAACGCGTATGAGGAAGCACTTAGTCTTTTCGAGAAATTTTTTGCGTGAGATTTTTGGTCCTGTTTGCGTTGATGGCATCTGGAGAAGAAGATTTAACGACGAACTCTATGGGCTGTACAGCGACATGAGCCTAGTCAAGCGTCTAAGGATAAAACGCTTAAGATGGCTAGGCCATGCAGAGCGTATGGACGCCACTGCTCCGGCCCGAAAAGTCTTCGAATCTGAGCCATTGGGACAACGCAACAGAGGACGGCCTAGGCTAAGGTGGCGCACACAAGTGGAGAAGGACCTCAACCGACTTGGAGTGCGCAACTGGCGGCAGCTGGCGAAAGATCGTGCTGGTTGGAGAAGAATGTTGGTTGAGGCCCAGGTCTACCCCGCTCTGTAGCGTCACTATAAGAAGAAGAAGAAGAAGCAATTACCGGAGCTGCATACAGGAAAACTGAACTGATAACTCGTGATAGAAGGATTCTACGTGCATAACTCGGTCCACCAATATTTCGAAGAATTCGAGAGAGTGCCGCTTGTTTAAGTAATGATTTCTTATTGACTTACTTTACGTATTTCCTAGAGGAGTGCCTGTTATCCGACTTAACCTCTAGGTACTTCATGCACTCCTCAGACCTATTGGTCTGATCTCTTATGACTATGAAGTTAACATATTTCACTTTCTGGCGATTGTGTTTCGCAAGTTCCAGCCCAGCATTTTCCCGCCGCTCTTTTCCATCCGAGATCCCTATCCCATCTCAAAATTCCAAAATAAATTTACCTACTGCAAATCTCATCACGAATAACAAGCCATTTCATCCACTCGATGACAAATTCTTCTCCGAAAGTGTTTATATAAGAAATATTTATACACCCAAATAGTAAACAAAACAAGAACAAACAAATTTTTTTTCGTAGAGGCACTAACACTTTTATGCGTTGCTAATTGTTTGCGTTTTTGAAGTGACATTCAACTCCATTGCTTGTAGCACAATTTTCCTTACTGCGTGTCTTACTATTTTTATACTATATCCAACCCTATTCTGGTAGTAAGCACAAAATATATAAGCTTCACCGTTTTGTTGAGTTATTTTCTAATTGGGGATTAAGGATATTGTTCGGGATAATTTGCGACTAAAACGAGATATTTTGTATACCGTGCCGTAGCCAGTAAATTCAGTTTATTTTAACATTGTTTTCAAGTTCCAGAAGATATCCACAAACACACATTGTCGAAGCATTTAACACGTTTATCCACTTAAAGGCGTCTAAGTAAACTTCCGGCGTTCCTTTTATTTATTTGTGTACTATTCCGTCACGCTTATTTACTCTCTGTAACCTCCAAGGAATAATACGACTAAATGTCTGTGCGATGCCACTTGAGTGCTTCCATTTCGATTAAAAAAAATCTTACTCGTACTTCAGGGCAAAAACAAAAATTCCACAATGTTTACAATAGCGAACGTTCAGAGCATGGAGCAATGCCATTCGTACAATAACCTGCATTTAATTTCTGTACAAGCTACCCCATTTTACGCTGACGACAAAATTAACTTTCTCGAATTTTCTCTTTTTCCTTGTTTGACCTTATTTTAAGTAATTTCTACATAGGGTAAGAAAGTTAATGCCTTTTGCAGGCAATGGTACAAAACGTTCCTTGCAGATATATAAAATACCGGTTTTTCAACGACTAGAAACCTGCCAATAAATGACCACGGCAGTATAACTTTACCAGTGTGAAGAATGTTGTCGTGAAAAATAATGTTCCTTCCCAAACAGATTCTTGATCAATATCATCTTTCAGACACAGTGATAGAAAATGTAAGCTTTAGGTTAATATCAGACAATCCATTCCCTTATCAAGAAAACAACTTTTGATGCAAGAAAGATTGTTCTCATCCAGACAAGCAAACGAATATTTTAGTTTCTCCTGCTCAGGACGAAAACATCTCAGGCGCCACGCGTTCTACGTAAAAATAAATAAGTTGAAAGTTTATATAGAATCCGAATAACCACTTTTGCACGGTGTCTGTGGAAAAAGAAAATATGTGTGGACTCCTACAGAGGAGAGAATGTAATACATCAAGTGACCGAATACATATGCGAGAGATTGGAATGGGATGATGTTATGCGAACTGGAGCACATCTTTGGAAGTTGTTTGGAATTCCCAGGGGAATTAGAATCCCTAAGACTTGGCAGAGAACTTGCAAATTTAATATTGTATTTTTTTAATGGAAAGGTCAGTAAGTGATACCAATGTTGATGAGTTCTTGGATTAAGATGATTTTAATGACATACATAGATTCTGACTGGCGACCTCAGAATTATTCAAAATATGTTTGCTTGTTTTGTTGGTAATAAGTACTAGTTGAGATCTTTTAAATTCGGCTGATTTTTTTTATAGCACAAAGAGGAAACTGCATAGAATATTGTATTCAGGACTAATCTTTGATAAGGGCCTAAAAAGATTTCGACGCAAGAAAATCGGTAGCAAGATGGGATCTGTCGAAAGAATTAAAAACTACATATATACATTTGCAACTTGTAATGACTGTAAAATATAATAATAAAAGAATACTTTGAATACTATATTTCTAAATTGTACGTACACTGCAACAACAAACATTTGCAGACAGCATTCAAAAATTCAAAATAAATAAAATAATAAATAATGACAATACTTAAATGTAACAAAAGGACACCGATAACATACATACAAATGTATATGGTAGACGCGTATTAATGGCTAAACGTATTGAAGAGACTACATATTTCACCAGTAACTTTTACGAACAGAACCAATCGTTTTGGTGATGCTCAACTCTACAACTTACCAACTACGCAATTCCAACAGACACTGTAGACAAAGGGCCTCAAGCTTTTTTTAGTACCAACATATTATTAATTTATATAAGCAAAAATAATTAACTTGAACAGGTATGTTTCGGGCAAGTTTTATTCGAACACGTTAAAATGTGTTTTAAAAGATATGTATAATTTGGTCATTCGGTGCTGGAATACTTACACTGATGAACAAAAGTATTCGTAATCGGATGATACTGGAATAAAAAATCCGACAAAACGCCACACAATGGTCCAATTTGATTTTTTTTTTATTTTGTAGAGAAAATTGAGTAATATAATATAAAAAATATAAAAAATAAATATATAAATTATATTATATATATTAAAATATATTATATATATTAAAATATATTATATATATTAAAATATATTATATATATTATAATATATTATATATATTAAAATATACTATATATATATAAATATATAATATTTTTACAACGTTTACAACAATAAAAATTAACAACAAAAATAAGTACAGTAGTCAAAATTTAGGTGGACAAAAGTATTCCTAATTCAACTTAAGCTTACCATAAATATTATTTTACTTAAAATTTAATAATTTGTTGCATTTCCTTTTTGCTTGATCATTGCCAGTAAACTGTTTTGCATAGAATTTACCAAGTTTCGCCTAACATCACCTCCTAATTTCTCGCATTCTTCTATCAGTTATGTTTAAAGATGTTGTTTGGTGGAAACATTCACTTGTCGCACCCTTTTATCTAATATTATATAATTGTATAGTATCCATAGATGCACCATTTCCGCAGTGTGCTTTTTTTCTATCTTATTGGAGGAGGAAATCGTCACCCAGATGCAATTGCTCAGCATTTTCTCTCAAATTTTCCTTTAAAATCTTAATGTAATGCTCTTTTTTCATGATTTCGTCTATAAACACAAGCTTCTCTACACTAGAAGCTGCAATACACCTCCATACCATGACTACAACACCACCGTGCTTAATTGTAGGTTAAATATTTTTCATATCTAACTCAGTGAGCGCTTTTCTTCACGCCAGAATGCGTCCATCTGACCGATAAACCCAAAATTTGCTCTCATCGGAGAACAAAACTTTCTATCAAAACGATTTTGGATTGTTTAAATGTTCCTTTGAAATGAGAGGTATTCTTCTGAAACTGTAGCCTTTACCCCTCACTTCTAATGACTCTTCGCACTGTTCGAGGGTGGACTGTATTTCCAGAGGTCACTTTAACTTCGAAAGCTATTTTGGAGCATGTTGTTTTGGGTTCTATCTTCACAATGGACATAATTTGTCCCTTGTTCGTCGTTGTTAATTCGAAAGGCTAACCACTTCTGTTCTTACTCACAAAATCAGTTGAACTTTTAAACTGTTTGATAATATCATATATCGCACTACAGCTTCTTTTCAGCACTGCTCTAATTTTTTCGCAGCTAACTTCTCACTTAACCACTTTACCGTTATATAAGCTTATAACTTTTTGGAATACGTTATATAGAGAATAGAGAATAGTAGCACGCACAGCATGAATAGTCGTTGTAGAAGTAAGGCCCTGGTCCCATTTGGGCTATAGAGCTGCTTAATTATTAGTTTTATTCTATTTACTAATAATTATTCTTATTATTATTCTTATTATTTCGCCCTTGAGGATGCTCCAGAATGTCCTGGAAGGCCTCTTTCAGTTAGTTCAAGCAAGACATTTAAAATTCTAGAATGCAATACAAAAATGTAATTCAGATATATCCTGAAAGGTAGAAGCAACAAAAAATAACGCATTCTGTTAAACACAGCACAACTTCTTATATAATACGAGAAGCTGGAAACAATTTACTTATTTATTATATCTTAAATAATGATGAAAACATTTCATAAAAAAATTGAAAAATCAACAAAAATAACATATCATGTTACACATAAGAGTATGTGCGGGAAATTTAATAGTATTGCGCTCTAAATTTCGTTGAAAGCTTAACAAGACGAAAATTCTTAAAAAAAAGCATGGGATCGCCAATTCTCTAAAACAAAATCACGACATAAATATGCCTGATCTAATTTCACATTTCACTTTTTAGTCGACATTAAAACATAGAAACCAGTCTCTTAGCCCTTCACGAATTATGACGCCAGTTTATGTATAATATATAAATATAATAAACGATTGACTTGTGTTGAAAATGAAGAGATTTGATTTCTTGCGCTGATGATAAAGATATTACAGCTCACAGCGAAGCAAAAATATTCCTCAAGCATTCGTCGGAGAGCCCTTAATTAATTATAAACTGCTTTTAAAAAAGCTAATGCCAGGTAGATCTAGTTTCGCTTTTACTTAATCGATCGCAATATAAAATCAGATCATTTGGGGATAACATTAGTTTTGTATAGATGTGAAATTTAACTCCTCGAAACTAAGAATAGAAGGACGGTATTTTTCAGTTATTGTGAGTGACAAAGTTATCGAAGAAAATTTATGTTACATTATTTACCTCATTATTCTAAGATCTAAGGCATTTAACTGTCCATTCGTTGACACAGTATCAAAAATCAATAAAAAACTACATCATTGTGCATTCATACATTGATTGCTGAATTTAAACCAACAAAGAAAGTTGTGAAGTGTTTTTCATCATACATACTCGTACCCTTCTGTCACAGGTTTCACATATCTTGAACGTATGAAGCGTTTTTGAAATTTCGAGTATGAATACTCATAACATAGCACTCATGACACATAATGTGAGGTGACTCCCATATACATACATATGTACGTGAAATTGTGGAAAAATTCGAAAAATTGAATTCCTACCCCAGAGTGTGACTCAGCTTCTGTTTTTTTCACTTTTGCAGAGCAAAAGGTCCTCAGAGTCGGAAAACTTGTTTGTTTTCCAATAATTTGGCAAAGTGCGTAAAACATTAACGAAATTGTGAAAACGCAGTTTTGAATAAACGAATGAATGAATAATTATCTGAATATGCATTCATTTACAAATTCAGAATGATATAATATAGAATTATACGAATATGTCTTCCGCTTAGGCAGTTGTATTAATACGAGCCTCTGTGGTATGGCGCATATTGAAACGAAGCTCACGCACGCCAACGTCGAAAAGAAGAGTGACGGTGATTGACATACATGTTTCGGGCAAAGGTATATAAAATCAGTTCTCTGTAATTTGTTCATATTCGAAAAGCTGTGTTAATTCCTTTCACAATCCAATGAAAAAACCTTCGCATAATAGAGAATTAAGAATTAAGCATGGTGTAAAAAATGGAAACGTCTTTATTTCGGAAATGATAGCTTTTTAACTGTTTATTTTAACTTGAAGCTTTTTTAAAAAAAATTATGTATTACTTATATAACAAATTACATAAATAACATAAATCGAATATACGAATTAAAATGCAAAGAATGTATTTTTATAGCATTATTTATGGATGCTGTATACAATACGAACAATTGCATAGAAGTGCATCAATAAAATTAAAGAAATAAACATAAAGACCGTTAAAAAAAAACAACATAAAGAAAGGTGAAAGAAGCCGTGAAAAGCATAATTTTACAAAGCAAAAAGTCTGAGCCTTGAATATTTTCGCCTTCACAAAACATTCCCAAAAGCTGTATATACTCGTACATATACAACAAAATAAAAAAAGTAATTTGAATTAGATATCCGCTATGGACTAAAACCATAATTTTTCTGATTTCTCTGATTTCCAATTAAAATGATCCACTATTTGTTTTTTTTTCTCTTAATGTCATAAGGTTTTTCTGTGATAACTAAATTATCTGCCAACCATTTAATTTACACGTACTCGTACGTTTGTAGTGAAAGAAAAATAAAATTTATCTACACGCACCACGCTACTATCACGATTCGCATTCAAAGGCTGTACTGAAGGAAATCGATCCATTTTCCACCCAAATATCCGGTAAGTAAATACAAAGGTAGTTCAACCCACTGTCGTTGGCATCAACCTCAATGTCTAATCTAATTTATATGCCTAAGAAAAGGATCCCATTACGTCCTTCAGAACCTATCCAGTTTCTTTACTGAGGTTACGTGGTATTGACGGCGTCAGAGTTTATGGTATACTTTGCGCATCCGAGAGAAGATTAATATCCATGTGAAAGTAAATGTCAAAATAAAGACAATAAGCGCAGTAGAAAATAGAATACAAATAATATATAATTGTAATAACATATTGAAAAGGCAGATGTGATAAAATATAGGGGTCATGATCTTAAACTTCACACACTTTGAATGTGGAAGATTTATTACGACCAGTGCAGACACATTTTTCAATAAATCGATATGATACATCGTTATACCGTTGCATGCAAAGTGGGCATATTTATGTGGGACATTTATGTCAAAACATTCGGTTGGATTTGGTATGATAGTGTTGAGAGGATGAAATCGATTAGAAATGGGATCGAACTTATACAAGGAATTTTGATGCAAGTTGGGAAATAATGTGTAAATAGCATAGATAAAAAATTTAATTAAATAATTTTAAAAGTCTTGGCTGTTAAGACATTTTTTAGGCGGTATTCTTCACAATGTGTCACAATAGGCTAAGAAAATGATTCCCAACGCAGATGTGTAGGGCAGCAAGATTCATGTTAGTATTATATTTTTGTTGAGTACTTGACCAAATCGAAATACATATTGGTTAAAGAAGCAGGTTCTTCTGTTTTGGTCGCTGTTGAAACAATTTTTTTTCATTTTGATTATACCAGCCTTTTGACACGGTATACTGCTATTTTCCGGTTATTCTTTATGGAGGTTATCAATAGTATTACACTATTGATCACTACACACAATAGTGATCACTACAAATGTTTTCACATCACTTGGAAGCATCAATCGAAATCGCTGAGTCTTTTTATTTTAAAACAACTTTGATATTGCAAACTTATTTCTAGAGTTATGTTTTAATAAAAGTGTGAGCTTTTTTTAAATTATCGCCGAAATGAAGCACTGACAGTCACTGCTATACACGAGTTTGTAACGGAAATTCGTGAGACTGCTATGTCTCTGGGCAAGAATAATAATCCAAGTCGTAGATTCGCTTACAAGGTCCAATTAAATGTGTGCAAATATCAGCTTCATTGTAGCAGCTTAGATAGTGCCACTCACACTTAAACATTTTGGACATCTTATCTGACAAGGTACATTGTAATCACAAACAACGAAATTGCCACAGAGAGCGACAATTTCGTGCGAATTGGGGAGAATGAAATGCTTCATTGGATCATTTGGACCGATGTTGACATTAAAGAGAGCTATAGCCCGAAAACTACAAGACCCACAGGGCAACTTAGTTTATTCAGAACTCTTTGTGTTCTGTGGGGTATTGTTCCTATACTAGTAGAACGGTTTATTTCTGACTCCTAACGACAAAATTTGAGACAATTTTCATTGACAACTAGTACTTGTTGACTGTTATCAGTAACTCCGTGAACAATGCGAAAAGTTTAGTCCGGAAGTCGAAAACTGAACTTTCGGCGTGGGAATCGACGCACTTACACCCTACGCCATACGACTACCACCAATTAGTTCAACAAGTTCTTGAACAAGTGAGCTGGGAAGCCAGCCGAGGCATTCACTTGAACTACGTTTTTTTTTTATTTGACTTACTCATAATATTATATGCACAACTTTTCTCGTCTTAATACTTTTCCGCTAAGAAACATTTCGTTTGTCGGTCTAAAAGATTCCCATTAATATTTGAAAACACTTCGGCTCAGTAGAGGCGGTCTATTGAGAGCTAAAGGTTTCGATTCGATGGAAACATAGCATTACTGAAAAAACTAAAACGTTAGCACACCTTACAACACCCGTATAAGCTAAGAACACTATCGCCACTTAGTCAACAAAGGAAGCCCATGTACTCCTGATTTAATTTGCTTGCAAATCAGTTGAATGAGTCGTCAGTATGTACATTTTCCGATACTCGAGGCTCAATAAGTTCATACTCCTTGAACATTCGATTCCTAGACGAAAGTAAAACGATATTCCAATGAATATTCCAGTGTAGGGCTTTGCGGAGGGTGGATGCTTTATAGCTTTGGATACAATAGAAAATGCAGGGAAGAAACCATTTTCATATTGAAAGTCAGAAGCTCCATTTCTGTCTGAGATGCTAATATCAGAACGAAAATCAAACGATGCCCACATGTTTGAAGTTAATGGTTGTCGATTCCATTGTATATTCTTAGCCTGTTATTCCGCTTTTCAACATTGCACAAGAAAACAAAGGACTAAGCTACCCTTACAATCCAACTCTTATTACCACTAAGGATAGACAAACCTGAGAGAGGGCACAATCAATAGACTGGCAGCATCGATTCAATTTTGTTAGCCGCCCCATTGAATGGTATCCCCCATGCACAGAGCATATGTGCTTGGATTCAGTAGAAAGGTTCTTGAATAAATCCTCTGAAAATTCAATATCAATGGGCAAAACAAACGAATGTCTTCCAATTTGCCAGTCATCTAGTTATGCATACCAATGCTCTCTCACACGCAAACCTTGCTCCTGTTCATTTAAACGTCTGTGTGATATAAGTTTCATACGCTTTTTTAATCGCATTAAATTGTCCCTGGCTACGAAGAGTGAGTGAAAATTCAAATACCATTCGAAAATCCATATTAATTTGATTCAAAATGTCCCGGTTCATTAAGCAATGGACGGAGTGGATGAGCATGAAATCATTTCGATTCTTCACTCTCTTTCGAATTCCGATAAATAAATGAATTGGTGTGTTTGATTCTAATTTTTTGCGTACTCGCCATGGATTTTGTCATTTTGAAAAAAAAACGACCTAATTAATATTAATTGAATTTGATGTTCGTGTTTTGCATTTTTATTTCGAATTGATGACCAATTCTATTTTAGTTTCTGGTTATTATAAATAAGCACGTAGGTCCGATCTATTGACACTTTGACGGAACCAATATTAATAATAAAATTAAAACGAGCTACATTGGATTCAAATGTTGTTAAACGTGGAATCAGAAGCAAAATTAACGTTTTAAATTCAGGAAAGAGCTTTCAATACAAAAGACTTTACTCAAAAAGGAATTTTTTTCAATCTTCCGTTAGATTTGTGTCTGTTAGGGATCTGTTAGTGAGCCTATTTAACACACTCGCGTTCTTTGTTTAGAATTTGGAAGAACCATTTCCACAGATTGTTTAAGGACGATAATGGTATAAATTTCGCTATCAGTTAAAATAATTCACTCAGTGCCCACTTTCTCCGTCTCTCAGAAGATAAAGATATCAGATTTGAAGTCGAACAAAGCTACTGGATCGTAGCTGAGATCATATAGCCAGGTTTTTTAAAGTTTTCTTGGTCTGTAATATAAGTTAATTTTAAAATTTAAATCGGAAAAAAAAATTCGGACGCCGAAAGGCATATTAAAGTTAATATTAGATTAGCTTAGAGTACCAGCATAGGGTCAGTAAGTTAGGCTAAGAACACTGTTTACTTACTTAAGCTAGCTTTAAGTAATTTTGTCTAGCACGTAAGTAAAGAAACTGAATTCAAATAAACAAAAATTGCAACAAACCAAAGCTACTGGAACGGATCGACTGTTAACAACAGTAAGTTCATCCGTAAGACGTTGTGCGATCTACCGAGAAATAATTTCTTTAATAGATTAATATAATCAAGAAACATTTTAGAACGCTACCTTAGTGATGTAACATCTTTACCATTGGAGTCCCTCTCTTTAGCTCAGAGAAATAGACACCATTAAAATGTAATGAGGAATGTTTTCGAAAAAGAATTAATGTACGACCCCCATCTAGTCGAGCATATACTTGTTTTTTATAACGCTTAAGGTGGCTAACCTATGTAGAGACAGGTGAAAAAATATCAGCTTACTAGAATTTTCAATAAGATAACCATCAAATGTTATATTCCTGGACTAAATACGTTAAATTTCATCGAGTTCCTTCTTAAAATTCACCGTTAGGAGTCGGTAAGAACCTGAAGGTATTTATTTGTAGATAGACCAATAGCCCGTACACCACCTGTAATTGCTGAAGCAGATATGTCTTGTATTGCCACCCAATTTATTTATTAACCGGCACTGAATTTTGCAGCTAGATAAAACACTAAGACTTTCAATAACCTTAAATAAAATGCATCAACAAGATCGTAAGCATTTAAAATTTCTACAAAATGAAAAGGAAATTGTTTCTTTTCTGGCGTAGGCTGATTACTAAGTTTTATCATGTAAAAATACATGTGTTCATACGTACAGAAATCTATGTACACGATATATTCTCCGCTTCAATGAGCAATCCCAACATGCCCACAGCATGTTCAAGTATCAAATAGATACTTATTTATTTGGTTTGACTGAACGAAAAATACATAATGACGCTAATCTCTACCGAATGTCTTAGGAAGTAGATTTAAGTGTATCTGACAGCAGAAATCCGAATGTGTAAATGATTACGGTTATTCACAGACTGACATCTATTTTATGTTTGCCGTAGGAAGTACAATTTAGGGTAACAGTCACATTCGATGCCGAAATTGTTTCATTATATTTCATTACACATCCTATCGTCCTCTGTATACTTAACTCATCCGATTCCATTTCCATCAATTTGTGCGCTTTCTTTTTTCCCTTCAACACCCTACACCGACTTTTTCTTTGAAAAATAATAAGAATGTACCATGAACACACGTAAACGTATCTACAGTAATTGTGTACCATCATCGTCCTTGGTTTTTCTGACGTTATCATCTTATCGTTCTCCTTTTGGTGTGCGTGCGTACACATGTGTGGCACGTTCTCGCGTCATTGATGCTTTCAAAGCACCTCTTGCTCGTAATTTCATGGCAAATGTTGTCATTCGAGATTAGATGCAAGAAATTTCACACGTTGATATAATATACATATGTATAGATATATAGGTGTATGCATTTGGGTTTTTATTTATGAATATACACATCTCCCTGTGAAGGTAACAAGGAGAAGTCAGAAATGTCTGCCATAATTTGCTACATCGATATTTTGATATTAGGCCAAATATTATAAGTAAAATTTGGAGGCTGATATTAGTTAAGGTATTAAGATATTGTAGTACACATTATAAGGTACGACTTCTGTGTTCATCCTATGCATACATACATATGTATGTAAAATAAATGAGTCCACTACGGACAATGCCCTAGCTATTCATGCTAGAAAGTTTTCCGCACGACTGGGGGATCTTTCATTTAATATACTATTGAATTTTAGAAAACAATTACAACTCCTGAAAATTCGGCAGAAATCGAGCGTGGTGGAGCTGTCAAAAATATAGATAAAAGCTATCGTGTGAGAATCGACGAAATTATAAGCTGCCAACTATGCCAATTCTTACTTATTTCTTCTTTTAATCTTCAAAAAGTTTCCTTATTTATTAAGCTAGGTACATTTTGATCTTGTAGTCATTTTTAGTTTGGTACGTTTAATTTTATATAGACTGCACGTTCAGTATTTTAACTATATAAACTACTTCAATTTGTATGTATAATCTTTTACGCAAATTCTCATTTGCCCTAGCGATCGAATGATCCATCCGCAGTTTTTTTGCTGTGCACTTGCATCGTTTACGAATTCTTCATTTTAAGTAAAATGTAAAACTCGAGTTAGTTAAGAAACAGCCCTCGTTTCAATCGCGTCTTTCATTTAAACCCCACCGAAGTTCCCAACAATTTTATTGCGGTCGATCAACAATATTGTTGGCTAAAGTCGGAGCACAGTTTCTTCTTCGTCTACGAAACATTCAATACTGATCTCATAAACTTTTTTTTTAAAAAAACAGCTCGTAATCTTATCGCAGGCCACAATTCACGCACGCATCTGTTTTTAAGGACAAAACGTATGTATATGTATAATTATGTATTATTCAGTACCGTTCGAATTTCATCAAGCTCTGTTGTGAAAAACTAAAACGTTTGGTCTGTAGTTTTATATACCTGATTTAGTTTCAGGTGGGGTTTGATTGATTTAAATAGTATGTGAAGTAAAATGTTCTGTTTATCCCTTCATTTGGCAGTGCATTTACATAAACGGGGAGGATGTAGTGACGTACACAACGGAGATACACAGTTTAGTATTAAACGGTACAATGAAAGTGCAAATTTATTTATTTTTATTTTTTTTATTTTAATTCAGTTTCCTTAATACTACAATAATATTGAATAGAAGAGAAATTATGAACAAATGAAAATGTATTATAATATAAGAAATTAATAGGCATCATTCTTTAGTTCAGACGAGACTTGTGGCGAATGATGCTTTAATTTAAAATTACAAGAATTGATTTGAAGAGTGTGGGGTAGATTCAAAGCATTATACGTAAATTCAACATTCGTAATTCGGTATTATAAGTATACTTTACAAAATCATACATTTCAAAATTAGCATTATATTTAAAGGGTGAAATTAAAGAAGAAAATTGCTGTATCAGAGGATTAAGTTTACTAATGATCCACTTTCCCGGCTAAGAAGGAATTTCTTCACTTCTTTTAAAAAAGTATTTGGTTGGACTATCTGCCCAATCTCAACTGGTAACTTGTTAAATAACCTTGGTGCTGCCGTCGTATAGAATTTAGAGTAACATATTTCCTTGAGAATGGAATGTGTGAACGGGACTTTATCGGAATTTTTATCAGTACTAAAAGGAGTACCCCAAGGTTCGATCTTAGGACCACTTTTATTTAGCATGTATATTATTGAACTTCCAAATGTTGTTACGCATTCAGCGACTCACATTTACGCCGATGACATTCAAATATATAAAAGCTGTCGACTTGGTCTTATAGAAAACTGTGTGGAAAGTATTAATTATGATCTGGAACAAATATATAAATGGTCTCTCAAGAATGATCTAAAGTTAAACCCGGAAAAATGTAAGTGTAAGTGTCTGGCTATTTCGAAAAACGTATTGACCCTCGATTACTTCCCTGCGGTTATGTTAAACAATTCACCCGTTGAATTCGTTAACACATCGAAGAACTTGGGCGTAGTTTTCAATAGAACTCTAAATTGGAATGACCAAATAAATTCTTCCGTGGGAAAAACCTATGGCGTTCTTCGTAGTCTGTGGATATCCCAGCAACATATTCCTCTTAGAACTCGAATGCTACTTGCCAAAACAATAGCAATACCTGTACTGCTCTATGGCTGTGAATTATTTCTAAATTGCGATGCCAGTAGTTTTAGGAAACTTAAAGTTGCTTTCAATAGTATTGTTCGACATGTTTACGGGCTTAGGAAATATGACCATGTTTCCCACTTGTCTAAAAACATTCTTAATATGTCTCTTGAAAATTATTTGAAATTCAGAGCTTTATGTTTTCTGTTTAAAATATTGCGACATGGTGCACCAGGCTATCTCTATGAAAAACTTCGATTTCCGGTATCAAACAGGTCAAATTGTTTAATTCTACCAAGGTTTACTTGCTTAATTTCTGAAAGACAATTCTTTATCGCTGCTGTGCGTCTATTCCGCTCTATTTAAGAGACCAAGGCAGCATCGGAAATTTTAAAAGAAACTTAAAGTCATACCTCAGCCAGCAAGAATAAAGTTTCTCTCTACAGCACACATTATATTTTTATTATTTTTCATTCTCTTTTTTATTGATTTCTGTTTTTCTTACTTTCTTATCTTTCTCTATTTAAATATTGTTAATGAATTAATGAATTTAGTTTACTTTCATATCTTTCCTATTTTCCTTTAAAACATATAAAAAAAAAACATGTACACTTTTTTACTTTTATTCTGTACGTCTGCCACAGATTCAGAAGACATGGTCATATTGTGGTAGCATATTATATTATAATAAATAAATAAATATATAAAATAAATACTAAAAGTGAGGCTACCATTTATTTTCAAGTTGTATATATTTATCAGAACTTCTAAGATTCGCACTGTATCCACTTTTCAGGAAGAAAACGTTGAGAACTTTAAATACATATAGGTTTCTTAGTTGTAGTATGCGGAGCATCTTTAACAATGGCCGACTATGAGCTAACCTGTTTTTCTTACAGATTACCTTTATCACGTATTTTTGTGGTGTATACAGTGGTTCGATTCTACTATAATAAGTTCCACCCCAACTTGCAACTTGGAGTGAATCATTCCGTAATAGAACATTCTTAGGATGTTAATAGGGTAATGTTCCCATAAACGATACATTTTGCGAGTGACTGATAACATATAATGTTTTACCTCGTCCACATGTGCTTTCCATGTCATATTTTTATCCACTAAAACATCAAGATACTAAATGACGCCCTCTATTCTGAAACAACTTGGACTACAGATTTGTTTATTGTTGAAGTTGATTCTAACACAAGTATGATAAAACATGGTCAACTTTGTACAGGAACTAGAATGGAAGATGGTATCATAGTCAATTGGAAGAGATTCTTGCAGACTACATATCATAAGCCTAGTTTTGCTACTTATAAGTAACTCATGTTTGGCAAAACATTGTCGAAGTATACTTAATTCCATGTTTAATTTGATTACTGAGTCAAAGATAGAACTGTTGCAGTATGTTAGTGTCATGTCGTCAGCAAATGCTGTAATGTTGCTGCTAAATTTCTGGGAGAACAATGAATTTACATACACAGAAAAAAATAACAATGGTCCTAAGACGGAGCCTTGTGGCACACCAATATTTACTTCTTGTTTGTCACTAAATATTCCACTAAGTTTAACCCGTTGAGTTCTATTCGACAGGTATGAGATAAACCACTTATGAATTACGCCTCTGCAATCAGCGCTATACAGTTTGTCCAAAAGAACCAAAGAAAGTACTAAATTGTGGTTATTCTTATTGAAACTATTAAATATTTCACCACATAATTTTAGAATAGCATCTTCAGTCGACTTTCCTTCACGAAATCCGAATTGTTCATTTTTAAAAAACATCTTATTTAGAAAAGAAGTGATACGCTTTTTCATGAGTTTTTCAAATAGTGGGGTATAGATATTGGCCGATATTGCGTAAACAAATATCTGTTACCTTTTTTGAATAATGGAATGACTTCAGCATTTTTTAGCGAGGATGGAAAATACCACAAGTAACGTAAATTGAACAGATGAGTTAAGACATCAATTACAAGGAACGAGATACGTTTTAATAGGTAGTTGGTTATACCATCAGAGGTGCATGATTATTTATTATCGAATGACATTATACAATTGTGAATTTCATCAGGAGTAGAAGGTTGAAACACAAAACTGTTGTTTGTAGAAACATCTTCAACTAAGTCCGGAAATATATTTAAATTATACGAGAAAAAACAAATATAAAAACTGAAACATTTTTTTTCTCGTTTGTACACATTATTATACGCATATGACAGCGTAAATATAGACGAGCTATAAAATGCTATGTCTAGTTTTGGCATTACTACCAAACTCGTCAGATTGTGTAGGATGGCAGTGTAAAAATCTCGCTGCTCCGTCAAGGTAGGTAACGAACTCACCGAGACCTTTGGTGTCAAAAAAAGGTTTAACACAAAGCGACGCGCTGTCATGTAATTTTTCAACATCATTCTTGAAAAGATCGACGTAATTGGCTAAAATGTGTCTGGTGGTTTATGAGGGCAAAACGAAGTACGTGCTGTCACCAAGGAAGGACGCACAACATCGACGTCTCGTACAGAGCTTTACACTAGGCAGCAGAAACTTCGAGGTTGTCAAGGACTTCGTCTACCTCGGCTCTTCGGTAAATAGGGACAAAAACACCAGTACCGAAATCAAACGCAGAATCACTGTTTTTTAGCGCTCAAGAGGTAGTTGAGTAATAAAGCCCTCCTTAAACACCTTGAACATCCCAGTCCTACTCTATGGTGCAGAAACTTGAACGCTACCAAAAGCGGATAAGGAAACCCTTAGTCTTTAAGAGCGAAAAGTTTTACGAGCGATGTTTGGTCCTGTTTGCATTGATGGCATCTGGAGGAGAAGATTTAACGATGAACTCTATGGGCTGTACAGCCACATGCGCCTAGTCAAGCGTCTTCGGATGCAACGCCTAAGATGGCTAGGCCATGTAGAGCATATGGACACCACTGCTCCGGCCCGAAAAGTCTTCGAATCTGAGCCATTGGAACAACGCAATAGAGGACGGCCTAGGCTAAGGCGACGCACACAAGTGGAGAAGGACCTCAACCAACTTGGAGTGCGCATTTAACGGCAGCTGGCGAAATATCGTGCTGGCTGCAGAGGCATGTTGGTTGAGGCCCAGTTCCACCCCGGACTGTAGCGCAACAAGAAGAAGAAGTAGAAGCCGCCACTGTTAGTAAGTATGAAATGCTTAAAGTTCGGATTTGCTTTACCCTTCTTAAGGCGATATAGTACTTTTTTGTTATCTCCACTACAGGCAATTCATTGAAAAGAATGACTCCGCTTGACCGTATTGTTTACCTTGGCATTCCAGGCAACTCTACAAACGGATTCTTTAAGTAAATTAAACAAAAAAACGGAGATACGCGTACGAGTGTACATATATGTATATATGTTTATAAATCGATTTCTTTTACTTTTCCAATTCAAAATTCACACATTCGAATATTTGCATTCAGTGTGTAGCATTTTTGGGAACGATTTTAAAGGAAGCAGGGAATTTAACGAATCTATTGCAAATAAGTAACATACTTTAAAATTAAAGAAAAAAAAAACAAAACGTTCCTCTCATATATCATTTTTGATAACGATTTCCGGGTCCGACAAATTGACTACAAAAGACTTTCGGGTAGGTTTAACATATACAGATAACCCCTCAGGAAGTAACACTATCAGGACAAAGTGAAAATGAATATCCATGCTACGGTTTACTGTGGGCCAGCTAACATGACAAGAATATTCAATTATCTTCACCTTCGAGTTCTACAAATGGTCGGTAATGCTGTGAAAAATAACCGTAGATAAGGCGTGAAAACTTAAGTTAGCACCTAGGTCAGGTAATTTCGTTCCGACCTCCGGTTTCAGCAAAAATAAAGAGAATAACTCGAGAGGAAAACTAACTTCTCACCCTTGTGAAAATGAAGTAAGTTCAAATAAGATTTTACTCAAAAAAGTGAACAAACGGAAGGAGTCATTTTAAATGAAACTGCGTAAAATGCAAATTGAATTAAGGACGGCAGAGTGTACAGATGGGCGATAACTTTAGAAAGTTGATGGCAAGTTATGTGTACTTAAGATAAAAATATCAAATCAGAAGACCAGAAAAATGGGGAACCGTTGCTTAGGATCATGCTTTACTTATTTATATTTCTATATAAGAAAATCCAGGTTACCAGGTGCAAACATAGTTGGTGTAGAACATGAACTTAAATTTTAAGAATTGGCCGTTTTCTGTTTATGAATTCTATGAATTTATTTAAAGCCGAATATACCCCTCCCTGATAAAGCAGTGGGAGTTTAGTTTAGCTTAGTTTAAAAGGCATTTTTTTATTATTTATCTAAAGCAGTGGGAGAAAATGACTTGAATTTACATAAATGACATTCATGTGGAATAGTGTGAACAAAATACATTATACTCGTCATTTACATACGGGCATGTGTACTGCGGGGATTTCATGTAATTTCTGTTACTCTTCTAGCTATCGATTTCAAGATTAATATATCATCTGAAAGTGCGAAGTTTTTATATAAAAATATTATATTCTTTGTCACTGTTACATTTAAATTCAAAATACAATACCAGAGCAAAAGAAAAAATATATTCCCCAAAACAAAAATTATTGAGTAGATAAATATTGTGGTGAACTTCGGCTTGGTTTCTAAGCTTAATAACAATATTGCTTATTGGAATGAGTTTGAAAGAAAATATCTGTTAAAGACCAAAAACCATGAAAGTTTGTGATTATGATCCTTTATTGTAAATTTTAATTTTGAGTTGTGCAGGCATGTGTGAGACCACTTTCTCTTTAAGATCTTATGGGATATCATGTCCTTAATCTTAAATCCACAAAACGTTCTATTACGCGTACCAAAGTTCTTTATTTGAAGAAATTTGTGATTAAAGTTAATAAACTTGTTTTTAAAGTACTAAAGTGCTAATTTATTTATAAAATGTGATTGAAATCGACTGACATATTTAAAAAAGAACAAACAGTGTAACAACTTCTAAAGAAAAAGTGTGTGTTTTCTGTGTGTGATCACACGTAGCTGTGTATTGATCGGTAATATCATTCTTCAGCGTTATCTCATCTTTAGAATAGCATTGGTGTCCGCTACAAAAAATTTAGTTTTGTTTTGAAAGTAAGTAAAACATCTATTATCATTTTTAGCAGTGCAGTGCAAACGCATTCAATGATCTATCATATAAAGTATGTTTATTTCTTGAACAACTGAATGTTATTTTATGGTATATTTTCAAGCGATAGACGCTTTCTGTTGAAATGTGTACCATTTTGTATTGAAACTTGGAAGTGCATATGCAATCCGTCTGTTCAAAAATTTCAGCAATTTCGGGTAAGCACATTGTATTACAGAATACAGTCACTTTGTTGTCACTTCTTTTCCTTGAAATCGCTCAAATGATAAGGAATTGCACAGAAGATCATCAACCGCCTAGAACAATTGAAAAGTTTTTCATTCTAGGAAAAACTATAAATGAACGTGCACGGGAGCTTCGGAGAACAAAATCAATTCAATGAGCATTGGTCAATGGGAGAGTACGAGTACGAAATCTACGGCGAACCAGTACCAATAAACGACGCATACAAATAATGGCGGTTGAATGCAGGACATCATTATTTTAAGTCTGTATTTTAGAAGCGTTTAAAGCATTCTCCTCACTGGTATCACTTATACTTTGATACAACGTATCATCGACGCTGAACTGCTCAATTAAAACCCTTTATCACAAAAGAACCTTCCCACCTGAAGGACAAGTGGCGTAGATTAAAAAATATGTACAAATTCGATATATGTATGTGTTAGACAATTGCTTAGGGGGGTCCCTATTGTTGATTCGACATTTATTTTTATTTATAGTCTAAAGCCATTTCGATTTGAAAATACTTTTGCTCAAATAAAGGAAAATTGAAACTCGAGTCCCGAATAGTGCACGGATCCTACCGAGCATTTGGGAAAATAGAACTCTTCAAAATACAATGTTTAATATACACAGTGAATCAAGTCGAAATCACAATGCATGGAGACAAATTCTGATTTTGCAAAAAAATATATAAAATAAAGTGCTTATTCTATTCGGTTTAAGTGCCATTGCTATCTCGTTTGCGACTAAGGTCGTTTCCGAAAAGTCGACCTGGATTGTTAGTATTCGTTAGTATTCAGGTTTCGCGACGGACTATTTTGCACGTAAGGTCAACTTCCGAGTATACCTTAATCAATGATGATTTTACGTGCGCAGATGAAGGTCTTTTAACCACGAAATTAAAAGTCTCCAAAATTTCATTTGAAAAATTTAGTTAAGAGGTCGAGCTGCAAAAGAACAATGCTAGTAACTGAACTAGAAAAAAAATTCCTCAGAGCAAAGTTATCCATCTGCAACAAGAGCGACCCGCCCTACATACGTGGTCAGCTTGAAATTAGATTTTATGGCGCGAATTCCATGATATATATTGTTTACAAAAGTGTATTACTTACTTACTTACTTATCAGGCCGGCGACCCATAAAGGGTCAGAGCCTGAGCAATTGCTGCCTTCCATCGCTGATGGTTCTGGGCACGCTGCTTCCAGTCATCAAGGCCAAGCTGTCTTACGTCCGCGATGACTTGGTCTCTATACCGGAGGTTCGGTCGTTCTCTTCTTCTCGAACCACGAGGCTCAGATTCGAAGACCCTCTTCGCTTGCTGAGCATACGTTCGATGTGGCCGAGCCAGTGTAGTGGTACAGCTCGTAGAGTTCGCGGTTATGTCTTCTCCTCCATTCACCTTCCTCGCAGACGGGACCATATATCCGACGTAGAATTTTTCTTTCGAATACACCAAGAATCAGCTCTGCAGATTTCCTTATCGTCCAGCCTTTAGCTCCATAAAGCAAGACTGGCAGTAAAAGGGTCTTGTAGAGCATGACTTTGGCCCTTCGAGTCAGGAGTTGTGACCCCAGTTGTTTCGACAAAGCGAAGTAGCGTCGGTTGCCAAGGGTGGTTCTACGTCGGATCACCACTGTGGTATCATTTGTGGAGTTAACGTTTGCCCCGCGGTAGACAAACTCCTTTACTACCTCAAAACTATAATTGTCGATACATAAATTTTGTCCTAGGTGTTGTGTGACGGAACGTTTTTTTAGTCGACAGCATATACTTTGTTTTCCCCTCGTTGATCTTAAGGCCAGCTCGTTTCGCCTCTTCTTCAATTGCCGCAAAAGCCTCCGCTACGGCACGTTGGGAACGCGCGACGATATCGATATCGTCCGCATATCCAACAGCTCGACTGTTTTATAGAAGAAAGTTCCTTCCGTGTTTGCCTTGGCCCGTCGCACTATCTTCTCCAGTACCAAGTTGAAGAAGTCACACGACACCACATCTCCTTGCCGAAATCCGGCATACTGTCGTATGCGGCTTTGAAATCGATAAAAAGATGGTCCGTATCGATTTGAAACTCGTTGGTCTTCTCCAGGATTCGCCTCAGTGTGAAGATTTGTTCTATAGTTGATTTGCCGGGCCGGAAGCCGCACTGGTACGTGCCGATTAGTACGGTGCAAAACGGCTTCAGATGTTTACACAGTACGCTAGATAGGATCTTGTAGGCGACGTTGAGCAGGGATATATGTACGTCTGTAGTTGTTGCACGAGGTAGGATCGCCTTTTTTTGGATGGGGCATATGGAGCTGATATTCCAGTCGTCGGGCATGCTTTCGCCTTCCCACATTTGGTAGATGATCTGGTGCATGCTCCCTACCAGAACATTGCCACCAGCCTTGAAGAGCTCCGATGGTAAGCCATCTGAGCCTGCGGCTTTTTTGTTCTTCAGCCTTTTAATAGCTGTACCGACTTCCTCAAAGCAAGGTGCGAGGACTATTTCATCGACTGGAATTGGGATTTCCTGATTCCTTACCACTCTCTCCTGGTCAGGCCCGTTGAGCAGCTGTTGAAAGTGCTGCTTGAACACATCCACTATTCCCTGCGGGTCGGTAACTAGAGTACTCTCGCAATTTCGAAGAATCTGGGTACCTTTCCTAAAGCTGGATGCCAAGCTTTTGGCTTTTTTTATAGAAGGGTCGTATTTTATGTTTGTCCCACACTCTTTGATATCCTTCAGCTGGAGAGCCACGATAGCCCTTTTCTTCAGGCGTAGAAGCTGGTCTGTTGCACGTTTCTTCTGCTCACACTCGCCATCATACCACGGATTTCTTGTCGGGGGTGGTAGGTAGCCTAAGGTAGCTTCCGCTACCTCTTTGATGACCGAGCGGCAATGCAACCACATATCGTTGGCGTTTGTGTTAAACGTAGGCATACCGGAGAGTCTCCCACTTAGTCGCTCTTCGTAGGCTCTGGCAATCTCCGGTGCACTCATCTTCTCGTTGTTGGCTGGTGCAGTTTTCTGACAACAAAAGTGTATGATTTTGCAAATTTCACAAAACTGAATCAGATAAATTAAGCTGTGGAAAAAGCACCTGCTACGCTGATGAATTGCTTGCGAGTAACAGAAGCTAATCATTATATATGCGCACCTCAACGCTCTTCATGCTCTCTCGAAAATGTCCAGAGGTGCAATAGGACCACCTGGTACATACGAAATTATGAACGATATAACAGCATATCTAACGGCTTTAGATTAAATAATACCTCATGGGATCCATGTATAATAAATATTTTGAAAGATGTCAAATGCAATTACCCTTTTATGTGCTGCCGATGCAATCGAGCTAGACGCTGTGACAAAACTATCTGAATAGCGGACAAACAAGAATTAATTGCCCATGCGCGAAGCATAATTGTGTTATATGCCCAGACAAGCAGAGTGAATAGTGATTTAACACTGATCGGCAGAGAGACCATCAGGCATTAACTAAACAAGCATCTACTTAGCCGCTTAGAAGCAAGACTCCATATTATGAATAGAGCAAGGTGGACACTTAAAGCACGAACGCTTATTTATTGTGTAAGCCAATTGAACATAGTGACCTACCGTATCTGATACTGGAGCGAGATAAGCACCCAGAACACCTAAAAGCAAACCCTTTTACACCAACAGCGGATTTCAAAGACTAGCTTAAAGTGCATACAAGTGTAGAAGCGATCTGGAGACCAGTCACCAAGACCACACTGTCTTACGCTCGCGAAGATTTGATCTTTATACCGAAGATTCGCGCTTCTTTTTTTTCTCCAGCATTGTAATTTATGCGCTCTATGTGGCGGTTGCCAGTGAATTTGACCGATTTTTGCCTTCCCGACTATTTTTACATCTTGATACAGACCGCACGGACTAAGAGTTTTCCTTTCTAAGGCACTAAAATTTAGCTCTGCAGTTTTACTTATTGTCCAGCTTTCGGTTCCATATAGTAGAGTTGATAAAATATGTGCTTTGTAGAGTACCGAGTCAGGAGCTTAGAGTGACAAACCGAAGTTCCACTGGCTGCCAAGGGCGATCCTACGTCGAATCTCCTTCGTGTCATTCGTGGAGTTCACGTTCACCTCGAGGTAGACAAACTCCTTTAGTGCCTCAAAACTATAGCTGTCAATAGTGATGTTGCATATCAGATAACGATGATTTCAATTCATATTTTTAATAAGGGCCTATGAGGATGGTAGTAAAACTAAAACACAAAGAAATCGGTTTAAATAATATTAATCAGTATTAAGTAATCAATATTAAGTATTATAACCAATGGCAAAAATACATAAGTGCATTAAAGTCAGAAAAATATTCTAATGCCTGCTCCACACTATGGTCATCACAGTGTACATTCGTTTATATAATATATGTGAGTAAATTACGGAGAATATTTCCTCCATACTTCTCCCCGCAATGCTACACTAAATCAATTCGTTCTGTTATTGAGAAATTATTCCCAGATGGAGATCCATAGAAAAGACAATTTTATGTGTTCCAAAGCTTTCATTTTCTGCTTTTGGTGTCGAATAAATCGATGATAAACCTAAAAAGTTTCGATGGGAAATTCCTTAAGGGATTGTAGGAATGGAAAAAAATTGCCAGTCCCTAAAAATTGAAAGGTTTAGTATTTCCACACTCCGCACGAAAGTCTTTTCGCCTCACTCACTACTCATAAGTGTCGAACTAAAGGTTGACTGGAGCACAAGAATTTATTGAAACCCAACGGTATAGCATCCTCTTTCAACTACCCTCCCATAGAAAAAGTATTGTTTGAAAACAGGTGGAAAAGGATTTGTGTAAAACTGGCATCCTCGACTAGAAAAAATAACGATTTCTTTATATTTGGTAACACAAAAGCGAAATTTAGTAAGGAGGTGAAAGGCAGACACAAGAAGAAAATTGCCCACACTAACATACATACACTATGGTAGAATACGTTCGTGTATGGTGAGAGGAATCTCCAGTCTTTTTTTACATACCCCCATTTTAGCGGCCGTATTTTATCTTGGATTTCTGTTAACGTAGAAACCCTCGTTTGGTACATTTATTCGGAGATGAAAAAAAATGCATTCATAAGAAATAATTGGTCCCAAGGAAAATCAGAAGACTACCCAGGAAGTTTGAAGAAAACCACTTTGTCTGCACGAAGATTTATATTCGCTGGGAATGCCTTTCGTTCCCCAAAGATACTCAATTAACTGCACTCTCTTTTCTTCCGTCGTTTGCAATCGACTGCCAAATAAGTTTAATATTTTCAGTGGTTAGGCAGTTATAACCTATCCACCGAAATTATGGATAAAGAAATTTCCAATATTTTTTTTATTTTTTGCATTACAAAATTAGGAATTTGGCGTTTGTTTTTTTTTATTATCCTATTGCGAATAAGGTATTTTAAGGCATAGAAGAATGTCATAATAATATAGTACTTCGTCTGCATAGGTGATGAATCAGCCAATTGTGCTTTTAAACGACCCAACTGAGTATGTGCAATAAAAGGAATACCGAAATCGCGTACATTTTCCTCTATTTCCCATTTTTTGTTTTACCTGAACTATATATTCTTCTGTTCTCATTTTACGTTTAACATAACATAGGACGTTTTACATTGAACTGCCGGTCTCGGCAGTCCTATCGTCCTATGTTATGCTGCCGGTCTCGGCACTCAACGAAAAAGAAACGTTGTTATTTGTTCTCGGTACAATAATAATAATAATAATTGAGTGGCACAACAGCCCACAACGGACCAGGGCCTAGCTTCTACAAAAACTACTCGTGTTTTTTTTTTTTTTTTTTTAATTCATTTTTATTTCTGACTTCATACAATGCTTAGATACTAGACAAAACTGCTTAAAACTAGTTAATCGAAACAATGATAGATGAAACTTAATGACCCTTGGCGGGCACTCTTAGCTAAACCTGAACTTATACTATGTCTTTCGACGAATGTAAATTAAAAACTATTTGCACTAAACATGCATATTTAATTTAATGAAATTGGGAAAAACAAAATTGAGAAAAACTTAATGACTAAACTGTTTTATTAAAACTTAGAAACTAACTTAAATACTACCTTAAAATAACTTAAACTACCTAAAGCTAAATTTACACACGTACATATATATACACATGTATATGCAATGAAATAGACATGTATATCTATATGGGTGTGCTTAATATGTACAATGTATACACATAGGTGCACGGTGGTGCCTGTACGTGTATACCGATATTTTTTTTTTTTTCTTACAACTTACAACTAAATTAAAACTAGCCTAAGGTATGTAAGCCGGTCATAGGGTGCCGCAGTTAGACCTAAGCCTATTCCGCTGCATGACAGAGACCGACTGTACCCCATAAGGGGTACGCGCTGCCCTTTCTAACACGGGTCTAAAGGATTGGAAGATGGAGTTCCCGCTATCCCCAACCACCAGAATTTTCGATGTTGCATTTTAACATCCCGCACGTCCCGACTGGATACCGCCGTACTGAACCGGAGGAGACCCTCCTCAGCTCGTTGTGCGACGGAACGGTCGTGTTTGAGTCGCCCATCCACAGTTGATCTGGCGATGTGGTAGATGAGCGGTACCGCATTTATATCCTGTATCAGTCCGTTTTGGTCAAAATATAGAAAAGCTTCTGGGGGGACGAAGCCATTGTGACGTACCCTTTCGTGGTATTGGGGATTGGGGTAGTAAGCCCCATAGATCAGGTTGTTGGTCGAGTTCGTCGCTCTCGCAATATGTCCTCGAATCAACTTCACCAGGAAATTGTCCACTCGTATCAGGTTCGCCCTGTTGTATAAAACCTCATTAGAATAGAATTTTATGTACTGGGACTCAGGTGTTCTGTAAATACGAAGGCAAGCCCTTAGACAAGCCCTCTCAAACACCCGTATCTTTTCCACCAAGCTTGCACTCACGTTGAACCATACGGGACAGCCATAGGTGAGCATTGGCCGGATGAGGGCCATGTAGCAGATCACCTTCACCTTCCCATCGACTTGGCTGTTGTAAAACAGTCTCTTGGTAAGGCCAAAAGCGCCTCGGGCCCTGGCCAGAGCAGCATCTACATGTTTGTTAAAATATAGATATTGATCTAGCCAGATCCCCAAGTATCTGACTACTGTCCTTTGCGCCAGTGGTTGCCCGTCTCGTCCAACAATTGAGAACTTTCGCCAATTCTTTTTCGTATCCGCCGAAGCCTTATACAACGGTGTCCTGAACAAAATGGTTTCGGACTTGTTGAAGTTGATTTTCAACTTCCAGCCGTCGCAACCTCTCATGAATGAATCGAAGTCACCCTGCGAGAGAGTAGTGATTTCCTCGATTCTTTTACCTGATCTGTACACGATCAAGTCGTCGGCGTACGTAATTACGTACGGGAGAGAACTAATAAGATCGCTCAAGTAAATGTTGAACAGGATCGGCGAATTAACGTCACCTTGTTGGAGACCATTTTTTACTTCAAAAATACCTGTAGAGGTCACGTTGCCATTCTTGACGACGAACTTTCTACCGGTGAGCATGTTACACAGCAGGTACAGCAGTGGTTTACTAATGCCTAGCTGATTGATCTTGTAAAAAAGTCCTTCTAACCATACGGTGTCGAAGGCCTTCTCCAGGTCAATCAAGCAGACCCGTACATTGTTTCTGGCTCTTGTTCCATTGGATATCCGACACCAGTTTCGACGCGGCATGAATAGTGTCAGGCCCCGCTTTGAAACCGAATTGGTTATCCGGAATTATATTATTGTCCTGAGTCCAGGTGATCAACGCTCTATTTATCACCTTTTCGAATACTTTGCTGATATTCGGAAGGAGACTAATTGACCGGAGGTTGCATGGGTTAGACGAGTCTTTTCCTCGTTTGGATATGGGTTGCACAATCGCGGTTTTCCAATGCTCCGGATAATGTGCATTATTCAGAGCATTGTTAAACAGGATTGCGTACATAGTAACCACGTCCCGAGGGAGGTGCCTTAGCACAATGTTTGAGATCCCGTCGATCCCGACTGACTTCTTTTTCTTAAGTGATTCGAAGACCGCTTGGAGATCTGTCTTCGAAATGAATGTGTTGTGCGTGCTACTGTTCTTCACGAGAAGAAGGGACCTACAATTTTTTCCCGACTCCGAACGGCGAGATTTGAGAAGCTTTTCATAGACAATTAATTCTCTTTGAGTGATGTCAGCAACTCGGGGATCCGGGAATCGAACCCAGACTTTTTGCGCCGCGATCGACGCACTTACCACTACACCACGGCGACCACGGTACAATATCATTCAATAAATTCACGTTGAAGTCATCGTTCTGTGTCGCACAAATAGTGTCATAACAATGTGAATCCAGATGGGAAAAAGAAATGAGAGCTAAAGATGCATATATATAATACATACTTCCTCGTGCATGCGCCCGTATAAGTTACCGACATAGTTAAGACCGCTGTAAATAATTAAAGATATATAATCTTAGACCAAAGTTGTTATAGACTTAGGTTTTAAATTTTAGATTTTACTTTTAGTTTTAAGTTAGTCTTTAGTCTTAGTCTTAAGTAAGACTGAGTTAAGAAATTGTCGGCCCAAGTTTTTGACTTTTCTTGGGTAAAAATTATAGTGGAATTTACATTGAATTTGAAAAAAAACGTACACAAATATAAAAACGCCGAAAGGCAAGAGAAATAAATAATCCCAGTTTAGCTTAGAGCTATTTTTAAGAGTCAGTTTATTAGAATTATGATCAACAGACTAGATTAAGAAGCCAGTTTAAGTAAGAAGCAGCTGATGATTAAAAAAATGAAAATAAAAAAATGCATCAAAAAAGGAAAATAAATTTGAGTTATATTACAAATAATATTACAAAAATACGCAAGGTAAAGTGCCTTGTTTTCACTGTTTTTATTATTTAACTGTTTTTCTAGAGCTAAAAATACAATTATTTCCTAGGAAATATTTTTATTGATCTTACTCGCTCTATCTACTGTGGGACAGCGATCGTCAATTCGTGTGCCAAACGATAATCCAGTATATTCTGCGATATTTGGTTTACGCGGGCAAGGTGCGGCTCTTCTCTCACAAGTAAAGGAGACTTACAGTTTGCCGATCGCACACGGCGATATTTGAGAATCTTTTCAAAGGCAGTTAGTACTCAGTGTTGTCAGCAACTCAAATGAGATGGTGCAACCTAAAATCCGAGGTGTTCCGTCCGGAAATCGAAACTGAGACCTTGGCGTGTAAGTCGACGCACTTTCCCACTACACCACAAGCTAAAATTAACAAATACTTTAACTTTCAACAGCTCGAAGCTACCTTTGAAATAACTGAGAGGGAGGCAGATTTTCGTGTAACCAGCAGAAACATGTTTGTTCTTTGATGGGCTCTGTGTTTCGTGTCTACGAGCGTTGTCCTGCTCATATTAAAGACGCATGTGCACTGCTCGCCGTGAGATATGGAAGACAAAAGAACATCAAAAGTTCACTGATGCCAAACAAGTTAAAAAAGGGTCCTTCTAAACAGACGGTCATTAGGTAGGCACCTGTGCACTTTCATTCTTATTCCATTGAATATCGAAGACCAATTTCGAGGCATTATGCATCGCTTCATGTCTCACTCTGAAGCTGAATTGGTTTAACAGAATAATTTGCTTTTCCTCAGCTCAATTTTTTAGAATTTTAATTACTATCTTCCCGAAAACCTTTCTTATGCAAGGAAGAAAACTTATTGAACGGAGATTTGTCGGAATAGGGGGAAATTTGTCTCTTTTGGGGATCGGTTGTGCCACAGCCGTTCTCGAATCAACCGGATAATAGGCATCACTCAGCGCATTGTTGTACAGGGTTTTTCAGGTAAAAGCGCAGATAGCGGGTTTATCGCCCTTGGAAGAGATCGCCAATTGCTTTCACCTTTTTCACGTGGGTTGTTTTTTTTTTTTTTTGTATAGAATGCTTTTGTTTCTTTTTTAATAATGGTTTTAGTTCAACTATTCAACTGATACGGTGGAGTGTAGAGTGTTCACGTAATGTTACATTGGCTGGTGTTCTGTTGCTTCCACTACTGCTTAATGGAATGCAGATTTGAAGAATTTGTCCGGATATTGCGTTAGCGAATTTTAGTGACGAATGTGGGATGCTTAGAGAAGATCATAAATCTTCTTTATTATTTTTTATATGGAACTCACAGCGAGCACCAGCGAGAAGGTGCGCCATAAAGAGTCTGTCCAGCCCAAAGAATTCTTCTATTTTGATAGGAAGGGTCTTATTCAGTATAAAGAAGGATGCCTTATTTTCCACGTGTAGCAGTGGCTAGGCGCCTTCAATGTAAGCAGGACGTCGCTTGTAGCCATGAGGAACTTCTTCGATTAAAAGTGGATCACTCGAAATCTAGCAAAAAATACGGAGCAGAGCTCCCTAGCAAAAAATTTGCAAAAAGGATCAAGAATGCATGTCCTTTAGAAAAAAAAACCGCCATTAAAACGAAAAACACGTTGTCAAAAGCAGAAAATGTCCAACATTCAGAAAAGCCATCTCTGTCAAACATGGACACAAAAAGTAGCATGACCTAGAGGGAATCGAAAATTGCAGTCACAGCGAACATCTACAACATTGCTTAAAATAGGCCAACGCAGCGACCCAAAATACAATATGACACAGAAGAATGGGTCAAGTACTATAACATCTCCGCTGGGGTACCACAAGAATCGGTGTTGGGCCCACCGTTTAGAAATATTATGTATACTGGATAGCTAAAGATTAGCTACTATCAAAGGCCTTGTAGATGATAAAGCTTTAACTACCGCGGCAATACATTCTCATTAACTTGAGGGATTCACAAAACTGTGGTGGCGTAGTAGGTAAGTGCATCCCACATGCAGAAGGTTCTAGGTCTAGGTTCGATTACCGGATGGGAAACCTCGCACTTTTTCACTTTTTCAAACCTCGCCTTTCGAAGTCGCAAAAACTGTAGGGTTTTTCTACTCGTGATAGAACAGTAGTTGTTGTAGGTCCCTTGTGGGCTGTAGTGCAACCCAATTATTATTATTATTATTCACAAAAATAGCGATAGGCCAAATAAATCTGTGGATCGAATCTGCAGGCCTAATATCGACAGATGAACAACCCCGAAGTTGTCCTCATCACAAGCAGGAATACTGTAGAATACAGCAATATTCAGGTTGGCAACCAAAGTATTCGATCGAAGGAAACGGTAAAATAACTGGGATGCTGGGATAGAACTAGAAACAGCAGAACTTTAAAGGGCAGAACTTCGCGTTCCGATTTTGCCGTCTTTCGGCTCTGTAATGGCACAACCAGCAGCAGTCAGCAAATAAAAGATTATGTATAAAAATAAGGACTAGCGACGAATATAAAACAGAAGCTAGGGGAACACCAGTATTAATAGGGTGAATATTAGGAAAGGGAATTTCTAATTTTTAGAGGATGCATATCGACACTGACTTTGTGAAATACCCCCTTTCTTAGAAAAAACACTAAGGGCAGAAGGAAAAGCTTACGCAGTGGTTTTGAAAGCGTAGTTCACTTCTTCAGAAGCATAGAGCGTATACCATCCGGACCAGGGGACTTGTACACGCTCTGATCATTGAGAACTTACAACTATACGAGCGCAAAGTGGATTTGTCAAGTACAGATGAAAACAAAAACTAAACCTGGCAGCGAAATGTGCAACAAGCATATTAACTTGCTTTAGAGAGCTAACAGCTTGTATGCCATTATAATAGGGCGTTTTGATCGAGGCTGTATTCCTTTTCTTTTTGCCATAAAAGATTGCAGACATTCTTGGCCCTGTAAGAATTTTTCCAGTTTCCTCAGAGGTGTTGACTAATGTTTATAGATCGAGTCATACTGCGCATTTTTTTAGAGTTGAGAGAATAAAGGATTATCATCGTATCAGCAATGGCATCCACAACACCAGAAAGGAAGCCGATTAAAGTTTCTAAAGAAGTTGTTGAGCAAGCTCCAATTGGTTTTCTGATATAGCCATCCTTTTAGGAATTCGTTATTTAAATGTAGGAAATATGAGGAAAACATACGTTAAAAAAGACTCACACTATGCCATAGAAAATTGAAACTGGTAATTTCCACTGTGTTGTCGCCGTTGCGTAAAAACCAAATGCCGAAGGTTTAGGTTCGATGCAAGATGTAGATGTCAGCTTCTCAAACCTCGCCGTTCGGAGTCGGCTAAAACTGTAGGTCCTTTCTTCTCGTGAGAGAATAGTAGCACGCACAACACGAGTAGTTATTGTAAAAGCTAGGTCTTGCTACCGAATAATTCCCCACAATTCCAAAAATTGATTGAAATTAGTCAGATTATCTAACCATGATAGCGAAATTAACTGTACAAGCAGCTAAAAAAAATTAGCTGAATTCAGTATAATTTTTAGACTGGGAGAAAGTTAATTTTGTTTCAACAAACAACTTGTCAATTCACTTGACTTTTTAATTTTTAACATAGAATCTTTTTAAAAAAAATTTAATTTCGGGGGTCCAAAAATATTCGTTTTTTTTTTTTTGTATTTTTATTAAATTAATTTTGAAAAAGTGTTGCCTTAATTCTAGGAAAATACTTAAAACTAGGTTCGTTAATCTTAACAATAGTTCTTAAATCTAACTTACTGACCCTTTACAGGTGCCCTAAGCTAATCTATATCTACTCTACTTTTAAAGTGCCTTTGAGAAATTTGTGGAATCAATGGAAATCATTGAGTGGCATATTTATATATTTAACGATGTAAATATATATATGTATATATTTATATGTGTAAGTTATAACAAGCAACATCTATAATATTCGCCCGTTATGAATTATTCATTACCTAACATTATTGAACTTGAATAGAACACTTAGCATGGTTAATGCGACTCCACAATTAACATTGTTGGCAGAGTAATAATATGAAACGAATTACATCATTATTTCATTAGAAATTTATAGCTTAGCTTTTATGTCAAGACGTTAATCAGAAGTGGAGAAAATTCAATCATCCATCAGCACAATCAAATTTTACGGGTATTACGCGTGGCTGAGTAAAGTATAACGTTGCAGAAAAGCACATGATTCCCCCGCTGCCTACGTATGTACGTGCTGTTTTCTTGTTTAATTTAATACATATGTATATTTTTTGGAAATACTTAATGACTTTTCGAGTACAGCTGAAGGGAGTGGAGACCACTGAGAGCTTTCATTATTATTGACATTAATATTTTCTGTAATTATATAATGCCGCTCAATCATTTTCGGAACTTTGTTAGCAATAGGTCCTTTCGGCTTTTCCAAGTTCTACTAAAACCAAATGATGCAGGATTTGAAAAATGATTGTGTCAAAACGGCGCTGAATAGCAAATCATTGTATGTTTATCAGTCAGTCGATTTTATTCTATAACAAAAAGAAGAGAAACAAACCGACGAATTTCCAATAGCTGAAAAAATAATTGAATGTATAATTGTTTTTTTTTAGATTCAAATAAGGTACTAAGGGCTACAGAAAATTTAGGTAGATGGAACTGGAACAAACATTCCGCATTAACTGAATAAGCACAAACATTTTTGAACATTGAGCGTTTCTGTATTTATCGATTTTCTTCTGATGTTGAAAGTTGAAACCAGTTAAAACCTTTTCTTCTTCGATCTCAAGGTACCTTAAAACTTTAAAAGCTACTATGGGGATCGCTTCACATAGAAAATGGTTTTCTCATTCAACTAAAAATTTAAAACTAATGTATTCATGCTACAACAACAATAACAACATGATGAAAGTTCTTGCTAATGCAAGCGGGATATATTCCCATAATGATGGCGTAAAACTTTATTTTCGTTAAAAATTAGAAGGAAGCACAGTTAATTTCCTTTTGCAGACGATGCATTTGCTTTTCAGTTGAATTTGAAATTTTTTTTTTTGATAGGATTTTTATCCATGATCACTGTATCGATCATGATATCGTCGAACCCAAAGTGCGTTGACGAGGATTTTTAGAAATTTATTTTGAAAAGATTGTACAAAATTCTAATAGTTTTATACCAAAGACTATACGTTCATATGAGTCTTAACGCTTGCTTGTATGTATATATGAAATTTGTTGTCCACACTTATTCGAAATTTTAAGTTTACCCATATATTTTTACCGTTCACCTTCCAGTTAGCTTTACTTCAAAAGCCATCCCCAGGAAGTTCGCTTCAAAAACGAGTATCACCCTTATTACGAGTAGCGTTTTAGTTGATCGACTCATGGCGTTTTATGAGTCGAGGCTGTTTAGTTGCGTTTTAGTTGCGGAATTACGGTAGCGAAACGCCTTGAGTGTCGTTTTAGTTATGTTACACATACATTCCACAAATAAAATCTACAACTGACAGTTTTATTTATTTCCTTTGAGTGAAAAAGTAAGTTGGTAATAATATTGGAATATAGTTTTGTGATAAATATGGACAGCATTTTGATTTGTATGCCATTGAGTAGTGATGAAGAAGAAGATAAAAGAAAAATTGATCTAATGCGAATACGTAGGACTATTAGAACGAAGTCCAGTCCATTAAATTTACCAGATGATAAGTACGTCACGGAAAAGATGCATTTGTGTATATTCTAAGTGCAGTGCGATATAAACTTCCTAAAACAGTAATGCCTTTTTCTGTACCGCCAATACTTAAACTTGCTGCAACCTTAAGATTCTTTGCTGAATGTGGGTACCAAAAGGGTGTAAGAAATGATTTTGTTTTGGGTTTAGCAAGTCCTCTCTTGAAATTGGTGGCCAATGTTATTTTCCTTCCATCAGCCCCACCAGCAGTTTCATTTGCCTATTATTTGTAACTTTTACCCTTAAAAACATAAATTATACCAAATGCACCGATAAAATTAACAAAACTTACATTTGAAATAAATTTTTATTCCCTGTCGATCACTAATTTCTTGACGCCAAAAATAGTGGTTTTAATAAGCGTTTCGCCACACTAACACACTGTCGTAACGCTAGAATTCCGTTTGCGTTCAGTCATTTGACGACAAGGCGTTCAACGAAATTCGTAATAAGGGTGATTGTAAATACCCAATCAAAAGTAGGCTACAATTTTCTAGCCGTCTCCTTAGACGTTTAGGTATTAATAAAAGTGACAGTGTCGTCAAATATGCCTAGCATGTTACCTACGGCCTGCAATATACCCCTGCTATAAAGTAAATAAAAACGATGAACAAGTACATTTCCTTACAGTACTCCAGCTTCCGTGGTCGCCGTGGAGTAATAGGTAAGCTATTTAAGTATTTTATATCTAGAGCTAAGAAAGTGAAAAAGTAAAATAAGAAATTCATATAAGAAGCTACAAAAGTGCGTTGACCCACACGCAGTAGCTCTAGCTTCGATTCCCGAACGAAACACCTCGCAATTTTTTAATGGCAACTCTTTTGAGTTGCTGACAATACTATTTACAAGACGTTGTTGTAGAAGCTAGGCCCTGGTTCCCTGTGGGCTGTAGTGCCACTCAATTATAATTATTATTACTCCATGTTCCCTAGAAGAAGTATTCTTCTATTTTACAAAGAAGATTTTATCGGAAAAGTGATTAAATTGTGGAAAGTTTTCCTGGGAGGAATTGTCGGAATTTATGTTTCAAGCTCTTATACCAAACATTGTCAAAGGTTTGCTACAGCTGAGCAGACGTGCTTTGGTGAAATTATTTTTCTCTTACATCAATTATCAATTAATCAATAGCCGAATGATTACTTCTAAATGTGATCTTTCTTCCACAAAAAAATGACGTCTGGGAAGTAGTCGTTCGAACACCTTAAACATTATTGGAGGCAGTAAAATCTTAAATATCGCCCTGTTGGAGTCAGCTTAAAACTGTAAGTCCGCTCTACTCGTGATAATAAATAAAGTGCCGGAAACTTTTCATACACAATAACACCGTTTTTTCATTATTTCATTATAGATCTATCGGTGTAAAATAGTTGTACTGAAGTTTAATTAAAAACCAAAATAAAAACAAACATCACAAGTCTAGTAAGGAATCATAAAGCAAATACTTAAATAAAAATCCATATTAATTCGAGGTCGGTCCACGCTAATCAATGTTGATAGTAATTGATTCGGAAAAATAAAGTGCAAGGCAAAAATTTAATTGACCTTGCTCTGCCATCGATACCTTTAGAGCGAGAACACTAATTAATGATATCAATTAAGTACTTTCCATCAATGACTTTCGATACCATGCCTTCAGAAAATTGCAAGCAAAAGAAGGAACTGAGGAAACCTGCATAATTTACAACCCTTCTCTAATTAAGTGAATAAATAATTATTGAATGCAAATCGCTTGTTTCAAATTAGGTGGACGTCATTCTCACAACAGTATTTATGACTTACATTAAAGAGGAGGGAGTTGGCCTTTATGTCTTTTGTGTGGCAGCATTTTACTTTGTACGGAGTTTTATGCTGTTTTTAAATTACGTTTTATTTTAAAATTTGAAGTTCAAATATACATAACGATGGCATTATTTCAATGGCGCAAGGTAAATTGTTCGGAAACTACGAAATATGAATGTTTTTTAAAAGGATTGATTGCAAATATTAGCTGTTTGGAGGATGAGAATATAAAGAACGAGCATTGAGAAACAGGATCTTTTTTTGGTAAAGGCTTCAATCATTTATTCGCTATCAGCTGAAGTTGCCCTAATGCCATCCTAAAAGTTTTCTTGGCCCTCTTTAAACATTTTTCATTGCTCATAAGATATTGATTTTAATAAAGCAAAGGTCATTTCAAAATTGCTGAATTTAGATAATTTTTTGGCCAAAAACAACATCTAAGTCATGCCTCAGACACTGTATTCGGCGTTTTTCAGGAATATTCAATGTAAAATATTTTTTTAAAAATAGGCCACCTTGTAACATGATGTTATATTTATTTGCAAGGGCGCACCAGTTTTCTCGACCAGGCTTTTTGTTAAGGCATTACAAAATTGTTCCGAGAGGCTCCAGCAGGAGACTACATTTTTCTGAAAGCTTGAAATATTCTCCATCGATTGCGCAAAAATAAAAATTCACTTTTTCTTGCACTTTGGAGGAACCAGTCGTTTAAGTGGAGCAATGTCGGGCACCATGGACATGAACCAGGAAGCTTTTATTGTACCTAAATTTAATATTTTAAGTTATGAAGGTGTTGTAATAATTAAGTGTATTGTTTTTATTAATATCTTATTGTAGTGTCATAAAATATATGTTCGATTTACATAGCGCAATAGTTATATATGTGAGTAATTAGGGATACTAGTTTATGATTATAAATGATTATATAAAATATTGAATATTTGATGTCCAAATATTCAAACTTATCTAATTTCGAAATCCTCTGAATTTCATTTCATGCATTTCAGCATTTGTTATGCAAAGAGTTCACCATGAAAAATTTAGTATTTGATTTCAAATTTCTGTGTATTTTTTTTAAAGTTATATTTCCAATTTCGGTGAATTTTTATCAAATATATAAATAGTTTTCACGACATAAGGTTGTGTGTCGGATAAAGCGAGAGGGCAAGATTTAAATTTGACGCCATTCGAATTGTCATTGTTTGACATTTGAACAATTATTATTGTTTTTTGGTAGATGGCTCTATAAAAATGGAGAGCTACACGAATGAACAACGCATTCACATTGTGAAATTGTTTTACCAAAATGGTGAAAGTTTTGCGGCTACAGTTCGTAAATTGCGATCAATTTGCGGTAGCAATAATGCTCCAAAAGAGTCAACTGTAAAGCGATTAATGGAAAAATTTTCTGAAACTGGGTCTGTAACTGATGTAAAGACAACAACGCGGCTTCGACCAGGTCGATCGACCGACCGAAAATATCGCAGCAGTACGTGATGATTTCTTTCAAACTCCATCCACCTCAATTTGGCAACGAGCTCAGCAAACAGTCAATGTTGTTCGGTATCGTGAACTGATAACCAATTTTTTCGTGCCCAGAATTTATGAAATGAATTCGCAGGTGGTGTGGTTTCAACAAGACGGCGCCTCATACAACCAGAAAAACAATTCAATTATATAAACATTTTCTCGGAGCCTTAAAATATTTTTAATAGTTCTTATCAATACCAAACTATTCCTATTAATATCTAATTGGTCTTGATCCCACCCTAACAAAACAATGCAATAAAAAAAATTATCATCATGTATTAAACTTGTAATTATTTTTGTTTAGAATGGTCTGGGGTCCGGGTGTTGTTGAATAACGAAATAAGAAACCTCGTTTTAATTCTCTCCAATATTGTTGCAATAGCACAACCTTTTTGCTATAATATAGTTCTTACCTATGGCCGATAAATTAACAAACAAAAAGAGAGAAAATGTGGCACTACATTCCACAATTGTCTTTTTTTAAAGAAAATTATATGGACAATAGATGTTGTAGATTGTGTGAATGTAATATATTTTAATATTCATTTAACAATTGTCTGATTCAAACTTATAAGAATTAGTTAGAAGCCAATGAGAGGTGTAACTTCTTACGTCTGGTGTTTTATTTTCAAAAGCTTCGAATGTGGCATCGGCAAATAATCCTGTAATGTTTGTGCGTCCGCAATAGAAACCGAAATGTAATTCCCTCTTTACTTTCGGAATAACTGCGATTTTAACCGATTGAATTACATTTTTTTCTGTTCAATGTTACACTTACCATTTGGAAATATAAATCGAATTTCATCTTTCGCATCTTGTTCCGACATACTAACATGTATTTTGCATTCCATGCCTTCATACAAAATTGGACAACTTTAAAAGGGGACAACATACTTGTCTTAAAAAGGAGTTTAAAAATTGCAAATTATTTACCTTAGAGAAGTGACAAGCATAGAAAGATCCTCAATGGCATTCACTTTATTGACGATGACAGCTTCGGCACTACCCTTAGCAAGGGACATAACCTTAAGAGCAAATAAGGGATCGACGTATTCAAGATTCTTATAAAATTCAGCTGCTTGTTCTGGACTAAATGATATAATTTTTCTATGAGTGAAACGAAAGCCATTAGAATGCAATAATTGTAAGATGAAAACCCTTTCTTCCATGTAATCGGGCTTAATTATCAATAATGTATTTTCCGATTTCGCAGACATTTTGCAAAGAAATTTATTGTGATTGATATTTGAATGCCTATTCAGATAAGACAGTTTCTTAAGTTAGTGAGAAAAGTGCAGTTCTTGGGTTGGGTAAAACTTGGATTTCTAAATTCACAACACTACTGACATATGCAAATAAGTGTATTTCGATCCAATGTCAGTTGGTTATTAACGCGCGAACTTTTTTCTCTTTCTGGATTAAGACGTAGCAATGCAACAACTTATTCGAATCACACTTATATATTTTTCATAATTGGCGGGCGCTCTAAAGGGATTATTTAGTACCCTTAAGTGACCGGAATTAAGTCACAGCACGGGCCGAAGGTATAGAAGGGAAGAGCACATTCGTGTGGTGCGCCTGAAGAACGAATCTCTAAACTTAACTGTACGTCCGAAGGTGGACTTGGTAGGTTGGTGAACAGGTAGGCATTCCTAGCGAGGCGAGTATTGCGGGTAAATTCTTGAAGGGGAGGAATGCATGTTCTAGCGAGTCGATTGACTTCGTAGCATTTGTATTACCAATAAGTTTTACCGCTCGCTGTTGAATTCTATCTAGTAGGTGCAGAGAGGTGCTTGGAGCTCCAGACTAGATAGAAGCGTCATACTTAAGTTTTGGGCGGATGTAAGCCTTATATATTGTTACCAGATCGAAAGGGATGATATATTTCTTGCATCACTTTAAGAAATCTAAGCAATTCGCTGCATTTTTGGCGATCTCGAATATGTGATCGTTCCAACTAAGTATTGAGTTGATACACATACCGAGGATGGAAAGTCGTTCGGTTTCAGCAATGCTAGAGCCAAACATGGATAAGAGCGCATGGATAAAAACAATAAGTTTATACAGTTCTCACATGTGTATATATTTACTGTGTATGATTTTTAACCCAGCGTTTATAAAAAATCGAACATTTTTGCAGAAATAAATTTTTTCATCATAATCTTCGTACATTTCGTAACACGACCACTGAGGCGATTGTCCATCTCTTGGGTTTGTAAAAATTGAAGCCATTCATGGATTGTACACTGGACTGGAAATTCTTAAAGTCATTGCCAATTTGGAGCGCCAAGATCTAGAACAAGTGACTGACATCCCCCTTGCACCACTATCGACCGAGAAGTTCGTCACCGTAAAATTACACTTGATACATACAAGCTTGCAAAGAAAGCCAGAAACTTTGGCTTCAGCGGCTCCTAAAAGGCATCGACTTAGGCGATGCTCAGTCTTACCAAATATTATGTCACATAAGAAATCTCTCCGGTAGGTCAAGGGTACCTCAACGCGTTCTAGCCTCGTTATCTGCAGTCACAGTTGAGCTAAACGACGTCCCAAGGATCGCCGACAAAGAGTCATTGTCAATCAAAGGTCTCACTGGCGGAAGTATACAAGCCTGCACAAAAATCTTGGGCAATAGAGGGGCATACACGTTAAACACCGTGTTCAAAGTGCAACTCAAAGAGTCACTTTCGCTCAACGAGTGGCGTCCGAGAGAATCAAGCTGAAAACAACGAATGCTGCTGGTACTATCGCTATGGTTCCCATGGTGGCTATGGTTCCCACGTGCACGAGCCCCTGTAAGTGTTTGCAGGAAAACGCCCCCAACAACGCTTGTAGGGACGTCCGCGATTGCTAAAAAACAAGTCACCTCTTCATTAAATATCAAGTAATTGGTCATCCGTTTCTAAGCCACAGTGGTGTAGCTGCATATGTACACCGCTTGTAGCAACAATTTAAATCACATGCTATGTGTTATACATATATGCGGCCAACCGGATGAACATCAACATATATGGAGCAGATCGTGACTATTGAGACGACGAGTCATCAAACTTGTATGAAGACCCAAATTTCGTCGTGCATGAACATGAGAAACCCATGGGTTAAGCTCCAAAATTTATACTTCACGTTTCAGGTTCTGGTGAAAGTTCGTGTTAGACAAATTTAATCTTTCAGCATTCTCTCGAGTTATTATTCATCGACCAACAACTGTATTCTATCCACATTGTCTTTAAGAGGTCAAAATTGCCGGAACGAAATTTCCCAAACCAATTTGAACATTGGCGTTCAGAACACATTTTCTCCGTACACATAATATTCGCCTTGCTTATATGCATTTTTACCCTTTTTTAATAAAACGGAAAAATATGCCCAAAATGCTGTCCATCTCTCAACTTCGATAGGGTACCAAAAATTAATTATTTCAAAAAGTTCAGCATATTTTTTTTTTAACAAGCCTATCAGCTGTTTAAATATATAGCGGTAAAGTGGTTAAAATGTGGTCGCCTTGGCGTAGTGGATAAGTGCGCCGACCTTCCGCGTGGTGGTCTAGGTTCGATTCCCGGAATTGACATCTCGCATTTTTTCACGGCACCACCTTTTTCGAGTTGCTGACAACAATCAAAGAGTACCAATTGTCAATGAAAAGCTTCTCAAATCTCGCCGTTCGGAGTCGGCAAAAAATTATAGGTCCTTCTACTCGTGAGAAAAGAGTAGAACGCACAACACGAGTAGTTGGTGTTGAAGCTAGGACTTAGTCCCTTGTGGGCTGTAGTGTCACTGAATTATTATTATTATTAAAGTGGTTAAATGTGAATTTGGATGCCAAAATATTCAATAAGATCGGCTGTTGTTTTCACATGAAATTAATAAGTGAACTATTTATTTGAAAGAAATTTTTGTGGGGAAATAGAAAGAAAGCTTTCTAGTTTCAGTTACTACCCACATTATAATCAACTCAAAGCGCAGACAAGCCGATGTAAAGTTAAATATAATATCTATAGAAAAATGCGTGTCGAAATGGGTTTTTTTTAATGTCGTATATCGCATTAAAAACAAAGTCCAATTGTGACTTAAACGCTTAGGGTCAGCACTCTTTATGATCAACTTTGTTTCACGGTCAGCCTGTCCTTCTCGGCAGCCGGTCGGGCTCAGCCCGGTCCAGGTATGTGCACCGATTCTAGAGTCGGAGAATAGGGCTTTTCTGGATAAAGTTAATGCGGCTCTTGATAGGTTGTCTCAGATGGATTCCTATATACTGATGGGTGACTGCAATGCTCATGTGGGTGTGATGTAACGACATGGGAAAGTGTGAGAAGGTGTTGGATTTTTGCTATTCAAATGGCAAGCGCATTAGGAGTTCAAAAAAACATCAGAGAAAAGAAGAAAACCTACAGAAACTGGATTCTTTCGGAAGACTCTGCTTCTCGTGACTGGTGCACTGAGTTGCGAGGAACTTGCGAATAGCCAAAGAACAGTCTTAAAAGGAGTTCGGGTGAAAGTGGTTAGCCATCACAGTTCTGCTCAAAATGGTTTCTAGCAAACAATTCGTCCAATATCATCGAAAGAGTCAAACCCAATAAGTGTGCTCTTCTTTCCAATCAGATGGACATCTTTCAGGTCTGTTCAGTCCCGAATAAGGCACTGAAGATAAAAGACCTGGGGCGGAAATAGCCCAACGGTGGAGGAAGTAACATTGGCGATTGAATCGCTTAAAGTTGGCAAGTCTGCCGGTGTGGATGAAATCCGGCTTTAAATACTTAAGGCTATGCGTAAAGTGGAAGTACCTTGTCTCTCTCGTGTCATTAAAGTGGCCTGAAAATGTGGCAAAACACTTGCGTTTGTTGCTCTTTTGAAAGAAGCTTTAGTCACAGCAGAAGTACAACCGACTTAGAGTGATACTTAAGAAGGCTTGGGAGTATCTACAGTTTTTTTTTAGGATTTAAAATAGTTATACGACTGAGTCCCTCGAAGTAAGCTCTGGAGTGCTTAGCAGAAGTGTCTTTCAATGTCTTTATCCTAACACTGGCAGCTGTATTCGGGAAAATGGTAGTAATGGGCGTGGGCGTTGTTCTTCGCCAAGGGTGCGTCTTGTCACCTCTTTTTCACACGAAGTTGAACGTAGACAAGTCCCAAGTAATGGTAGTTTCCAAAACGCCTGTCCAATGCACTCTAGATGTTAGTGAAGTCCCATTGAAACAGGTGGAGAAGAAGGAGGCCAGTGCTTGGTATCAATGACTCCAATGTTGAGCAGTTACTTCCTCCCACGGGAAGGCATATGTTTCGTTGCTTTGGCCACGAGGCGTGCCTTAGATGCAATTAATTTAATGGGTTCTATTCGGTTTTCGGTTGGTTTGATTAACCTTGAGTAGATTTCGTGTCCTCAGTACTTTAATTTTTCTTATCCGACATTTTAAGTTAAGTTTAAAGAGTCTTTTAAAAACGTTTTTTGAGTTACTTAGGTGTCCCTCACTTCTTTTTCGGTGACTATAAAGTCATTAAAATATACCACACATTCTGACACACCCGCAACCTCTTACATTATTCTTTGGAAAATAACATGCAACACAGAACGGCATTCTTTCGTATTGAAAAGACCAAAGGATGTGTTTATAACCATTACCTTGTTACCTTTTTGAAAGTCTCTGAAAGTTCGATTTTCATGTACGCGTCACTTAAATAGAATTTAGTAAACAGTTGTCCACCACTCAGCTTATGAAAAAGTTCTTTACTTCGAGGAATTAGGTATCGATCGATTTTAATTTGAGGGTTCACAGTCACTTTAAAATCAGCACAAATACGTACTTTTCGTTTGTTTTTTTTTACGGCTACAATTTATTGCAGCTCATTCACTATCACTTACTGGTAAAAGAACATTTTGGGATACCAAGCGATTGATTTTTGTACTCACCTCTTCGTATAGAGCGAAGGGAAGATTATATGGCGTTGAATTGTGAAATTTCGGACGAGCATTTGATTTTAATGCGATATGAGTTAAGCAAGGCCCAAGATCTTAGATAAATATTGACGAAAATTCTTTTCTTAAATCCATGAGTTCTAAGCTAAGAGATTCCTGATATAATTTATAACATTGAGGACTACCAGTGTCTCATTTATTCATATCTCCGACTGTCCTAGGCATCTGTATATCGAACTTCTGAAACCAGTCCATTCCAAGGATATTTAATGTGCGTCGACTATCAGCAACTATCAAGCGGTTCATTATGACGCTTTTACCCTACAGGTCGCTCCTGTGTCGATTTGAAATTTTAACACTATCCTTTTCAAGCTTATGTTAATGAACAGCCTGCGTGAATCGACACGGGTTTGATTTGTTTCGATATGTGGTTTTAATGAATCATACAAATCAATAGTACTTACGGTTTCAAAACATTTAACCAGACTTACGTGCTTGTACTTCTTACCAAGCATGCTCGAGCCGCTATTCCTTTGGTCAAGTTCGGTACGATTTTATTGACTCCGAGGCTTTGGCTTTCATACATACTGCTGCGATGTGTCCAGCTTTCTTGCATTTCGTACGCACTGAGTTGTTTTTTGTAGTGGAAACACTGATCGTGGATGATCGATATTTCGTCCTGGACACGATTTGTTGCTCTCTCCCGCTGCACTCCTGGCTTCGGCACTCATGGAACTCACCCTCTTACCTTTCCGCGGTCAATTTGTTGTTTGTTGGACTGGATTCAGTCCTCCTTTACTCTTACCCTCTCTTTTAAGTTCGCTGCATGTGTTGATTGTTTCTTCTAAGAGTTCTACTTGAATAACCTCCACCCAGCGCGGATTTTTTTTTTTTGTAAGCTGTGGACCGAACGTTGTCATGTGGATTATATAGAATGACTCCCTGCAACTACTGTTATATGGTTTGTTTGCATGAATATTCTGTAGAACTTATAACTAAAGGGATATCTTATAACTATTATCTTTTTGGCAACACTGGTTTGAGCAGTTGACGCACGTTTCGTGTTTTGTTTCACTGTCAAACATTTTCAGTTTGGTTTATAATTTAACCATGAAACGTCTTACAAACAAACAACGCTTGCAAATTATTGAATTTTATTATCAAAATGCGTGCTCTGTTAAGAAAATTTGTCGCACGCTTCTTCCATTTTATGGTCAGTTCATTTTTGGCTCAATGGGTACGTAAATAACAGAATTGTCGATTTTGGAGTGAATATCAGCCAGAAGCATTGCAAGAGCTACCAATGCATCCAGAAAAAGTCACAATTTGGTGCGGTTTATGGGCTGGTGGCATCATTGGACAGTACTGTGGGATTCGGGAAATAAAACTCACTTTTAATACTTCAAATTAACATAGTTTATTTAATTATAAATAATCTTCTCGCGTTTGGTGACGACTGACGTGTTCGACGGTTCAACTACTACTGATCGTTCTCTTTTACTATTCTTCCTTTTATCTTGCTAGGGTGTCCGTTTGTTAAGGGTATGTGTGTGTACGTCTGATCGTCCGTGTTCATCGTCTGTTTGTCCGTCTTCTGTGTATGCGTTCGTATGATTTTGTCTAACAGTTTGGTCGCCTGATCCTAGCTGTAGTTTAGTCGCGTAATTTGTATGTCATTGTAGGGTAAGGTCAGTTCATTTGGCTTCCGATCCCACAGTACTTCTTCAAAGATGATGCGAATCGTAACGTAACTGTGAATGGTGAGCACTACCGTGCTAGATGATATCCAAATTTTTTTTGCTCAAAATGCAGAATCTTGACCTTCATGACATGTGGCTTCAACAAGACGATGCCACATGCCACACACCACGCGCAACAATAGACTAATTGAGAGGCGAGTTTCACATTTTATTTCAAAATTGAAATAAAAATTTTTGAAATTTAAATTTTTAAAATTGTTTTACGTACATATATATATTAGATATATTAAACAAGGACTTTTGAAAAATTTTTCTTTTTTAATTAAAACTATGTGAGTACTCCATACAAGCACATCAATACAATTAAGTATTCCAGTCTGCATAGACTATGTATGTATATGTGTGAATATAAATTCGATAAATATAAATCAATTGGAGGCTATTATAGAATAATTTATTTCATTGTTATATTAGGCTGTGTTTGTCTGCTTCAAATATATTTTCCAAATTAAAGACCCAACAAAATTAAGTGCTTCCGAACTTAACACCAAACAGTGGTAGGAATTAATAGCCCAATATCTTACACCGGCCGGAGGATATATAGAAGCTCTCTAATTTCAATACAATTGCTCAGGTTTTGCGCCCCGAGTGATTTCGCCTTCTTCCTTTTGGTCGGAAAATTCGAAGATTTTCGTTTTCAACAAATCCTTTCAGTCTAATTTCTAACAAGCAATTCACTTAACATCAATAAATTTCATCCCGAAGCCCACATCATTAACTGAAATTCACGATTTCGCATTCAAGTGCTTAGCCACGGTGTCACTTTCAAGCACGAGTGAGATTTTCATTACATGCACGTACACATACACTCCAATTTTTGCCCCTCAAATAATTAAATACGTTGTGTATACACCAGCGTATATGACTGTGTATTTGTAGGGGTTGCTTTTCAGGGTTATCCTACTGAGAGATAATTGAATTTTTCAAGGCTTCGGGGTATTCATTCAGGGCAAATGGTGTAGGAGGTACATACTCACTCAAGATACTTCTCACGCACGCCTTAGCTAACAAAACGTATCCCTTTTTGTGGGGTAGGCGAGCTGTCGTTAATGCTATGTGCCTTTACCTCAAGGCAATTACCTTCTCGAATATTCGGAGAAAAGTTAAAAATCGGAGCAGGAAGCATGGGTGAGATATCCTTACTATACAGGCATCCGCTTGTGTACGCATGGATGCTCGCCGAGAGAATGCATCATTGAGCTTTGGATAGGAAATGTGAAAAAAGGTAATGATGGTGACATGACATTTAATGAGCCATGAAATTGAGCCTCTATTTGGGTGTGTGTTTGTTAGAAGCACGTTGTTAAATGTGTGCATCATTTTGAAATTTTGTTATTCACTTTCAGGTAATGAAAGAAATATAATTTTGATATACTTTTGGATGTCGAGGAGTTTATGAGTGTGGATTTTTGAATTAAATTCTTTGATATTTAAGCGGACGTTAAGGTGCCTCTTAAAGTTGATGACGGTAATCCAATTGGTTTTTTAATACCCACACGTGGTTGAATGCCTTAGGATATTATATGGAAGCGCTTGTATAAGGGTAACGAGAAATGATTTATTAATTTACTTTCTTGTGTTTTTGTTTGACATGAATGTAACCGTCTGTTCTCAGTATCTCTTCTAGTTTATTGCGAGTCCCCTGAAAGGCTTTAAGTAGTAATGCTCCTTGATGCCAGAAGTGAAACAAATCAATGCAAATTTAATTTGCATTTCTCGTCCTTTCCTCGTCCTGAACGTACTTTTAATCAATTTCTAATTCATTATTATAATCTCAGTTTTGCAGGGTTCTTTATAATTTTTTTCTCAGATGTCTGTGCATTTAGTTAACATCCCTACTTAAAATTAACATCTTGCTGAACTTTGTTTATTGAGACCAAATACAGCCGTGCAGGGAATTCTGTATGTATAAGTATATACTAAAAAAGTAGAAATTAGTTTGGCACCGTGTCGTTAGATGATTCTAATTTCCCGAAGCCGTTAAGCCATTGACAAAGAAATACGGACCAATGACATCTTTCCATCACCAAGAAGCATATCGACGGCATTGTGAGTGGCCGGCAGTTTAAAAACTGTGAAAGCCAGGAAAATTGGGGTTATCAGCAATCATTCAATATTTTCGACTTACCGTGCATTACGATGATGCGCTGGCCTTACAACACTTTCTTTAATTTTTATTTACAATTTAGGCAATTCATTGCGTTGTTGCGATTGTTATTCGGTCTATTGTTAATGGCAAATAGTCGACTGTTATTGTGACTATGACATCTGAGTTTCGCAGGGATCAAGACCAGCAACATGTAATGTTATAGGCTAAGATTAGGAAGGATAATTGTGCTTCCGCACCAGCCTTAACCATTCAGAGCTGTTTGGAAATTCAAAAAATGCAAAGAACAGAACATGAGCCAGTTTGATGTCCGGCCTCCTGAGTGAGTATTATTGTTCGAATAGAATGATAACACTTGAATTTTTCTTTACTCATTTGAGATCTATTAAATGGATCGCGTCTTTTTAGTGGCGAAAGGTGTGTTCAGCTCTGAAATCAGCTTAAACATTTATGTTCACATTTCTCATTATCGGAAAGGGTTCCGGAGTTAAGGACAAATAGACTCCCGTGTGCAATATACACATTTGCCATCCATCAGAGTTGGTCAATAACGCTTGATGTATTGATATATATATGATATATTAAATCACATACATATAAGGGGATTACGAAATCGTCCTTGAAGTATGGTTCATCTGAGGGAGAAAGAAGACAAAAATATTATTTTTTGGGAAAATTTATGAGAGCCTAGGGAAACAAGATTACGAGAAAGCATGGCAAATGGCAACCCGATATATAGGCAGATATGTACTTCTTTATCATTCCTTGCTTATTAGGGCTTTCTTTATTGATGATGTGATTAACTTACTAGTGAGAGTTCCGTCTTCTACATTTATATATATAAGACAGAAAAGTGATCGATATGGAAAATTAAAAATCGAGCTTGCTAAAACCATGTAAAATTTTTACTCGAGTTTTTCTCTTTCTTGCAAACATATTTTTTAATTTTATTTCACTGGGTTTCAGTAACATTCACCCAGGAGGTCAGACATCAATATGGCTGATGTTCTGTTTTTTAAAAAGCTCCAAATGGTTACGGCTTGTGCCGATATTCTGCGCACTACTATTAAATATTCTGCGCACATTGGTATGTTTTGCCCATTGCTCTATACACAATACATCTACTAATTAACTAATCCTGGATACAGGATCAATCTTCATAGCAAACGTTACAAGCTCTCCAGCAGGAATAAGAACGTACATTAAAACGTTCACTAGCTTAAGAGTAATTATGAATGCAAATGTTGCTTGAGTTGAGATCTCTAAGAAGTTATGAACTTCCTTATATACAGGTTTATTCAAATACATAAGAAATGTAACATTTATAACGTAACACATGCAATTGTGGATTAATTAGGATCTGCTGTATGCATCTAGTTATAATACGCCCTGATGCACTTTCTTGTTGCAAAAAAGTTGTGAACTTTTATTTGACGGGCGAATTTGTCATATTCAAACAATTATGCAAACATATATTTTCTTCGTAAACGTGACGTTGCTAAAAATATATTCGCATAAATCGTAAATAATAAACAGTTTTTATATTGGTATTCAAGCATGTACGTCTTATGCAGAAAAATACTTTTCTTCCCTCCGAGGAAAGCTCTTAATTTATGCGTCATAAAATTCGTGTATATTATTCTTTTTTTTCCTTAAAATATTTACTTTAGAAACTCACAAATCACCACAAAATTTTGCTTCTAAGATACACCCTCTCGTCAATTTAACAAAAAACAGAACAGATGCGACACATTAATATGTTTAGCAGATGGCAAAGAAGGCTGTTTTTCCTTTCTTTGAAAATAAAGATGAGTTGACAAAATTCATAAAAACGAACAGAGCCAGTCTGTCAGTCAGCCCTTTTCCATAAAGACTAAGAAGGACATCTGGAAGAAGGAATATTCCACATATTAACATACAACAGATTTACAGATACATGTGCACAAATATTTTTTATGTATATGTCCTGGGAATGTTTCATCGATAATGATGATATTGCGTTTTATGTGGAGCATCTCATTTCATATTTCAATTTGTTGTTATGTGCGCTTTTAAGGTATCGTTTGACTTTCGATACCACTAATATAGTTACTAAGTGCCATAAATTATTCTGTAAAACCATTTACCACCCTATCCCCCCCCCCCCCCTCCCATCAGTGAAGTTTATGCCTCCTATTTTTGCCATTTACACATTTATCACAGCATAGTAGGTTTTGTCAGGGAAAAACTAATTGGCAAAGGATTCAGTATTGTTTATATGTATGTACATTTATGATTTTGTGTTTTATCAAACGGTCCACTAGGGTTTTGTTTTATCTGCACACAGAACAGAGTCTTTTGTACTCTGGAGAACGAAGTTCATATCTCGAACAAAATTATCCATATGTCATACGGCTTATCGTTTCTATGCCCGATTACGTTTCTCTATTTGGGTCGAGTTTGTAGGACTTATAACCGATTCTATGCTGCAAATAAACAAATTGAAAAGCTACTGCGATCTTTGGGACTTAAAGATAAACACTTCTAAGTCAAAAATCATGGTTTTTGCCACTGGTCGAGGTAACAGGACTGCACGTGAAAACTGGACTTTGGAGGGTGAGCCGATCGAAGTTGTCAAGGAGTTCAACTACCTGGGTTTTGCTATAAAATCGAATCTTGATATGAGCGCACATGTTCACAAGAAAGCTGTAGCGGCTAAGACATCAATTAATCTAATGTGGAGAACTTTCTTTGGTAACCAACGAATCGGCAGTGCGTCAAAGTTCAAGGTTTTCAATGCCACTGTGAATTCTTGTCTCTGCTACGCAAACCAAGTGTTTGGATTTAAGTTCTTTGAAGAATGCGAAATTGTACAGCGGTTTTTCTTCAAGCGAATTTTTAAACTCCCGCCAACAACTCCTTCATACGCTATCTACGTGGAATCTGGTTTGTCGCAAATCTACCATAAAAATCTGAAAGCGAATGCAGACTATTTAATTAAAGTAATGCGTAGGTCGAATAATAATCTTTCAAAGAGGCTTCTTAAGATGGCGCTTCGATATAATTTATCACCTTTTAAAGAATGGCATGAGCTCGCAACCTCACTTGACATTGCACTTAGGCTTACTGAGGAAAATTCAGATGAATGGGAGGATAAATTATACGACTGCATTAGGAAACACGATGACAAGATGTATCTAGATTGCCTAAATCGAGCTCGTTCCTCTTCGTCGAGGCATATGTACAAACATCTTAACCATACATTGGGGTCCAGCAACTACTTTAGAACAGAACTCTCAAATAGACAAATAAGCATTATTTTTAGAGCTAGAACTGAACTGCTGAGACTTAACTACGTACCGCATCGACAAGATGTCAATGCCACCTGCACTCTTTGCAATCGCAATGAAGTCGAAAATATATACCATTTTATAGCAATATGTCCTATATTACTAGAACTGCGTCTGCTTTATTTCTCAAAAGTTTCTCTTACCCTTGAAGAAACGAAGAATATACTCAATGGCACGGAGGGTTGGAACCTGCTTTATAGTTTTTGTATTCATGCCTTGAATTACCGTAATAGTTTCAGTTAGCAGTAAACTCTTTCTTTTCTATAACTTTATTCATACAGTTTTACTTTTTTTTTGTCTGTGCCCACTGTATTATTTCAAACAATGTCAATCTCCAACAGACGGCATTTTGCCATGTTAAATAATTTTTCTTTTTCTGTTATTAGTTGTTAAAGTGAAGATCAATAAAGAATGTTTATAATAATATAATATAATAACCGATTCTATGCATTGTAAACGAAGCGTAAGTATGCAGATAAATACTAAGATGCATAACCATTTTATTTTCCTTTTTTCTAGAGAAGAAAGTAATAGTATTCAATTTTAAGTTTCCACTCAATTTCATTTATTGCGGTATAAGCTATTCTAACATTACATGACAGTTAATTAATAATAATAATAACAATTGAGTGACACTACAGCCCACAAGGTAGCAGAGCCTAACTTCTACAACAACTACTGGTGTTGTGCATGCTACTGTTCTTTCACGAGTAAAGGGACCGGCAGTTTTTTTGCCGACTCCGAACGGCGAGATTTGAGAACTTTTTCATACACAATTAATACTCTTTAAGTGTTGTCAGCAACTCAAAAGAGGTGGTGTAGTGAAAAAATGCGAGGTGTCCCGCCCGGGTATCGAACCTAGACCTTCTGTGTGATGGTCGACACACTTACCACAACGCCACAGCGACCACATGACAGTTAATTATAACATAAAAAAACGTTTGTGTGGTAGTTATTTCTCTGGTTTGTGGAAACAGTGGAGAGATCCATGTAGAAGAGGCATGTAATAGAACTAGCAGGTACAAAGAATTTGGAGTTCCTTGTACCTCTCCCACCATCACTATCAAGAAAAGAAAAATATGGCATTTCCCGACAGCTTTACTAAGTTCTCAAACTTACCGAGCTGCAAGGGTCCTTACCGAACTACTTCTTCTTGTGGTGCTACAGTCCGGGTGGACCTGAGCCTCAACCAACATGACTCTCCAGCCAGCACGATCTTTCGCCAGCTGCTGCCAGTTGCGCACTCCAAGTTGGTTGAGGTCCTTCTCCACTTGTGTGCGCCACCTTAGCCTAGGCCGTCCTCTGTTGCGTTGTCCCAATGGCTCAGATTCGATAACTTTTCGGGCCGTAGCAGTGGTGTTCATACGCTCTATATGGCCTAGCCATCTTAAGTGTTGTATCCGGAGGCGCTTAACTAGCCGCATGTCGCTGTACAGCGCATAAGGTTCGTCGTTAAATCTTCTCCTCTAGATGCCATCAACGCAAACAGGACCAAAGGTGTTATATATAATGCAACCTTAGTCCTTCGACGGCTTTACAACTCAACTCAGCGGCTGCGTTTGATTTCGGTACGGTGTTTTTATCCCTATTTACCGCGGAGCCGAGGTAGACGAAGTCCTTGACTATCTCGAAGTTTCTGCTGCCTAGTGGGACGCTCTGTCCGAGACGTCGATGTTGTGTGTTCTTCCTTGATGACAGCATGTACTTCGTTTTACCCTCATTAACCACCACACACCTTTTAGCCGCTTCCGCTTCAATGCCAGCAAACGCGTCATTAACGGCTCGCTGTGTTCGTCCAATCAAGTCAATGTCGTCGGCGTAAGCTATTAATTGAACTGACTTTTGGAAGATTTTACCAAACTACATAAGTACTTTTAATAAAGTCATCTCAACCGAACCTACGGTATAGAGACCAGGTGATCGCGGACGTTAGACAACTTGGTTTTGAGTACTGGAAGCAGAGTATCCAAAATAGTCAGAAATGGGAGGAAAAAAAATTTGAAAATCATATATTGATATCTCTCACGTAACTTCACACACGACTGAATCTGCAGAACCTAAAGTCTGATGTGGCGAAAATAAAAAATCTTGAAAATATTAGAATTATGACTTTTTGTTGTTGTGTTAAACCCAAAACCGCCGAAGTGGAAGACCAGTTAACATTTGTTGACCTATTTTTTAAAGCTGCATCTAGATATATGCGTTCAGAAGAATTTCAATTAACTTCGTAAGTGGTGTTGCTTAAAATAATGGAGAAAATTTGTTGCAGTTACACTTCATTGCCACTTTGCGTTAGATTTCACTTTAGGTGATTACAGCCTTTTGGTCAAGATAATAAGTCAATCCCCGATGACGGATGAAAACTTTAATATTTTGTCACAAAATTTTGAAACACTCCTTTTAACACAAAATGTCAAAAAATTTTGTTCCAACGGATGATAAACACGTTTGGTTTTTGGTTTTGCGTTTGAGAGCGATTCGAGTATAATTCTAACTCTGTATTGTTAGCTGACTTTTTATGAGTCTGCCCTCGCGTTATGTTTGGCATTAAAATCGCCACCAATAATTTTATTTAGTTTTATCGAATTCAGATTAAATCTCGCATCGATATGGCGAATTGTTTCCATCCGAACCAGGATACGTATTCGTTTGTGTTTTATTATTGTCTCATCCAGCAGATTAAATGTCAAGGCCAATAGGATGCTGAGCAGGTCATACCGCAGTAACTTTTGTTTTTCTTTTTTTCATATGTCTTCAGGTTGACGGTAGTTAGATCTTTGCTACTGGTAGAAGGAAGAGATACGTTGGGTTGGCAATGAACAACCTTTACTTAATGTGCTGAAGGTTAATTCGAGCTACCTTAACGGATAGGTGAAAAATCTTTCAGCATCAAAATCCTACAAAGAACAGCAACCTTTTTTTACACGTGTTTTGTATTTGTACATGTTGCATATTTCCATTTCACTGACGTCCTAAATCGCATTGGGGTGTTCAGATTACTGTTGTAGTAGAAGTAATGCGACTCGTGGGTAGATATTGACGCCCGGGATCTGATTTGTCCAAATTCCTGATGATTGAATTTTGATGACATTCAGTGTCTTGAAGCTGCTTCTTGAACAGTTTCACTATGTACTATTGCAATCGGACCCTGACCGCATTTCAACTTTGTTGCCATTTGCCTCATTCTCAATACGCAAATTAAATGCACTTCTTCCCCATCACGGTTATGAGTCAGAATTTGCAAAAAATATCTAAGTATATACTCAGCATCCTAGTGATGATGTTCACTTGAACTTGCTTTGAGGGGATTTAGTTAGACTGGTTCGTTTTCGACCGTTCCTTGGGGTTCACCATACAACGTGAACAGGCCGCAAGATATTCTGCTTGCGGATCTAATCTGTAGGGTCCACCTCCTCTACTCATCTTATCAGCTCTACTCGGTAGATATATGTAGGAGAGATTGGACTCATCGGAACTTCAAGGATATTAACCACGCTGAAAATTGAGTGGTTTAACTCATTTATCATGTGTTTGCCCTACTCCAATAGAGTGAACACACTTACTTCTCTAATATTCTGAACTTCGCTTATGTCGTTTTAGAATCGCATGTATTTTTGAAACATTCAACTTCTGGATTTCTTCTCTTACACAACTTAAAGAATTCAATTGTAATAAATAGCTTCTCAGATTATCGATATATATCCGTAAGTTCGCTTAAAGTGTATTATTATTTTTATAGTAATTAACTCTTTACAATATTATGGCTATAATAACTGCCCAAGGATTAGAATTTCAAGATATGTTTGTATTTTCTGATATGTATAAGATTAAAGGCATTTAATTAGCTTAATTGACCAACATCATAAACGTAGTTTTAACAACCTGAAAAAGAAGTTCTACAAAATAAAACCGCAGCAACGACCGCTTTGTAATCAGACGACTAGCGTTCAAAATTAAAAAGATAATATATCAGTGAAATATGCAGTCGTTTTGCAGTACAATAAAAAATTAAAAACTCGAAACTTACACAGTCAACAATATGCTGCAGATGAAATTGTCGGTACTTTTCCTGCTTGCTTTTGTAAATAATTTACGAAATATGTTCGCTTTAAGCGGCTCTGCTATAGTATGGCATATACGCGATAATACAAATTTCCAAAATAATGAGGAAGCGTGTGCAGAATGCAGTGAGCAGAATTCAGGGAAAGTGGATTAAACTTCAACCAGTTCCCCCTTTAGTTGGATACACTGAAAATAAACATTATTGTGTTTACTCCAATTCTGCTGTATATACCTCTCTGCGCGAGTATCCAAACATTTAAATGAACTGCCATTAAAACTGTTTTTCGGTTGCACACAGAGTTTTGCAAAGTTTATTCACCCAGTCACTTAAATATTTCAATACATTCTGAATGGAAGGAAATATTCTGAGAAATAAAATGAGATGAGAATACACTTAATAGCTTTTATTTTCTTTATTTGGTTGCAACTCCTATATTTTGCAGGGTTGAAATTACGTGCAATTACTTACACATATATATACATATACAGTTCTGTGTAACGCTAATAGATTTTAATGTACATTGTTGAATAAACATATAATAGTAATAGAAAATTGGATTCTTTCAGGGTAAGTATTTTCTTTAACATTTCTGAATATAATAAATTGCAGAAATAATAAATACTGTAAAAATGTATTCTATGAGAAAAAAACCTTCAATTACAATGCGGAAGAGATAAGAGTGAAGTAATTTAAATTAACAATCCAACTGGCTTAATGGGTAAGAAACCAGAAGCACAAAGTCGGCGAGACTTGATGTATGTAGCAGGAATGAAATCCGGACATGTTAACTAATCAAAATCAATCATAAAGCCGAAATTGTAAAATGACATTTGAGTAAGATTCTTGCATGCCATCGTAAGCGATCAAAAACTTTAGCTTGTGTGTACAAGCCCATTCCTCCCACTCCGTACTCATATTTTAATCAACTCATAGTTGTCAACCCACAGAGAGCTGTTAATGAAGCAGTTGCTGCCATTGAAGTGGAAGCGGCTAATATCGGTGTGAGGCCTAAAAATTAGATGCTGTCATCAACATCAACATCGCCGTCTCAAACAGAGCACACCAGTAGTCAGCAGAAACTTCGAGGTAGTCAAGCCGAGACAGACGAAGGTCGGACGGCCTATGTAGATATGTCGCAGAGAAGTGGAGGAGGATCTCAACCACCTTGGAGTGCGTAACTGAAGGCATCGGGCTAGAGATCGTGGTAATTGAAGAGAAATATTGATTGAGTTCCAGGTCTAACGCGGACTGTCGCTCTAATAAAAGAAGAAGAAGAAGAATTCTCAAAGAAACAGATGCCCGACTAAAAATCAACGTCATTTACGAAACCATGGATAGTGATCGATATCAATGTACAAATAATAACAGAAATCAAAACGAGGAAAGTTCGCGTAATAGAAACAGGGAAATGAACGAACAAAATTTTCGTTCAGCAGCCTTAAGTCAAGGTAATGATAGAAGAAAATACAAGAATGTGTTTCTTCATACAAAAAGGTGAAGTACAAAAGTAAAGGGATTTTGGATGGCAAAATAATACGTCACAGTAGCTGTCCTACTCATTCTATCTCATTTCTTCCATTGATAAAATCCTGGATAAACTTAGGAGATATCAATACTTCACAACCCTCAACTTGTCGAAGGTATTCTACCAAATGGCACAGACGAGTTGGATATACATAGGACCTCAAAGAACCAAACTTATAAAACAAGTGATTGGCCCTACTGAGTATTACCGGAAATTTATTAATGACAATTCGAAGAAAGTAAAGCAATAACGAAATGATGTAAAACACTAATATATCAGACCACGAATATATAGAATCACCTAGCACCTCAAAAATTCTTGTGTATCTGGATTTTAATATGTTCGTTCTAACAGCTTGTGCCAGTAAGTATTAGATTAGAGAGATGGCGATTAAAATCTCCTAGTACAATTTTGACATCAGATACAAAAAAAAGGTGCAAAGAATTGAACACAGAAACGCCTTCCCGAATAAAACCGTATTAAATAAATATTGTCCAAAATGTAATAAATCCGATAAGTGTTATTTTAAGATTTTCAAAACTCAAATCATCATAAAATCAGCCTATTGAAAAATCATTTGAATTCCAATAACCCTAATTTCATTCCTGTAGAAGACGAAACATTTATATGTTATGCTAGATATGGTAGTATAGATATGGTAGAAAACAATTTTTTTAAATCATTTAAAAACCAACGGAAAACAGAAAACCATGAGATGTTTAAAATTATAACAATATATTAGAAGCGAAGAGAAACTAACAACGTAAATTCAAAAGGAGCACCTAAGGTATAACCGCGTTGTGTAGAAGACGTGCATAAGGAAATATGTGTCAGTTATTATAATCCAATAGCAAAGGAAAGACTTATTCAATTCAATTCAATTGTGAAATTTGTAATTTTAAAAAATAACACAAAAAATCCCCTAAAGCAATTTTTAAGCTACCCGAAAACTCTATTCCATTCTAAATAATAGATATTTTTCAGTCTCTACTTAATCACTATTTATTACAATCATCGACAAATTTTTCTAACATGTATGCGCTATAAAGGTAAAAGGAAGGACAGGGCACGAATTCAAAAGATCCCTCTGCTTCTACTTTCTCCAATTTGGATAATTTAAAAAGATCATAGCAGATGATGTATAAGGCTCAATAAAAAATTGTTTGTTTAACTTAAATATAAAATTACACTTTACTTCAAGTAGTAACCATACACCCAACGCTGATGTGGAAAGACTACAGATAACAAATGCAATAGACACAACTTTTCATTGAAGAAAGAACAAACAGAAATTTTATATTTGTACCAGAACATTATGACCTTTACCGAGGCAACATGTGCTTATTTTTTTCTTATTTTAACAGAAATTAAGGAAGTCATCTTAGGGACTACAATACTCGTATAATAGCAAAGAATCTCATTTCTGTTATTTTTTATTTTTATTAAATATAGGAACTGTAAAAAAATGCAAAAGGATAATATTTGATACATTTATCTTACCATAAGTTGATCGTATGAATCCCAAAGCTGTTGGATGAACAATTTTTGTTGTTAACAAATTATGAAGCATTAACAACGATTTAAAACGTATGTTACATTTCTTATGTAAAATATTTTTTTAAGTATTTGTGTGATCTTCTTTTGCCACATTGGCTCATATCTTTTGTCTTCACAGCAAAAAAAAAACCCTTATAAAATGACTGAAAGAAGAACCGAAATACAGTAACTGTTAGACTTTTAAATGCCTATCGATGCAACTTTTTTTCCATACTATTCTAGCCGGTGTCCAAATCCAGGCATACGGTTCAACAGTTTCTAATAGTAATTTAATTTCAGTTCACTTTTGACCAAAAATCAGAGATACACTTTCGGTTAACAAACACCTCAATTGCAGCAAGCTTGTTGTCCAATTTTTTTGCAACGTATCCTGAAAATTAAATTATCGCTTCATAGGCAGATCAAAGAGAACATCCTCGTCGCCCCACGAACGAACGGATGCCGAAATGCAAACGACATAAAACTAGAAAATGAAATCAGATCCCGTGTTGTGTATAGGAAAATCTCTGTGGGGAAAGTGGAAAGTCATCAACTTTTGTCCTTGCCACAGTAGCCGAGGAAAGGATATTTTGTGTTTTTGTTTTAACGAGCATGGGCACTATTTTTTTTTCATTGGATACAACCTCTACGGAATTCATCCTTCTTTCTTTGTGGACACATTGTCCGTGCATAGACCAATTTATGATGAATGGTCAACATTTGCACACAACCTTTTCCCGTACCATACACCTCCCGCTCCAAAACAACATTTGTGTTCATTTCATTTCCTGTCACTCAGCGTTAGACGAAAAGTGACAACTATAGTAAATGTGCCATAGGCTATTGCAAGCTAAGGATAGGGGCAAAAATTAGTAAATAATTGCTTGAGATAAAACTACGGTCCGGAAATTATAAATTCATCCTTAGCCAAGAGCGACAAGCACGGAGGAAGGCAGGGACTTACTGCAGTTGCCATGTCATGGAGAATTAAGTTAAAACACTTATTAGCATATTATGAAGTTTTTGTTACGCTAAATAAGGAACTACCACGTAATGTGTTTCCCATGAAACCAAAATCTAAGCAGTGTGGGGTTGAAGGTTGCGTTCCGGTCCGTTGGTGGCTTTTTTTTGAGTTTATATTTTAAGTGATTAATGATCCTTTTAAGACCAACAAAATCACGTGACAGCTCGTTTGTATGCTAATTAAAACGGTTCAAAATAAATTACGGTGGCCAAGATCGTGTTTATCTTAATGTTCATCTAGAATACGTCCTTTAGAATTGCTGAAAGACGAAATTTTAAAATGGCTTTGTTTTGTGTAACTGACAAATAAGACTATTGTTTCCGGAGCCGTTATTTAGCACCATCAACAATAGAGCTAACTTAAAGTATTTGGTTAATTTCATCCAGATGATTTAACCTTAATGCCTAACAAGCATATATTCTGTCCATTTTAAGACCTTTATAGCGCACAGGAGGAGACAACAAATGTCTTGGTACTAAATTTTTTATTTTTTTTTATTATTTATTTATATATTTATATGGATTAAGAAATCCATTCATTTACATACAATTTTTTTACAGGGGTGAAAGAAACAGATATATGATTAAGAAGAACTGCTATCTATACTTCATAGGGAACTGGATGCGAAAGCAGTCAGACTAAGTAAATTAAAATTAACAACATTCAAATGATAATTGGGGGTCAGTCAAAATATTAAATTTAGTAACAATAAGAACAATAATAGCCTGAACTAGTATTTAAATTAAACCAAGACGCGCATCAAATCATTTATTTCATTATAATCAAAATTAAAAAGCCATGACTTCACCTTTTTTAGGAAGACGGATTCAATACGTATGCATCTTATACAATGTGGAAGTTTGTTGAATAATCTAGGGGCACATACTAGGAAAAATTGTGAAAAAGTGCAAGGGTTGTAAACGATAAACACTAATTAATAAACGTAATTAATAATTACGTACTAATTTCCCAGAAGTATTATAAAAAAAATATTTCCGAATTATCAAAATTAGATGTGCTATATTTTTTACAATAATAAATTAAATTAAATTTATTTAAAAGAACGTATATTAAGCCTTTGGACTGCATCAATAGTTTTTTTCATTTTGACCACCAATTTTCTAGACCAAGCTTTTTATTAAGGCCACCTTTAGCGGGAATTACTTCCATGTTCGGCGGAGCATAACAAAAATGCTCCAAAAGGCCCCAACAGGAAACTATCAAAATGCAATTTTTGAAAATTTGGTTGTTTAAATGGAGAAATGTCGGGTATTTTTCGGCATTTTTTTTAAATTTTCCTACGATTTTCCTTCGAATGCTGGTATTGCGCAAATACTTTGGGCATGAACCAGGAAATTTTTATTTTACTAAATGCAATATTTTAGGTTATGAAAGTGTTGTGTTATAACAAAGTATATTATTTGTATTACTGTTTTATTGCAATGTCGTAAAATATACGTCCGGCTTACATAGTGGAATAGTAGCGAAATAGTAGATAAATATAGAAATAACTGAAACTGAAGCTTAAATTCTTCTTCAACAAGTACCTGATCATAAAGTAAATAGGCTTATGAAGACTATAGATCGCACTATATTCCAATCGCAAGAAAACGTTAGTCTTACGCTTTTGACCAAATGGATTTGTGATGGATCTTCTGGGCAAAGTGAATTTAGGCAAACATTTTCAAATGAAGATTCGAATACATCCGATTCGTGTTTATTCATGACATCGTTGGTACCGCTGCAATTGATGGAATTGGATGTTAATAGTTAAATTTGGAAAAATCCTCGATTCTCTTCAACACGTGGGCAGGTAAAATTAAAACTAAAAAAACAATCTATGGACCTAATACGTGAACAGAGATCAATAGTTGAAAACAAAATTCGGAATTTACATGAAATTATAATTGCAACTAACACTAGTGCATTTATGTAAAACATGAATTGTATTTTACAATGATTGATGGTCTTCTTCTGCAAGTTCAGGTTTTATTTGTGAGATGAAATGAATGACAACACTGCTATAAACAAAAACAAGCAATGAAAAAACTCTGAAATTATTAATTTCCTATCTACGTGCCCGCATTAAATTCATGGAATACTTACTATACATAACTTATAATTTGGAGATTAAAGCATAGGAGAGGATTAAATGTACATATTGTAAAGCAAGGAACTGGTAAAACTAATGATAGTAACACTTCTCGAAGATTTTTCAAGAACTCATCGTCAACAGCAGAAATTACATCCATCATCAACAGCAGAATGAAATATCTAACTTTCAAAAAAGATTCAGCGTCGTCCTCGAGATAATATCGAGCAACTACTAGTTCACGCGATTAATTTGGAGTTTATGCACAGGAAACTGCAGCTATGGCTATAAATATATATCCCTATTATTATATGCTAGCAACGATTCATAGAATTCTATTGCACGGAGCAGATATAATATCATCAGCAGCATTGTCAGAGGAAACCCCGAGTAGCCGAAATAAGGATTATTGGCACTATCAAATTAATAATAGCAAAAAATTTTCTCTTTCGGCTACGAATGAAAATGTAATTCATCAAATATTGGCATTATCTGATCTCTGGTTGACATATTTTAGGCCTGAAACAAAAATAAAGGATTCACTTCGACCTAGTAGTAAAGCGCTAGCCTTATTACACTTAATTCCGACTTTAAAATTTTTTACAACGAAATTTTGTCAGTAAATTGTATTGAATGTAATTTTCTAAATAGGTACGAATTTCAGCTTTGTTTCTAGCCTAATTTATTGTCGTAAATTGTTAAGTATTTTTTTTTTTTTTGCAATTCAACCAAAAAAGTGCTTTTTTTTTTTCATTTTTTAACTTAAGATTACTCCGTAATCCTTCATGACTACGCTCCTCATAAAACCAAAGGGTTTCTTCTATGTGGCGTCGTAAAACCCAAAATGCCCTCTTGACAACATATCAATTCAAATTTCATTGTATGTGTAGGCAGCGTCGAATATTCAGAGAGTTTCAGTAAGTAATCTGTTGCAATGGTAGTTTTCCGAACTAAACCGTGCTGGTCTGTCTCCACTCCGTTGACTCTTTTTATCCGGGTTCTTACCTTGAATACAACAAGAAAATCGAGAAGTGTTCATTGATCATTAGACCGCCGGGTCAGTTATTAATGTTGAGATGTGAGATTCGCGTACTTACTACGGAGAGGTTCCATCCCAAGGCGACGTCTGCACCACGTCTGAAAACATTGCTTTCAGAAATGAGTGTTTTATATATTTAGACAATCTAAATTTATTGATAATGCTTAATAAACTTAATAAATTTAATAAACAAAGATAATATGATTTAGAAATATTTTCTGACCTGGGTTCAGTTTTGTTTTAATTGAGAACTCTTGGAACTATTTCAAAAATAACCAATAGTGGTACCTTCTGGCACCACAATTCGCCTTTACTACTCATACTGTGTCTGGATTGTTGTAATAATAACGACCTTTTACTGTCACCCACAAAAGAGTTTAAATGAAATGAAATGGCTAGCTGACATCACCAAGTCGGCTGACAGCACGGAAATTTGGGAATTAGGTTTACAAAAGAGCGATTGTCACATTGGCCATGTAAAATGGGTCGTCATTCTTCTTTATTTTAGTAAAAGGTAATTTCAACTTTGACTTTCATACCACTTACGTTCAAGGCAGAATTTCTGCAGTATCAAAATTGCCAATATAACCAAAATAACTCGTTGATGACCCACCCTGTATTAAGAAAGAGTGGAAGAGTGCAAAGTATTGGAAGCGACTACTTTTTTCATCTCTCTAGTAATTTTCAAACACCATCCCTAAAAAATGAGTCTTCTCTGGCATCGACCCGATCATTGAACTATGTGACGAACCGGTGACCATCCAAATCGTTTTGCCTCCATGGGGAAAGCCAGTACTCGGAAGGAGCAATGTCTTGAAAATATGGGGGTTGGGCCAAAACCTCACATTTCAGAGTTTCCAGATAGTTTTTGTCCGCTACAGTAGCGTGAAGTCGAGCGTTATCACGTTGTACAATCACCTTGTCATGCCTTTCGATGGTTTCTAGCAGTTTTTTTCACGTAATTCAGGTCATAGTCGATTATTTTTCCCATCAATGGTTTTGCCTAGGTCTAGCCAACTACACTCGTCTGGTCCCACCATATGCAGAATATGACCTTCAGACCGTGAATGTTTTTATTTTGCGTCGTTTTAGACGATGACGGAACGGGCTCACCAGGCTGTGGATAGTATTTTTTCTTCTTGAGGTTATCGTAGTATATCCACTTTTCATCTCCATCCGTGAAAAAATCCCCTTCTTTTTCAAGAAGCAATTTCGAGGTGAAAAATCGTTTTCGACGTCTCTCGGTTTCGATTGGTACGGCACCCAATTTCTTTGCCTTTGAATTATTCGAAATTTCTTTAACCTAGCGAAAATTGTTTGCTGGATCCCTCCCATCTGTTTTGGCAAGTATTTTGATCCAATAAAGGATCCAATTTCTCATCTTAAAACTTTTTGGGTTGGCCAAGACCCTCTCTTTCTTCGACCACTTTTGAAACGTCGAAACAACTCTCTGCGTGATTCATTGGTCGGAGGTTCCAACTGATTACAAAATAATATATCGAAACAAACTTGTTTGAATATAATATAATATAATAATTAAAAGGATAACCCTTTTCATTTTTAGAGGAAAAAACGTTATATAAAAAAATGCATAACAACAAGTGAGTGATTATTTGTGAGAGCATAAAATATATAGTTAATATTATTAATATTTTTGTTAATTTTCTGTTATATCGAATAATACATGGTGGATTACTTTAATCAATTTGTTTTGTATTTGTCAAAATATTCAATTAGAAAAATTAGTAAAGTAAATAAAGTCGGAGGACTATTAAGTTCAACAACACAGCTCATAACAGCTTATGCCCTATTAAGATTTTTTCAGATTGCTCAACACGCAGATGAAAAAGATAACGTAGTTGGATTTCCAGAATTCGATATAGACCAGATAGGTAGAGAAAATACGTGCCTTCACAAATATGATTGCATCATACATAACATATCATTTCAAGTGGCTATCATAACTCATCTAAGAAAAGTTTTTTACTCCACAGGTAATGAATATGCGTCTAATTGTGATTTTGTAATGGCAATAATATCACAGATCAACCGTTAACCATTCAAAACTCCAGCGGAAAATGTTATCAAAACAGAAATTGGTTGTGTATTAAATATAAGTTTAAAAAATGTATTGATGTTTTTTATGACCAATTTCATTCAATATGTTATCATTTATCATCAATAAGTGAATTTTCGCACAGGATAAAAACATACCATACCAACGAGTTCCATAAGAATTGACGAAGATTGAACGTGTAGGACTAAACAAAGCGCGGAAAAGTGAATTTGTATACAAACAAAGGAGAAGAAAAAATGTTTGCCTAGTGTCGCTTAATGAAGAATGTATTCGCAAGATATCGGCAGCTGACTTCCTCGTGATGGGGGGTAGGCAACATGTTTGAGGAGTGCGAAGTTTTGCGCACGGTAAAAATCTGGTTAACGAAGCGCAAAAGCATGTTCGATATTTATATGTATGAACATTTTTGTAGTACAATATTTTACTGTTAATTATTAACATTAAGATATTCAAGGCACGTGTGAGAATTGTGCAAAAATTACAATAGCCACAAAAGTTCCATTGCAGTTTAACACAATGTTTGTGTCTTATAGAAATGAATCAAATAACTCTTCCAGAAACTGTTGCGTAATTTTCGGTCGATCGACCTGGTCCAAGGCGCGTTGTTGTCTTTTCATCAGTTACAGACCCAGTTGCAGCAAATTTTTCCATTAATCGCTTTACAGTTGACTCTTTTGGAGCATTATTGTAACGCCAAATTGATCGCAATTTGCGAACTGTAGCCGCAAAACGTTCACCATTTTGGTAAGACAATTTCACAATGAGAATGCGTTGTTCATTCGTGTAGCGCTCCATTTTTATTAATCTTATACCTTCTACTAACAAACAATAATAATTGTTCAAATGTCAAACAATGAAAATTCAAATGGCACCAAATTTAAATCGTGTTTTCTTTTCCAGCAACTTATCCAAAATAAGTACCCACAACTTACAGTATGAACAAAGCAAACTCCCCAAAATAAAAGCAAGTATCGGGGTTCGCTTTGCCAATTTATAACTATTAAATTCCCCAATTTTGGTGTAAATATCACTACAGTTCTGTTTTAGGTTATAAGTGAATTGGCCGCAGCTAGTTCATTCATACCCGTACTTAGATCGGTTATCATAAAAATAATAGAGGCTTTCCCGCAACTGAAAAAAAATTCAATGGGCTGCAGTGGGAAGTTATGTTTTTTTTTGAGGAATGTTGCAGCTCAGCTGAGGCGAGGAATGTTTCATTTTGGGAGATTTGTACGAATATTCCCTTCAGCATGTCTTCAAATTGCGTGCAATTCGACTCTGCAGACCCAGGCGGGGGTGGTTGGATCAAAAATTGTTTTCACTTTCCATTCCATATTGACACGTAAAATCCAATGACCCAGTAAATAATTTACTTAAATTTTGCTAAAATGCATTTTCGAGAATCAATGCAATTTCATGTTTCGGAACAACTCCTAACAATTATCGAAAGGGCTTATCAGGTTATATCGTTGAATCCGTCCTTTGGTGAAACTTCGTTCGTTGACACATTTTAGTCTTCAGGTATCGACGTAACCTGCATGTGAAAGAACGATTTTAACATTCAGACAACAAGGAAGAAACTAAAGGCAGCAGAGGCGATAAAGAAGCAGACGAGCTTGATGATCAACGCTCATTGGGAGGGTAGTGCGTTGCACCACGTTACGACATGGTGAGAAGGTGAAGGAAGGCACCCAGTTGGAAAAATCTCATAGGGATATTTCAAACAATTTCCCTAAAAGAAAAAGCCAAATCCACTACAAACGTTCACAAATCAAAGCAATGAAACGAACAATAAATTATATACACATATTTATAAATTTATAAAAGCGATTTTTTCCTTTCTTTCTAATTTCAGTCTTATTTAAAAGGGTTTGTGCGCGGACAACTTTTTTCTTCTTTTCTTAAGGCATAGCTCCTTTTTTTACATTTATTTAATCATTTGTTCTATATACCCGCTATTAATGAACATTGAATTAATTTTATTGGCAACTAAGTAATTGCGGATTTCACTCATAGATGTCATTAGGTGAATTTTTAGGTGTGTTGACGTAATCGAAATGTCATATACATTTTCTAATTTGATAGTTGGTACTTCAAGTGTCAATCATTAAAAAAATTATTTTGATCGGTTGTGTAATTTTTGCTTGGCGTTTGTTGAAAAATGGAAAATCAAAACGATTATTTTCGCCATATCTTGTTTTCTTATTTCCGGAAAGAAAAAAACACGCGTCTCATGCTCACAAAAAGTTATGTGCTGTTTAAGGTGACGAAGCTTTAAAAGAACGGCATTGTCAATATTGGTTTGCGAAATTTGATTCTGGTGATCTGTATTAACATCTGCGATTTATTAAAGAAACGTTATGAAAATGATCCATTTTTACAACGATTAATAATTGGTGATGGAAAATGTGTTGTTTACTATAATGTCAATCGGAAAAGGTTGTGAAGCAAACCAAGTCAACTACCTCGAATAACATCAAAAGCTGATATTCATCCGAAGAAAGTTATGTTATCGGTTTGGTGAGATTACAAAGAAATTTCTGCTTTGAACTTTTGCCACCCAACCAAACAAACAATTCAGATGCTACATTCAAAAACTAACAAAATTGAATAATACAGCTAAAAAAATAGTCGGAATTGACAAATCGAAAAAAATTTTGTATTCTATCATGACAATGCAAGGGCATACACATTTTTTGTCACTCAGCAAAAATTATTGGAGCTTGGTTGGGATGATCTCGCACTATCTTACTACTTTTTTTCGATCTTTCCAAAACCCCTTGAATGGTAACAATTTCAATAATGACGATTATGTCAAATCGTACTTGGTTCAGTTATTTGCAGATAAAAAACTGAAATTTTATGAACGTGGAAGTACAATACTGCCTGAAAGATGATAAATGATCATTGCTCAAAATGGGCAATACATTAAAGCATAAAGGTTTTCCCTTCCATGAACAAAAAAAAAATATTTTATTTTCTATAAGAAATAGGAATAACTTAGTTGCCAATAATTTTTTTATTGGCATTTCCACATCACCCAAATCTTCGCTCTAGGGCAAATCTTGGAAAAGATCGTGTGGAACTCACAAGTCAACATCAGAGACACGATCTTCCAAAAGTCAGTTCAATTGCTAGCTTACGCCGACGACATTGACGTGATTGGACGAACACAGCGAGCCGTCAATGACGCATTTGCTGGCATTGAAGGGGAAGCGACTAAAATAGGTCTGGTATTAGCTTCCAGAGGGCAAAACGAAGTACATGCTGTCATCAAGGAAGGACGCACAACATCGACGTCTCGGACAGAGTGTCACAATAGACAGCAGAAACTTTGAGGTAGTCAAGGACTTCTTTGAGTTCTTTGGGCTCAAGAGGCAATAGAGCCATCTCTCAAAGGACTTAGCTTGCTTTATATAACGCCTTGATCATCCCAGTCCTACTTTATGGCACGGAAACCTGGTCGTTACTGAAAGCGGGTAAGGAAGCCCTTGGCCTTTCCACAGAAAAGTTGTGCGCGCGAGGAGAAGATTTAACGACGAACTCTATGGGCTGTACAGCGACATGCGCCTAGTCAAGCGTCTTCGGATACAACACTTAAGAAGGCTACGCCAAGTCTTTGAATCTGAGCCATTGAGATACCGTAACAGAGAAAGAAATACATATGAAACCACACCCTTTCGATAATTTACCTCGGAAACACAGTCTTCAAAATATAAGGAAAAGTGATTAATATCCAACCAAAACTGTTTAAGAAGTACAAAATCTGTTAATTTGGCAAGTATTTGCTTTCTCGATATTTATTGCTTATCTATACATATTAACAAAACACATAAACAAAACTCTTTTAATGTATTTTTATTTTATTTTCTCTGTGAAAACTTAAACACACAAAAGTTCAATTAAATTTAATCATCCCTCATAAGGGATATACGTATGTATGTTGGTTTCTGATTGGAGGCAATCTTTTGGACTTTACATGTTCGCCTTGAAAAGCCCACTATTTTTGGAATTAATTTTTTTTTTAGAATAAATCAACCTTATTTGTAACATCCTTTACATCTCGATCGATGAGTTTAATATATTATATATATTTGATATGTTTCGTGCAGATGTGTCAGTTAAGTTTCATTTTCCAAAAAAAAATTTAAGATCGTATTTATTCAAATTTGACAATAAATTAAATATATCAAACGATTTGTGGGAATTTTAAGAAATCACATAGTGCTGTATACTGTCGCGGTTCCAAAACTTGCGAAAAACTAAAGGTCCCTTCTACTCGTGAGAGAACAGTAGGACGCACAACGCGAGTAGTTGTTGTAGAAGCTAGGCCCTGGTCCCTTGTGGGGCTGTAGTCCCACTCAATTATTATTATTATTAAACACGCTGCAATCTTTTTCTTTATATTTTTTAATTTTTATTTGAGCTTAAACTTGTCACTAACATCTTGTTTCAAAGTTTACTTTAACCCTAAATTAAAATATTTTTTATTTTATATTAAATATGCACTAGATTGAGTTCAATTTAATCTAAAAAAGCTAGACTTTTTTATGGGAGGTTGGGAAATACTGCAATGGAGTGATCTGTCTCAAAAAGTATAAATTCTTTAGCTCGAAATATGTATGATACAGCTTCAGATTTTAGGCATACACATGTAAACACATGAACAACACATACGTGTATAAGAAGCATAAGTTCCCGTGTAAAAAAACTCAAGATGTGCATGTGTATTAAAATTCATTCAAGTCCTCTAGTGAAATGTCACTCTCAAGAACGTGTACTCAGATCGTACCCCACTATGGTAAAAGCCTAAGGACAGTGAAATGCTGCGAAGAATTGCATCGCATTGTTTATTATAGTATTCTTCACCACCTTACCACTGAAAGTATGGAAAGTCGATCAGTTGGTGTTTAAAAAAGAGGGGTTGGTAAGCTAACTCATATTTCCGATGACTAGATATGGACCGAAAAAGTGCGAAAAGTGATTAATTGTTTGTTTAACAACAAACAAAAATATTTAAACACTTTTAAATTAACAATTATTTCCACTACAATAAGTATATAATGAAATTTATAAAAAATCTTTTTTTTTTCTCAAAACCTCACGAATTACACTGCCGACAGCATTCTAGTCTTACCGCATTTTCCCGATTTCCCGAAAGAGTCACAGAGAGACAAGGAGTCTTCATCATCATGTCAGGACCAATTGCATCGAAAGTTCATGTACCTTAACAGCGGAGACAAAAAAACTTCAGTAATTGTGGTCGAGATACTGCTCCAACATGCACAAACGTATTTAAAACTTACCTTACGTGGCGGCCAATTAAATTATATTATTCACAACACATAATGGCAAGGTCCAAACTTTGAAAAGTATTAAAATTTAAAATCAAAAATGTATCACTGCATATATTTTATTAAACTTTACATTCGAACCCGAAAAATTATCATATCTGATATAAATAAACAAAACAAATCTACAAATCTGATTGCTTTTTTTACTTATATATACCTCCAAACGCCCTTGCATTCCTATGAATTTTAAAGTATAAATATTTTTTTTGACGCAGTTATTTTAATATTTACTGCATATATCATAAGATTTTCCTATGATTAACCATTAAATAAAAACATGCTTGGTTTAGCTAACGTGTTGTCAATGCATGTGCGCAACATTAGACTTTCATTCCCCATGTCGAAAGAAAGAATAAGCTAGCCAAATTCGTAAATGCATAAAATACTTATATTTTACAATACTATAAATTATAACTATGTATATTACGATAACAACAGTCGAAAAGAGCCTTAATTTTGTATAGCAATTTATGCCCCCAATAGTCAATGCAGAGAATCTGCAACTGCATTGGTAACTGAAAGTTGAGTGAGAACCTCCCCAGGCCCATCAATTTTCAACCCCGCAGAGAATTTTATTTTCATCGGACAGGATGTTGCAGCGTTTCGCCGCTCAACACAAAATACCATCCCACCATAAAACGTGTTATTGATTTTCAGAAAATTTATTTGTTTATGGATGCTTTCGATTCGTGTCAGCGTGCTCTTCAGTGTAGCTTTATCAATGTTTCGACTGAACTTTGAACTCGGAACGGATGCATGTCCTCAATTCAGAACAATGGTGGTACTTTTTTGTCGGATATACAAATGGATATAAAATCGTATATACATATACTGTACACATTTGGGTGTATATTATTGTTTTGCTTCTGTTCTAAAGTAAAGTACAAACTTTGTTCTCTGTTTCATTGTAGGACTCCTAAAAAGATAAAAAGAAAGAGCGATTATTTTTTATTATGTTTTAGTTTCTATGTGGTGTTCCTTACAAAAAATATGCATTTTTTAGTTTTTTTCTTATTTTATTTCTTTGAATACAGATGAAATTTGCTGAGTTTGGAGAATTTCAATATACGTTATTTTGGCTTTAGTTCGAATAAAATGAATTTATGAAATATAATGTCGTTCTGCTAATTATGGAATCTTTATACATTTACGTATTGCGTGAATAAAGATATCAAGTCCAACGTCAAATCCAACCGAGGCTTTTACCCTTTTTCTCCAAAGTTTTAGTATATAAAATATTGAGTATAGTGGTGTTAAGGAGCCAAATTTTTTACTAAATGTACATTTATGTATATTTGCATTTATATTTAAGTATTATATATTGTTTATGGTCGTGGTGGACCGCGGCGCAGAAAAGTCTGGGTTCGATTCCCGGCGGGACACCTAGCATTTTTTCACGGCACCATTTTTTTCACCATTTTGCTGACAACACTCAAAGAGTATTAATTGTCTATGGAAAGCTTCTCAAATCTCGCCGTTCGGAGTCGGCAAAAAACTTTAGGTCCCTTCTACTCGTGAAGAACAGTAGCATGCACAACACGAGTAGTTGTTGTAGAAGCTAGGCCCTGGCCCGTTGTGGGCTGTAGTGCCACTCAATTATTATTATTATTATTATATTGTTTATGTAGGTATAGATAATTAGTATTAAAAATCCAACTATTTCCCGACATAATAATAGTTTATTCTTCTAATGTAGATCATCTAATTATTTTCATCATCATTTAATGTTATTATAAACATACATAATCGGCATAGTAAGATGAAATGGAAATGTATAGAGTTTGCTTTGTGGATGAAAAATATTCGATCTTCATATTTGTCTAACTTTAAGCGTTTAAGTAGTTCCTCCTATTGAATTGATTAAATGAATTGTGACAGATACCACTACTTTAATTCCGTCTCCGAACAGCCAAACTAAACATGAATCTTGCTAACAATCATATCTCTGTGTTCAAGAAGGCGATCGCTTGAAAACTTGCGAAATTAATGACAGCCCACATTTAAGGATCTCCGATTGACTCTGGACACTTCTCGGCACTATTTTCTGCACGATACTTTTTAGCCTAAGGAATTAATATAAGTACTGTTTTAAAGAAATAATTTCACATTTACATTTTTATCTGTACTGCAAGAGCATTGTCCTATTGAAAAGTAAATCTGCAACTAATACAATTTCCATAAACCGTAGATAAATTTCTGCAGTGATCTTTATTTCTAGAAAAACCAGTCTACCTTTTCCGTTTTCAGAGTAGCATCCCCTGACAAAATGCAGATAGAGCTCAGTCCTTCCTTTGGTTGCATTCAGGTAAGAATCCTCCCATCTCCAACACTCAGTTTAAACCTTGATTCGTCAAAGACGGCACTTAAATGCTTGACCAAATATCTTGTATATATGTATACTTGTTCTTCTGTTTTTTGTTCCGTAGTTCTGGTGGCTTGTGATTCAGAACTTGTAACAACACTCATGAATCTATTATAAAAATCACGCATGCCACGTTTTTCTGGAGTCTTTATATGTTAAATGAGAACCAACGAAAACCGAATGTGCATTATATCTCCTACAAGAGAGTAATGCTAATAAAAGTAAAATATAATCGAAACTTATCGAAATGTTGGCGGTCGCCGTGGCGTAGTGGGTAAGTGCGTTGACCCACACACCGAAGGTGCAAAAAACTTCTTGTGAGAAAACAGTAGCATGCACAACACGAGTAGTTGTTGTAGAAGGTCCTGGTCCCTTGTGGATTGTAGTGCCACTCAATTATAAATTATTATCGAAATGTTTGGCGCAAAAACTTGAAGTCTTGCCGATACTTAACCTCCAATTGTCGCAATCAAATTATACAAAGTAAAAACATTAAAAAATTATTTCACACGACAATTACATAACACGTGTATATAGTTTTTGTCGAAAATGATATATGTTTAATCAACAATAGCACTACAACAACTTCCGAATTACGACCTAGAGATGGCGATTCGAAAATCCTGGTTTCATAAGGTTCAGTGTAAATTTTCTGGAAAGTAATTCTGTCGCCGGAAGTGAAGACAATTGCATCATTATTTCGTGAAATTTTCAACACATTGAAGAAGAAGATGTCGGTGGAAATCGATAGGATACCCAACACTGTTCTGCACCATGTCCTCTTTGAGGTGGCGGATGTACAAAATACCCTGTTAAACAATAAATTGAGTAATGTATATTACCCGGTCCATTGCATGACATCTGTGGTACACCTGATACCCCACCAAGGCAATCTCCGGTCGATAAGTCTTCTTCCGTGCATAAGCAAAGTCTTCGAATCATTAGAGTTATGAAAGAAAAGAGTTAAAGAATTGTTTTTCATATTCTGAAACATTTAGTACTGAAAATTGGGTGCTTCAACGTTGGCATTGTACATATGTATATTAAAAGTTGTGTTATTATATATATTATGTATTTTCTTTTCAACCTCATTCTTCGTTATTTTATAGAACTTATAGACTAGCCGGATGATTTTAACATTTGCAAGTGTAAAATATGTATATACGAGTACAAAGTTACATAAACGTTTGATTATTTCTCTTTTATAAACAATAATAAACTAAATTGTCTATTTGTCTATTTGGAACAGGATTTTTGATGCTTCATTGTATTGTTCTTTTCATTAAGTCTTATAATTAAACCAAAATCCCAGCCAATCTGACAGATGTAGGTTGGGATAGGTTGGCACACCTTAAGTTGGCTCATTTAAGGCAGTTTCAGCCATCTTTTCCGGAACATTATTATTTATTGCTTAAATTCACGAACTACTAATTATGTGTGATATACAATGTGATCATATGTACGTACCACACATGCACACAGTTGTGTTATTCTATTTAAAAAGAAAAACAAGAGTGAGCAAGCTATTGTATTGATCAAATTTATTTATTTAAATTGACATTTCACAAAGATCAAAAAATGTTTGTACAGTAAGTATTATAACTTTGTCAATGTATGAAGTGATTAAGGCTTAATTAAGGTTTAATTATTCAGATAATGGCAAATCTCTTTCAATTATTTTGATTTTATTACCTCGTCGGTCATATATTTCACCTTAATCTAACGCAACATTATGTTTCCCATTCACAACGATTTTTTTTATTATTCTTCCCTTGCTAATTGATTTGTAATTGTTCTTGTAATGAATGACCTGTCAGAATGGCCGTTATGTTAGTTAATCATGAAATACTGCGTGAGTTCGTAGAATTGGTGAACATAGGCAAAAACGTGTGTTGAACATTAGATTGAGCAATCAAGTGAACATTTTTTCTTAATAAAAAGATGAAGATTGTTCTGGTTTAGTAAGGTTGCTTTCTCCTAATTAAACCTTCACATCAGTTTACATGATTGAGTTATATTGAAATATTGCAAATATGTTATAATATTTTTGCTTATAATTTGTGCATAAAAAGATATTTCGAGTATCTTTAACTTGTCACAGGAAGAGCCGAATGTATTCAGAAAGTGATGACAGATGATTTGTGTAGTGCAGCTAGAGAATTAATCTGTAAATCTAACTGTACTTCCGATAGTGGGATTAATGATAAACTAATGGTCATTCTGGCGTATGCCTGTATTTCGTGTAAAGTCTGCTGATGGTAAAGTATGTCTTAACAATTGATAGATTCGCTTTTCAATACACAAATATTTTGCAACAAAGAACCCCATAGTGTTAGACTTTTTCTATTCAATAAAATTCTTATACATTATTAAACCACTTCTGTTTGTTTACCTTATATAGTAATATTACACATTAAATATTTATTTTAGCAAAGTGGTCATAGGGCTATTCAACTCACTGCTTCGAATTTGCAAAAACAAGAACTGTCCCATTTGACGAAGCAATTTCATCTTACAATGCATCCGCTTACAAATTCTCGAATTTGTGGAATAAGGCTACAAACTCAAACAAATTCCCATTTTCTGCAAACTTGGGCCCGTTAGACTTCTTTTTGTTTACAAATTTTAAAATAATCGTTTGTTTAGCGGATATTTGTCCTTTCAAGATGTCATACTTCTTCTTTGCTTGGTGTTCAGTCAGGGGCGGCCCTGGGTTGCAACCAACAAGCATTTTCAGTCAGCAAGATCTTTCAGCTGCTTCCAGTTGCGCACAAAAAGTTCACTGAGGTTCTTCTCCATTAATGTGCGCCATTTCGTCCGAGGGCTTCATCTATTATGTTGACCTAACATTTCGGAATGGAAGACTTGGGGCCGCTCTTGATGGTTCTAGCCAGTGTTATGAGATCTAAGTTCACCTAAATTTTCCATGAACAACAAATCCTCTTCTAAAGCGTTGCCCTCGTTGCCCGTATCAATCGCAGTAGGTAAGGTCAGAGTTTCTCATTTTCTTCTTGACCGGCCCATTTTATTTCACTTCCGGGATTGCAGTTATATCTGCAGTTCTATAGTTTGTAGCAGTCTACAGTATCCGGGGATTCCTTGGCTGCATTAAAGCAGAGAATCTAGTACAGGTCCATTATTTAAACCCTGGCGCAAAGAGTCCGCTACATGCATTAGCTCGCTTTACAACGGTTGTTTTTATTATTTGTTTAGATAATTATATGTTGCCAGGGTGTTTCTTTTGCCAATATGTTTTGCAACTGCAGATCTTTAACGTGCTCGAAATCTGTCTGATGTCTTTTTTTTCACCAGTGGTTAGTTATTAACAAAATTATGACCACCTAGTCTTTGAACTGGAAAGAACTGCTTCCTTAAAAAATTTAGGACTCTTTGTCATTTCCCTTCCAATTAATTTTCTAAATGACATCAGTTTTGTTTTCCTTTTCTGTTTTTAGTATATCGATTTATATCCTTATTTATTGCAGAGGTCATGTGGATGATGTTTGTAGTTGTCCAAGGCATGACATCATGGCAGGATATAATTTGTTTTTCACTTCGTAACCTCAGACCCAATTTAGCTGTGTTCGTTTCCATCACAACAATTCACTCATTAACTCGTTCGCTGTGCTCCTCCAATCACGTCAATGCATTCGCGTAGAGAAGATCGTAACTTTGTTGTAGGCTTGTGAGATTCGCACGATCTTCTCACTAATAAGCTTAAAATGTTACAGGAGCTTGTGTGTAAGACAGCAGTCTTGTCTAAAACCTTGCTTGACATTGAGGGTTTCGGTGAGTACATAATAATAATAATAATAATTGAGTGGCACTAGAGCCCACAACGGACCAGGGCCTAGCTTCTACAACAACTACTTGTGTTGTGCGTGCTACTGTTCTTCACGAGTAGAAAGGAGCTACAGTTTTTTGCCGACTCCGAACGGCGAGATTTGAGAGGCTCTTCATAGACGATTAATACTCTTTGAGTGTTGTCAGCAACTCGAAAGAGGTGGTGCCGTGAAGAAATGCTGGGTGCCCCGTCCGGGAATCGAACCCCGATTTTCTGCGCGGCGGCCGACGCACTTACCCCACGGCGACCACAGCGGTGAGTACATAGCACATTATAATAGCTCCCTATGCACGACAAATAGATTTTTATTATATCTATTTTGGTTTTTCCAAGATCTGACGCATTGCGAAACTGTGATCTATGGTGGACTAGTCTGGATCTCTCAGATTGTTAACTAATGGTTCCAGGCGTTCACAAGGATCTTGTACGCAACGTTTAGGAAGTGAATACCTCTGCAGGTGGAAGGGATCATAGGAAAATATACATGTATTTAGTTCTACGTGTGGTTGTAACTCACATACAGACCGCAAACGGCTGAAATTTCTATAAGAGATTTTGCTCAATTAAATGGCTTTATCTTGTAGATGAAACTTCGTGCAATTGCATACATAAAGGAATTCAAAAGAACTAGTGATGTTGTTACTTCTCTGTCCTAAAGCTTCTGGTCAAAGACGTGTTTATCTACGGGCAGAATGGTTTACCAAATGGCATGAATTTTCCGATAAATGCATCGCTCACAGCAGAATGTTACTCTATGGGTCACTTTGTAATTTGCTTGAATTTTAGAATACATTTTAAATTAATTTTAAAAATTTTCCTCCTTAGAACTCTGACGATATGTAAATCTTTTGATTGGAAAGTTGTATATTATATTCTAAAGAGTATTCATTGCGAGGTTTAATGATGGATTTATGAAGTAAAATAAAACATAAATTTGAAAGTAAAATTAAAATGTTCCTTGTGGTTTGGCATGGATATAATGCAAATGTTGGCCACGACTAGGTCTGAGGTCGTCCATTCGGTAGGTCCAATTTTTAGCGACCCTTTCAAGCATAGCAACTGATATCTCACGGATAATACACGTACTCAACAAAATATGATTTCTCAACAAGTCCATTGTTCCACGCCCTTACAACGTACATAACCTAGATCAGGAGCAGGATGCACATAATCCTTAACCGATTATATGGCGTAATAACCTTTACCAATCAAGGCAACATACTGATTTACCTCATTTGGGGCTTCTCGTACTCTCTCAGCTGCAGCTGCAGTCTCTTCACCACGCGCTAGATATGGTAAGCCGGGGCTCAAATTCGCAAATAGTATTGGCAACAGTGGTCGCCGTGGCGTAGTGGTAAGTGCGGCACCTTGCATTTTTTGACGGCACCACCTGTTTCGAGTTGCTGACAACACTCAAAGAGTATCAATTGTCTATGAAAAAGCTTCCCAAATCTGGCCGTTTGGAGTCGGCAAAAAACTGTAGGTCCCTTCTACTCGTGGGAGAACAGTAGCACGCGAGTAGTTATTGTAAAAGCTAGGCCCTGGTCCGTCATGTGCTGTAGCGCCACTCAATCATTATTATTATTATTGGCAACAGGGGTCTCAGTAGGTCGTGTTGGTCACAAAAAGCTGGTTTTCGTAATAGAGGTGAATAATTTGGAGGCGGAGTCTCTCCATGATGACATGCCAAACAATACTGAACAAAAATGACAAACAGTTTGATACGAGTCATGCGTGATCTAAAAAAGGCCTATTGAAAATTAAACCTTAAGGTGAATCACCATATATGTACGTACAGCAGTCGGCGATTAACTTTCCATCGCTGCCTCAGAGAGGAAAACCACCTGTTCAAAGCAACTCACAATTATTCATAGAATAGGAAGCGAAAAATTAATATAGAGAATTAGTAGGCAAATGAAATAAATGTCAAGAGCACCTTCATTTGCTCTTCACGACAAGAGAACCTTCATTTGCTCTTGACGACAAGAGGACCTTCATTTGCTTCTACGATGCCGTCAATCATTCTGTGGATCTGGTTTTAAGTAATTTCTAAATTAGACTTTCACTGCAGTTCAGATTTTTTGCAGCGAACATATGTATGTACATACATATGAACGATTTTGTGTGAATGCAATGTGTACCATGTGAAATTAAATCATACCGCTTGGCGTACATACAGAAAATGACAATAAAATTCCTACTCATCCTTTTGACGAACAAAACTGCATGCCATAACTGCTAAATCTGATAATATCCTCTCCAGCACAAATGACGTGCATTTTATCTACACACATTCGTAAGTATTCGGCATTTGCCTACGTTTAAGGTAACTATCATTTACACTCAGGTAACTGAAAGCTTTGACATATGTATGTTGTGAAATGGAGACATGTACACATGTATCCCAGAGTTCTGGTCTAGATAGGACATAATTACGTAATTTTGTGATTAGTTTGTATAATGGCCATCATTGGAGTAGAAACCAAACACTAGGCTATTAGTTTAATTAATTGGCATTGAAATATTACTTTCCACCAGATAGATGTGACATGAAGTGTTGCGAGGTTCGATTAACCTATTTGTGTAAATCACGCACATTATTTCTTTATGAGATATCATGTAACAGGCACACGAATATGTCGTTTATGCAAAATAAGCTGGGTCTATCCCTTTTGAATGCAAATTTACTAGATTTGACTCACAGTCACCATAATTAATTAATAAATTCTCATTTTAAAAATGTACTGAATATTGTCCATTGAATAGTAGTTATAATTGTTGGTGACGCAGTATACGCTCGGCATATGTACGTATGTCGCCACACAGTTGCCATGAACGCAAATAGGGCTCTGCGTCAAAGAGCTTGATTGTAGTAACCAAGGTACCAACTTGGTTTTTCGAGAAAGAAAGGCAGAGCTCTTTTACTCAATTGCCTCTTGGGCCCAAAGAAAAAGGGATTGGCAAGAGTGATTCTGCGCTTGATATCGGTACTGATGTTACGTGTAGACGACGTAGACGAAACATTTTAACACCTCGAAGTTATTACTGACATATGTGATGGTCTGTGCGTGACGTCGATGTTGTGCAAGTATGACAAAACATAATATTGCGCCATAAATGTTTTTTTCTTTTCCTAGCTACCAAGTGATAGGTGTGGCTGCACTGGTGTGCATATTATTTCAATCGGTTTCTGCTTAAATTTAAAATGCATGCTAATTATTAATAATCCCATAGCTTCGCACTAGATAGCGATTCCTGAAAGGCATTGAAAACATAATTCACACTACACATATTTTTACTGACATTAACGCGTAACTTAATTTTGTATGATGTAGGGTTCTTTAATAAATTTGCAGTTAATGCTACAACAATTTAAAAAAAAATGTTACCAAGAAGTTCAAGGTTTTTTCACTTTATTCTCACTTTATTATCAAGTGAAAATCTTTATTGTGTTTAGTTAAATATTTACTGTTCTAATGTACCTCGCTTTTGTAACATACAAAGACATCATCAAAAGCAGTAACGTTAATAAGATCTTGACACAAAGAGTATATTCTCCCTGGCAATGTTAAAAGATTAGCTTAGTTTCGTTTTCGAAAACTAATAATAAAGTTATACTCGGAAAACAAATCGCTACGCGAAATTGGCCACATAATTGGAAAACCACATTTAATTGTCCAGAATATTGCCTATGTGTACCTCAACAAAAGGAACTTGCCGCCAAAGCCAAGATTACCATCTAAATGAGAAAAGCGTAGTGTTCTTGCAACAATAAGAATAATCCAAGGATTTCTGCGCCATAATTAACAAAGCAAATTCCATTTAGAAAGAAGGCGAGCTCGCAAGCTTTGGGAAATGTTTTAAACAATCACGGAAGAGTTGCTACACTTTCATATCCAAAGTCAACAAGTAAGCGCCTACAATTTTCTGAGTCACAAATCCATAAGCACGAAGATTTTTTTAAACCACAAGTATTCCGCAACGAATTGAAGTCCAAGGAAAATAACAAGGGAAAATCAAGCATGACGGTAGTAATGTCAAAATTAATAATTACGGCTTCTCAAAATAAGTATGAAAAGGTGAATTTTCCAACAAAAGAGTGGTTTTAAGCATTGTGCATGGAATTATCATAAAGGAACGGCTTTTGTGCAACGTTTCCGAACAATTGAACAGGACAGAACAGGAGAATAAAATATATAACATTTGCTCAAAAAAGTCATTGAAAACTGCGATCATGGCCGAATAGCCCGAATCCAGTTTTGAAAACGCCAAAAAGTTGGTTTAAAATTTTAAACTTCATTTAAAAGCCGTTCGGCTCCAATTACTCAACTAAATGTTGAATTCTTGATATTATTATGTTTTCTTTTCCAATTATTTCTTTCTTAATTTCTAAATTATATTTATACTTCCAGTTACATTATTTAAATAATTTTGATTTATGTTATCATATTTTTTTACTATTATATTATTATTTTGTTTGTACTGTATTATTTTGTTTGTACTGTGGTCGCCGTGGCGCAGTGGTAAGTGCATCGACTGCGGCGCAGAAAGTCTGGGTTCGATTCCCGGACGGGACACCTAGCATTTTTTCACGGCACCACCTCTTTCGAGTTGCTGACAACACTCAAAGAGTATTAATTGTCTATGGAAAGCTTCTCAAATCTCGCCGTTCGGAATCGGCAAAAAACTGTAGGTCCCTTCTACTTGTGAAGAACAATAGCACGCACAACACGAGTAGTTGTTGTAGAAGCTAGGCCCTGGTCCGTTATGGGCTGTAGTGCCACTCAATTATTATTATTATTGTACTGTACTATATTGAGCATAGTCGGTACACTTACTTTTTTGTCAAGTTGTGGGCATAAACTTTTTTGATTGACTGAATATAGTCAAGCGTTCAATCGCACGATTCTTACAGGTCCGTTGCGTGAAACGTCGTCACAACCAAACGATTCCATTACTAAATCAATTTTGACACGAGCTGTGTGAAATGGTGTATCATCTTGTTGAAACACAGTTCTGCACATTATGGTTGTTTAATTGATAACCGAAAAAGTCAGTAGTCATAGCAGTCACCTTTGACTGTAATGTTCTGCCCAGCATCACTTTTAAAGAAGTACGGGCCGGAAGTACGGTGGAATGATTCACCAAGGATTTGGGGATTTCATCACTCCAAGTACGGCAATTTTGTTTATTGGCATATATTCCAATTATATATCAATTCAAACACAAGATAGCTTCCTCTCTAAACAAACTTTGGTTAGGAACTTTGGATCAACGACAATCTTGTCTTGGGCCATATTTGCACAATTTGAAACTTACTCTATTCATTTTGAAAAGCGAACCGAAAACAAATCACATGACAACTGATAAAATGGCCGCCAAGAAAAAAAAAATTTGCCAACTTGTCTTGGTATATCACGACAAGTCATGATAAACATTCTATTCAATTGACTAGAAAGGTTAATCAAATTTATTACAGACTTACATATATCATAAGTATTTTGCAGAGGAGGACATAAATTTGACATATTTATCCCTTCTAAGAAGACAAACCACCCTGCCTCGGAGGGCCGGTTACCATTATGCCTCTTTTAACACAACATCAAATTGCAATTCAAAATAAGTTCATAAATTTCCCATACCAAACAACTTCTAGGAAGACTGTCACTGCTATAACAAAGCGCTTCCTATATAATTCCTTATTTTACTTCTTCACAGGTGCTGGTTGTAACTATCACTCGTTATTCAGTGGGGATAATAAATAATATCAGAGAGAATTATCTTATGCTTTATGGTAATATTTTTCATGACGGAATTTGGTTTGATACATTTCACAATAAAATTGGAAGCGATTCATGTTCTTGCCTACCTATCAACCAAGTATAGCAAAATACAAAATAATAAACTTTATTATTAAAGGGTTATAATTAAACATTTTATTTTCTGTGATCTTTAATATCCTTTAAAGTTTAAAATGTGGGAAGTAAAATAAGACGCAGTAAATATGAGTTTATAAAGTTTACTCATCCAGAATGAGGGTGTTCGCCCAATACTGCAGTTAGAGATAATTTAAAAGATGAAATTATACCCTTCAGGATAAGATCTAAGTAGTAAAACTAAACATTCAATTATAACTAGTGAGGATAGCGGTAAAAAGCTTTACTTTTAAACATTAAATGCAAAAAATAAATGTTTCTCCGTTAGTGGTTCTTAAAGAGAGTTCTCCTTGTCTTAATATAAAAAAGTTAACACTCGAGCTTAAGAATTGCCTTTAACTTCTATAATTTAGAAATTAAGGTTGCTAGAAAATAGACATTTTGAAATTGGAAGTATTTAGAAAAAAGCTGCAATTTTACTTTTAATAGTACTTCACTATCTAGAAGAGATCATTACACTTTCTGGTTGTTTATCCGATTCTAAAAGAAATTCGAATAGCAATTTTTCGAAAACATAGCCTGGTAGAAGAAGAAAAGTTAACTATCTTAAATCGTGAAAAGGGTGGGACGTAAAATTTCTTAGTAATATCACTTTAATATGTTAAGCATATAATAGGCGGAATCTTCTAATATTACAAATATCTTAACGTTACATTTTGTCAACCTCGTTGACGGCCATAGGCCAAATTCATTTTTGCTGGAGGTTGGAAAACACTGCTCTGGGGCGCTCGGACTCGAAATTGACCAGGTACTACCACGCAGTAACCTTCATTCAATTTCATTTCTTGATCTTCCGAAGGAAAACCAGCAGGTGCTTCTGCGATAGAGAGCCTAGGTTTTCAGCTCCCACCACGTCAGCGCTAAACAGCCGTCATCTGATACGAGCAAATGCGAGTTATTGATGATCCAAAAGTTGACCGAAGGCCTAATCAAGGACGCGAGTAGCCTCAAAGTGGGTTCTACAAATGTTAATAGGCAATTTCATTTCCCGTAATCCTATGGTGCCCCGAAATCCAAACAAATCTTTGCGAATTTAGTTTACCGATCAAATCAAGGGAAGACATGTATGAGAAAACTGCTTAATTGAATTATATTATCAGTAAAATAAAAAATAGTACAGAAATGCAAGAAATTTTAAAAGAGTTGAAATTGGTACTATTTAGATATAACACATTTAAGTATTATTCTCAATTCAAAAAAGGTGACATGTCAATTGACGTCAAACAATGGTTGGTCGCCTACGCCCTACGAAGGTGAAACTGTTAAAAAAATTGCTAAGTCATCCTGAAAGTTCGAGGTTGGACTTTGACATGAACTTGACTTCAGCACATTTGAACTGAAGATTTAAGGATGAAAAAATTTACTGCCAAACTAGTCGAGCAGGTATATCTGTAAGCTAATTGTCGACCAAAACTGGCGTAACTTTCGAACCATTAGCGACTTTGTTTATTTCACCAAATGCAAAAAAATATGTGTAGTCATGTAGATGAGTTTGGTGCGCAGAATGTATCTCATGCTTACGTTGCTTTTAACAGTGTTAAGCTTCACGAAAGGTTTCTAAGAAGCTGTTAAAGTCAATTCGCTTTCATGTCAACCGAAGTTCAAACCAGAGGGTTGGAGAAAATCGAAATTTATTAAAAGAAAAGTTATCGCGCAGTTAAATTTTTTTCCTATCATACATTTGAAACAAATATTTCTTATAATATATTCACTATTCGACCCACATGCCGAACGACCTTGCAATTTTTTCTTCTTTCGAATTGCTGACAACACTTTAAGAGTAAAATGTGTCTATAAAAGAGGTCCCTTTAAAAACTTAAGAGAATAATAGCGAGTAGTTGATGCAGAAGCTAGCCCCTAATCCAGAGATGAAGGAATAAAAGAGATACTCATCTCAGACCAGTCTCGGCCTTCTTGCCCACTGCGTATTCAATGCATGGATTTTGTAGTTGCGTACGAGATCCCTTCAAACTCACCCATACTTTTACAAAATCCCTGCGTTTTTGACCAGGTTGCCGATCGGTTGACTTACAGTAGTAATTGTCGAAAATACATGCATTTTACCAAAAAATGGTAGTCAGTCAATGAATTAATAGCAGTAATGGGACTTTTTGGGATATTGTTTGAAATGTGATGAAATGTCTTACAGGATACATACAATATATTTATATTTTAGGGGTGAAGCATTAAACTGACTACTACGATTTATTGCATCGAAGAATAATGATTAATGGAAACAAAACAGCCACACCGACCACTCAAGTTAAGTCAATATGAGTTATTGTTACATAAGCAATTTGGAAATTGTAATCCTCACAAAGGATATTTTTCTTAAAACGAATATGTTATTTCGGCCCACGTTATTTACCCACACTCTACTTTAGTACACAACGCCCTCGGACAGATGTTGCGGTAAATGGAAAGCTTGACGTACCAGCTTTTAACAATCATACTTCTATTTTCAACATAAAAACCATTTGAATAGGGCCCACAATTTCCAACCAAATACCTGGACATATCTTAATACTCTCTACAATCTAATTGAATACACGCGAAATCTCGTTCATACATTATGCATACGTTTTTCCAAAGTAATTTTCACGAAAATGAATCCAAATAATACAAAGTTATCCGCCACCATTAACCGAAGTAAATGTACCTTATATATTTACGGAATGTATTTCACTCATCTTAAAAAATGTTTGCACATTTTTTACATATTGTAGTTGGCTTTACGGTAAGGAAAAAGTAAAAATAAAATAAAAAAAAAAAACTATCAAATCAATTTCAATTATCCAATCCTATTCAGAAAAGGAGAAAAGGTCAAACAGCCAATTTTCGAAAGAGGAGTGGCGAAGCTTGAACAGCACAAAAAAATATAGGGAAACCTTCAAACATCTTTCCGTCGCATTTTACGCAAATCAATTTGAAACTATTGACCGAAATTGAATTGGTCAAGTGGTGTGCCTTCACAACAGCAAATCGAATTGGTGCCCGCATTCGGACGAAATAGTATTTTCAATATTCGTGCTTCGCCTGATATGATTCTCTTAGGAGGCTTCCTATTATCGGCATGCCATTAGGAGTATCGTAACAACACAACTGTGTTAGGACGCCAATTGCTCGGAATCTAAATTGGCTTCAATTTGTTATGGAAGGAAGTGTAACATTTGGTATACTGAATCTTTTTTGAAACGCAAAATGGTAGAGGTTATTCCAATCAATAACGCACTGGTTTCGGGTTTATTTGAAGTCGATTATGTGATTCGTACTCGTTAATGGTTTCCGACTGGCTGGATAAGCAAAGGTTAATTGTTTTTCATAATATCTTTAGAAATTGGAATAATTATATTATTATATTGAAATGTAATCTCCAAAAACATAAATTTCTTTTTGTTGGCTTTAAAAAGTATGTTTGTTCTTATTCATAAGAATGAAAGAAAAGTAGTGTTACGAAGTCAATTAATAATTAAAAGAATGACTCATTGTAAGGTTTAATTTATAATACAAAATAAAACACACAAATTTGAACGCGAGCTTAAAATGTTTATTATCGGTCTACGTTTCAGATAAATAAAGTGTTCACTTTTGTTAACACTATTAAATGTTGGTGTCAACAAAATTAAAACAATAACTTATAGCACTGAATAAAATGGAATGAAAGTCTAAACTAAAATGAAAACTTATTATTACTTACTGGCTCTATGCGGGCGCTCTAAGAAAGTTTGCTGATATCAGTGGACGCCGATTTGCACTTCTTGACTCTTTTCCAGTGTAAACATTTATCCATGGTAGGCTTCCTTGTTTTAAAACTACACTGAAATGGATCTATAATTGTGTTCATAAACGGTTTCAGGCGCTTTTACAAAACGGCACAGAGGATACAGGCGCAGTCCTTGTGCCTTTTTTTCTTGTGAACCGGACAGTTGACACTGAGATTTCACTCATCGGACATGCTTTCCTTTGACCATATCTTATAGGTTAGCAGGTGCATGCACACAACCTGTCCGATGGTCCGTCAGATTTAGCAGCTTAGTTCCACTTCAGTCTTTATATCCCTATTTTAACTGCCTCTAGGTCAGCGTTACAGAATTTTTACCCATCGCTCGTCAGATTACGTGTCATCATCATTTAACAGTCTGCAGAAATGATTTTATTAATTTTTTATGTCAAATTTTTCAAAGCTTTTATCGACCGGATACCTGATTTACCTTTAGGTGCAATTTTCTGACTTCATTCCTGACATAGCGTCTCTCTATCTCTTACATTCGTCAAGCAACTCTTGTTTTTCGTTCAATAGCAGCCTTGCAGACATCCTGTTTGGCTGTATGCAACTGCCTGTATTCACCATCAAGCAATGGATTTCTTCTAGATCAGTTATATCATTAAAATTTCTGCCTTTATATGATATATTAAAATACTAACGTTATTTCAAAAGCGAACTTCACATTTGATCGTAGTGTTTTCAATATCTGCTAATAGTTTATTGCAAAACGTCCGGAATCAAATGCATTTCTTCGATAGAAGACTTCTCAAATACTAAAATCAGATTTTTGTGAAAAAAGATTTGCCTGGTACACGTTTTGCTCAGAGTTTATTTCCAGTCTTGTTTTATCTTCCATTTTGTTTAAAAATAAACATGAGAAAAGGTGTACGCATAGTACAAACTGTAAAAATTATTCGAGAACATATAATACCACAGAATTACAATAATAATTTGTCGCTTGATTATATTTCAATGCATTTTTATTTATGTAGTTTATTTTTCTTACATGCTAGACAAAAATACTTAAAACTAGCATACAAATACAATCTACTGATCTAAATTCTAACTTACTGACTCCTCACGAGTACTCTAAGCTTATCTATGACATTTAATTTGTCGCTTGATATAATAGGCCAATGACCAAAATTTTGTACATAGAGGTAATTGCAAGTTTCTATTACTTGAATAACGAAAAGTAAATTAACTGAATATTTATAGCTATTAATAATAATAGTAATAATTGAGTGGCACTACAGCCCACAACGGATTAGGGCCTAGCTTCTAAAATAACTACTCGTGTAACATATGTTATGTTGTTTCAAATATATCCAATATGTATCTCTCTTATTTTTTTTACTTAGAAGTATACGAGTATTTTCCTGGTAATGCTCCCATTTTCCCTGTTCTCCCGGTCCTCTAACTATAATGACGTTCAAGGAAGTTCACTCTACCCTTTCCGTTTGTGTATCAACATTATTTTTAACTTAATGCTTCCTTTGCACTGACGGAAGGAAAAAATTTGATGTTTTTCCATGGCCCTGTAATGGACACACAAAGTTTCTCCCTTCAATTAGAAAGAAATTCAGAGGTGGCCGTGATACACTGAGAATGTTATTGCTTTAATGTAGCCTGCACACAATACCCTTACTAGACGTCTAGTCAGCTTGGGATAGCAAAGCAACACACTCAGTGGAAATTAATCTGATTTCCCTTCAAAAGTGTGACAGGAGGTGTTCTTTATATCCAGCTTAATCCAACACTTGCTAAGCCCTGAAATAACTCTCTTTGATATAAACGCAACACCGAAAAAAATCGAAATATACAGTTTGTAAAGAAAACATTTTGATGATAGGTGGAAAAATTGTCCAATTTAAGGAAGAAAATTATTTTCCCGTCATAACAACACACAAAGTTGATGGAATTTTGCAACATAACCCATTAACTGTCTTCTCCATAGTTGGACTCCGTCGACTTCTTCTCGTTTCCAAACTTGAAAATTTCAATCGCCTGACAGAAAATTAAGTCAAAAACTCTGCAAGAAACATTGTTTTGCAGACGCCAGCTTTCCAATATTTTCTTTTTTTGTTTCTAAAAGAGTTTGTTACTTCAAATTAAAAGTGCTTGGGCACGTCATATAACACCGATTGAAAGTGAGACTTCGATGAAACTTAATAAAAGTATAATTAATAGGAGGACGACAGGCAAGCTTATCCAAAATGTAAGTCTCGTCCGCCAAATTGTAGGAGGACGGTACTCAGACAAGGGGGACAGGCAAGCTTCGCTGAACGCAGAAGTCAAGACATCGGTTCTCCAACTTCTTCGCTTCAGCGTCAGAGGAACTTACTTTCCGACATCTGACAGCGTTATCAGATTAACATTAACAGCCTCGAGCAAAATTTTTAATAAAAAGGGAAAAACAGAAATCGGGCCAGGGCTCACAAGAGAACGACAACCAGTCATTTGGCACGCCATCAGTGTGGGAAAAGGAGGAATAAGATCAAGGTTAAGGTTGAAGAAGACTGCCCTTACATTAGCCAGTGACCCCAGCGAGGTCTCGGCGGAATCTGAACCTACTCCCAGCTGTCCCGGATAAGCAAGTACCTGTATCGAAGGAAGGGCACTACATCTCGAATTCTGAGGCAGCCAAAGCCTTTAAGTCCACAAGTGGCTTAGGTGTCAACCGAACCTGAAGGTGGTGGCAAATTCTGTTCACGAGAGACTTACATACATCAGCTGTAGGGCATAGTGAAGATGAAGAGCTACTCCCGAGCATCAAGTCGGATAATGCAGCGAAGACGTTAACACAAAACGAAAGAAAAAAACCCAACTATGGTAAATCATATGGAGCTTTCTTATACGTGTAGGCGAAAAAATGTCGAAATAAATAGATAGAAGGAATGAAATTAAATAAATAGATGGGAATAGATCAATTCCATTCACCTTTCATGATCGAGTGATCAACCCGTAAGCGTACTTTGTACATGAAACATGAACCTTTGACGTATGAGTCGACGCACATATGTATAATCACTACGCGATGACCACCACAAATACAGTAGATATATTACAAACTCCTTTCGAGCTCCCGCACACCAACTTTACGAAATTGTTATATTCTTGTGAAATTGTTAATATTTTGTGAAATCACTAAGTGACTTGAATCCATAGTAAGTACATTCCCGTAAACTTGTGTCTAATGTCAAAGGATACTATAACTATGGCATTCCTTGTATTATTTTATATTATTCTATGCTCTGTCATGTTTCCGACTTCATTGTGTGATCCGTATTACCTGATAACAGACTTTATATCTACATTATTAAGAATTAAAATATCAACAAAATATTAAAGAAGAAGCCCGTTTCACACGACGACTGTAATCGGAAACTGATCTCAAGATATTCATAGAGAAAGAAACTTAAGACATTTGAAGAGTAGAAAAAAGACAGAAATATATTTTGACCGAAAATTCAAAGTTACATAAACTCACTCCACTTCCATATTTAAAATTGTAGAAGCTTTAAATTTTACTACTGCAAACGAAATTTGAATTACTAAGAAGATATTGTATTGAATTAGATCAACTGCTACTGTTTGTTTGTAAATAACATTAACAATTAAATTCCAAGCATAATTTGCTCAACTTACAAGCAGGACCTCGCTCATGTCGCATTTAAATTTCTAATAACCGAACACAATTTTTAACATTCGTTTAACGTATTAAAACTTTTCGCATAAATTTATTTTAGTATTCATCATTTTAAGCACATTTCGAGTGAAATTCGCAATAAACTTTTATTATAACCCCCAATGAACGGTTGTCGTTGCACCATAGCATAGGATTGCGGTCTAAAAATCCTGTCAAAAATAACATCGAACGGAGTATTTTATTTAAAATTCACATAAAACATTAAAAAGATACGCCATCTAATATGTATACAGTTGCGGCCCACTCTGTATATACATCTTTATGATCCTAATTAAACTTAAGTGATATGAATTAGGAGCGACATGTACATACGTTGAGAAGTATAACACTTACAGCACCTGAGCAGGAAGCAGAAAGAAATTTTACCAAACAAAATATGGGTGAATTGGCCACATTTATTTCATGATTTGAAGGGAGATGGTTAGATAAGCCGTAAAGCAATCGATTGTTGGTTTCTGCTGAACCACTAACAGCTCATCTTACTTACTTCTAATGCAAATCGGCTTAAGCTCATGTTCCCGTGAAAATGATAATACCTAGCAAAAACGTTCACACCATTTGCAAGGTGAACGAGGCAAACGATTTCACATTTTTTTCTCGCTGTGGTCGGGCTTATGCAGGGAGTAAGCAAGCACTAAAAGTACCCTGAGCTGGGAGACTGCGGGAGTTGAGAAATTGAATATTTATGAGGACATTTGTATGGACATAATAATGAGATTTGGTTTTGGTGTTGGCTACGGCCGTAACAAATAAGGGCACAGAAAGATACTTCATTATGAGGTGGCTTCACATCAACATTATCCTCTTACATCTAGTAATTATGGGTAATACCTGATCGTCTTAGGACAATTACTTGTATTTTCTTATCTCAGACAGAGAAGAATTTGGCATGCCATGACCCAGTTGTTGTAATAATATTGAAATGAGGAGCATTTGCTTAGATTTTGCTTTGATAATCTTGGTTTGGTACAGTTTGTACCTTAGGTAAGTAATGAAATGCAAGATAATTTTCATATTCTGAAAGCATTCAATATAAAAACTTAACAATTACGATTTTTAAAATACATACCTTCATGATGACGCATAAAAAAACAAAAAAAAAAACTTGCATAACTTTAATAAATCACATTCACTGTTTGTAAGTTAAGTAAAACTGTTATTATACATAGTTGTAGCAAAGTACATTTTAAAAAAACATACAACCCGTGATTGTCCACTTTACTACCACTCTGAGGTCTACGGAAGGCTTCGGCTGTGCAAGCAACCTCAAAAAGATTTGTTAATGTATTTTAAAATTTATTTGTTAAGTTTTCATTATAATTTGTCTATTTAGAGGTTTATTTTTCGGTTCTGTGTATGAAAGGCCACACGGCTGTCTGAACATTTTGTGAGACCGCCGTTCAATTTGTTCTCGTGTGATATGGGAGAAATATCCAAAGAAATACGTTCAACTGCAAAAGCATGTCGAAAAATATATGTAGTTTACTGTGACTGAAAGTTGCTTTAAGGAACAGTTTGTCCTATATAGTCACGGAAATTTCAATGTAAAAGATGCACATCTTATGGAGAAAAACCAGCACGGAAACTATCAGGAGATAACGAAAACATGTAAAACGAGAAGGCTACTGAAAGAATCTCTTTGTATGCACGTCTTATAAATTAAAGAAAAAATTTAAATTAGCAAATAACCATCAGTAAATTCTTACGCAAACCTAACAAAATGAACCATTTTTAGAAGCAATTAACGCAGTCACAATCTATTGACCGACATCATACGACTTCAAAACTTGTGATGACGGGAAATAGAAATGTTGTGTGTTTGGTGGAATGAAAAGGGAATTGTTAATTTCGAGGTACTATAACGAGGTAAATACGACAGCCTTGTATCCACAACTTTATCGTTTAAAGAGCGGACATAGTGGGTAAACAGAAAGGACGTTATCTTCCATCATGACAATGATTGGCGGACTTTGATGACCCGGAACACATTGAAGAAGCTTGGTTGAGAAATTTTGATAAATTCATTGTATTGCCTTGACTTCGCACCCACTGATTACCGTTTGCTTGAATTTCTGCAAAACTCTCTTTATGGTAAAAAAATCCGAAGAACCACCAAAATCACTTCGTTAAATGCAGAATGTTCAGGAGTTATGGACAACAGGCTCTAATTCAGGGAAAACGTAAAGCATGCCTGTTAGAAGGCATGACTTGAACAAGCAGCACTCTTGCGAATTCTTCCATACATTGGTGGGTACGGACACGCAAAACCCTACTCTCACGAATAGTCAGTTCAGTTCTCCTGTATGCAGCTTTGATTTGGGCTAGACCGATCACTTAAGGGCGACTGAAACGGATACTAACGTCAGCGTACAGATTGGCAAGACTACTCGTCACTGTGCCCACAATGCCTAAATTCCGAGAAGGACTCAGAGCGCGCAGTTTTTTACTGCAGCCGCTTTGCGCAGGAGAGACAGATGGTAAACCTACCAAACGCCGATAATATGATCCTTGCACTGGTATGAGGTATGATCATTCATTGTGAAAAATCATTTAAAACTTAGACAGGCTGAAACAGATAGAGCCACCCTCTAGAGCAGAGCGTGAGTCGATTACCAGCGAAGAAATACCTAACTGCAGTTCCGCGGTGTGAGTGGTTGAAGTGTGTGGTTTGTCCACCAGCCCGAATCTGTTTTCGGATATCTTTCCGAAGACCCTAACAAAGATATTATATTTTCCTGGACATTTAAATCTCCCAAAAGGATTTTGGATCTGTCACAGTACTGATCGTTTGTTCTTTTTTAGTTTCTGAATTTATTTCATCAGTCGTAATCTGTAGCAATTCAGCGATCTAGTATCTGTGGACTATTCGCACAAAGGAATTGTACAAGGATAGTAATAAAAAGGAAACTTCAAGTTGTCCTTCTGGTGAGTTACTCATCTAATCTGAACTGAATTGAAATTTCTGCGTTTACTTCGATCCCGTTTGCTGTGGCAGGTATGTTTTTTTTCATATCTCATAAATGTTTTGATATCTTACCACCCGACAAAATTAACATGATATATTTTGAATGAGATAAAATGTTAATGTCTTTCGATAACAACCTCTGATAAGCGTGTAATATTAATAGTAATAATAACCAACCGACCTTAATTTGTCCTGCCCCACATCTACCCATTAAAATGTATTCAGCATTCTCATTATTGCAGCTCAAAATATAGTATGCTATATTATTCTGTTTTCATTAAGAATTCCAGTAAACTCCTTTGACACATCCTAGCCACTGTGTCTTCGACACTTCCACTTGTGTAGGTTTTATGCTTTAGTTTTTAATATTCACTGCAGTTAGTATCTTCATATCCATATATATGTAAAAAGCAGAGGGTGGAGAATGCGTTTTTTGCTTGTGACTTTGTCAAATGTAACACTGGCACCTGCTCATAAATCGGTTTCTTGGGATTATATTAGGCTTTCCTTTAACGACTGTAGGTGCCTACGGTAACTTTAAACTGACCCTACAATCAATCCAGCGTGAAGGTCACTGTTCTTAAAGACAAGATCCCTAGCAGTAGTTTTGAAATGAACCTATTTGAACATTCTACTTACATACTCAGAGGTACTGCTGTTGTTGCTTACCAGTTGCTTCTTCCTTTTCTGTACCCCTTGTTTTGAAGATTGCTAAGAATCCTTGTTGACAGACACATCATTCAGGGCGACTACAAAATAAAGGTATGATTTCCATGTTTTAGTTTGTTCGTTTCGATTTGCAACTTCAGCATCGGCAATATTTTTCACGTTGGGAGCTTTTGTTTAACACATTTGGTCTAAATGGCTTGAATCAGCTCTGTCAGAGCAGTTTTAAATCAGCAATGCTGTCTTTTTTTATACGTAACAATACAATTCGAATCTGCACAATATATGCTGCTTAAGTATAGTACATATTGTATGTATTACAGGGATGTCCTTAAATACCTCATCCAGGGGCGAAAAATTAAAATAAAACTTGATAATGGACCTTATAAAGGATAATCGTCTGTCTGTTAAATCTGAATTTTATTCTGAATAATTTTTCGAATATAGTTCCCACGTAGAATTTTTATCTAGGATTATTCGGAAATCAGTCGCATCGTCTTTAAAATATAAGCTTGTGACATAATTTCTTAAGGTTTGCGAACAAAAATTATACAGTTTGGAAGTTGAAGAAATGTGTATTTATGTTGTGTACAGTTGTGCGTAAGACAGATTTCTAAGAAACACCCACAGGTCAGGTTGTTGGGATGAAAATTGGGTAGCACTACAGCCCACATGGCAACAAAGCCTAGCTCTTTCAGTAACTACTCGTATTGTGCGGCATACTATTTCTTGACGTCTCAGTATTTCTTGACGTCTCCGGCGTCGAAATTTAAAGAGTCTTAGAAAATGTATATGCTTAAGTATTGTCAGAAACTCGAAAGAGGTGTTATTGAACTTGAGACCTTCAGCTTGTGAGTCGATGCACAGGGCGGTCACAAAAATGTCTTGACTGCTAAGCTTTTATATCCTGTTGAAACATAAAAACTCTCTAAAAATATTTTTGAACTAGGTGAAAACTATTAAATTGTGGAGGAAAAACAAATTTTAAATTTATGATAGAGAAAGATCATGTGCAATAAATAGATTCTTTTCATGACAGCTATTAAAATTTTCGACTCTACATTTACGGTTCTTTGTCAACAATTCCTTTTTGCCAGGTGTTTCCGACCTTATAGCAAAACTAGAGAACTGTTAAACAAATTCAGTATGAAAACTCGGGGCACAATAATTTTGTTGTTTAATACCGGAAGGTGAAATGAAAACAATATTAAATCCTTCCGCAAGGACTTCATCCTCTTTTCTTTTTTTGTGCTGATTGATGCAGTATTAAGTCAAGCAGTTGAAGATGAATTGTGTATATTTTTGTAGAAGTGACGACAGATTTGGCAATATTGTCATGATTACACAATTTAAACAATCAACAATTTAACAAATCAAAGACCCTTCTCAAAGATTCTTAAAAGATCGTAACAACATTAATTTTATATTTGTATAACATATCCGTGTTAGAAATGTATTCCCTCTTCATAACAATTCACTCTTCGCTTTTACAAATCTCTGATATGGTTCATTGCCTTCGAATTAAGTTTTTCCATCTTCCACTCTTTGAGTCTGAATATGTTTTATTATGAATTGTTTGACATGGATGTTGCTATACTTTCCTTAACATTTTTCAGAGCAATTGCATCATAATACGAGTCTTTCTTTTGTAACAAGATGTTGTCTGCGTTGAAAAGAGCCAAAAAATATAATAAAAACTCATCCATACCTCCTCGTCTGTGGCTGGATCTACTCAGTCATAAATTTCTCAAAGCACTGTTCGTATGCCAGCACACCACTGAGAAAACTAAGAAAAAGACCAAATCCTTTTGATGACCTCATTTTCCGGGGGAGAGTACAAAGGCAGCAGCACCATCTGTCCACTCCCATAAAGTAGTCTTAAAGACCAATTGAGGAAACCAGGACAAACAGTAATCTCATAAGAAAAAAAAGAGCAGCTACAAAGGCATTTGGCATGGTCATCCCAATGGTGACAAGGCCATGTCTGCCTACCCTACTCACGGTTCTTTTGTATTTTTTTGATGAATCGCTTGTTGTAGTAAGTTAGATATATTTCTTCAGAAATCTTTTCAAATTTGATATTATTTTAATTTAAGCTTTGGCAGCTTTGGTACTACTGTTTTAAATATTTAAGACTGATGTTTCAATTTGCAGTTTAGTCGATTTGAATGTATGTTTTATGGTAATCAATTTAGACTTGGCAGTAATTGATTGTATTCCCGGAAATTTCTTAAATTACCTTTATATTTCTTTAAAGGTCAATGAAACCAATTTGAACGCCAGCTCTCAATCGCAGCGGGAGCTCATTTTTATAAACACACGTATCATATAATGTCTAGACGCAAATTAATTAAGGCAAAGTATAATTTTTAAAAGCGCGTGTGTCTGCAATACGGGTAAAATCCCAAAGATTTCGTTGTGACTGAGGGTGAGTGCAATTATTTTAAAGCAACAGTCACGAATTGCTCAGATAATTTATCTCCGCGTGCCAGCTGCTTGCAATCTGCATGGCGATAACGGCAATAGTGAGCATAGAGTGTGAAATATGACACATTAAGTAGAAGTTCTTCCGCCTTTCATGAAATGTGTTGGATTTGTGCGTAGGATAGATATTATTTCCGCTGCCAGTCAACGCTTGAGCGATCATTAGGCTTAACTGTACAGGATTGGGTTATTAGGGTAATTAGACTGTCAGAAGGTGAAGAAGAAGCTATTCATTATGTGATGAAAACCTGTGAAAGTAAATTGAATACGTTTTGGTGTATACATGTACATACGTATCTACATATATATTCACTGTTAAGTTAATACGTATTCTAAGCACCCAACAGTATTACTTGTGCAGATAATTAAAAACTAATTACTGGCTTTTGTGAGATATTCTTATTTATTCAATTTGAACTATTTTCAAAAGATTAAAACAAAGTTCCATGATGATACTTTCATTTATGAATTAATTATTTTAATATTATAAATAAATGTTGTTATACACCGCAGTTCGTAGTTTAATGAAGTGCGCGTCCACCCCTACGCTTTAGAATTAAGCTCCATGAGGTGGGCAACAAAATCGTTCATGTTACTCATAGCTCCAGAACCTTTTGGTTGCTTACAAGGCTTAAGAATTATTAATTGTGTAAAAAAAGAACCTCTCAAGTTTTGCCGTTAGAAATTATCATTAAAATGTAGGCCCAGCACCAACCAGAGACGGCATCACTGGACACAGGCTGACCAATTGCATACCCCCAAACGTTAGCAAAAAATCCATGCCTTTTCTGTTATCTCTAGATAGGAAACAATGCAGACGATTTGTTGGCGTACAGACGGTACACTTCATCTTCCCTAAGCACTTAAGTGTGCTTGAGCTTAGTGATGGTACCATAAGCAACGCCTTTACAGAAGTTGAAGACACTGCATGAAATATCCTCTGTCAATGTCCCGCCTCGGGTCAGATGGCGGCTGTTTGTTGTTTGGTGCTCGTGTGGTGGGAGCTGAAACCTAGGCTCTTTATAACAGAAGCGCTTGCTGGTTTTTCCCCGCAAGGCCGAGAAATTATATTTAATCCAGGTTAACGTCTGGTACTACAATCGACCAGTTCTCGAGTCTGAGCACTCCAGTGCGGTGTTTGCCAACCTTAAACAAAAAAAAAACTATAGACAGCATGTTCTTATGAAAGGATAATAGCGCAGATGTTTGCTAAAGAACCTAGTTATTAATATCTCGAAGCGGTTATCGTATCCAAATGGTTTATTATATACATATAACGACATCAAACATAATACTGGGTTTTACAAAACGTGGTGCTTTAGAATGGCCTTGCATGCGTACATTTTTTAGTTTACCCTACATTAAATTTATATAAAAAGAGAATCTGCAACTTAGCTTAATCAGTTTAAGTCATCACAAAATAAAAAAGATCCGAATTGGCTTGGATTTTTTAACATTTCTTATTTTCTTATTAAATATTAATTTTATTACGTCTTAATTCTAGGAAATTACTTAAAACTAGCTTACTTCAATTCAACAATAGTTCTTAAATCTGACTAACTGAACCCTAACAAGTGTTCTAAGCTGATCTATTTCATGTATAAACTAGTTTAAATCTGCCCTTTGGGTAAAAGATCGAAATTTATTAATAATTCAGGGGTCATGGAGATGTTCACTAACAAAGGAAATGTGTGACTCCGAAGTTACAATAAAAGCTTAAGCTCAAAAAACTAATTCGAAAAATTAAGCGTTATTAAAATTATATGACGAAGTGTGCACGATATGGAAATGTGTGCAAATCGTACAGCAAGTGTATTTTTTATTGCTTACCGGGTCCACTTAGTTTAATTTCTTCTTCTTCTTCTTCTTCTTCTTCTTCTTCTTCTTCTTCTTCTTCTTCTTCTTCTTCTTCTTCTTCTTCTTCTTCTTCTTCTTCTTCTTCTTCTTCTTCTTCTTCTTCTTCTTCTTCTTCTTCTTCTTCTTCTTCTTCTTCTTCTTCTTCTTCTTCTTCTTCTTCTTCTTCTTCTTCTTCTTCTTCTTCTTCTTCTTCTTCTTCTTCTTCTTCTTCTTCTTCTTCTTCTTCTTCTTCTTCTTCTTCTTCTTCTTCTTCTTCTTCTTCTTCTTCTTCTTCTTCTTCTTCTTCTTCTTCTTCTTCTTCTTCTTCTTCTTCTTCTTCTTCTTCTTCTTCTTCTTCTTCTTCTTCTTCTTCTTCTTCTTCTTCTTCTTCTTCTTCTTCTTCTTCTTGTGGCGATCTTTCGCCAGCTGCCGCCAGTTGCGCACTCGATTTGGTTTAGGTCCTTCTCCACTTCTGTGCGACACCTTAGCCTAGGCCGTCCTCTGTTGCGTTCTCCAAATGGCTAAGATTCGAAGACTTTTCGGGCCATAGCAGTGGTGTCCATACGCTCTACATGGCCTAGCCATCTTAAGCGCTGTATCCAATGACGCTTGACTAGGCAAATGTCGCTGTACAGCCCATAGAGTTCGTCGTTAAATCTTCCTCATACGCTTTTATTAACGTCGAGGTTAATAGGCCATAGAAACGCCCAGGTTTCTGCGCCATAGAGTAGGACTGGGATGATCAAGGTGTTATACAAAGCAAGCTTAGTTCTTCGAGAGAGGGCTTTATTACTCAACTACCTCTTGAGCCCAAAGAAACAGCGATTGGCAAGAGTGATTCTGCGTTTGATTTCGGTACTGGTGTTATTGTCCCTGTTTACCCCGGAGCCGAGGTAGACGGAGTCCTTACCTACCACGAAGTTTCTGCTGCCTAGTGTGACGCTCTGTCCGAGACGTCGATGTTGTGTGTCCTTCCTTGGTGACAGCATGTACTTCGTTTTGCGCTCATTAACCGCCAGACACATTTTAGCCGCTTCCGCTTCAATGCCAGCAAACGCGTCATTGACGACTCGCTGTTTTCGTCCAATCACGTCAATGCCGTCGGCGTAAGCTGCAATTGAACTGACTTTTATAAGATCGTGCCTCTGGTGTTGACTTGTGAGTTACGCACGACCTTCTCAAGGATGATGTTAAAGAAGTCACATGACAGTGCGTCGCCTTGTCTAAAACCTTTTTTGACATTAAAGGTCTCGGTGAGTTCGTGGCCGACCTTGAGCAGCGAGAGTTCCCCATCGTCATCCTACACAATCTGACGAGTTTGGTAGGAATCGATGGTGGACTTCCTTGACGAACGGTTTCAGGCGTTCACACAATACAGCAGAAAGGATCTTGATGTTAAGGAGACTAATCCCTCGATAGTTGGCGCAGTCGAAGGGGTCTTCTATCTTGTGGACCGGACAGACGACGACGTCGTAGTTTAATTTGGTTAATTAAAAATGATGGAATTCGAAAAAGTGTAGTTTTACACAATAATTGATTTGCACAATGACTTACAAGCAAACTTTGGAAAAACGTTACTTTTTGTAAAAACAACTTGCTTAAAGGGGTATAATACATCTATATTATAGAATTATTTTTTTTTGGGCTTACATCAATTTTGTTAAATATTAATACTACTCAGAAGCAATTCAATATCGACTTAGTCCTTACTGTTCAAAACACATTTACTATATTTAGTGTCGACATTGGAAACGAGGACTAAAAACATACCCACGGAAAAGAAATATAAGTTGAATGAATAAACAACTTCGGGCCAAAGACGACACTGCTCCTCGAATTAGAAATCCATCAAAATTCCAGGAACATACTAACTCTTTATAAGACGGACACCTCAAGAGGATACGCCTCTTCATCTCATTTTGCCCCGGAAATAATTCTATAGCTTGTTTTTGTGTCATTTTTGTAAACATGTGAGTATCCTTTTCTTTCTCTCCTAAGGTGATTGAAAATGATTTTTTGAAGTTTTTTGAATTATACGTTATAACAAAACGTTCAATTAGTAAGTTCCGGTTTATGTCAGTTAAAGAAGAGAAAATGTATGTATATTAAGGTTCAAAAACCAACACGTATTTAGTACTAAAGACGGAACACAATCGGAACCTGGGCTGTATTTTGTACAATACAATTGTTGTACAATACTTGTAAAATACACAGTTGCACTAACACCATCGTACACCCGTACCAAAACAGTATGACATGGGAAGTTGTAAGCCGATTTAAATAAATAATTCCTCGAAAAGTGGACAACAATTCAATGGCGTGAAAAGTCATTGACACAACCTCGAAGGACAGCGCAATAAAGAAATATCATGCCATTGTTGGCGGACACCGTTCAGCTGAACGTAAAAGCAACTGGCACAGACTTTACTAGATTGAGAAGCATATTGGCTGAGGGCCAGCTTCACCCTGGAATGTAACGCCAACCAAATCATAGTGAAACACAACACACAAAATTGGCCGAAAAATGGAGAAAAATTAGCGGGCTTCATTTGTCATACTCAAAAAATTTGTTTTACAGTGATGGCTACAATACAATAATTTTTTAATTTTTCCTATATGAACTCATTTTCTATTGTTTTTATGCGGAATTTGGGAAGAAAGGGGGGAAAACTGTTTTAAATACGATTTTATATAACGACTTTTCTTTTACAACCACTGATGAATGTTTCTGGTTATGGATTCAAGATATTGGCGTCTGTACAATATACAAGTGTACTTTCTTAGAGTTCACAATAATTTGATTTTTAGACAGAAGATTTGTTATATTTCACCTTCTCATACCCGGGGACTGCGATTCAACAACTCGCTTGACGGTCTATTCGCAGCCAAGTTAGTGTTGTCATTAGCTCTTTCCCTCCTTGACTGCTTCCATTCCTTGTAGAGTTGGCGGTTTCCTTGTCCATTCGCCCTCCTTGCAGACCAAAGGTCCGAGGATTCGAAGGATCTGCTCTTCTGTTTTCTTTCTAGGCCCCACTCACCTCCATATAAAAGTGCTGCTTTACAATAATGGCAATCGATTCTCATATTTTGCCCCAGTTGGTGTTGTTGGCATTTGTCAATAATTCATAAAAAAGTAAAAAGCTATAAATGGTGGAAACTACAAATAATTTTAAGCTACGTCGTTTCACACCACACATTAAGTATTCCCAATATTTTTTGCAATCAAATAATATATTTTTTTTTCCTAGAGCATTGCAAATCATCAAATTAAATTTCAATACCAAAACTTCTACCATAAATATTACCAGATTTGCATACATTGTATATATATTTTATATGACACCATGAAATATGAAATTTATTTGGCGTTTTTATCTGTGCACATACAGCGTGTAATGTTATACAAAGGATTTTATTAATCGGTCGTAAGTTCGTTGGACTACCAAATGCATGCCAAGCCTTAAATAATGCAAGCAAATTTAAAACGAACATAAAGATCCCGGGAATATTAAGTTGCATTGACAGTTTCCCTATAAGAGAAGGCTGCTTCAACAGAAAACAGAAATGTTTCCAAAACAATAAATTTATTCTGCACAAGACGTTTTACTTGGAGCGTCTACATTTTCATATTTGAACTGGTTAATCCCAGCACTTAAGGAAAATAGAATTTTAATTAGACTCGAATGCACACACTTCAACGAAACATAAGGGACAATAACAACTTCAGGCAGTAAATTGATACACAGAAATGTATTTCTCGTGTGAAATAATCTTTTACTAACAGAGCCATAATTACGACGAAAATTTAATTTACAATTAAATTCAAAATTTCACATAAATAATTCACACACCCAAGTGTAAATAAAACTGGATTATTGACGGTTTGGCTAAGTGCCATCTACCAGGAAATAAGGTATAACAATGAAGAAAAAAACTTAAACGCAATGTATCGCATAAAAATTAAATCTTTAAAAAGTTTGTTTATTGCTTCCCTCATTTTGTATTTCATTTCTTTCTGCTTTAACGATATGTTTGTTTCTGCTTCTTTTTCTTTTAAGATTTTGTTTCTTCTTTTAAGATTGTCACTGGCTGGTATTTTTTTTGCATCACGAGTTTAGGTGAAAAAAGAGTCGAAGATAATTTATGAAGAACTGAAAAAAACACAACATTTTTTACATTAGTAGTGGGTGGAGATGGGAACTTCTTGCTGTAAGGATCAGTTGACATCGGAGGTGCTTACATTTTTCACTGGTCATGTGCGAAAAGTGTCCACCACCATCCACTTATTGTGGATTGTGGATTCCGCCATTCTAGTGCTAAAGCACGAAATTTGCTGCTGTTCGTTTTCAGTATCCTAAACTAAGCACATAAATTCCACACGAATATAGAGAAGACACAATGGTTCAAAAGTAGCTAAACTTAAACAAATCTCTGTCAAAATGGAACTTCCTAGATTGAACTGCTTTAAGTTGTCAGAAGTTTAAGTAATCCAGATACGAAGAACTGAAATGGGAGTGGTTCATCACATCTGAGACCTGCGATCGTTCTAGTATATCACATGTGATCGATCAAGATTCCTGCAGTACATACCTGTGATCTAAGGCGCGACCATTTAAACTTTCGCGCCGAGGTATTTACTAACAAAAGAAATGAATAATTTTTATTACGGGACTTATTGAGTAATCTCTTATTCTTGCAGTTTTGCATATAAATATAGCAAAGTTATAATGGGATACCTCAACGATTTAAAAAACCTCAAATTGTTCCTATGTACAAAAATGGCGACAAGACACACCGGGACATTTATATATACAATATCCTAAGAGCCATATTGCAAAAGCGTTTAGAGACATGGATAAAAAGCAGTAAAGTATTAAACGAATTTCAAGCGGTCTTTAGGCCTAATTACTCAACCGTAGACCACATATTTGTTTTTGAAATCGTAGCTATGTAAGTGAAAGCTTCAGTAAACAAAAGAAAGACGATATAATTTTTGTGGAAGCTTTAAGGCTCCTTTGATGTGAATAGAAATGCGTTGTTCTACAAGTTATACCAAATGGGAATTTCTTTGAAACACGGGAAAGTATTGCAAAACGTATACGATAAGGTGTATCGGCAGATTGCTGGCATTTTCACCGGAATCGATACATCTGTTTATAATCGGTTTTATGAGTTCTAGAGATAATATAGCGCTATTGTCAACTTGGAAAAATGTAAGGTTCTGGTATTCAAAAATGAAGAAGTAAGCGTTTTTACAATAAAAATGTATACTATATCGACCAGGTATAGAAGTAGTAAAAGAATAAAAATATATTGGCAGGTCAGCATAGCGTATTGAGTATTTGCGACAGTCATAGGCCAAGGTTTCAGGTTTGACTCCCGGATGGAACATCTGGCATTTTTTCACGGCACCACCTCCTTCGAATTGCTGACAACAGTCAAACAGTGTATGAAAACCTTCTCAAATCCCGCCGTTCAGAGTCGGCAAAAAACTGTAATTTACTTTTTCTCGTGAGAGAACAGTAGCACGCAACACAAGAGTAGTTGTTGTAGAAGCTAGACATGGTCGCTTGTGGGCTATAGTGCCACTCAAGTCTTAATAGCCCCAACTTAGTTCATAGCAGTATGTTCAATATATTTGAAGCTGCAGCTAAGTCTGCGATGCCTTACGCAGGGAAAGTCTCGGGATACAAACCTTACGTAGACATCGAGAAGGTACTACGTTTCTTCAGCAAGAAAACTTTCCACCTTTTCCATAATGCAACGAACTGCATGCTGATGCTTGAGATACGCTTATCTATATGTCAAATCACTTAAGCTGCATATAAACTTTATAATACAGCAGATAAGCAAGTCGAATAAATGACTACCAAAAATAGTAGCTCTAAAAATGATACAAAACCAAACGGCAAAGTATCAAGGATGGATGGATATAGCCCGTGTAAGAAAAGGGTCGGAGAAACGAACTAAACGGACCAACAGAAAAAGTCGACGAAGAGTCTAGAAAAACAAATTCCTACGTGATGCAGCGGGACACTGCATGGTGCCGTGTAAGGTGATATGTAGAACCTGAACTTTGACCCACATGGAAATGATCCCCTAGTTCTTTGCAGCATATGAAATCTATTAATAAGGGAAGATATCCTACATTTCATCGGCGAGTGTAAAGTACTGTAATTGACAAGGCGACACCTACTTGGGAAGTATGTGCTTACAGATGAGGAAATAATGGCAGTGGTTAACTAAACGGATGTAAAGAACTCATTTACATACTTCAAAACCACATTGAGATATGGGGAAAATATTATTACAAGAGAGATCTTCTAAGATGAAGTGTATTCTTACTTGTTATATACTATGTAAAGAAAGTATAGAAACAAATAAAAACTAATTTAATTCAAATGGCACGCCCGCGATTTTCCTTTCAGAACAAACATAGCAAAGCCATGATTCAAAATCCACTCTATACATATGGAGAAATACATAATCCAGTATGTATAAGAGGCTAAAATATTAAAAAGTAAATAATTTAATAATAAGCTCCTGGTGAGTTTATTCCAATTGAATTGAATTTTCTGAATGCCCCAGAGACCTATTTTTGGTAATTTTAAAGAGCAAATAACGAAACACGTGAAAAGAAATCCATTAATGAGCATGTGAGAGGGGAAAAGGACTGAAAATGTTAACAACATGCAATATATATAATATATATAATAGAATATTTTCGTTTTATTCACCAGTGCAAGCTAAACACTCCATACTCTGTGTTCATTCACCCCTTAAAGCTTTACCTCGGGAAATGTTCCTATAATATGGGAAATTTGTTATTAATGTATTGAAAAATTCCCCGTAACTGCAAGCCAAACATCCCTAACTTTATTATATCCAGAACCGAAATAGAAACGTATGTAAATATGAACAGAAAAATAATTTAATTCCATGAACAAAACATCATAAAATGATTTTTTACAATTGCTGCGTTTTCATCACATTAGATGTAATCAAGATAAGAAACAGAAGAATATTTAAGTGGGGAAATAAAATAATAACTGTAGTGCAATAACAGGATTCAATTGAATCGGAAATTCTGCTCACATTGTGTCATGCGCTTTATGTTTTATACCATTTACATCCCCACATATTACACGAACCCACACAACTCCTACATTCTGTTAGAGCTATGTTATGATACATGTGATGACTTTTTTTCTTTTTCAAGATGCCAAGTTAAACTTAGCTTTTATTTGAACTTACTGCAGGAGTTATGATTCAAAATTTTCCGCTTTTCGCGCATTACGCCATGATTTTGGTTGCCATAATCGACTGACTATGCAGGGAATAAGTAAAATAGTGAAAAGTTTGAAGAAAGGAAGTGTGGCTAATGTCGTAAGGCCATTGCAATGCACTTTCAATAGTTAATATTGGTGCTGTTAATGCAATTGAATGTGTCGTATACATCACTATGGTATATTATGCATTTGCATTTGCATCTTAATCTTTGTAAAGTTCAACTGAAGTGAATACTGTTCTTAAGTGTTAGAATAAGAGACAATAAACACAAATTTTTCAAACAACACATTCTTTAATGATGGTGACCGGAGATGCATTTGTATTCAAACAACGAAGTTGTTTGTTGTGCTCTGTGACCCCAAACGGGCGGCCGGATACAGTCAATCGATAAGACATGACTTAGTCAATATCTGGTTCCAACAGTACACTCAAAATGATCCTTTGTGAAGTCCTTGCTTTATTAAGAATTAAAATTTTCATCAAAAACGTATAGTAGCATATGTACATATGTATGTCTTTTTTAACGCCTACTATTGAAACCGAAAATTGAATGACCTTTTCGACTCTTTTGAATATAATGAACACTAAAATAAAATATTGGTCTGAGTCCTAGGTATATTTCAAGGTTTTCTTTTGCGGTTTTATTGGTTTACTGGAGACTGGTTATAGTTTATCATAAAGAGCTTGAGCTGTGTATTGAAAGGTAACGTCCAGCTCAATATTACCCAGCTAGTTAGTCAATGATACTAAGACTGATTCCCTCATATTAAGCCACCGAATGAGTCGCATCATTGTAACGAGTACATTTTAATTTCTATAAAATTTCGTCTCCCGCCGAAATATTGGGCAGTTTCGCTAAGACCCCTGCTCGTGATTGCCTTTGACTGCCTAATTATAACTAAATTATATTCTTCCTCTTCTTCTTGTGGCGCTACAGTCCGAGGTGGACCTGGACCTCAACTAACATGCCGCTTCAGCCAGCACGATGTTTCGCCAGCTGCCGCCAGTTGCGCACTCCAAGTTGATTGAGGTCCTTCTCCACCTGTGTGCGCCACCTTAGCCTAGGCCGTTCTCTGTTGCGTTGTCCCAATGTTGTAGTTGTTTCGTTAGTTTGTTCGGTTTTTCATTAGAGTATATATCCCACAAGTAACCAGTGATAACTTTCGATAAAGCTGGTTTTACCATGGTGACAGTCCAGTTACGCTGGCCAGGTTCCCTAAAGAAGCTTATTAGAAAAATACTCGTAGATACAGTAAGGATTCTCTTCATTGTAATCACTCTTTGCAGTTATTGTTCTTCAGTAGACGAAGAGGTACAACTTCGAGGTAAGAATCGCCACCTGAATCGGAATCATTACTGAGAAACGTTGTAAAACCAACTATGTACAACTATGTATGTGTAATTGTATGCTGGTCAGCATTTAACGAAACATGAAATTTTCTAAAATAGGGTCCAGATTACGCCGGATACATCTTCACGGGAGCTCTTAAGTCCAAACATTCATTTGGACTGCTCACACTATTACAATACATCTGTTAAAAATTTATATTTTTGGGAAGACGATAGCCAGTCAGGCTGCTATGTTTTGCCAAAATAAAACTCCATCCACCTCAATTCGACACCGAGCTCAGCAAATTGGTGTTTCCAAATCCACTATGCAGCGAATTTTGACGAAAGATTTGCATCTTCATGCATACAAAGTTCAATTGACTCAGGAACTGAAGCCAGCTGACCATGCACAGCGAAAGGAGTTCGTTAATTGGGTATTGGAGAGACACCATGAAAATGCTGGTATTGCCGATAAAATCATCTTTAGTGACGAGGCCCATTTCCATCTTGATGGCTTCGTCAATAGACAGAATTGTCGCATTTGGGGCGAGGAAAATCCTCGAGTGATTCACAAGAAGCAAATGCATCCTCAACGTGTCACTGTGTGGTGTGGATTTTGGGCTAAAGGAATCATTGGACCTTTTTTTATGAAAATGAGTCAGGTCAAGCGCAAACAGTCAATGGTGTTCGGTATCGTGAAATGACAACCAATGTTTTCGTGCCTAGAATTGAAGAAATGAATGTGGAGGGGATGTGGTTTCAACAAGACGGCGCCACATTTCATACAGCCAGAGAAACAATTCAATTGCTGCATCAGTCATTTCCCGGTCGTGTTATTTCGCGTTGGAGAACCAGAATTGGCCACCTAGATAGTGCGATTTCACACCATTGAACTTTTTTCTTTGGTGTTTTTTGAAGTCGATGGTGTATGCGAAAAAGCCGACGATGACTCAAGCCTTAAAAGAGGATATTGGACGCTGCATTAGTGACATACCGCAGCATTTATGCAAAACGGTAATTGAAAATTTCATTCAAAGATCGAGTATGTGCCAGCAAACACGCGGCGGCCATCTGGCCGATGTGTTATTCATCCTGTCTACTTTACTATATAATAAAGAATTCACGATTTTTTTTAAATATCTGCGTTTTATTTAAAATTTTAATCTTGCGTTTTTGTTGGGACACCCTTTATAAGTCAGTCACAGTTATATTTGTACAACTCGTATTTCTTCCTGAAATTTTCTTCAAAAAGTAAAACAAATAATTTTACAAGAAAAAGGTAATTTATTTATATTTATTAAGTGCTAGTCTTTTAAAAAGTAACAAACCCAGTTATTTTTTCAAGGCATTTAAGTTTTTTTAATGTAAGAGATTTAAAAAGTCTGTTTTTATGACTTCCTTAAGTCTTTTTGGCATTAACACCCAGTTGATTCCACTAATTGGGCGAAATTTGAAATTTGGCTTTATTGCGTACCACTCTTAGAGTACCCGCTTTTTAAGTCCTTTAATCTATTCTAATCTGATGTTACCGTATTGTTGAATCGAAATCGTTAACGTATTCATAGATTCGCAATTGGATTTATGTCCGGTGATTATGGCGGTGTTTGGATTACATTTAGGCAGTTATATAGAAACCAGGTATGTGTTTAATTTGATGTGATTCTTTGTACTGTTTAATGGTATACTGAATAGTCGGTTAACTATTCCGTTTTTATGATGAGTTAACTTAACACTGGTTTCCTTTGATTTTCTACGCATTTTACCAGATTAATTTACTTATGGCAACGCAATTGGATAATGCAATGGACTAATTATGGATTAATTAAAATTTACATATTCATGGATATTTTAAGAAGAATACGTTGTGTACGATTTGGGTGGGACTAGAATTTTGTTAAACTCTTATTATTTGGTCTTTATTTATTTTTTGTTTAGTTGGAATGTAATGTAATGTAATGCAAGAACATTTCACCAAATAAATCGACTATGGACGGGCCAAGGCACAGTGGTGCCCTTGTATGGGGAACGCGGAAATAAATCTAAAACTTTAAAACCCGTTGACCAACCTTGCTGTCAAAAAATGGTTGACACAATTTACGACAACAATTTTTGGCCCAAAACAAAGCTGAAGTTCATACCTACATAGAAAATTAGACTCAATACTATTTATTAAAACACTTCCGTTGTAAAAAATAAATTTAGTGTAATTAGGCTTACACTTAGAAATGAATGGGAGTGAATCTTTTGTTTTCGGTTCGGGCCTCATATATGTTGTCCATGGATCAGATTATATCAACATTTGTGGTCAAGTAATTTTTGAAGTGGAATTCGAGCTTCGATTCTATATGAAAGATATATTGGACCACCAATGTTATTTGCAGTTTTTCTTATTATTTCATATTGAATTTGCTTTGTTTGATCTGGATTATCAAAGCTAATGCTTCATAAGGGCTAAAACCAGACTTGTTGGGAGAATTTGAAGCCCCAGCAGCAGCATTCATCAAATCTTGAGAAATGGATAATCGCAACTCTTGCAATTTATATCTTTTCATTATAACACAGCAATTTTCAAAGTTTTTACTTTGCCTTCCTCTTTTATCAGTCGGCAATTCATTCTCTAATATATCATTGCTTCTAACTGAAAAATTTCCCTTTAACCATTAAGAATATTTCACTAAAACTTATAGCTTTATCCGACACACAACCTTATGTCGCGAATTAAAATATGGCAAAAACCTTTCTTGCACTTATAAAACTATTCACAATTATTTGATAAAAATAATAATTAATTAATAATTATACAGAAATTTGAATTCAAATACTAAATTTGTCTTCGTAAGCTCTATTAATTTGCACAACAGAAATTCAACTGCAATGTTTGGAGGATCTTGAAATGTATTTAAATATCCGATATTTTAGTAATCATAAACCAATATCCAATTCCAGTAGTCAGAAACAATTTTTTTTAATAAAAACACCCAAATTACTCACATATACGAGTGTAACTATTGCGCTATGTAAATCGGACGTATATTTTATGACATTGCAATAATGTGAGTAATAAAAAAAAAACAAACTTTATTATAACAACACCTTCATAACTTAATATACTACATTTAGCAATAACAAAAACTTCCTGGTTCATGCCTATGGTATTTACGCTTCCGAAAAATGCCCTATATTGCTCTACTTAAACGACTCGTTCTCCCAATGTGAATTTTTATTTTTGCACCATCGATAGAGAATATTTTAAACCTTAACTAAAAGCCTGGTCTAGAAAACTAGTGGTCAAAATGAAAAACACTAAATATACGCCTTTTAAAATAATTATAACATCACGTTCCAAGGTGGTTTGTTTTAAAAAAATATGCCACATTGAATTTTATTAAAAAAACGTATTTTTTTTTTAATTAAAAGTTCCAAATTTGAGCTAGTCGTACACCGAAATGGCTCATAAGAAGTGAACAAAATTCTGGGTTATTATCCTTATACATATTTAAAGTTTGCATATGGCCTACTTAAGATCGAACTGTACCGCATGTTCGTAAAGTAAACTTTGCGCGTTTCTACGACTCAGCAGTTGATCTGTTTAATTTACTTCCACATAAGATATGATATATGAAAGATGTCAAAAATGGCTTTGATCTCTTGGTTATACATATATTAATAATTTGTTCATTAATGTATATTGTGCCATCAGTGCTTATTTGTACCCTGAATTCTTTCACCTTTACATATGTTATAGGCTACATAATATTTCTTGTCTTGCATTTACAAAAGTATTGTATTACTGAATTGTTGGATAATTATGTGAAAAATGTAAAATTTTACAGTATCACCCTATGAAGTATGAAAACAAATAATTTTTTAATAATATTTTCTTTTTAAAAATTTTCTAAAAGTGAATGTTGGCAGCCACTTATTGTATAAATAAATAAATAAACTGGAAAACCCTGTAATAAGAAATACATTTTAATTAGCTAATCAGGCGGGGAGAGCGTTTCTCCTTTTAAAAAAGTTTTTCGCCATTAACTATAAAAAAAACGGGTACAGATCCCGATCACGCCACGATGTCTACTCAATGCGAGTCCTAGCACTTCTACATTAGTAGTGATACAACCTTTCATCGAGATTGAACTGGTGCATACAACCCCATTTCACAAAGGAACGCCGTCGACACAGCCATCTGAGCACCCTGATGTTAAGACAGGACATCGCTTAATTGTAAATAATTCACATGTACGAATTAACAAATTATGTAAAACAAGTATTCAATGGTTGGGCCCCAGTTGTTGAGCCGACACTTATATTCATAATAGTCTTAAGCTGAAAAATGTTAATGTTCTTAATTTCTTTGTTCAATAAGTCTTATTTCGTATTTCGCTTAGCGACGGTTCTCTATCGGCCTTTGAAAAAAAGGCAGGAGATTCTAATCTTAAAACTATTTTATACTAGGCAGGCTAGTCTAGCGGTTTCAATTCCCTTTGAATTCTTATTAAAGTTTAACTTTATTAGTTGTTCGTGTTCGATACGTTCATGTTCCTTTTATTTACTTTTGTGTTAAATTATTATTTCAATACTTGTTCCCATTTTCTTGTTCTTGGTAATTTCATATTGGTTTTTTCTTGTTTGCTCACAAAACTTTTTCCGCGCTACCCACTTTGTGGACTTGTGTGGACTCGTATGCATCGGACACCAGATCGTTCACACGACACAGAGAAGTAGACAAAGTTCACGAACTGTTTTGTCTTAATATATTCGCTTTGCTTCCTTTGGTCTCTTGGCTAAACGAAATCTGCACCGGACTTCGGACCGATCTAACGACTCAGAGAGGTAACCAAAACAGCTATCGAACTAATACTTTTGTTTGGTTGCCCGGACGTCGACTGCACCGGAAACATGGATATCCTCTTGAAAATATAAGTTTATTTAATTCATTTGGGAATAAGCTAAAACAAAACAATAAAGAATAGAAGAGAAACAAAATCTTCTTGTCTTTACGTACACTGGCTTAAACACTGAAAAAAATGAGACAACATACATTATAAATAGAACATTATTTGAATGAGGGCAACTGAAAGAGACTCTAGACAGCTTCAAAAGTTTGGTAGTTCACCAAGTAATTTCGTTTGAAGACAACAGCTGTCCTTATTCAAATTTTTCGCAGCCATTATATATTAGAACAACTCATATTGTAAGTAATTTTTAAAAATATTTTTATAGAAAATTGAAGCTGGAAAACTGAAAACGTAATTTTCGGCATATTTTACTTGTTTTTTTTTCCAAAATTGTAAAAATACAGGTCAAGCAATGCTAAAATTATGTGAGAGAGGAAATGTGTTAACCGAAGGCCAAAAATTGGTTTGCAATATTTTCCGGCAATTTCAGTCCTCGAACGTCTTCCATTAATTTACATTGGGTAAATCATTAATTGACACATGGCTTAAGCATCTTTTTACCGAAAGAAAATTGAGACCTCATACAAGTTTGATACCTCGCCAAAAGTTTTTGCAGAATGAATGCGTTGTGTTACCGCACCTCTATATTCTCCAGATTTATCACCTTCGTACTGTTACTTGTTCCGGTCTCTGCAAAGTTTTTTGTTTGAGAGAACCTTAACCTCAAATCAGGACGGCAAAAAGCCATTCAACCAGTTTTTTGCCAGCAGGGATCAAATATCTTATAAGCGTGGAATCAATCAAAAGGTATTGAATCATAAGTGAGAATACATAATTTCATAAAATGTTTTATACGAAAAAAAACTTGTTTAACGAAATTACTTTGTGAACGGAGCCACCACAATAAACTCAGCCACAAAAAAAAGTGTACTTCAGTGACGAAAATGTTAGACAGTCGAATGTTTGAATTATAAAATGGCCTGGCGTATTAGGACTTAGCTCAACCAGTTATCAGGAAAGTGAACGAAGCAGAGACCAAAAATATAACAAAATTAAATTCTTTACGGTCAAAACTCTGCGGTAAAAAAAAAACAAAATTCAGAGAAGTTAAACTGCTATTGAGCCTTTTACAGCTATGTTTAGAAGACTTAAGAGATAAACTCAGCTCATAAATTTATGTTTATTAGTTTGCCTCTATACTCTACAGTTTAGACAGCTGCTGTTGTTCTTTCATAATTCTCCATCAAGAAAAAAGTCATCGTATGCTAAAGACATGATGTAATAATATTATTTTGAAATAATATTATTTTGAAAACTCATTCAATTTCATCTTAGTCCAACATCCTGAAAAGAAAATTTAATTTTATCTTGCTTACTGATTTGAGCCCATAGCATACTGAGTCTATCAACTTGTGAAAAGTATGGCAATGAAAATTAATAATATGGATGAATTTTTTTATTTTCCTTATGCGCATACACAAAGTCCCCAAATTTTATGTCTGCAGTCTAAAAGAAAACTTCGCTCTGGCATGTCCGTTTTCTTATCTCATACTTCTTTAATCTCCATCTCATGCTTATAATCTTATTAAATATTTAATAACATTTCGTACAATTTCTGCGCCACAAGGGCTAAAAAAGAAACTTGTTAAATTTATATTTTCTGCAAATATATTAAGCACTTGCTTATATTCAAAAACTGAATTAAAATTTCGAAAAAATCATGTATAAAAACCGGCTTTCCAAGGACACGGATAAATAATCTTTAAAACTTCATTGTTTCGTATGATGTTATTATTAAGTTGAACTAAGTCAAGGTTACATCATGACAATTGCAGCATTATTAACTAAAATTAAAAATTAAATAAAAAAAACTTTCGTTGATTCACAGAGAACACAGCGCTTTAAATTGTTCTTATCATATCAATTTATACAAGTTCTGCAAAACTGATTGTGAATTAGTAAAAATTTTAATGGAATTCTGAGTCCAAAAAAATAAAGCAAATGTTATTAAGCGGTAACCCACACAAGAGTTGCACTTAAAGGGCAAGAGCACTGTAGCTGAAAGTACCGACTTCATGTATAAATATATGCATAGTATACATAAACGGCAAAAAACCCACTTGGGATATTAAAACTAGCGGGAATATTAAAATTTCTTTCGTATTGCAATTCTTCTTACAAAGTCCAAATTCATTCCAGTTGCGAAATCACAGGTTTTGCAAGCCACAATGGGAAATAAATCAAAATCTCATAATTGAATTTCTATATCTTTAGTTAGAATCATGAAAATGAGACGGGAACTTGTCGCAATATCATCATCGTACAATATTCAAGCACTTCAACTGTTATGGTTCCAGGCCCCACAAGTGAACCTTAGTTGAATCGTTGAAAATTTGCAGCACCGCCGCATGCACCCACAGAACACCACACCGTCATCAACACTTATATACCGTAAATTACAACTGCGACAGGAAGATAATTTTCTATTAAATTCCTTGACATCTTCATCACCGTCGTCGGCGAAGGGTTTCTTCCTGGAGAATGATTGTAAAAGGTCAAGTCCCTGTCGACTAGTTCATTTACCGCATGCGGGGCGTACCGGATGCTGTTCCCCAGGAATTTCTGCGCTGCAATCATTGATATTGCAAAGGGGATAATACCGGGCACGGTGCAAGTAATTCTGCAGAAAAAAATGGTAAGATAGCGAAAAGGTGACGCCAAAAGGAAATTGTAAATTTGATGAAAATCGCTCTTGTGTGGAAACTATGTGGACGTCTATGAGGAAGTTATTACGGCTTAGTGGTTACGTTGAACATTCCAAACGACTTTCGTAGATCTAAGATAGAAGTAAAAAATAGGTTTCTATACGGAATAGAGATGCCAATCAATTTTGGCTTCTCATATTTAAGCAGTGTAATTAAGTTTACAGTAAATATTTAATTTCATTTATATTTGTTTGTTCAAAGTTAAAAGTTTATTTATTTAATTCAATTTCCAACATTTCTTCGTGAAAACATACTTATGTACGTTGCGAAATTAATAAAAATTCTTTACCTTATCATCTTATTTTGACTTTTCATTATAAAAAAGTAAAAAGGCTTCACAGATTAATGAACGAACTTGTAAAGTTCAAAAGTGGCAAAAAGGCAAAAAGTAATAAAATGACTTACTTAATTTTTGGCCATGTATTATGACTTTATTCATCACTGTAGCGCATTAAGCCCGCCCCAACCACAAGAGACCTTGTTGATGGCTTTAGCCTCTAGTTTACAGGTTACTCGGATTTTACTGGCCTCTGTGGCATTCGTTTCCGCATTATCGGCAAAATATATGTATGTACTTCACGGATCTCCACAGAAAAAGATTTAGTTTCGCAAATGTTTGAAACTTTGTGAAGAATTTGATCGGGAACACTGCACACATAAGCAAAAGTTATTTTTTTATTAACTTTGTCCATAACAGCTCAACTTCAGTTGACATTGCAAATGGAATAATAATTTTTGCATATTCAAAAAATCAACAATATTTGGTTTCCTTGATGATGAAGACATGATGAGGAAGGACAACAAACGCCGACAACATACGCAGAATTACTCTTGCCAATCGCTGCTTCTTTGGGCTCAAGAGGCAATTGAGTAATAAAGCTTGATTATCCCAGTCCTCCTTTACAGCGCGGAAACTTTGACGTTTCTGAAAGCGGATGAGGAAGCCCTTAGTTTTTTCGAGATAAAAGTTTTGCGTGTGATATTTGTTCCTATTTGCGCTGATGACATCTGGAGGAGAAGGTTTAACGGCACACTTTATAGGCTGTACGGCGGCATGTGTCTGGTCAAGCGTCTGCGGATAAAACGCCTAAGACGGCTGCTCCGGCCCTAAAATCCGAACTATTGGCACAACGCAACAGAGAATGGTATATGTTAAGAAGGCGCACACAAGTGGAGAAGAACCTCAACCAAATTGGAGTGCACGATTGAAGGGAGTTGGCGAGAAATCGTTCCAAATAGAGAGGTATGTTTTTTGAGGCCCAGGTCCACCCGGACTGTAGCACCATGGAAACGAGAGGTTCATCTTGTTCTCTTACGAAGTGCGCATTTGGTTTCTTTTTGATATTTGTTTTCTTTTTTATCTATTTTCCTTCCCTATTTGAACCAAATCTGCTTGCGAGATTTTATTACTTGCCGTTTAGCTAAAGTAAATATGTTAGTTCTAATTGGCGATAATACACCTGTGATTTCTTTCATTGATTTATCGAGATTGTTGTAATGGGGTTATTTTCGTCTTCTCAGAATCAGTAAAATGAAACTGGAAATAGTGTGCACTTTCCGGAGCGATTAATGATCTAGAGAAAAATACTAGTATTTTATTTATTGATTTTTATTTATTGATTTTAATAGTTTTTTTGTGTTAATACGCTTCACGGCACCCAAAAAGGTTAATAAAGTTATGTGCCGAAGTTAATATCATGCCCATACGCTTCAGTATAATTTGTTATTAAAATAATATATAAATCTTTTTTAATAATAAAGGATGACACATGACAGATTTGCTTAAAGTTATTCTGCAGATCAAGTTTTTTGTCAAAACATGGTTTGACAATGACAATGCCATCTGTATTCGTACAATATTAACACTTCCAACATCAGCCGGTGTCGCCAGGGTGGAAGCTGAAGTGCTTTCGACGAATATATAATTTTCACGTATTCACATGTCCTCAGTAGAATACAATCTATGCAGATGTCTTTGACAGGGAACGATATCTGCTTATGTACGCCCGACATCAGCGTTCACCCTCATTCAATATATAATATAATATCAACAGCGGCTTAATAACAAAATTGCGATGACACATGAATATTGATTATGTGCCAGTTTGAGTTAAATCCACACCCACAGCATGCATGCAAAATTCAATTTGTCAACATGTCGTTACCGTTAATTGAAAATTAGATGGAATTGAATCCCAAGGAAGCCACCTCTTATTATCTCCAATAACGTCTGTGATAATGCAATGACGGTTATGCGAATTAAATGTCAGCTAAATAACGATATCAGAGTGCATAAATGAAATAATATAGGGCATATTGAAGGTTAATTATAAAAATAGCACTTTATACCCATTACAGCCAAATGCAGAGTTGGATTCCGCCAATAAGTACTGGTGACATTCAAGAGACAATGTGCAATTTAGTTACAAAACTTTTTGACTTGGAATAGACTGTCCTTCTGCATTCGTAGGACAATGAATCACAACAACACACAACGTTATTGCCAGCAAAGCAAGAAACTTCTTGTGTTCAACAAAACGGAGAAAAGAGTCATTCTTAGTCTACACTTTGTTGTCCCGAACAGAGCAACACAACAAAACAAAAAAAAACACTCAATCGCCGTGGAAAACCAACGAACCATCAAACCCACATAGCTCTTAAGCCGTGCTCACTGGGGAAACAATCTTCTTGCCTCCCAAGTGTAGACTTAAAGTTTTATTCAACTATTGACATAATGAAGCAAAGGAAACTACGCCAACGTCATCTACTACTACTACTACAGCAGCACAAGGCATGCACTTGCAACATTTTAAAATCATTGTTTTATTTGAGATACAATTCCCAGAGAAGTAGACGACATAGCTAGTGGGAACCGAGTAGGAGAAAAGGGTACAAAATATATTTTCACAGGTGTACTTGCATTACAGATTCTTTGCCTTTAAGAAGTTTTGAGGGAAATGCAAACTTGTATGCACAAATTCGTAGAGAGTTTTTATTTAATTATCTAAGGAACTAAGGCTTATATAATTTGATTCTGAAATAGACTCAGAATGAAAATATTGTATTTGACAGTTTTTGATTTATAAATATGTCAGCGATTTTAACCCACAAATTGGAAAAAATTAAAACTTGTTTTTAACCTTTACTTTCAATCCAAAACTATCAAGTAAACTCTTACACCTAAATTATAAGCAGCTAAACGAAATTCGAAAATGCATAAAATGTTTACTTCAACAATGATATTTAAATACAATTTTATATTGATTATGTTGTCAAGAAAGCACAGTGTGAGGTAAAATGTTGGTGCTCTTTGTTTGTCGACAGGACTGTTGTCAAGTATAACAGGCGGATTTAATACTCTGTACAGTGAATCCGTTTATGGTCAATTAGAGTGCATCGCATAAGAGGACCGCTGTGACAAATAGAAGACACTTTAAGGCCAGCACTCGTAATGTACAAACGTACCATGTGGTATTTGACCGCAAAAAAAGGGGCATGAATCGAAAAACCCAAGTTAATTTTTAATTACATTGTTCGATAAAGAAACACAAAGCGCGTCATAAAGACGTTTTTGAACAAATTGTTTAGTTGTTTCCCCTATTTTTAACTAAGTGTATTCGTTTATGAGTTTAGCAGTCAAAACAGAGATATTGCGATTTTCTTATTCCTTATACTCGTATATTACGGAACAGAAATTGGGGAAACACAGACACGACCTGGTACCTCATTCCGAAGAAAAAAAAGAACGAGATACGAGATCGTAAGAAAGATCCACTTTAAAGGTATATAATATATGCTAAATTTGTTCTTCCTAAGATTGCGCAATTTCTTTACACGTTTTGTTTGTTTTTCGTTCAAATATCTATAAGAGCATCGAATAGTGCATTACGCTTACAGAGATTTTAAATTTGAAATAAACAAAATTTGCGAAAATGTCCATATAGCATAAAATTAAAGTGAATCATATGAGTGGTACCCAATAACTGCAACTTTACATAAGATGCTTATTCATAAAGCAACAGTTATTGAATATTGAATCCTGCTAAAAGGCCAACTTTCGGAAGAAGCAAGAAGTCGGATTGCAGAAGGGATTTACTAAAATCTCCCAGATGGAACACCTCGAATTTTTTTTCACGGCACCACCTCTTTCGAGTTATTGACAACGCTCAAAGAGTACTAATTGCCAATTAAAAAGCTTATCAAATCTCACCCTTCGGAATCGGCAAAAAACGGTAGGCCCTTCTACTCGTGAAAGAACAATAGCACGCACAAAACACGTAGTTGTTGTAAAAGATATACCCTGGTCTTCTATGGGCTTTAGTGCCACTCAATTATTATTATTACATTAAAATAAATTAAAATCAACAAAAGAACAGATAAATTCCTGACGCTGTATATGATGAAGATACTAAAATGGATGGAAAAATGTAATTTTTACTAAATCTGGTAGTAATAATTATGTTATGCTACCAATGATGGTTGGTAGTACTTGAATAATAACGACTAAAAGTGATTCTTATTTTTTAGTTTTCAACAAATTTTGTGTATAGAAATGGTGCGAATGAAGCCCAATGAGATAGAATGATGATTTAATCTTCTAAGCTTTCAACGTCCGAATCTGTGCATATTACTGCCGATTAGCCAAGCCCAAAATAAATCGTATGGGCTTATGTACAAATCAGAAATGTAATTTTCTTCATAAATTGTATATGCAATATACATACCTTTATATCACCAAATGAATACCGAGTGATTTATTTAATGATGCAAAATATGTTTTCCTTATTCTACATTAAACAAACAAACACGAACTTTTGTAATTATCCAAATGCGAGAACCAAGCCCGTAAGAAATAGCCCAAGGTACTCTGCAGAAAATGTTTGATTGATTGCAAATATCGACCGTATGTAAACAAATGTTCAAAGACCAGGCGCCTGCCTATTATATGCGAGACTTGCTTTTAACTAATTAAAATGTTATTTGTACTTTCATAAATTCAAGCCGCAAGAGTTTCGCTCTCATTTGAGGTTGCAGGTTCTTTTGTCAACAACACACTTTCTGTCGCGTCGTAATGATTACTGAAGAATCCAATCACATTTTTAAAGTTCTTGCATTAACCCAATTGTCTGTAAATTCCAATACTCAACGAGTTCTAATCATTTTCTCTTGTGTTACCATTATTACTACTGTGTTTGTTACTATATTTAGCTTCTCAACTAACGTCTATGGTGATGGTTACGTTGTTTCAAGCCTGATCATATCGACTGTATTTCTGTCTGTAGTAATTGCTCACATTGCATCTGTTTTGGAATCCTTAGTATCGCGTGAAAAACAGATCAATTTTTTTACTAATTTGCAACACATTGATGATATTTTTCGATTTAAACTAAAAAGTGAAATTAATTTAAAGAATAAACGAAGGAAATTAATATGGAAATACAGCGTTATATCAATATTGGTCACTTTTCATTTTTTCCTGTATATAGTCTGCATACGCTTGCATCCGTACTCTGGATTCTTTTGGCCAGGAATCTTATCAGTTATAATATCGCGTGCAAGATTTATTCAAGCAAACATTTATGTTGAACATATTGTTTGCAGATTTGAACACATGAATTTTCTTCTTAAGCAATATGCCACCTCAAAACTGCATCCACAAAGAAAAGTTCTAGATATTGAATACAGAAACGTGGAAAATCCTGAAAGAATATTTGCACTTAAATTAATTTACACGCAGTTGCAGGACTTAGTTGGAAGTTTCAACGAAATCTTCGGATGGTCTATTCTAGCCTTGGTGATATATTACAGCTTGGATCTTACTTGCAACATTTACTGGGGCTTTCTTATTTTGGAAAGTCAAATATCTCCAAACCTGATTCCTGAGTGCTATGCTGTAGTATTCCAAATAATGTTAGTACTAGCATGTTTCTGCCATGACAGCAATTGCTGTACCAATGAGGTAATGTCCTATGTATTGAATGATGATATTAAATACACTCAGTATATAACATTTCAGAGTGTTCTAACAAAACAATACCTGCAGAAAATAGTTATAACACCAATGACTGAACATGAAAACTACTTGATAAAGCAATTCCTGTTTCAAATCGATCTTCAGCCAATTGAAATACACGCAAAAAAGTTCTTTTGTGTCAACCATAACTTATTGTGCAGTGTAACTATAATAAATACAAAATTAATTTTGCTTTTTAATATGAATTTTTTTTTGCAGATCTGCCTCCTAATTTTTGGAAATTTTGTAATTTTAATACAGTTTGCTAATGCTGAAAATGAATTTTAATATGGTGATGATTTTATATCTTATTTAGTTTAAATTTATTAAAATACCTTAAGATTTCTTATAAATTCGGAAATTCAATCATCGTGCTTATGTAATTAAAATAATAATAAATAAATTTAAAAATGCTGGCATTTTAGACACTCCATGTATTACAATGTATTAAAACAGTAACCAGTATTGTAAATATATTAAAAATGTATATAGAAAAAAAACACTTCTTTACGACAGGAAAAACAAATACAGAATTAATAACAACAACACTGGCTAATCCTTGCGTTGAAACATACTACAAGCCGAAGATGTAGAGAATGAAAGAGGGGAAATAAACTATTGGGGGGGGGAACTGATAAGAATTCCAAGTAAGATGTGTATTGCGCGTGAATTCTTGAAGGGGAAAAACGCAAATAATTAAGTTTTTTCTGTATCATTAATTATGACGCCGGTGTCGATCGCCTTCGCAATATTACTGTCATCTATGAGTGCCCCACTTTATTGTACCATTCAGTAGATGCTGAAAGTTCTTAAGGGAACTGGAGTGGATAAGTAAAGTACTCAACCTTGGAAGTAAGTGATGGTGTATTGTGGGCAGTAACTAATTTTTTTTTGTATTTTGGGTCTCAAAATGGGCTACGTACGAAAAAGCGTTTTTATACCTCTGAGACCGAAAAACAGACTTCTTACTACATACATCTATCATTTACATTAATATTTATCACTGAATACACTTAGCCTCAATCGTACAAATGCGAAAGAAGATTTTCAATATAAATCCTCATATTAATTTCAAACACAAACTTTTGTATTCGCTGAATCTCGTTGTTTTTTTTTTTTTTTGCAAATTTTCTTTATTTGAATTCAGTATCTTTTCTTACGTGCTAGACAAAATTACTTAAAGCTAGCTTTACTAAGTGAACAATGTTCTTAGCCTAGCTTAATACTTATCTAATTTAAATTGAATTTGCCTTTCGGCGTCCGAAGTTTTCTTTTTTTATTTTTTTTCAATCTCGTTGTTTTATAAATAGAGTGTAACTATAAAAGTGCAAAGTCCAAATTTTTGCAAAATAATCTGTTAGAAAAGTGGAACACGATTGGTCGCTTACTATAGAAGGAAGAAACTCTTTAACAAATTCTTTGACTGAATAAAGCATTTAAAATTGTAAGAAATAGAAAAATTTCTCTTTCAGTTAAGAGTGGAACGGAAAAACTTCCTTAACGCGTTTACATGAGGTAAAAATGAGTACACATATTCATACACAATATCTATCCAGAAATATTTACCACTACAATAATGAGCGTTGAGAGAACTTGTTCATTTGTATCAATTAAATTTAAGTCTTTAGCAATACGGGGAATGGTAATTAACATCTTGTCTAATTTCTTGGCAGCAAGATGAGTTGAATAACAATAGTTTATGTCTTTGAACTTATAACTAACTTTTGCTCTTCACACCAACGCCTTAATATATTTAAGTCCCAATTTTTATCTATAACAATATCCAAAGGAGAGTTTACGCCATAAGTTAAATCAATGTCATCGGCAAAAGCAGTTGGTGTACCTTTACGATCAAGTTCAAATAATGGGCCCAAGAGTGAACCTTGAAAACCCTACATTCAAAAATCTACAAGAGAGAATCATCCGCTTTTTGAAACAATTTTATTAAGAAACTTATGTAACCTTTCTATATAAGGTTTTTAAATACTTCGCCTATAACCGGTAATAGGTTGTTAGTGAGATCGGTCTGTAATTGTCAATATCAGTTGCAGAAAATTTTTGAAGAAGGTATAACATCTGCACATTTGAGGTCATCAGGCAAATATTAATAATAAAAATCAAATTGGTCTAAAGAACCACGGCCTAGCTTCTACGACAACTACTCGTGTTGTGCGAGCTACTATTCTCTCACGAGTAAAGGGACCGAACGGTGAGACTCTAGGAGCTTTTCATAGACAATTGATACTCTTTGAGTGTTGTCAGCAACTCTAAAGAGGTGGTGCCGTGAAAAAATGCGAGGTGCCCCATCCGGGTATCGAACCTAGACTTTCTGCGTGGCGATCGACGCACTTACCACTACGCCACGGCGACCACAAAGTTTTTCTTAAATAAATCTGCTTAATTCAACTTTAAGGTTGAATTTTAAACATTGCCTTATGACCTTATGACCCATCTTCGTCCAGTGATCAACTATTGTGTATAAAAACCAACTCCCTTTCAGTGGTCATTTGAAGCTGCCCTGGCTTCTATAAAGGAATAGTAAAGGCTAATTAGAAAATAATGAGGAAACCAGTCATACTTAAAATATACCTTTGCACACAGCCAAAAAGAAAACAAAACTCTAAAATCTGTATTAATCGGAGATATCAGATTTCATTATGTGTCATATTTACCCTTTTGAACTTCATCCTAATAAGCAATAGTAGAAATTATGACAAAACAAATTAAAACATAATTTTATAAGTATACATATACAGTATACATTGTAAAGCAAACATAATCAGTTTCCAAGAATTAAAAGAGCTGAACGAGATAAACCAGCGCGTCGCAAATGTGCCAACAACAGATATATTCCTAAAATACGAAATGTCGCAAATCGGACGACAATGGAGTGCAAAGTGTTAAGCTATACGCTACTGATGTCTACTTGCCAGGCATCAAAAAACAAGGCACAGTAAACAAATTTTGCAAAATTAGCGGTCGGATCTACTCTAGCAATGTACGAAATTGCTTTAGCAAACCGAATCAACCAGCACAATACACTTACATTTGATCTAAGGATCTCCTTTTATTTCTAATTGTTTAATTTCGTCCTTAAATTTATACTATGGTTGCCACACAATTTACGTACAGAGATTCGATTTTATCTTAAATCTTTCAACTGGGTTATGTATATGTTGGATCTAGAATAATATATTACTAAATACTATTTTTATTTTTGAAGGAAATTACGATAAAACCTTCAGTTTAATCTATAAATTAAAAAATACATTTTTATTATAAAAGAATAAATAGATAAACAAATAAATGTTAGAACAAGAGCGCAAGATTTAAATTTAGCGCCATTCGAATTGTCATTGTTTGTTAGTAGAAGGTATAAGGTTAATAAAAATGGAGCGCTACACGAATGAACAACGCATTCTCATTGTGAAATTGTTTTACCAAAATGGTGAAAGTTTTGCGCCTACAGTTCGCAAATTGCGATCAATTTAGGGTTACAATAATGCTCCAAAAGAGTTAACTGTAAAGCGATTAATGGAAAAATTTGCTGCAATTGGGTCTGTATCTGATGAAAGGTCAACAACGCGCCTTCGACCATTTCGATCGACCGAAAATATCGCAGCAGTACGTGATGATGTCGTTCAAACTCCATCCACCTCGATTCGACACCGAGCTCAGCAAATTGGTGTTTCCAAATCCACTATGCAGCGAATTTTGACGAAAGATTTGCATCTTCATGCATACAAAGTTCAATTGACTCAGAAACTGAAGCCAGCTGACCATGCACAGCGAAAGGAGTTCGTTAATTGGGTATTGGAGAGACAACATGAAAATGCTGGTTTTGCCGATAAAATCATCTTAAGTGACGAGGCCCATTTCCATCTCGAAGGTTTCGTCAATAGGCATAATTGTCGCATTTGGGGCGAGGAAAATCCTCGAGTGATTCACTAGAAGCAAATGCATCCTCAACGTGTCACTGTGTCACTTTGGGCTGTAGGAATCATTGGACCTTTCTTTATGAAATTGAGTCAGGTCAAGCGAAAACAGTTAATGGTGTTCGGTATCGTGAAATGATAACCAATTTTTTCGTGCCTATAATTGAAAAAATTAATGTGGAGAGGATGTGGTTTCAACAAGACGATGCAGCATCTCATACAGCCAGAGACACAATTCAATTGTTGCATCAGTCATTTCACGGTCGTATTATTTCGCGTTTTGGAGACCTGAATTGGCCGCCTAGGTCGTACGATTTAACACCATTGAACTTTTTTTTTGGGGTTTTTTTTTCTTTGAACCTTAAAAGAGGAAATTGAATGCTGCATTAATGAAATACCGCAGCATTAATGCAAAACGGTCATTGAAAATTTCATTAAAAGATGGTGTATGTGCCAGCAAAGCCGCGGCGTCCATCTGGCCGATGTGTTATTCAACACATAACTTCATCCTGTCTACTTTACGATTTCAGAATTCACGATTTTGTTTTTATTTCTGCATTTTATTTAAAATTGAAATCTTGCGTTCTTGTTGGGACACCCTATAGATATTTAAATAAATGATTAATAAATAATAAATAAATAACAAAATAATAAATAAATATATAAATAAATAAATATACATAAATAAATAGATGAATATATAGTTTGTTACACAAACATATGATAAGTAAATAATTAATGAATAGAGAAGTATGGAGACGCAATAAATATATAAAGAAGTACATACATATATACAAAGGGAATAGAATTAAGTAACAAAGAAATAATATAATACATGTAGAAAATTAATTAAACAAATAATTACAAGGATTGCTAGTGGTACTTATAAGTGGTTTATTTTATAAAGAATATATTGTAGCACATTATTATTAGAAAAAAATGTATTGTATCAATTATTCATAATTATAAAGACACATCCTGTACTCAGTGCAATGAAATTATGTATTAAATTGTATTCCTATGTAACCCATACAAATCACTCTTAACAGAAACTCGATCGAACCATAGAACAGAATGCCCTTCGTAGGTCGTCTATGTAAAATAACATGTCACTACCTATCATTAGCCATTAAGCAAAGAAAGAAAGCTCAGTTTGTAATAAACAGTCGAAACGAAAACGTCTCTTTTCTTTTACTCGTCTTCAATGTTCTCGGCGTCCTACAGCTTCAGAAGTGGGATGAACAATTGATGTGATTAGTGTACGTTCGGCTGTATAATTCTTTAAGTGTTACAAACTCACATTTTACGTTTTATGTTAATTGTTTTATTACGAGTGGTGAAAAGAACAATAAGAAGAAAAAAAAACCTTTTGAGATTTTCTTAAAGAAAAAAAATTAAGCATTTTAAAGAAGAAAGAAATGGATCAACGTGTGTCTAGATTCCTGCAAGTGGCTTCAGTACAATCGCTGAAGGCTAAGTTATGTGCTTTGGGACTACCTCCAAATGGAGTTACAGCCACGTTGAAAGCCCGCCTTGAGGAAGCAGTTCAGCAACTGAATGATGTTCAAATTGACGAATTTTTTCCAGCAAGTAATGATGATAGCAGCATTGATGACGTCGAAGAAGGCGCTCCTGAAAATCCTATGGATCAACAGCAATTGGAGGATTTGCGACGGATCGTTGCTAGAAAAGAAGAAATTCTAGCACTACAAAAAAGATTAGCGGAACTAACTAAACCAAGTGAATCATTTACTAATTCTTGCTCATTTAAGGACATAGAAGACTCTTTGCAAACTTTCTCTGGAGACGATAGTTTCCCAATCTCCAAATGGATTCAACATTTTGAGCATTCCAAGGAAATTTATAATCTCGACGAGTCAAAGTGCTTCATCTTTGCACAACGATTATTAAGAGGAACCGCTTTTTCTGAGATCTAGTTCATGCCGATCCTGGAGTGAGTTGAAAACAGCATTAACAACTGAGTTTCATCATCACGCATCAGCCGCCGATGTACACAACACGTTAAGGAACCGAAGAAAGCTCAAAGAAGAAAATCTACAACAATATGTCTTCGCCATGCTAGAAATCGCTAGCTCATCTGCTATTGAGCAGAGTGACATCATATCATATATCATCAAAGGCATACCGGACTCGTCATTCAACAAACAAATTCTCCTAACAGCCAATACTATACCTGAGCTCAAAATTGCGTTAAGAAGGTATGAAAGGATGAAACTGGAATCTTCATTAAGTGTCTCAGGATTTCAAAAAACAACATCACACGCAAAAACAGTTGTGCATGCCAAAAACAAATTCAACATCAAGTGTTATAACTGCAATGAATCTGGGCACTTGTCATCGAAATGTCCAAAACCACCACGCGAGAGCGGTGTGTTTCGGTGTGGGGAGCGGGGGCATATTATCAAAGATTGCCCGAAATCATCAGCGGTGTGTGTTGTTCAAAACACGTGTGAAGCTTCAATATTTCGGGACTTTTATGGTGTGTTGAAGTACCATCTACAAGGCAGCAAGTATGGAGCAGTCAATACAACAATGAGTGCAGTTACGATGATTGACACCGGGAGCCCCATCAGCTTCGTGCAAGAGAGGTTTGTTCCATCATATCTGACAGCGTCTGTGGAATTTCAATCGGATGACTTTGTGGGTATCAACAACAATAAACTTATCATTGTTGGTAAGGTGTTTTGTAAAATAACATTCAATAATAACTTAGTAAATCAGTGCTTATATATTGTAAAAAATGATACCATGAAAGATGCCATTATTTTAGGAAGGGACTTTCTAAGAAAAACAAATGTAAAATTAAGCTTTCAAAACGATAATGACAAGCTTGAAATTAATAAGTGTTCAAATTTTAGTAAACATTTTGATGATGAGGTAAATGAAGTTTTAAAAAGTGATACGTTTGATGATCGCGATAGCGAATTCGGTTTACATATAAACGAAAATTTAACTAGCCGAGACAAAATTAAAATTCAGAATTTAGTTGCACATAGTCTTTCAGAGAATGAAGATTATGTTAATATATCAATAAGTGATACTGAAATGAAGATAGTTCTTAAAGATACGAACAGTGTTTTTAGTTGTGCGCCTAGAAGATTGCCATTTGCTCATAAAGTTGAGCTGAACAAAATCATAGATGATCTTTTGAAAAGAAAAATTATACGTGAAAGTAATTCACTACTTGCTTCACCCACAGTTTTAGCGAAAAAGAAGACAGGCGAACTCCGACTATGCGTTGACTATCGGCACTTAAATAAAATAACAGTTAAAGATAACTTTCCATTACCAGTAATTGAAGACATTCTTGACGGGTTGCGGAATAAGCGATACTTTACGTTGCTAGACTTAAAGAACGGTTTCCAGCATGTTAGAATGGCTGACGATTCAATTAAACTTACGTCATTTGTGACTCCAACTGGACAGTTTGAGTACATTTTTATGCCATTTGGGCTAAAGAATGGGCCGGCTGTTTTTCAACGGTACATACAATCAAAATTTAAAAAGTTATTGCAATCCGAAAAGTTAAGAATTTATATTGACGACTTGCTTGTTGCAACGGAAACATTAGATGAGCATTTTGATATTTTGGAGGAGGTTTTTAAAATAATTAAGGAAAATCATTTGCAACTACGCTTTGACAAATGTTTATTTGCGTATGAACAAATAACGTATTTAGGATACGAAATTTCTTTAAACGGAATACGTCCGAATTTAAATGGTGTGAAGGCTGTGCAAGATTTTCCTGTTCCAAAGAATATAAAGTGCTTACATTCTTTCTTGGGCTTATGCTCTTATTTTAGAAAGCTCATTAAAGACTTTTCGATTGCCGCAAAACCGTTGTACGACCTTTTGAAAAAAGATTCTCAGTTCGTTTTTGGTGAAAAAGAACTTTCGGTTTTTGAATAATTGAAACAAAAGCTCTTAGATAATCCAGTACTTAGTATTTACACCCCAAAAGCAATTACTGAGTTACACTGTGATGCAAGTAGCTTCGGTTTTGGAGCCGTTCTACTTCAGCAGCAAAATGACAAACTTTTTCACCCCGTGTTCTTTTTCTCCAAACGAGCAACATCCCAAGAGTCAAGATATCATTCTTACGAGCTTGAAACGTTGGCAATAGTGTATGCTCTCAGAAGGTTCAGGGTTTATTTGGCAGGTATTAATTTTAAAATACTTACTGATTGCAAGTCGTTGACCCTGGCCCTTAACAAAAAACTTCTCAACCCAAGAATCTCACGGTGGGCCTTAGAGCTACAAGATTACAATTACACAATTGAACATAGAGATGGGAAGAGAATGGGTCACGTTGATGCACTGAGTAGGTGTCACAATATCTTAATAATTGAACCTGAATCTTTTGAACATGCATTAGCGGCATCTCAACACAAAGACAAGACTGTAAAGCAATTGGTTCAAATGCTAGAGAAACGGGAAAGTCAGTTGTATGAACTAATTAATGGATTAGTATATCGGAAGTTAAATGGCCAAGTTTTCTTTTACATTCCATCTCAAATGGAAAGAAGTGTTATTCAAACACATCATGAGGCTCTTTGTCACGCAGGTACGGAAAAATTGTATAACTTCATAAGGAAAACTTATTGGTTTCCTTGTATGAAGGGCAAAATAAAAGATTACGGTAAGAACTGCTTAAAATGTATTCATTTTTCATCTAACAGTGGCAAGAAAGAAGGTGTGCTACACAACATTCCTAAAGGTGACAAGCCATTTGAAACAATTCATATTGACCACTATGGCCCCCTTCCCTCTGCTGTTCATAACTTAAAGAAGCATGTATTTTTGGTCATTGATGGTTTTTCAAAGTTTACAAAGCTTTCCGCAGTTAAAACGACGAACACCAACGAGGTGATAAAGTGCCTAGAACTTTATTTTGAATCTTACATCCGACCAACGCGTATAGTATCAGACAGAGGAAGTTGTTTTACCTCTGATGATTTCGCAAACTTCTGCAAAAAGAACAACATTCAGCACATAAAAATAGCGACAAGCTCACCTCAATCTAATGGTCAGGTTGAGAGGGTGAACCGAACTTTGACATCTATGCTTGCTAAGGAGAGCGAAATAATCCCTGCTGAATGGACTAGACATCTAAGTAAGGTAGAGTTTGCTATAAATAATACCACCAGTAGAAGCACAGGTTTCTGCCCTAGTGTTTTATTATTCGGCGTTGCTCAGAAAGGTGAAGTAAATGATAGAATTCGCGAGTATCTTACTGATAATATCATTAAAGGCGAATCGGAAAATTTGGAATCTTTAAGGCAGAAAGCATCTGAAAACATTGTTCGTTATCAGAAGGAAAACAAGTTTTATTTTGACAAACGGCATAAGAAACCATATCCTCATAAAGAAGGCGATCTGGTTTTGATTAAAAATACAGATACTACCCTTGGCACTAATAAAAAACTATCTCCTAAATACAAGGGACCTTACGAAATAGCTAAATTGCTTCCAAATGATAGATATTTAATAAAAGATCAGGAGAATTTTCAAGTTTCGCGAATCCCATACGAAGGTGTAGCAGCTCCAGAAAATATGAAAATATATCATTTACCGGAATAAATCTATTCACAGTTCTAAAAAACAAAAACAAATGAATTATAATGGAACTCTCGTTTTAAGTTTGATCTCAAATGAAAATGTATCTCAGGTTTAATCCTTTTCTTTGTGTTATTGATGTTTTCTAATCAGTACTTCTGTTTATTTTACTAAGTAAATCGAGGGCGATTTATCTTCAGGATGGTCGAGCTGTAGCACATTATTATTAGAAAAAAATGTATTGTATCAATTATTCATAATTATAAAGACACACCCTGTACTCAGTGCAATGAAATTATGTATTAAATTGTATTCCTATGTAACACATACAAATCACTCTTAACAGAAACTCGATCGAACCATGGAACAGAATGCCCTTCGTAGGTCTTCTTCTTCTTCGGATGGCGCTACAGTCCGGGGTGGACCTGGGCCTCAACCAACATGCCTCTCCAGCTAGCACGATCTCTTGCCACCTGCTTCCAGTTGCGCACTCCAAGTTGGTTGAGGTCCTTTTCCACTTGTGTGCGCCATCTCAATCTAGGACGTCCTCTGTTGCGTTGTCCCTGTGGTTCGGATTCGAAGACTCTTCGGGCCGGAGCAGTGCTGTCCATCCGCTCTACATGGCCTAGCCACCTTAAGCGTTGTATCCGTAGACGCTTGACTAGGTTCATGCCGCCGTACAGCCCATACAGTTCGTGGTTGAATCTTCTCCTCCAGATGCCATCAACGCAAACAGGACCAAAAATCGCACGCAGAACTTTTCTCTCGAACAGACCAAGGGCTTCCTCATCCGCTTTTAGTAACGTCCAGGTTTCTGCGCCGTAAAGCAGGACTGGGATGATCAAGGTGTTGTACAAAGTCACTTTGGTCGTTCGGGAGAAGGCTTTATTACTCAATTGCCTCTTAAGCCCAAAGAAACAGCGATTGGCAAGAGTGATTCTGCGCTTGATTTCGGTACTGATGTTGTTGTCCCTATTCACCGCGGAGCCGAGATAGACGAAGTCCTTAACTACCTCGAAATGTCTGCTGCCCATAGTGACGCTCTGTCCGAGACGTCGATGTTCTGCGTCCTTCTTTGATGACAGCATATACTTTGTTTTGCCCTCGTTTACCACCAGTCCCACTTTAGCCGCTTCCGCTTCGATGCTAGCAAACGCCTCATTGACGGCTCGCTGAGTTCGGCCGATCACGTCAATGTCATCCGCATAAGCTAGCAGTTGAACGGACTTGTGGAAGATCGTGCCTCTGGTGTTGACGTGTGAGTTACGCACGATCCCCTCAAGAATGATGTTAAAGAAGTCGCATGACAGCGCGTCGCCTTGTCTAAATCCTTTTTTGACATCGAAGGTCTCGGTGAGTTCGCTATCGACCTTGACGGAGCAGCGAGAGTTCTCCATCGTCATCCTACACAATCTGACGAGTTTGGTAGGGATGCCAAAACTAGGCATGGCACTGTATAGCTCGTCTCTATGTACGCTGTCATACGCGGCCTTGAAATCGACAAATAGATGGTGGGTGTCGATTTGTACTTCTTGGGACTTCTCCAGGATTTGCCACAGTGTGAAGATCTGATCGTCAAAGACCTATCAGGTTTTTGACGAACGGTTTCAGGCGCTCACACAGTACGGCCGAGAGAATCTTATATGCGATATTAAGGAGACTGATCCCTCGATAGTTGCCGCAGTCGAAGGGGTCTCCTTTCTTGTGGACCGGACATACGATGCTGAGATTCCACTCGTCGGGCATGCTTTCTTCCGACCATATCTCACAGATGAGCTGGTGCATGCACCCAACCAGCTCATCCCCAGCCGCTTTGAACAGCTCTGCGGACAGTCCGTCCGCGCCAGCAGCTTTGTTCGACTTCAGTCTCGATATTGCTATCTTGACCTCGTCGAGATCGGGGGGACGGAATTCTTGTCCATCGTCGTCCAAATTGAGTGGAACATTCTGCCTAACAGCGGGATTTGTGTCGTCATCGCCGTTTAGGAGTCTACAGAAATGATCCTTCCAAATTCTCAGCACCGACTGCGACTCTACCACCAGTTGTCCATTTTGGTCCCGGCAGGCTTCAGTCCGAGGTTTGTAACCGCCAGATAACTGTTTTATCTTGCGGTAAAAATTTCGGACGTCATTCCTGCCATAGCACCTCTCCATTTCCTCGACCGCGCGCTTCTCGTGCTCTTTCTTTTTTCTTCTGAGAAGCCGGTTCTCTTCCCTTCTTCTCTGTTTGTAGAGCTCACAAACAGCTCTCGTCGTTCGATGCAGCGTTGCCTTGTAAGCTTCCTGTTTGGCTGCATGCGCCTGCCTGCACTCGTCGTCAAACCATGGGTTCCTCTTAGGTGGTGGCTTGAAACCCAGCACATCAGTGGCGGCCTCTTTGATGGCTTCTTGACAACGTTTCCATTTGTCTTCTATTGTGTGTGCAGGCAGCGTCGAACTTTGAGACAGTTTCAGGGAGAATCGATCGGTAAAGGCTCTAGCGATCGGCTGCGATTGTAGCTTTCCGACGTCAAACCGTTTTGGCCTGTCTCGACTCCGTTGCTCTCTCGATATCCGGGTTCTTACCTTGGCTACAACAAGGAAATGATCCGAGTCGATGTTTGCACCTCGGAAGGTTCGGACATCGAGAATACTGGAGGAGTGTCTGACGTCGATCGCAACATGATCAATCTGGTTGACGGTTGATTGATCAGGTGATCGCCAGGTCCCTTTATGAATGTTGAGGTGTGGGAACCGCGTGCTGGCCACAGAGAGATTTCGCCCCGAGGCGAAGTCAACTAGCCTGAGTCCGTTTCCGGAGGTGTTGGCGTGCAGGCTGTGTCTTCCGATGACTTTAGCAAAGACTTCTTCTCTTCCCAGCTGAGCGTAGAAATCTCCTAGAACAATCTTGGTGTCGTAGCTGGGGCAACGATCGTAAGTCCTTTCTAGGAGGTGATAGAAGTCTTCTTTACTGCTGTCATCTTTTTCCTCTGTCGGGGCGTGGGCGCATATGAGGCTTATATTCCCGAATTTAGCCTTGATGCGGATTGTTATGAGGCGTTCGCTTACGTGTTGGAAGCTTAAGACTTTTTGCCTAAGTCTGCCTCGAACAACAAAACCGCATCCAAATAAGCGTTTCCCTCTCTCCCTGTAGCAGTCGCCGTGGTATATGTCGCAGTTTCCTCACATTCCACGTGCAGATCCGTAAATCATTGTCCTTTGTTCGTCTGCGGGGGTCGTCAACAGTGTATCCATCCGTATCCGAGGCATTCGGTTGGTTCGTAACTGGTTTTTTTTTTTATAATGTGGCCGGGCAGTTACCCCGACGCACACCCCCAACCTGGAGGACCGGGCCCTTTTTTATACCTCTTGGGCGGAGGTCGCACTTATAGGTTTAGCAAGTTGAGTTCGGATGAACAACAACCAGTACCCGGTGGCTACCAACGTGGAGGTACTATAAGCACAGTTGATGTGTGGGAAACAGTTACAGCAGCTGGGCATCGCCAGGTTGATACCAATCAGTGCCTACCCTGTTCCCACATCACCCAGCCACCAGCCCTTCGTAGGTCGTCTATGTAAAATATCATGTCACTACCGCTGCTATGTTATCATTAGCCATTAAGCAAAGAAAGAAAGCTCAGTTTGTAATAAACAGTCGAAACGAAAACGTCTCTTTTCTTTTACTCGTCTTCAATGTTCTCGGCGTCCTACAATATAATGAGTTCTCGAATATGTGGGTTTTTAGAGTGTGTACAACTTACACGAAACTTATCCGTAGGTTTATTTATGCGTTCGGAGATCAATTCAACATTGTATCTGTAATGAAGGTCAGACGTAGAGTGGTATCTGGGCACATAAAATATAATTTTCAACAATTTATTTTGCGTGACTTGTAGCTTTTCAGTGTGGCAAATCGCACAATTTCCCCACGCTTGGCAACCATAGAGTAATATGGATTGAAATATCGCCTTATGAATGACGAATCTTATTGGATCTGTCCAACTTTGACTTTCTATTAATGAACCGGTAAAACATTTTTATGGCTATATTTATCTTAGTGACAACGTATGAGACAAGTGTTAGCTTTGTATCTAAATAAATTCCCAGATACTTGACATTCATTTTCCATTCTTCATTTACTCAGAAAACTTTGTACGATCTTAACTAAATACAAGGGAAATCCAAGGTTAATTATTTTATACACAAGGCCATCGTGCCAAAGGAAGTCAAACGCCTTTTCAATATCAAGTAAGACCAGACCTGTAGATTTGCCTCCATCAAGGCTTCTCTTCATATTTTGGCATATTCTAAGCACTTGATGCGAAGTGCTATGTTGTCTTCTAAATCCGAAGTGCTTATTTGGTAAGAGCCCTTTATCATTAATATATTTCATCAGTTTAGTTTTTAAACCTTTCTCAAAAACTTTAACTAACACAACTCAGAAGACTTATTGGCCTATAAGAACCCGGGATTTCAATTGATTTACCAGATTTTATTACTGGCACCACTTTCGCAACTTTCCAACTATAGGGAAAGTACTGGAGTTTTATACATGCGTTGACGAGGAATGTAAGAAATAAAACAACCGATCTAGGGATTTCTTTAAGATATACATTCCTTATGCCATCAAGAGTAACAGATGTTTTTGGTTTTAGTTGTTTTAGCACATCAGTAATTTCATTTTCTGATACCATCTGAGAAGGAGAAGGTTCGCATGGACTTCGTAGTAGTATCACTAAGGTTCTGAGAAACAGTATGATTTTTCAAAGAATGTAGAGCTAAGAATGTTTGCCTTTTCAGTATCAAGATAAACAATATTTCCAGAACTAAGCACGCTGGGAATTCTACGATACTTGTTTTGGATAACTTTTAATATATTCCAGAAAGGTTTATCGTTTTTATTTAAAGTGCTAAGTTTTTTATTCCACACTTCATTTCTATGTTTTGAAATTTCTACAGATATGAGCTTGTTGAATTTATTCATCTGTGTTCGAAAAAACTGCAGACTATATCTTTGCCAATGTCTCTTAAAGCAGTTTCGAAAACGTATACATATGAGAATCCGATCCGGTATTTTGGTAGTGCAAGTTTTCGGAACGCTTGTTTCTATGGAATCGTGAACATACTTGTTAGAAGTTTCTACAAGCCTGTCAATTTCATTGGTCGAAATATTTTCAGAATCATTCTTCCAATTCTTCTAATTTTAGACGCAACAACCGACCGATTCAGTACCCAGTTCGCATGCTTAAAATCTAGATAATATTGCGCCTCAACGATGCCAAATCTTAACAGTTTACATATGAACGGATTATGATCAGAGCTAAGGTCATTGATATTAACGGGGGCATTAACGGATGTTTGGGCAATTTGTCAAAAAAATATCAAGAGTGGATGGTATGCCTCTTGAACCAGCTGGTATATACGTGAGTGGAAATAATACAGAAAATTAAAAAACATACATTAAATTCGAAAATATATAACCATACGCGTTCGCTCTACTACAGCCCCAATCCCGGTATCTAGATTTTAAATCACCACAGATCAAACAATCACTACCGATTGCTTTCTCAGGTCTGAAATAAAATGCCGCTTTTTTTGAATGACGAATTTACCCCTGGAAAATAGACACGCACAATTTTAACTGTTCTACCATTATCCAACCGCACATCAATTCCTATATTTTCAATACACTGCATATGGAAGATAGGCAAGAGGCTATGCTGAATTGATCTCATAATTAGAATAACAATACCACCACCAATACGATTTTTTCTGTCTACACGATAGCATTTGTAATTGGGAGTGGAAAAATTTAAATTTGATTTGATTTTAAATTTGATTTGAGCCAGGTTTCGGTTACAAGTGCTATATCGATTTTATTGTTAGTAAGGACATTAACGAATTCTACATGTTTTTCCTTAATTCCTCTAGCATTCCAAGTAATATTATTTATATTATTTGACAACATCTTATTTAACATTAGAATAGGATCTCCTTTTATAAATCAACCCAATCGAACGTTAACAAGAAAATCAAAACTCAACAAATCTATCTTGTATATGAACCCGTTTCATTTTTTTAATTATTAATAACATAAAAAAGTGCGACAAATAAAAGTTTGACTACCCTGTTCATATAATTTTTTGAACTCTCAGATGGTTTAATAAGAAACAACCATTTTCTGATTTTTATTGCATTTTTATTAATTCATTCTCCATTACTTACTTGCTGGACATGAAAACTTGCTTACCAATATAATTGAATGATCTTAATTCTAACTTACTGACTCTTCACGAGTACTCTAAGCTAATCTAAGGTTTTGTTCTTTTCTTTTTTTAAATTCATCCAAGAAAATTAGAAAAAACACTTGGATTGTTCTTATTATTAACCTGTCTTAGATAACTATCTAAACACTACCGATAACTTAACTTAACCTTATATTCTTCTTCTTGTGGCGCTACAGTCCGGGATGGACATGAGCCTCAACCAACAAGCCACTCCAGCCAGCACGATCTTTCGCCAGCTGCCGCCAGTGGCGCACTCCTAGTTGATTGAGATCCTTCTCCATTTGTGTGCGACACCTTAGCCTAGGCCATCCTCTGTTGCGTTGTCCCAATGGCTCAGATTCGATGACTTTTCGGGCCGTAGCAGTGGTGTCCATGCGCTCTACATGGCCTAGCCATCTTAAGCATTGTATCTGAAGACGCTTGACTAGGCGCATGTCGCTGTTCAGCCCATAGAGTTCGTCGTTAAATCTTCTTCTCCAGATGCCATCAACGCAAACAAGACCAAAAATCGCACGCAAAACTTTTCTCTCGAAAAGACTTCGGGGTTCCTCATCCGCTTTGAGAAGCGTTCAGATTTCCGCGACAAAGAGTAGGACTGGGATGATCAAGGTGTTTTATAAAGCAAACTTAGTCCTTCGAGAGAGGGCTTTATTACTCAACTACCTCTTGAGCCCAAAGAAACAGCGATTGGCAAGAGTGATTCTGCGTTTGATTTCGGTACTGGTGTTATTGTCCCTGTTTACCCCGGAGCCGAGGTAGACGGAGTCCTTACCTACCGCGAAGTTTCTGCTGCCTAGTGTGACGCTCTGTCCGAGACGTCGATGTTGTGTGTCCTTCCTTGGTGACAGCATGTACTTCTTTTTGCCCTCATTAACCACCAGACCCACTTTAGCGGCTTCTGCTTCAATGCCAGCAAACGCCTCATTGACGGCTCGCTGTATTCGTCCAATCACGTCAACGTCGTCGGCGTAAGTTGGCAATTGAACTGACTTTTCTGGTGGTAACTTGTGAGTTACGCACGATCTTCTCAAGGATGGTGTTAAAGAAGTCATATGACGTCGCCTTGTCTAAAACATTTTTTGATATTGAAGGTCTCGGGTGAGTTCGCTCCCGAACTTGACGGAGCAGCGAGATTTATCTATCGTCATCCTACACAATCTGACGAGTTTGGTAGGAATGCCAAAACATGACATGGCACTGTATAGCTCGTCTCTATTCATACTGTCATATGTGGCCTTGAAATCGACGAATAGGTGGTGAGTGTCTATTTGCACTTCATGGGTCTTTTCCAGGATCTGCCGTAGTGTGAAGTTTGATCGATGGTGGACTTGCCTGACCTGAATCCACACTGGTAAGGACCTATCAGGTTGTTGACGAACGGTTTCAGGCGTTCACACAAACTTATAGCTATATACAATTAAACCAATGTAAAACTTAACTCTACTTAACTATTTACATTGAACTTAACTATGTCCGTAAAACTATACGGACACGTGCACCAGATTGTATGTTGTATTTATATGCTTCACATATATTTTTTGTTATTTTTTTGGTATCTTTTTATTTTTATGTGTTTTTTTTATATATCATATGTATATATATTTTTTAGTTTTGGTTTTTTAATTTTTTTTTTACTATAAAATACCTAAAAACTACCTTAACCTATATGATTTGGCCCTGTAAACTCAACTACCCCGTCTGTTTCTGTATGAAGTTAGCGGCATCGAACGCTGGTTGTGGTGTAATACCACTTGAAATGCCGTTCTTTAGCAGAAACTGCTCTGTGGCGGGCAGAAATCGCTCTACTGAACCGTAGGAGATCCTCGTGGCTGCGAGCGACGTCCGGCTCGTATTGACGTGCTACGTGGAAGATGATAGGGCAGCCTTCCCTATCTTGTATCAGGCCTTTAGTGTCCAAATAGAGGAAAGCTTCAGGCGGAATGGTAGGCCGATAGGATGTACCCGTTCATGGTACAATTTATTTGGGTAGTAAGCCCAAGGATCAGACTGTAAGTTGAAGCCATGCCTCGGGCAATGTGACTCCGAATCAAGAGAACTAATACAATATGAAACCTCGGGTATTAACTATATTCGATAAAAACTACGCACGTATATAGCACAGCCATAAAGCCATCGACATGGTCACGTAAGCAACTACACTAAAAATTTCAAGCCATGGGAAAAAATAATCGAAACTTTTCAAATTGCGTTATAACCACAGGCGATTTTGTTAGAAACAAAAGTCCAGCAGAAAATGTATTTTGCTCTATCACTTTTCCATTGGAGCGGTTACCAATCAAAAATGTAAATTATCACTGTGGTACTCCCCTTTGCCTTGCGATTCTGTATAAATAAAAGCCTGAAGCACTGCTCCTTTAACGTTGCAACTGCATCAATCTGCGACTAATGTCAAAAACCCGACCGCTTTATATTTAGTTGACCATTCAAATGCTAAATACTGTTTTCTTTTTACAATTATAAAACAACTACATTTTCAATCAAAATGTGTTCACCGCTATCAATACGTGTGTACAATAAAATTTATAAGCAATAACCTTAAAACTTGATTAGTGATAATTATTTCCAAATCGATGGCACAAATCTTTGATTTTAATCTGACAATTTTCATTTCATTTATTTATTTACTCAAGTGTATCCTAATAAGCTATAGCAAGAATAAAGTCAACATTCGCTATCCAATACGAAAAGAACGTTGGATAGCTTTCGAGGTGGAATTCCATTAATTAGGGCAAATTAAGGGAAAATGAATAGACATTACTTCCGGTCGTTGAGAAAATCGTTAGGTTCGTTCAGACAAAAGAACGGGTTAACGAAGGAACACACCCGGGACAGCGGATAGTCGAATTAAAATTAAAATTGAAATTAATTTGAGTATATTAAGAAAAAACTTTTCTTGATTGAGGGAGAATTGTTGATTGCTTTCGTAACCTACTTGATTGATGACTACATTGTATGATTTGTCAAAGTCCAAAAATTAAAAAGTTTCAGTTTCAAGCAAATTTAATTAATTTAAATTTATTTTTAATTTTTCTTAAAAAAGTAATTACATAGCTTTGTTCCAAAAATGTCGATCAATATCGCTTTCTTTGGATCCTTTTGAGTGAATGCACATTAATTTTTAATGATGTTAATCTAACTTAATACTAACTAACCCCAAACTAATTATTCTTTTATGATTGAACTAAGTTGACGTTATACTTACCCGAACGTTTCGACAGTGACTGCTGTTATCTTCAGAGGATTTGTATTGAGACAATTAATAGACATACAATATTGGACGTTACTAGACATGAGAAGACAGCGAATATATTTTGTCCTTCATTTTATTATTGCTTCTCATGAAATGAAGATTTTCTACGGATACTGGTACGTTTCTCCGTCTGAACTTGAACGTTTCTGATGGTTGTTCGATACGCACTTTTCTGTTTGTTCTGTTTTTGAAGAGTTTTGTTGTCTGTGTATGTTTTATCCGACTTATGCCAAAAGTATTGCAAAAATTGTTTCGTTGTGTCTATATAACAAGCGTCCGTTTTTTTGACTGGGCACAGTTTGTTTGAAGTTATAAAATGAGTCTGTATTCATTGGTGTTTCAGAACTACTGTAGCAAAGATTTTGGTGACAATTTTTTTTCATTTTTGATGTAAAATTTTTTGCCGCTCAGTTACACACTTAACTCCCAAATTTATAATTTTATGTCTATAGTTAACGAGTCTTCATGGCGCTGTGTCCCTTTGATACCAAACGAATTTTTCGATAGACTCTTACACCAAGAAACGACATTAATATCTGCTTTTATTTTTCGGCGGTTAATTTTACTGCAGTTTATTCAGAATTGAGAGTAGCTTTTCCTTTTGTTTGAGGTTGATCAACGCGAAAATATCGCGATGATGGATGAAAGCGAATTTTGCAAAGGCGTGTGGTGTATTTGTGCAAAGATTTTGTCTTGGCACTGTAAATAATTGTTTTCTTTTAGTTCCAACAAAATTTCTGTCGAAAGATAAGGATTAAGATATTGAAATAAAGTTATTTTATTAAACAGCAGAGTGGAAAAGCCGACTAGGTACCTGATCCTAAACATTAAAACTAACATATATAATAAAATTACAGAAACTAAAGCTCTCTCACTAACATTTGCATTTTAGTAAAATATTTTATTCTTTTTTTTTCCTTTTTTATGTTTATTCTATTTTATTATTCTCTCTTATTTTCTTTATGAAATTCCCTAACTTGAGCGCAGATTGGCTGCAAGGGCAGTCAGTCGATCAAACTGACAACAACAAACAGATCCTAACAACATTTCTATAAACTCCTCAAATCGTAATGTTGTGGTGTGTCAGTTACTGTTTTTTTTTTTTTTCTATTTCAATTCCATCTTTTAATTTTAGTCTTTTTAGTTTCTTTTAACTGTCTTGTAACGTGTAGACGAGCATTGTCTTCGTGTCGATCGATTTCGAACGCTTTTTCCTCAATTTTTTCCACAAACGCTTTAATTGTCATCGATGGATCTCGCCCACCAAATACTCAACAGAACCTTCTGACCGTGAGTAGTTGGCAATGGCCGCCGTTGTTGTTTAGATATGCGAAATTGGCTGCCGGTTCAATTTATACGGTATCCCGGTATCCAATGTCATTACTTTTAAATCATCATTTATTTTTTCGATCAGCTAGAGCATGGTCTGCACAAACTTCTGCCAGCTCTTGGCTTTTCTTTTTCATATTTGAGGTGTTCAGTTCGGGAATCGAACCAGGACATTCGGCGTATTGGTCGACGCACTTTTCAACTAAGCCACGGCTACCACTTAAAAAAACATAAAAAAACATTATTTGGCAGGAAACTCAAAACAATCACTATGTATCTACTCTTCAACTGAATGACGCACAAAGAAAACAAATGTCTGGAAATTTGACTCACTGAAATAGTAATCAAGTTATGTATGTCATCAATAAGAAAATCGCAGAATTTGCATTAAAGCTTGTCTTTGGTCATATGTACATTTATGGTATCTGTTGTATACATTTCACTTATGTTAGATATTGCGCTCAATAGCACTGGAATCAAGGCGGAACTAAAATTGAGACTCCAAGAACACCTAGCAAATTTGGGTGAAGAGGAAATTTCCATACATTTCACAAGCTATGACGACGAAAATGATCTAGTCAACTATGGGAATATTTCAGGCTATGAAGAGGTAATCAACAGCAATAGAAAAAGTGCAATCCGTGAAGGTGACCTTCAAGCAGAAATAAACAGACTTACTAAAGGAAATACTATCGCTAAAAGAAAAAACTCGCAGCGTTACGTCAGTCAAGTTAAAACGTCGCGTGCTAGACATGGATTCCTTATTTCTCCGGTGATGACAACTATTCTATTATGGGTGCGGTGCGCAATTTTGACGATGTGAAAACTGTACACAATTGGAATGAGCAGCAATCATTAATTTTTTCGAAACGAAGCTTCAAAGAAACCGCTAAGATGTTTTTTATGCTCATCCCGTTGCTCATAACCTGCTTCAAGAATTCCATTACGTGGTAACATCAGCTGACATTTACAACACACTCAGAAACTGGAGAGAGAGAAAAATATTCAGCAATACACGTTGGCGATGCAGGAGATTGCATTTTAGGCGGATATTAGCCAAGAAGACCTTATTCACTTTATAATCAAAGGGATTCCATATACTTTGTGTAACAAAGAGCTTCTTCTAACAGTAAAAAGTGTTGAACAACTGAAGCAAATGCCGAAGAAATTAGACCAGAAGAAACACATTCGGACAATTATTAATTGAACTATTTTGGAAATTTCGCTAAACGTTTGACTAAAGATAAAACTAAATCTTATGAATATCCTAAAGAACTAAATTTACATGTGAATAGTGAAAATTGAAATGGAAATTCACTTATTTCTGCGCAACACCCATTTCTTGAGATTATTAATGGTTTTATTTAGAGAAAATGCAAAGGGACTGTTTGGTTTTAGGTTCATTAATATATGGAAAACAAAATAATCCAAACACACCATGATGGACTTTGTCATGTAGGCACTGATAAGATTTTTGCACTTTTGAAAAGAACTTATTGGTTTTCATGAATGAATAAAAATATTAAGAATTATATTAAACATTGCTTAAAGTAAATCTATTTTGCCGTTCCCTCCGGAAAAAAAAGAAAGGTGAGCTTCACAGCATCCCAAAAGGAGTTAAGCTTTTTTAAGCCATTCACATAGACTATTATGGTCGTCTTCCAGCAGGAGTTAGGAACTTGAAGAAATACAACTTAGTTGTAGGGATGTATTTACAAAATGTACAAGACTTTTTGCGGTGAAAAATATAGGCACCAAAACAGTAATAGACAATTTGTAAAATTACTTCATGAGTAACAGTAGGCCAAAGTGAATAATCTTAAATAGGGTAATATCGAGACTACGATGTTTCAAACATTAAGGTTTCAATTCATTCCCTCAGTCTAATAAACAGATAGAGAGGCTTAACAGGTTGCTAACTGCAAGCTGAACAGCGTCGAACCGGGTGATTGGCCTAAATGCCTGAACAAAATTTTCTATTAACAACATCATTAATAGAAGCACCGGAACGAGTCCAACTAATTTGTTATTCGGTGTTCCACAAAAAGGTGAAATATGCGATAGGATTCGCAAGTATGTAAAAAGTCAAGTTACTCAACCAGGCCCAGTAGACTTAGTGGAGCTTAGGAAAAACGCGGTTGTAGAATCATACGAGGCCGAAAAGTGAACGAACTTCAATACAGTAAGTGGCATAAAAAGTCACACCGGTATAAGGTAGGCGATTATATCGTCGTCAAAAATGTCATTACTACTGCAGGAATAAATAAAAACACTACTCCCAAAATACAAAGGCTCATGTGAGGTCATTGAAGTTTTACCTAACGACAGCAATCGTTTTTAAGACTCAGAAGACTCTCCTGAATTCAAAACGCAGGGATTTCTAGACCCAAGAATATGAAACCGTCTAAAAACACAACCTTTTGTTATATAGGAATGTTATGTGCATGGGATCCTAAGATGTCCGTAACATGAAGTATCTGTAACATAATGTTAACAAGATTATGTAACTTACGTTGTATATGTAGCACTCGATCGAAAACCAATTAGCAAAATTAGTTGTAAGGAGAATAATTTTTTTCTCACCATACCTAGTTTAAGGTTCACAGTGATCGGTTTTTGGACTTCAAATATCTTCATGATGATTACAGGAAGTGAGTAAACACGAAACGTAAAAGAGACGGTAATTGTTGAACCCGCGATAATGAGAAACATATTGTAAGGACTGCCCGTGAAGGCTTATTGTAAATTTATTCTCCATACAAAGGTAACAAAATGTGGGTTATATAGTGCATTTAAGTTATTTTTTTATGACTTAGGGATGCAGCAAGAAATAAAGTGATTTAGTAAGAAAAATTAGTGAAATTGAAAATTTAATATTTTGCGTTGTAAGTGTATGTGCTTGTACCAAGCTGATATGTTGTGCCTGTAACGTCTCAATTTGACAACACATAACTTAAATATTGTAGAATGAAAATAAAATAAAGTCGAAAATGCCAAAAATCTCGACCCAAATGGAATGTTGCATCAGTTCTAAACTTCGGTGTATTTAAAAAAAACATCATAAAAACCTGAGCATCTTGTGGAAGGACGTTATTTCTTTCAAGTTCAGGGAGAAAAAAATTCGTTAAAGTTAGACTTCAAGCACTCAAAACGGTATTAAAGCCGGATTTTCCACACTGAGTTGCAGTTGAGTCTCTGCACAAGACCATCTTGTAAAATGATGTTATTTTTAATTAAGATTAGCGATTGCCCGAAGATAACCAAAGGAACGACTGAGCGGATGCCTACCTAAAAGCTATCGTTTTAATGCTCTGGGAATGCTTCTCTGGGAAAAGGTAGGTGTTGTGCATACATTCGAAAGTCACTGCAGTAGTTTCCCTCCGGAAATTACATTAACTAAAGAGCAGAACAACAACGACCGTTCATGTCGAATAACAAAAAAAGGAGTAGTGGGTTCTATTTACTATTAAAAAAACGTGTATGTGCAACTGTGTTGAGTAAAAGTACATAACGAAAGTTAATGAAGATTGGTTGTCAAATGTATTCAACTTAATAATGCACACCTCTAGATTGCAGTACAGTTGACTTTGTTTTCTTTTTTTTAAATACAATATTAATATTTAATTAAGATCAAGAAATTTTATGACTGAAAGTGATATTTGCATTTTCAATAGTCCTGAGGTGTTAAGTCAATCATCATTCCCCACAGCCCAGATCCCAATCCAAGTACAAATAACTGGTCGGTTGCGATGAATTTGCCTAAATATTACTCTTTGGACCTGAACACTCTTCTGAGTCAATGGATCAATGTGCAACTGCAAAAAATCAAAAGAAGATCCAAGAAAGTACTACAAAAAAAATACTTCACCACCAAAGCACTTTTTCTTTACGCCCTTAAGGCAACAAAAATATTTTTTAGTCAACCGCCTTTTTGCTCTCGCAACCACTGGTTACCGCATTAAGTATTCTAAATATATCTTGCAACGAAAGATACAACAAAAGAAACCAAATTCCCAGTAAAAAATTGTAATTATTGCAATAATTTGACAAAAAAAGAAAAACACAAATATTTTAACAGCACTCTAACAATATATTTTACATTACCCGGTCATTGGATACCCAATAAACAGATTCTATATTGGTTTTGAGAATAAACTGAATTTGATTACAAAATTACTTCTGTCCCATTAAGTCCAAGATTTTACACCCTCCTTCCTTTCAAACAAACATATATGTTCTCGAAACACCTTTTTCAAATTGAAAAAGTGAATTTACTTTTCAAACGCTTGTCTAGGATATTACTTCCACTTTTCAGAAGTCTATATCCAATAAACGCTTAAAACAAATTTATTCCAACTTCTTACCCTTTCTTAAACGGTATTTTAAACAAAAAGATCTTTGTCTTCCTTTTACACAGTTGAAAGACTTACAACACTTTATTCCGTACCATTGCACTTTTTCTATTAAGGACTATCCTATATGCATATGTATATGTATCTTTATATGCATCTATATTTCTGTATGTATGTATAGGTCCGTGTTCAAATCGCGGAATAAGAATAGTCACTCAACTGCTTCGTAGCAAACATAAATTGATAGATGATATCCCCAAGGAGAAACAAAGGGTGAACCAAAAGTGCCGATGGTGGAATCATTTTTCCTTCCACGAGAATGAAGCAGTTATCCTTTGGCAAATTCTCGGAAAATCGTTAAGCATCTTGTCTTCCTCATATTATGTATGAGATTCAAGGAAGAATCGGTGCGTAATGTCGAAAAACTGCTCTCGTTGAGTACGCGACTTTACTGACTGCTCGTTGTGCGCTTCATTTAGCGCCGTATCTACTGCAAATACAAGAAAGCGTTCAGACTTCTCAGCTGTTATGTAAGTCAAACATGTATTCGAGGGAAACGGTGAAGTGTTGAATGTGTTGCCGATGTGCTTAATGTGAAAACTTCTATTGCTAAATGCGTTTGAAAGAGGGGTTCATTCCTTTCTTTTCTCTTGAGTGCACAAACTCGAAGGGCCGCATATTGAGAAAAAATATTATAGCATGAATTCAATCACACTTTCACCGGGACTGATCAATATCAAACAAGCACAATAGTTAACTAGGATGGTATGAACTTCATATGAACCTTTCAATTCATTTTTAATTATCGGACATCCCGAGATGAGTTATGTCCAATTAGTCCAAGTTTCTGTTGGGTATCATTCCGGAAGCCATTAGGACTGTATTACACTTTAAATTCTACTTCCGTTCAGCAATTACCGGGTCCTGAGAAATGAAACGAACTCGAGTCTTGAGATGACCTTAATTACGCTTTTGTCCCATGAGAAACATTACCCCGGACACAACTACCGCTGTGGTGTCCGTATATTTCTACTAATCATTAAATTTCAAATGAACGATGAGAAAAGTATCACAATGCTGTGGGTTCATCTTCGATTCAGGCAGTGGATAATATCGAGTCTATTGGGTAATAAAAATTTATACTGGACTTGCAATTTGTTTGAGGGGGTCCCACTAGGGAATATGCCGAACTCGAAAGTAGGTTTAATGCTAAAAATGGGTTAATTGTGTAGTGATTTTGAGAATTGAAAGCGGATGTGGAAATTAACCACATTTGAATTAATTTTTCAATCTTCTGAAGTATTACTTGACACATTTACGTTGTCAACGATGACATTTTTCCATCGCAAAATAACATTGACTGTAATTAAAAAAGTTTCTTGAATATGACAATTTATTTATATGAGGCCTTAGCAAGTTACTCTGATGGAGTACTCCAACTCTGCAAGAAGTGAGTTTGTCAGCAAGGTTTTTACTACTTAACTAACAAGGGCGACCATAAGAAATATAAAACACTTCTTTTAAAAGAATTAAAAAATTAAGAATAATAATAATAATAACAATTAAGTGACACTACAGCCTACAAGGTACCAGAGCCTAGCTCCTTCAGCAGCTTCTCGGGTTGTGCGTACTACTGTTCTCTCACCTACAGTTTTGTGTCAAATCCGAAAGCGAGATTTCAGAAGCTTTTCATAGACAACTAGTACTCAGTTAGTGGTGTCAGCAGCTCTAAAGAGATGGTGCCATGGAAAATGCGACGTTCGGAAGTAGAGAGTGCTCTACTAGTTTCTTTTTAATCCACATAATTCTTTATATAGACGATACACCTTATGTACAGCGTCTACAAAACCATCAGGTTTCGTCTACGGTCCCCTTGAAAACGCAGTAAATATCGATGTGGTGAAGTTATGTATCATGTCCCATTTATAATGCGTAAATCAGGTGTTAGGAGCTTTAGCGTTTGATTGGTGAATAGGTATGGATATCATCATTATCCCGTATTTTTGTTTGTGCACCTAGCCTGATCTTTCTACGAACCACACTTCTATCATTTGTTTGTTTGTTTGTTTGTTTATAGTTTGTTTTATTTTCTATTTGAAGTTTAAATTGTTTGAAAACATCACATATTCAGCCTTTCTTTGCAAAAATGATACAAAAATCTGTCTTGCCCAGTCATCTATGAATGTAGTTTAATACATACATTTCCTAAGAGACTATTCTGAATGGACCGCAGAAATCGATGTGAACCAACTGTAGAACTGTTTTTGTTGATTTCTCATTCTTAAACGGAAATGGAAGCCTGGATTGTTTTCCTTTAAATCTAATCTAATCTTCTTTGTTCGCAGCAACAAACCATTAACATAACTGTATTTATCTTTTATGTTGACATTCGATACTTTCTCTATACCTCCATTTGCACATTGTCTTATTCTCTGTGATCGCATTTAAAGCATGAATTCAATAAATTGTTAAATTCAATTCCACTGCAAGCATGAGCGAATAAACAGTGTTTTTGGTTGGCCTTATTCTCTTTTTTCGAACAATAAGTGGCACAAACGAGTACCTCCTCAGAACAATCGTATTTTTATTACAAGTTTATAACCATTTTATGTTGCTGTGCTGTGCAAATACAAAATAACTTTTGAGTTCGGGTATAAGAAGCGTGTAATACAGATGAATAATCTTTGGCGTTTCGTTGACAAGTGATTCAATTGAACCGTACCTATAACACATACGAGGTCTATTTAAAAAAATAGGTAAATTGTAATTTTTCTCAAAAAACGGCAATTGTGGACAAAATTTTATGAAAAAAAGTTATGTCAAAATTCAGGAATTTTGGAACAAACTTCGCTGCCACACGCTTCATGCCCCAAACATCCAAAAAAGTATTGCATGGCATGACTGAAATGATATGCCGACATCTTCAGCAACTCCTCTTATAGTGATTTGATGAACATTTTCATCGGTTGTCGTCATTCACATTCTCTCGGCCTTCTTTAAAAAGCTTGTACCACTTATAAACGTTTTTTTAGACTCAGAGTATAACAAAATAAAAAATCGATTATTGATATGGATTGAAATTTGAAAATTTACCCAATCTTTCGAACAGACATATAACTCAGTTGCTTGTGACTTAAATTATTCCAATGTACCTTTTATTAATGTCTACGAAAGAATAGTGCAATCAGCGCATATTCGAGGTTGCGCCTCACAGTGTTGTTCAAGTGGAAAAAAATACGTAAAATGAAATAGAAATTTTTCTCGGCCAAGTGATATTGTTCTTTAAATTCTACATAACTCGGAAACTAGAAAGGCGTTTCGGTGTACGACTAGCTCAAAGTTATGGCTTTGAATTTTAAAAATTGGACGTTCTTTTTTAAAGAAATTCGATGTGGCATATTTTTAGACACCTTGGAACAGTATTTTAAATTTATGTCGGGCATTTTCGGCATCCTTTTGCGAGAAGTACTACCTCTATGGTGGAGCATAAGAAACTTTTTTTCACTTTGGGAGAATGCAATTATGTGGAGCGATGTCGGGGAGTTTCGGCATTTTTTTTTTTTATTTTCTTAAGATTTACCTTCTATTGTTTGTATTGCGCAAATACTCGTACCATGGGCATGGACAAGAAAGTTTCTATTATTGCTAAATGTAATATTTAACTGGAATCGGATTTATGAGTATGATTACTAAAATACTGAATATTCGAGTTCCAAAAATAAAAAGTTATTAAATACAGTTGCATGTGAGTTGTTAAATAGTAGTTGCATTTCAACATTTGTTATGCAAATTAATAGAGTTTACGACGACAAATTTAGTATTTGAATAAAATTTCTGTGTTTTGAAGGTAATATTTCCAACTTCCAACGGAACACCTAGCATTTTTCACGGCACCACCTCTTTCGAGTTGCTGACAACACTCAAAGAGTATTAATTGTCTATGGAAAGCTTCTCAAATCTCGCCGTTCGGAGTCGGCAAAAAACTGTAGGTCCCTTCTACTCGTGAAGAACAGTAGCATGCACAACACGAGTAGTTGTTGTAGAAGCTAGGCCCTGGTCCGTTGTGGGCTGTAGTGCCACTTAATTATTATTATTATTATTTCCAACTTCGGTGAATAGAAAATTAACACCGTGCCAAATAAACCAAATAGTTTTGGAAGTGAAACAAAGATTATTATCACATTTTAATTCGCGATATAACGTCGAGCGTCGGATAAAGCAACAATTTTTAGCGAAACATTCGGAATGGTTAAAAGTTAATTTTTCAGTAAATTTTGTAAAATTTAAAAGCAATGATATAGTGGAGAATGGATTGCAGACTAATAAAAGAGGAATACCAAGTAAAAGCTCTGAAAATTGTTATGATAGAACGAAAAGATAGATTTAAATACTGCTGGTGGGCCTTCAACACCTTACAACAAGTGTGGTCGTAGTCTTGATGAAGCATTAGCTTTGATAATCCAGACGACACTAAGTAAATATAAATGTGATGTAATAAGAAAAGCTGGAAACATTCACCATCCAATATTTCCTTCATATAAACAAATCATAGAGACAAGAAGTGCAAGCCTTATTGCACTAAGTTCCGAATGAATGTATATTTGCTATATATACATATAATGTAATATTGCTATATAAATATGAATTCCAGCTTTGTTTTATATTATGTTATATAATATTATATTTTTTATGTATTTAAACAAAAAATGTTCATTTTTCCATTTTTTTAACTTAAGATTGCTCCGTTATCCTTCATTCTATATCAACCATTTTTTGAAAGCAGAATCTTACGGCACTTTCAAATTTCATGAAGATCGATGGGTTCAAAAATTATTTATTTCCACTTCTCCCTTACATTACCACTTCAAACGTTCCAATAGGTTTTCTTTAACATCATTAAAACTCTTTTCGGATTTCTTTTAGCTTTACTTAACTAAAACGCAATGAAACCAATTCCATTGACGTCAGATTCTTTAGCAGTTATATTAGATAGATCTCTTATGGCATTCAAGACAACGCTGGAATATACATATACGTATTATTATTACATATACGTATATTGATAAAAATAATTGAGTGGCACTACAGCCCAAAAAGGACCAGGTCTTAGCTTCTGCATCAACTACTCGTGTTCCCTAAAGGCATTGAGTTCCTGCACCCGTTAAAAATCTTTATGACAAGGATTGACATAATTATTCGACTCCAAAATATCACTATTTCCCGCAATCAAATCTGCTACACTGACATCTGTCAGCTGATATGACTACACAATGGGACTCGCCACTGAACACTTTTTATGAGCATGTCTACTGTTTTTTCTGTAATAAATTGAAACAGACTTTTTATATCTTATATTCCCGCAATAGTATTGCTGCAATTGGTCAAAAAACATCCTGCAAAGTGGCTTCTATTAGCAAAAAAAGGAGAGGGTTTTTGCAGATCGATAGAAAACGTATTTTGCAGACGAGTGACTTTTTCAAGTATGGAAACAAAATAACGTCACATGAGAACAATCTGAAAAATAAGGTAAAAAGGACAGCAGTACATTGCCTGAGTTGACCAATTCGGCTTGTAAGGTTTTACGCTGTCCTGGTGGAAAAACTAATTTTATTCGCCAAATGTAACCGTTTTTTTTTTTTTTTTTCAGATGCCTGCATAACTGAACCCTGTAAGCGTCGTACCTTTCTTTAAGAGGTCGATTAAAGTCTTTTTACTTTCTTATGTGTAAAAGTGGATTCATTTTTCATAGACGGTCATGAAGCGGCACAAAAGTTCGCTCTCATTGCGCCTAAACAACGTCAAACAGTGCTCTGAGGTAATGCGGCACTTTTTCAAGCAGGCAGATAGGTGGTGGCCTACAAAGCGATTCGACAAAAGTCACTTCACTACATTTTTTTCAATTTCTTAACTTTTTCTGACTGGAAGTCTGAACCACATTCTGTTGTAGCACATTTTTGTAAGTAGCACATTTTTTGTAAATCGCCTTCAAATCGCTAGACCTTCAAACATTCATTAAAATTAGAGATAACTGTAGGAATTTATTAAAAACTTCCAACCACAATTAAACCAAATGAAACACGTACACTTTCTGTAATATCTAATTTATTCATAACATATCTCGTCTTTGTTCAATGTACATATTAATAACATATATTTTCTTTATTCAATGTACATCTAGTCATCATCCGATCAGATTAACCGATAAATGCCATTTTGCCAACATTGCGTAGCAACTTCATCTGACATCTATATTTTCAAAAACTGACATTGAATCCTTAAATTTTCATAATGAAAATGTACTTTCGAAAAGCATTGAAAAAATACATTTTCGAAAGAAACACTCTAACTCTTTCTTTCCTACCTTACTGTAGCTGACACGCGTAAGTTCATAAATGCTGTTCAGATACGAGGGAGGCAGAAATGGTTCCACGCGTTGTGTTTAATTTTATTGAAATATCACGTCACAACAGAGCTAACAAAACCTTCGCGGTTTTCTCTCCACGAGAATCCAATCATGTGACAACTGTTCAATAATCAGATTCACTGAAATTTTTGACTCCTTTAATTAAACCGTTATGTTCGGAATAACATATGGGTACTAAGTTGCTTATTCTTTTGTGTAAAGTGTTCTTAATATGAATGTAAAAAATGGAACCCCACTTACTTTTTCTGAGCGCCTGGTTTTACATTTTATGGATGACGGTTTCTGGGAAGCGAGACTAGAGAGAAAGTATTAAAAGAAGAGAAAGAGAGAAAAGAGAAAAAAATTCCTGGAGTGATGACTGGCTAGTTATTCAGTTGTTCTAGAGAGGCCGATTTTTTTGTTACTAGGAAAATTTTAATCGAATCCAGGGGTTATTTTCTAAGCGCGCATTGTTACTCGTATATGTGCAAAAAGTAATGTGGTGCGATATACATATGTACATATTTTGTAATTTTGATGCGCATAGTGCTTATAATGCCATTTTAAGCACTCCCAGTAACAAAACAAATAATCTTTGTTTCCAAATGCAGTTGTATGTCACAACCGAAAGACTGTAAGAAATATAAGGATCAAGTCCATACAAAAGCTCCAAGCAAAAACATTTGAAAAATCGTACTGTATTTGCCTTTTTAGATTTCGCTCTGAGTAATATTTGCATCTCAAACAGCAAAACTTATTCAATTTGGGGTTGAAAGGTGGAAGATGGGTTGTGACTGTATATAAAATATAGCATATATAAACGAGTATTTTCGATTTGTACACGCTTTCCAATGATGCAAAACATTTGTATTGTCGCTTTACCAAGCATATTTGGAACATTTTTAAAATGACATTCTTAATATCGAAGTATAGTAGATTTATGCATACATACATATCTAAATTATGGTCGAAAGTGAGTTCTGTACTACATCAATATGTTAAGTTAGTACCTGTAAACAAAATAATTTTAAATTCATATAAAAACTTGTTATGTACAAAAATAAACTGGTCTGTTATACCATCTCATTAATTGCGAGTTTTTTTATTATTATTATTTTTTTTCAGTAAGAATTCCCTACGGTTTTTGACAGAGGACTTCTATTGCAAACAGTGCAGTTTCGTTGATCTACGAGCAATATACATCACGTTACCGTGGTAGCCTCCGACGCATGCACACGTGCCGTCTTTGCTTGCGCCCACAGCACAAAAAAAAAAACAAACAAACAAACAAAAAAAAACTAGCCCCTCGCGAAAAAAAACCATAACAACAATAACGCGGAGTGCTAAGTGCAGTGCAGTGCAGTGAGAAGTGACTCGGTCGAGCGCACACGATCCGCTCCTCCCCCTCCCCCCTCCTTCACAAGACGCTGCTGGGCATTCTCGGTCGCAACTCCCGTTTGATCTGCCAGACGGGCTGATGCGATGACTGAGTTTGCCTAGCATCCGACGTAGCGGAATTAGAAGTGTGAACTATTGTTTGTGGACCAACTCAAATCAATGTATGGGCACAACACCTACATTGATTTGTATTGTGAGACGAATTTTTTTTTACACTTCTAAACTCCGCTTTACTTTACCAACTGCATCGTCGGAGTTGGTTCCCAAATGTCTGTAATCGATATGAGAGGGCAATTTCGAGTTGATGTGAGCAACATTCGTGGGCTAAGAGTAAATCTCTTTGCTGTGTATGTTCATCTCTCGCGTTACAAACCAGCCGTCTTGGCGCTGAGTGAAACACAGGTGGGTGAGAATACCGATTTGTCGGATTTGAACCTGCCTGGATATAACTTGGTGCCCTTGTTTTTTCTTCACCGCGGTCTTGCCATTTATGTGCGTAGTGATGTTGCTTACCAACTTCAACCACAATACGGTCTCTGTTCCAATCCGGAATTTAATTTTCTGTGGTTAAAATTCAATGTCCGTAAGCATTTAATCCACTACTGCTTCATTTATAGAAGTCCAAACCTGGACAGTAACTCAACTTATAATGAGTTTGATGCGCTGTCCGACTCCATCACAAGAATTGTATCCCTATATCCTCACACTGAAATCGCTATTGCGGGCGATTTCAATGTACACAATTCTACTTGGCTTCGACATTCAGGCCAGACAACACCCGAAGGAAGGTATGTTGAAATCTTTGCTGAAGTAAATAATTTGACTCAGCTTGTGAATGAGCCAACACGAATACCCGACATTGCAGATCAATGCGCTAACACCTTGGACCTGTTTCTCACCTCTCATCCTGAGAAATACTCAATCGAAATACTGTCGCCTCTAGGCTCGTCTGAGCATTGTGTCGTATCAGCTAATTTCTCGTATTCACCCCACACAGTTAGAGAACGAATTCCTAAAAGAACTGTATGGCTCTACGAGAAAGCCGACTGGAGCGGACTTAATAACTTCTTTAGGAATTTTAACTGGTCACTATGCTTCCTCGATAGTGACGTGGATGCCACTGCTGATACGATCACAAATATTATTTTGCTGGGTATGAAGTCCTTCATTCCCCACAGAGTGAAGAGCATCAAGCCCAAGGCAAATGCATGGTATGACTTGAGCTGCAAAGAGGCTATCAAGTTAAGAGAGATGAGTTTCCGGATTTATAAAGCCAACCCTTCTGAGGAAAACCGGAAGAAGTTTAAACGGGCCCGTAATGACTACAATTCACTATTAAGACGTGTGAAATTTTCCTACGACCAAAAATTGAGGCAAAAAGTGCTACAATGTCCCAAGGGTAGCAAAAACTTTTGGTCTTTTGTGAAAAACATTAGAAACACAGCCTCGTCTTCAATTCCGACGCTTATTCACAATGACATTCCAGCTGTCAACTCTTTGGACAAAGCAAATCTGCTTGCTGCTCACTTCGCAGCTAGCTCAACGCTTCCAGATTGTGCTTTGTCTCCACCTGTGCTTGAGAGCGTAAATTTTTCCATGGGACAGATCCACTTTCACACTCGTACAGTTGCAAGAGTCCTCAAAGATCTAAACGTGCACAAATCCGCTGGCCCGGATGGTATACCCCCTGTTCTTCTGAAGAGGTGTTCTTCAACGCTGGCAAAATCACTGCGTAAGCTTTTCCATCTATCCTACTCTTTAGGGCTCTTTCCGAGTAAGTGGAAAACAGCATTTGTCCAGCCCGTCCCTAAAAAAGGGGAATCTTCGTCACCCACCTCCTACCGACCCATAGCACTTACGTCCCTTCTTTCCAAGGTCATGGAAACGCTGATAAATCGTCAGCTTGTGAAATATCTTGAATCCCGGAAGCTTCTTAATGACCGGCAGTACGGCTTCCGCAGCAACAGGTCCACTGGTGATCTGATGGCATATCTCACCGAAAAGTGGAACCAATCTTTGCACAATGTTGGAGAAAGCAAGATCGTTGCGCTTGATATTTCAAAAGCATTTGACAGAGTCTGGCATCAGGCTCTCTTGTCGAAAATGCGTGCTTATGGAATCGATAAGTCTCTTCTTCAATGGATTAGAAATTACCTTTCGAACCGTTCAATACAAGTCGTGCTGGATGGGTTCAAGTCTGATATCCACCATATTAATGCTGGTGTTCCCCAGGGCTCCGTTCTGTCTCCGACACTCTTTCTCATTTTCATAAATGATCTCTTGTCTGCTACTTCTAATCCTATTCACTCCTTCGCTGATGACAGTACCCTCAGCTTCTCATATTCGTTCCTTGGCTCACGTCAGTGTACTTCGGCCGTAGACTTGGAACGGCGGGGTATGTCAAGCACATTAAATACCGATCTTGACAGCATAATCGCTTGGGGTACAAGAAATAGAGTGGAATTTAATGCTTCCAAAACTCAGTGCTGTCAACTGTCACTCAAGCGTTCCCAAAATAACCAGCTGTTATCCATGGACGGCACCTGCGTTGTTGAAACCGAAAAACTTTCCATCCTCGGTATGCGTATCAACTCAACACTTAGTTGGAACGATCACATACATGAGGTCGCCAAAGATGCTGCGAAATGTCTAGGTTTCCTAAAACGATGTAAAAAATACTTTACCCCCTCTGATCTGGCTACAATTTACAAGGCCTACATCCGTCCTAAGCTCGAGTATAACGCTCCTATCTGGTCTGGTGCTCCCAATACCTCCCTACACCTACTGGATAGAATCCAAAAGCGAGCGATAAAACTTATAGGAGACAACAATATTGCGAAGTCGATTGACTCGTTAGAAAACTGACGTAATGTCGCGTCTCTGTCACTGTTTTATCGCTATTTCAACAAGAAATGCTCAAACGAATTAGCCAGCTGCATTCCTCCCCTTCAAGAATTCACCCGCAATACACGCCTCGCAAGGAATGCTCATCAGTTCACCCTTAAGCCCACCTTCGGACGTACAGTTAAGTATAGAGACTCGTTCTTCAGCCGCACCACACGAATATGGAATGCTCTTCCCTGCTCAATATTCCCCTCTCATTACAATCTACAGACATTTAAAACCAATGTGCACCGGTACCTCCTCTCCCTCTCTTCCTCTATACCTTCGGCCCGTGCTCTGACTTAAATCCGGTCACTTAAGGGTAGTCGTAACCCCTTTAGCGCGCGCCAATTATAAAAAAAAAAAAAAAAAAAAAACGTGTTCCCTATAGTTATTAGCCGAAGACTGGGCTGTTTTTGTAGAATCTACAATAGTAGTAAGGCTGTGTACAAGTTGAAGTTGAAAGTTAGCGTAAAGGAAGCAGTAATTTAATTGGCTGAGGAAGACCTTCGGAAATTGATACTTGATGTCACCACGCAGAACAGGAAGAGTCAAGTGATCAGGACATATCAGGCGAAGAAAATAAGATGACGAGAAGTGGAAAAGAAGAAGGAGGAAGCTAAATGAAAACAATAATTGGATAAGTTGGTACTAGAAGACTGAGCCAGTTCAAGGGCAACGTTGCTCGCAGTCTTAAATACGTTGAAGATTCTGTAATTCCGTTCAGTGGAGATGACAATTCTCCCGTTGAAAGATGAATACAACAATTTTATTAATGCTCTGAAATAGTACACCTGGATGAAACAGGTGCAATATATACTTGTATTGCAAGAGTTTTCTAATCGGCACTGCCATATATATAACATATAAGAACAATTTGTCTCAAAAATTGGTGTGCTTAGGAGTGCTTTTAAAAGTGAATTCCGCAAAATAGTAAAACAATCAGATGTCTATAATGAACATCGGGATCGAAAAAATGCCGAGACGAGAGTATGCAACAATATGTGTTGCACATGCAACAGATTGCATCACATAGCGAAAGATGACGCCGATTTAATGTAATTCATAAAATTTAGTAAGACTATTTTGTAGATTCACCAAGCAAGACATCATTTGTGCGGGCCATATATCAACTGCATGTGTATATGAAAATCCAGTGATAGTAGTGGACAATATGAACGTAACATCACAACGGGATATGTGAAGCAGCGAGGTTCGGAAGACGAACTCCCCCAGTCGTGTCAGAGTGAACATTTATTCTGAAAAAGAGGCAACGAGTTTAAAAGAATATTGGATTTCAATCTCTCATTTGAAACTTTTGGATTCACGGGGCCCTATTAGTTTTATCCAGAAAAAATTTCTACCAACAGTTTTCTTGGCGGCATTGAATCAAACAACACGGTCCTACTATGGTATCTACGATAGTCGCTTTGAGACACTGGGAAGTATAGAAACTATTAGTTATGAAAAATTATTCAATGCATTATCCGGTTATTCTAGCACGATCGTTTGCCAGCTGCTTCCAATTGCGCACTCTAAGTTGGTTGAGGTTCTTTTCCACTTGTGTGCCCCATCTCAGTCTACGACGTCCTCTGTTGCGTTGTCCCTGTGGTTCGGATTCGAAGACTCTTCGTGCTGGAGCAGGTTTGTCCTCTACATGGCCTAGCCACCTTAAGCGTTGCATCGTTAGACGTTTGACTAAGATCATGCCGCAGTACAGCCCATACAGTTCCTGGTTGAATCTTCTTCTCCAGACGCCATCAACGCAAACAGGACCAAAAATCGCACGTAGAACTTTTCTCTCGAAGAGACCCAGGGCTTCCTCATCCTGCGCTTCCTCATTCTGCGCCGTAAAGCAGGACTGGGATGATCAAGGTGTTGTACAAAGTCACTTTGGTCGTTCGGGAGAGGGCTTTATTACTCAATTGCCTCTTAAGCCCAAAGAAACAGCGATTAGCAAGAGTGATTCTGCGTTCGATTTTGGTACTGGTTTTGCTGTCCCTATTTACCGCGGAGCCGAGGTAGACGAAGTCTTCGAAGTTTCTGCTGCCTAGTGTCATACTCTGTCCGAGACCCCGATGTTGTGCGTCCTTCAGCATGTACTTCGTTTTACCCTCTGGTGGCTAACACCAGACTTATTTTAGCCGGTTTCTGTTCAATGCCAGCAAACGCGTCATTGACGGCTCGCTGTGTTCGTCCAATCACGTCAATGTCGTCGGCGTAAGCTAGCAATTGAACTGACTTTTGGAAGATCGTGCCTCTGGCGTTGACCTGTGAGTTACGCACGATCTTCTCAAGGATGATGTTAAAGAAGTCACATGACAATGCGTCGCCTTGTCTAAAACCTTTTTTGACATTGAAGGTCTCGGTGAGTTCTTTCCCGACCTTGACGGAGCAGCGAGAGTTCTCTATCGTCATCCTACACAATCTGACGAGTTTGGTAGGGATGCCAAAACTAGACATTGCACTGTATAGCCCGTCTCTATGCACACTGTCATATGCGGCCTTGAAATCGACAAATAGATGGTGGGTGTCGATTTGTACCTCTTGGGACTTCTCCAGGATTCGATTGTGGACTTGCCTGGCCTGAAACCACACTGATAAGGACCTATCAGGTTGTTGACGAACGGTTTGAGGCGCTCACACAATACGGCAGAGAAAATCTTACGGCAGAAAATCAGATGTTAAGGAGACTGATCCCTCGGTAGTTGGCGCATTCGAAGGGGTCTCCTTTCCTGTGGACCGGATATACGATGCTGAGATTCCACTTGTCGGGCATGCTTTCCTCCCACCATATCTGACAGATGAGTTGGTGCATGCACCCAACCAGCTCATCCCCAGCCGCTTTGAACAGCTCTGCAGATAGTCCGACCGCGCCAGCAGCTTTGTTCGACTTCAGTCTCGATATTGCTATCTTGACCTCGTCGAAGTCGGGGGGACGGAATTTTTGTCCATTGTCATCCAAATTGATTGGAACATTCTGCCTTACAGCGGGAATTGTGTCGTCATCGCCGTTTAGGTGTCTGCAGAAATGATCCTTCCAGATTCTCGGCACCAACTGCGACTCTACCACCAGTTGTCCATTTTGGTCCCGGCAGGCTTCAGTCCGAGGTTTGTAACCGCCGGGTAACTGTTTTATCTTGCGGTAAAAATTTCGGACGTCATTTCTGCTATAATTAATTTCCTTAACCGCGCGCTTCTCGTGCTCTTTCTTTTTTCTTCTGAGAAGCCGGTTCTCTTCCCTTCTTCTCTGTTTGTAGAGCTCACAAACAGCTCTCGTCGTTCGATGCAACGTAGCCTTCTATGCTTCTTGTTTGGCTACATGCGCCTGCCTACACTCGTCGACAAACCATGGGTTCCTCTTAGGTGGTGGCGTGAAACCCAGCACATCAGTTTTTCCATTTGTCTTCTATTGTTTGTGAAGAAGAATCGATCGGTAAGGGCTCTAGCGATCGGCTGCGATTGTAGCTTTCCGACGTCAAACCGTTTTGGCTTGTCTCGACTCCGTTGCTCTCTCGATATCCGGGTTCTTACCTTGGCTACAACAAAGAAATGACCCGAGTCAATGTTTGCACCTCGGAAGGTTCGGACATCGAGAATACTGGAGGAGTGTCTGATGTCGATCGCAACATGATCAATCTGGTTGACGGTTGATTGATTAAATGATCGCCAGGTCCCTTTATGCATGTTGAGGTGTGGGAACCGCGTGCTGGACACAGAGAGATTTCGCCTCGAGGCGAAGTCAACTAGCCTGAGTCCGTTTCCGGAGGTGTTGGCTTGATGGTGTTTCGATGACTTTAGTAAAGACTTCTTCTCTTCCCAGCTGAGCGTTGAAATCTCCTAGAACGATCTTGGTGTCGTAGCTGGGGCATTGATCGTATGTCCTTTGTAGGAGGTGATAGGAGTCTTCTTTACTGCTGTCATCTTTTTCCTCTGTCGTGGCGTGGGCGCATATGAGGCTTATATTCCCGAATTTGGACTTGATGCGGATCGTTATGAGGCGTTCGCTTATGTATTGGAAGCTTAAGACTTTTTGCCTAACTCTGCCTCGAACAACAAAACCGCATCCAAATAAGCGTTTCCCTCTCTCCCTGTAGCAGTCGCCGTGGTATACGTCGCAGTTTTTCACTCTTCTCTTGCCCGACCCATCCCACCGCATTTCCTGAATTGCGGTAATGTCAGTGTATCCATCCGTTTCCGAGGCATTCGGTCGTCTCGTAACTGGTGTTTTTTTAATGCGGCCGGGTAGTTACCCCGACGCACACCCTCAACCTGGAGGACCAGGCCCTTTTTTGTACCTCTTGGGCGGAGGTCGCACTTATAGGTTTAGAAAGCTGAGTTCTAATGAACAACAACTAGTACCCGGTGGCTACCAACGTGAAGGTACTATAACCACAGTTGATGTGTGGGAAACAGTTACAACAGCTGGGCATCGCCAGGTTGATACCAATGAGTGCCTACCCTGTTCCCACATCACCCAGCCACCTAAGATTGAATTTGCTAAATATTAAGAATACTGTTAATAGATCTACGGGGCTATATTTTTGTTTGGTCAGAATCAAAGAGGTTAATTATCTGATCGTGTTAGAGAATATATGATGAATCTTATAGGAATTATATACAACCTTTCAGAGACAAGAAGTCAGGCAAAGATGAACACTGAAAAGGGATAAGAACAAAACAAAATGTTCTATGATGATCGTCAAACCCAAGGTCTAACAGCAAGGCAAATACGTGATGATCCACCATTAGGGATAAAGGTGGATAAAAAGTTGCATGTAAAATATCGAAGCCTATTGAAGGTGAAGAAGGTTTTTCATAACGGCAGGTATTTTGTGTCTGTATATTGAAGGTTTGCAGTTAGCCCGTTTGCGGTATACAAGCATTTCGTCGCCAAGCAACTTGAGGCCTAATAATGTTGAGCATAAAAATGTTGAAGGAGATGTTGGTGTTGCCGGCAAATTTCCTAAAAGGTTGTTTCATAAAACATAAATATACCATTGCGTAAATATGAAATTTTCTAACGCATTAGTTCTGTGACTAAAGCGTTTTCTAAAAATGTTTTTCCTATGATTCTTATTACACTATTTCGTTGTTTTGATTATTACTCTACAAGTGTAATTTACTAATGTATGAAGAAGTCGAATTGGCTTAATCTTTTTTCTTCTACTAATTTGTAACTAACTAATCCCGGACGGGACACATAGCATTTTTCACGGCACCACCTCTTTCGAATTGCTGACAACACTCAAAGAGTATTAATTGTCTATGGAAAGCTTCTCTAATCTCGCCGTTCGGAATCGGCAAAAAACTGTAGGTCCCTTCTACTCGTGAAGAACAATAGCATGCACAACACGAGTAGTTGTTGTAGAAGCTAGGCCCTGGTCCGTTATGGGCTGTAGTGCCACTCAATTATTATTATTATTAATTTGTAACTTAATTCTATATACATATATGCATACAAATCTGTGAATTATGCATTTTATAAATTTATTAATTACTTATGAATTTGTTTGTTTGCTTCTTCCATTTTATGGTCAGTTCATTTTTGGCTCAATGGATACGCTGCTGTTGATGCATTGATGCATTCAAAAAAAAGTCACAGTTTGGTGCGGTTTATGGGCTGGTGGCACCATTGGACCGTACTTCTTCAAAGAAAGAGTGAGCGCTACCGTGAGATGATATCCAACTTTTTTTTGCCCAAAATGCAAGAGCTTGACTTTCATGACATGTGGTTTCAACAAGACGGTGCCACATGCCACACAACACGCGCAACAATGGTCATATTGAAAGGCGAGTTCGGTGAAAATTTTATTTCACGTTCGGGACCGGTCAATTGGCCGCCTAGATCGTGCGATTTAACGCCTCTTAGACTATTTTTTGTGGGGCTATGTTAAAGCTCATGTCTATACAGACAAGCCCGCTTCAATTGACGCATTGGAAGACAACATTGAAGCATTTATTCGTGAGATACCGACCGAAATATTGGAAAGAGTATGCCAAAATTGGACTAAGCGGATTCACGGATTTGAGGCGCAAGTCAACATTTGCATGAAATAATATTCAAACATTTAATTATATTGACCATACTATCGATTCAAATAATGATTTCATGCATTTTTCTGAATTGTATGTGCTTTTTTTTTCTGTTTAACTTTCCAATAGCTTTGAAAAAATCACCCTTTATAAGGGCGACATTGTTTTAAAGAAAAATTGAAGATTGTATCCCACCTTACAACGTATCAGAAATTCTTGTTCCTTTAGTAAGCCATAAAAGACTCATATACATTAAATTTATTTTCTTCAGTAAAGACAACAATACGCACTACAGTCGAAGCCACATGTCCAAGCCATATTACCCATATGAACGAGTTATAGTCGAATTTTTTTACATGCATCCAATCCTGTTTATTTTTTTAATTAAAGCCGCTTCAAGTGCTAAACACTTAATATCATTCGCCGAACTGTGGATTACCTGACATGTATACCGACTTGATATATAACTTTTGCTGTTGAAGCACTAGAATTGTATTGTATGTAGTGTTTTTAATTCCACATATCTGCTGCTGAATGTACCGCAGATGATCTCCTTTTGTATCTTTTGCCGTAGAAATTTGGATCTTTTAAATAATTATCAACAAAAGTTTCACTTCGACCAACTATTTTTCGCGATGTTGCGGATAGAGTATTCTTCTTAGTGATCATTAATTTTCGCTTTTTAGTAGCAGGCAAACAAAAATGTTTTCGATAACTGAAGAATAAGAAAACTATGATTCAATTTTATTTATTTTCATTTGTAGACTTGTTGGCGAACTAACGGGGCACTTAAGATTCGCTGAGCACTTAAGCGTGCTTGGGCTTAGTGATGAAACACTCTGTGACGCCTCCAGCGAAGGTGAGAGCACTTCCTCTGTCAAAGCCCCGAATTTGCTCGAACCATGTACCGACTGTTTGGTACTGACGGGTTGTAACACAAAAGCGCTTGCTGATATTCCTCCGGGAGACCAAGAAGATATATTCGACAGGGGTTACTGCCTGGTGGTACAATGGACCAGTTTTCAAGTCTTAGCGCTTCAATGCAATGTTTCGCAATATAAAAAAAATTATTGGCAAGTAGAGTTTGTTTTGTTCTGAGCTGGCTTTAGCAACAATAGTTCTTCTTATCTTAAACGTCTATGTACAGTTTTAACACCGATTCGTAGATAGGTGTTCTTCTTCCGATGTCGGTTCTTTTCTCTGTCGCCGTGACAAAAGGGAGGCGGATGCTTATTCTCATTATATAGTGGGGGCCTGTGAACGAAGTCCTGCTTTTTGCACTCAAACCTCTTTTTCTTATGCTTAAATTGCCATTACGAACTTTACCAAAATCGACAATATGTTTCAAACATAGACCACTCCGTACGCAGATTCTCAATTCGGCAGAATTGGTTGGAGTTTATTTACATGAAACCGTTCGTAGTAGCGATCGTATAATAGCAAGACTCGTACGGTCTGACTGAAAAAAAAACAAGAATAAGCATAAGTCATATATTCTCATAATATATTATAACTTTCCAGTTTTCTGAATTCGCAATTTGCAAAAGTGATCATATGATATCTTAATAATAAAATCAACATTAACGATGTTTTAAAAATCAATAAACAAGTTTTCGTCCTTATTTCAAAAAATTCAAATTTTATTTGTATCATCAAAAAGGGTGTTTCTACTTTTATTCAAGAACTTATACCAAACCAATTCCTTACAACACTTATTTTTGTGTAGAAAACCTTAAAAAACAAAACAAACATTCAATTTCAGTCTGGGGTGCTTCATTTTAATTTCAGTATTATTTACGCTCAAACGCACACTTTTGCATGTTTAGTAGAAGCGGTCTTAGTTACCAAGAAAACGTTATGAAGTAGAGATTACAACATAAAAAAACAGTGTTCATTGCTTAATTTTAAATCAACACCCTACTTGATTATCACACGTAATTTTTATTCTCCTTTTTTAATTCAAAGTTTGACGCATAAGTTACAGGATACAGTTTCTTTTCAAACCAAATTTCGCCATGACTTTTCTTAGACAATACTCTGTATCCAAGTGAGGGCTCCGCGAATTCTCTGTAAACGGGCGCGTGCAAGGAAACTGCATATTAATAAGTATTCCACATAAGTCCTACGGCCGTTTCTAAAGACAACGTCATCCTTTTGAATACGTCCTTCGCATATACATTTTGTCGTCAACGAGAGAAGCCATTGAAGAACCTTATAAAGAAAACTAATTATAGTAGTTAACAACAAACACAACCAGAAATCTTACGAACCTCTGGGCTAGATGGCATTCCGCCAGCTTTCAACCAATTTGATGGCGCCCAAAGAAACAATTGCATAACGTTTGCTGCTACATCTGGACTAACACGTTTCGCTGGATTCGGATTCAAGATGTTGTAAATCAACTGCTGTACTATGTATGGACACTCATTGCTTATTTCTGGCAATTCTTCTTCTCTGTAGTTAACGTTCTTCAAAGAAGTTTGACCTTCGACATGAACTCCGCCTCCTGAGTAGAAAGGGTTTTTCATTCCAAATATTTCATATGCAATCGCCCCACATGCCCAAAGATCGGATTTTGCATAGTTTAACACAGTAAATGGGCCTGGACGTTTGTTAATAATTTCTGGGGCCATAAGTGCAGCGTTGCCGCCTTTATCAATGTCAAATGATGTATAGGGGATTTGAAGTCCGTGTGTTTTGTCGGCTATACAACATCCAAAGTCTGAGAGAACAAGTACAGGTGGTGTTCCATCATCATTCAATTCAATCAGAATGTTGTCTGATTTCAAATCACGGTGCGCAATTCCGTGACGGTTGATGTGCGTAACTCCCTCCAGTAGTTGTGTAAAAAGCAGAATTCTCGTGCGTGAACTCAATTCGCTGGTGTCCAAAAGATTCCGTAGACTGAAGTCATATCGTTTCATTAAAAGATACAAACTCATGTTCCTCCCATACCCCTGTGGATTTATACGGGGTGGTTGAGCAATAGGATAGAGAACATTTCCGTCCCGAAAATCGCCAACTTGACCACAAAAATATCCAAACATGAGTACAATATTAGGATGTGGCGGCAGGGCATTTGTTTGATTATGTATTAGCTTTTCCCATTCCTCCGAAGCTTCATTTAGGGCGCGACGACGAGCTGGTACAGTTTCTTTATACATAGCGCGTAGAATTGACATTGCATTACTTTGAATATCATAATTAAACATCATTTTCATTGCCAATGGGTAACGATTTATGCTAGCACTCATATTTTCTATTGGTTGCTAAAAAAAACACTGTTATTGAAAAATGTATGTCTACAAGAATGTAAAATCTTACCAAATCATGTATTCCACCAACCAATCCCGCATAGGATGCATCTCCAAAATCTCTCTTCAAGTGCTCCCCCTCATCTTTTGTTCTATTTTCTACCTCTTGCTTGTCATAATCTTCAATTGCAGCTGTGGCATTATACAAATGCAAATTATCAACACTACCACCAAAGTTGTGAACAAAACGACTAATATTCTGAATTGGTGACATCATTTCTGGCAATTGTGATACATGTTGAATTTGTCTCGGGCGAGGTACTATATCTACTTGGGATAATTGATTCGATTTAATTTCATCGGCAGACAAAACCGGTGGCTCGGAAATATATTTTGTATCCTCGGTTTCCGTTTTGAACGCTGCAGCGTAAACCACAGCAGCACAACCTTTTGCAATTGGTGGGCCCACATCAAGTTTATCAATGTTTAAATCATCATCTAAGCTTTTAGAGACATCGTCAAAGTTCCAAGAGTTTTGCAGCCGATTGGCAGCTTCCCGAATCTCCAAACATACTCCTTCCAATTCATCTTCTTTTGTTAGAACTCCTGCTCCCGATGCTAGACTTACCCCAATCAAGGCAAAGAATGGCGCAGAATCTCCATAAAATAATTTTTTTGTAGCTTGTGTGCGAAGTTCCTCCGAATAAGTAGATGAAACACGGTTGAGGATATTGTCCACAAAAAGCTTTCTCGCATGTTGACCAAAGCGAAAGATGCCACTTCTTTGAGAGTTTATAGCATTCTGTACACTTTGGGTGCCAGCCTTTATAAATATATAAAAATTAATATTAGAAAACAGTATTTCATATTGATTACAAAAGTATTTAAAAGGAATGATACACATTCTGTACCAACATAATCCGTATTTTGAGGAATTTCCACCTTCTAACTCTCAATACGGATTTTAATGCACCGCTGGCAAGGAACGACATCAGACTAGAACACAATCTGTGTGAAAACAAATTCAAGCTAGAGGGCTTCCCGCGAAGGGGAAGATGAAGACATGTTATGTTAGGGGTGAAGTCCGAAACTGTTACCAAAAGTTTAAACAGTTGTCTGGTGAATTTAAACTGCTTTCAGACAGAAAGTCCCAACTTGGACAACATTGCACAAGAATACCACTAACTTAGGTAAGGTCAGGATGATATGGGTGGGTCTATGCTCATCTATATATAAGATGTGGTAAGAGGAGAGCAAGAGCCGATGAATAGAATCTAAGTGTCGTTTGCCCAGTCCACAAGAAATAAGCAGATTTCTACGACGGCTGATTCGTTTCAGGTCGCTACGGAGCCGAATAAGACATTTAACGTGAAAAAAAAGGTTTTATAAAAGAGAAGTCCCTACTCTTTACGCCAGAGACGCAACCTTCTAAATCCCGTTCAAATTGTGGTTTACGCGGATAACATTGAATGACGAGTCAGGCGGTAAAAAATGTTCTTAGAGGCAATGTTCTTAAAAGCGGATAAGGAAGTACTTTATTTTGAATACGTTGATGGCATGGAAAAAACTGGATACAACGACGAACTTTGTAGCAAAAGGCTTTTTGCCGGTATTACAAAAATGACTTGAACCAGTAAAATATGATTTGAACTTTTACGCCATTAATAAAAATAATAACTATTCGCGTGGTTAATTTTCGCACTAGCAACATACTTTTGTAACCAAGGTAACAATTAAAGAACAAAATTGTGAAGTATACATATGACTCACCCCTGTTATTGCTGCCGGAATGCGACGTTTCTTCGTGTATTCCAAAATGTTGGTATAAATATCGCGTTTACAGTAGCTTTGTAAGAAGTACCGACCATGTTTAGCAAGTCGATGGCTTAATAAACGGAACGACATTGTCCTGACCAAACTGTTTGTCTTGTTAAAGCTTTCTCCAACTTAATAGTGTGTTTTTATCTACAATAATAATAGATTTTATATGCAAAATCATTTTTTTTTTATTTTTTTAAAATCACAATACCAGGTCTACCGCTGTTTTCGTGAGGTCCCCTTCAGGGGAATCTACCTCTTAACATCTGCTAAGAATATACCTATCCTAGAAGTAAAATGCTTTTACTACTGTTAGGTAACAAATAGAGTATAGCGCTAATCGGTCGTTAAGTTATTCCTTTGAATGTAGCAATTTTTTACCTTTCGTGCTTTTTTCGGATGATGATGAAAAAAATTAAATTGCGTTTTTCAATATTCACTTGACAGTTTCTGAGAGTTTAATTTACATAGTCGTTCGCAAAATTTATCTGTCTTCTACAATCTATTTATAGTAATTGAGCTTATGAGAGCTAGTATAACAGCTGATACCTGTCAACCGCAATGGACACACACAGTGCGCTTTAACTGTCGCTTGGATTCTGTCAAAAGTTTGACGTTTACAAAGGAGGAGCGTAGCCATGATATAAGTTTGTTTCCAGATATGGGGTGTATAATTTTAACAGTTCCTTGGGAAGAAGGATCTTGCAAAATCTAGTTATGTGAGAAATAAACTTGGAACCATTGAACAATGAGGGAAGGAGACAGTCGACTGCCTCCTCAACCGACAATGTATTTTATTTGACAACGTTTTGGAATTCCCAAAATACTACTCAACTCCTACCACTGACTTCAATCTCACAACTCGTATTCTAAAAATGCATATCTTTCATATAATTGTTGTTAAAAAAACATTATGTCTTGTATAGCAATCCCCATATTTTGATACTACTTCTAAGCAATCTATTGAATATATAACAAGAAGGCTGATGAATTTACGAATTGTGGGCAATTTACGAATGTTTGACACTATTGAGGGCAACATATTGCCTTTTATGGAGGGGAAACGTAAAGAAGTGTGAGTAAAATGAGAACATTTTTTGACTTTCAGAAATTAGGCTATATCCACCAGAATTCGTTAATAATAATTAAACTTCTGAAGGATAAAGGGGAAATCAGCTGTTACGTTATTAACTGTTTAGTGGCTCATCACTATCCTTATTGGTTTCTGGCAAAAATTCAGGATATGGTCTTCATGTTGCTTTCTTTTTGGGTTGGTGGGGGGTGGGGGACGTAAACAGGTGTGGGTAAAATTAAAAAATTTTCGGATAGTTCGTAAATTACTTCTAGAAATGAAACATATTCACCACAATTCGTAAAAAACTGTCAAGCTTTTCATGGATTTAGGGCAGGGATGAATGAATTGTTCATCCCTGATTTAGGGCTTATCAGCTAAGAAGCTGTGCGTCTCTTTCCTGATTCATCCATGTTTATGGCCCGGCAATACAATTGTATGCGTGTTTTCATAAAGTAAATAAACTTTCCAGTCGGTGACACGTTGTGGTCTGTGGTCTCTGTCGAATGTTCTCCGACGCAAACATACATAAAATTACAACACTTTTATGGATTCGGAATTTAGAACCGAGCGAAATGATTGCCTTTTTAAAAGAAAGTAAAAGACTATTGGGCTTGAGAGTATGTAAAAAATGTAGACATAAATAGATGTATTCTAAAAAACTTAATCTTTTATAGGAAAAAGTCTGTTTTATACTCGGCAATGAAAGTTGTGATCTTGACTCTGTTGTATCAGCAATAGCCCTTGCATATTTTTATTCGAAGTGCAGGCCTTCAACCCAGTCAATTGCTACAAACTACTTTATTCCTTTGCTTAACATACCGCGAAAAAATTTTCCAATTAAAACTGAAGTAGTATATTATCTAAATAAATACAACATAACAGAGGAACATCTTGTATTCAAAGACGACACAAGCGATGATTTAATCAAAGCCAATTCAGTAATTTTGGTTGATCATCATATTTCGGAATACAAAGACATTGTCGCTGAAATATTTGATCACCGTCCCTTAGACAGCTCGAGTAACCTTCCGAAGCTGTGCAAAATTAACATTGAGCAGGTTGGCTCCTGTGCAACTCTTATTGGAAACTTGGTGCTTAATTCAACTAAATATAAAGATGAATTTAAAATTATATTTGAATTGTTATATGGAACCATAGTTCTTGATACAGTCAATTTCTCTCCCGAAGCATGTCGAGCAACGGACTTAGACTTTAAAGTTGTTGGGGAAATCGAAGCTATTTTAAGCATTACCGAGCCACTGAGACACAGGGAAAAACTTTTCAACGAACTTGTAAAAGCCAGGGAGGATATAAGCACACTTACTGCTTACCAGTTGCTTTACAAAGACTTAAAGGTTGTCTCCAATCGGAATCAGAGTATTGTAGTGGGTATTCCTGGATTCCCAATTTCCGTTCAGGAATTTATACGTAAGATTGACGCTGAGGATGCTATAGCAAAATTATCACAGGATTTCAGCTGTAATATTGTGCTGTTGATGGGAATGAAAATTACAAACGGTTCAGATGTGTCTAGGGATATTGGGGTGATACATTTTTCAACCAAAGTGATCTTTAACAAAATTATAGAAAACCTTCAAAATCATGATAGTCCAAACCTTCAATTGAAGGAACATCAAAATTGCGACTTTCTGGAAGGAAGGTTTTTTCAGCAAGCGAACATAAGAGTTACAAGAAAACAGATACTGCCAATTGTAAAAAATATTATAGAAGATGTTTTATAGTATGTTTTAGAAAAGAGATGTGTATCTAGTGAATAAATAAATCTTTGCTTAATGAAACTTTGAAAACTACAGAACTATTGAGTATTGTTTCAACGTAATCAAATGGAATGAAATGCATTTAAACATTTTTAGAGTACACTGCAACGTAACTTGACTACAATATGCGAGAATTACATGTGAGTTATGACAGAGATTATCAACAAGTCAGGATGGCCGAGTGGTCTAAGGCGCTGCGTTCAGGTCGCAGTCCACTCTGTGGGCGTGGGTTCGAATCCCACTTCTGACATAAAATTTTTTCTTAAATTGTTTACTTTCACTGAACACAAGCTATGGTGCGCGTGCATACGTACATAAATTAATTCGGTAAATCAATCAAATCAATGTCATGTCATTTTTAAACCAATGCGCTCACAAGCTTATGGAAGTTCCCTCTTTTTGCTGAAGAATGTTTTCTCGATAAGGTTTTGAGATCTGAAATATTGATTCAAATACAGCTGGCGAATTTTAATACAGTTTGAACTAGGAATAAAAGATAGAAGATATCGCTTTCAAACGGCGTATTATTTTATTTCTTTTTTATATAAATGCTGGTGTAATCCTTACTTATAAATATAAACATCCTCTTTTCGGAGATAAACACTGAATGAATGAAAGAATACCTCATTAAAAATGACAAATTCAAACAAAAGTATAAATAAATTCCGATTTTCAAAAATACAATTTCAGCAAATAAATACTTTTGTGTGTGTAACATAAATTCCGAATAAAATTATTGCTTTGTGCTTATAGCTAAACCAAAAATGAATTTCGCATCACTTTTTCGCAAAAATTTTTCTTAAAACAGCAACAAATACAGGAGTTATCTTTCAGCAGCATTATTGAGTTGGGGAAAATTCTGTAGGGGCCAAAACACGACAATGACTCTCTCTTATAAGTGGAACTGTATACGCAACGCATTCATCCCATCCAGGTGACCGCCATGCAGCCTCACGTGTTTCCTTGCGCTCTTGTAAGGACTTATAACCTGTAAAAATGAGTTTGCTTTCTGAATTCAATTCATATACTTGAGCATTAAAGTATCATACACCAAATATGATGCACATTATACAATCTTCCTATTTGTGAAAAGAACCCAGCAAATGCTTCATTGTTGTTTTGACGAAAGTTGATGGCTCTGGCCCAGTTGTTGCCCCATTCAATCATTGTACCAGGTTTAAGGCGATATGATCTGGTGAAAGAAGTAGTTTAACTACATCACTCAGCTGTATTTTTTTTTTCGCCTTACCGCATTTCGTAAATGTTCTTTCCAGTACGATTTTGGATTTGTGGCCAATAGCTAAATGCAAGCAAATACTGCAAATGACGAGATCTTAAAAACTTACCCCTCTCGTTCATTAGTCTCAAGTACTCCTGCAAGAAGTGTTATCTTTTTGCATTCTCGTAAAATAGGCCTGCATTCGTTAATTTTACCTTATCATTCCACAAATCTTCTTTTGCCTGATCGATTTTTTCGAAACCACCTGTGTATCTCCAAAGATGTAAACATTGATCCATATCTCCAACCTGCACTGTCCATGATGCAACCAAAACACATTTTAAATCGTCTTTCTTCGAGTGCACCAGCTGAACTGTAGTTTTGCTATTTATAAGCCGGTCATCATCAAAAGTAGTCTCATTTGAATGACAAAGAAATTGTTCAAACCACATTTCACACTTACTAATTGTCCAGGTAGTTCTTCATGGAATCCGTCCGGACATTGTGCGTATGCAATGCGTAAATAATTTCTTTATCACTTAACATGCGACTATGGGGCTCCTTGGTTGGCTCAATTCTACGAACTAATAACTTACTAAGCCATGATTCCGAATCTGCTAAATGTTGTGAGGTAGATAATCCACTGTAAAAATATAACGTTTTATATGCCTACTGCCTTGATTGATCTGCGTACAAAATTACTTACCGTGTTGAGATATTTACCAGATTAGCGAAATTTCTTGCTTTTATCATCGCTAATGATTAAAAACTCGACTCTTTATGCAACGTATGTGTTATGTAGTGTAGGTGTTCTTTGGGAAAAAACGAAATAATAGATTGCCAATTGTAAAAATTAAAAAAAAATATTTTGAAAACTTTTGTAACAACAACAAACAAGCAATATAAATTTTGTCCTACTGCCAAGGTGAAACATTTATTTTGTTTTCAAAAACACTATCTTAACTACACATGTAAGGCGATAGCCCTTATAATAATTGAAGATGATGCGAAATCAACAGTGAATTGCAAAAAGTTATTGAAAAAATGAAAATGAATATGTGCGTGTTATGTGCCGCTCAATAGTGCAGATTCTTTACTTTTTGTTTGTTAGCCCTTTAAAGTTTTGTACATTGGGTATGTATTTACAAATTTGATGTAGCCCTTTATTTTCGCATTTAACTCGAAATACTTGTACTTAGCAACCCCTTTCGCTATTTTTTCTAATGTGAATTCTGTATTTTTATTTCGTTGCAACTCGACTTTTCACCTTTGGAGAAAACAGCACTGATAAACAAATGTCACTTTACTTACCATATGATCAACAGTAGTGTCAGTCACTATGCTTTCATATTATATATGCAGACAGTTATTATTTATTTCTGCTGCATATTGTAACAGTATAATTTTTCAAACTATCCTTGAAAATAATATTTAAACATAATGTTAAGATTATAAATAAGAGGCATTTTGTATTAACTAGTGTGGAGCATCCCGAATTGGATTATTTCATTCAAAATATTATGAAATAAAGGCAGTCTTATTTAAATCCATGGATAAATTGATAAAAATATTTCGCAAAATATGCGCGATTTGCGGATTGTGGTAATGTTTGGCTGATAACAGAAATATTGTTATTTGGAAGTTGAACTGGAATATTCGTATAATATTGATAGGCAAAATGGAACATTGCAGTTTGAAGTAAGAGAATATGATAGTGCATGGCCATAATAAAATTGAAAGATGTAAGCATGTGAAAATAGAAACATTGCAGTGCGATTATTTCGCCAATTCACAATGAGATGAAGGTGAATGTCAGAAATTGGGATGGAAGATGTTTATCTTACAACAGATGGTCGAACATTGAACGGAATACAGTCCTATATAGGATTATGTATCACAATAGGTCAAACATTGCCTAAGTGGGGCTGTATGAAGCACACCCTGTTACTCGTACCTACTGGTACATGATTTACGTTAAATTTCTTAAGCAAAATAGATTCCAAAATTTTACTCCAATCCTGTCTTTTAGTATGCATTGTTAAGAATTACAGTCGAATAGTGAAAGAGCTGTAAAAAATCGATCTGCTATTATTTATTATACCTTTCTGATCAAAAATAAATAAAAAATACTCAGATAATTTTGATAGTTTCAAGGTCCAAACCGGTCCAGAAAAAAACTCAACAAACATAAAGCTAAAACAGAAGTAGCCTAGAAAATTAAAAAACCCACCTCCAGCGCTTCACTTCGAACATACGAACATATGTCTCATACGGATACCCTCAAATTCCACTATTTTCAAGAGGCATGAGAGCTTGGTTTTGCACCGTTCAGCGTTAAGTTACCTTTTGAATTTCTCTATTCTGCTTACCCTATCATATCATAACTTTCAATCGTACGTCTATAATGATATAACGTTCGTTCTTCTTTCCGAAAATAGCCAGTTTTTATTGAAATGAAAATTGTGCCGAATTTTCGAATTCTTCCATGCCTTGGATTGTATTTTTGTTTATAATGACTAAAGGTTTATAGTTTTATTTTCTATGGACAAGCAGTTCTCATAGGCGGTCAGATTGCTGAGCAACATCAGCGGATAATGGTACCTGGTAGAGTGGGTACTGATCCACTAGAAAGACGAAAAACTATTCTTCCGCAAGATATATTCAAAGCCCTTCATTTCTTTTTTAGACCACCCAGTTTCACCTTTTCCGAGTTGTTTGCTTCGGCTTCGGCTTGATTTGTTTGAATATAATATCTGCAATATTTTTGGTGGTGGTGTGTGAGGGCTAACGTGCATTTTGTTCTTGTTAACATTTAAGAAATTGTTTGGGAATTAAAAAGTTTCAATCCAGTTCATCCCAGTTGACTGTTAAAAGGAACTTGTTTCAAAAAAATGTTAGCGACATAATGACGAAGTCGCAGTGACCACGAGTACAAATAAGTCTTAAATAAAATCAAATAAATAATTTAAAAAAAAGTTTTTAGTGGGTATGTACTTCCGAAGAAATTTTTTATGCGATTTATCTTTTCTCCGTAATGCCTACAAGAGAAAATGTTCAGATTTCCTGCAAAAGTAGTCCACAATGATCAAAATCTTTTTAAGTTGTTTCAAACGCATCTATATCTTGAACCGGTTATGAAGGGAAGGCGACAGTCAACTATATATACCACACAAGTGGTATCAATATAATATTATATTAATTAGAATTATTTAAAGTGTTGATACTTGATATCAATTAAATTATCCAGCAATTTGCTGTAGTCATTTAAGAACGTAATCTGCTCAATATATGTATATCAAGATAACTTTTATGTATCCTTCGTTTTTGACCTGAACGTAGCTCCTCACGTGGTCGGATCCCGCAATCTTGTTGTAGTTGATCATCATAATTGTTAAAGAAGATCTTTTGTGACAGATTGCAAGCAGCATTCGATTATAAGCTAAAAACTTGAGATGAAAAGAAAATAAATTGATTCGAAAAGAAAGGAAAAGACCTATTTTATTTTGCGGGCTTTCTAGCTGAGAACATATATTTTGTGTCAGTTTGCCACGTGGCTTTGACATTATATAAAGCATAAATAATTTCTTTTTCTTTTATATATAATACTTATTTTTTGATTACCGAAAACAACAACACTAAAAAGACATTTTCTTCTATTGTGTTTGAACCTTAAGAAATTTTGTGTGCGTGACTTGGCATCACAAATATTACTGTCAAAATTTTTGTGTTATTAAAATTTATACACAAATCAAACGATAAGTTTTTTCTAAAACAAATTATTTTAAGTTTACTTGAATGATGGAAAAACCTGAATCGACTGGGCCAACAGGAAACCCTCGCAGGAAAATTCTCAACATTGCTGTTTCGGGAATTCTCTTAGAGAAAGGTTTTGATAGTGTCGACAAAGATTGTCTCGAAACTCTTACAGAAATGATACAGAGTCGTAAGTTAAAACCTTAAGGTTAGAGCATGAAACATACATAAAATGTTTTAATTTCAATATATAGTGATTGTCGAAATTGGAAATTCAGCAAAGAGTTACTGTGAACTATCTGGGCGAACGATACCAGTACTTGGTGACGTAGTTGTGGCATTAATAAATATGGGAATCTCTCTGCAAGGCTTGGAATCCTTTGCAAAACGCGATAATCGTCAAGTAATTCCCCTGCCAGCGCAAGCCTCACAACAAAAACAACTAAATCTTCTTCAAGCTGGAACAAAAAACTCACATCCAGCGCATATACCGAGTTATTTCCCAGTTCTACCGGATCCACATGCATACATCCGTACCCCGGTAACTAAAAAAAGCAATTCGGAAAATTTTTTTTTATGTAATGTTTATTTCTTCTAGACTCACAAACAACCCGTAACAGAATACGAAGCCATTCGGGAAAAGGCAGCGAATCAAAAAAGGGACATCGAAAAGGCCTTAACAAAGTTTCTTTCAAAGACTTCTGAAACACACAGTCTATTTGATACCGAGGATAATATGTTCCCTCGTAAGTAAAAACCGGGTTTATATACGTTAGGCACACAAAATTCATTCAACAGTTTTTGTTTTATAGTAATAGCATGCAAACCAGCTTTTCCACCTTACTTGGCTGCATTAAATCCCACAGATCAGGTGTTTGACTTTGAAGAACTGGAATATCACTACTTAGTAGCAAATCGGACTGAAGACGTTTCGAGTAAAGGTAAATCATATACTGCTAATACATTTACTTATTACGATCAATCAATTCACAGATAATGAGACCGAGAGCGGAAATGAAGATGATGGTGAAGATAACAAATCGGATAAACAAGAAAAGGAGCCCAAGGTGGAAGCCGAAATAAAGCCTAATTCTGCAACAAACAATGCGATTCTGAATAATCCAAATATCGATAATCCCTATTTGCGAGCTGCAACATTACCTAAAAAACCGAAAATTGAACTGAACCAAGGAATTTCAAGTACATCGTTGGGCCAGTAGTAATTTAAAGTTGTTGTTATCTCCTTTAATTAGATTTTATTAAGATATTTCTTGTCGTTTTCTTTTTTCATACACAATGTCGAAAAACTTCATTGCTGCCTCGTAATTTTATTCTCTTCGTATTGGCGACCAGTTTACATATTACTTTCAAAAACTTACTTAATGATGCACCTGATGACAAGCATAATCGCATCAATAAAACGGTAAAAATTTTCAAAAGTTCATGGAAACCCATGTATTCGCACTTGGTCCTTCGGAATTACTACAAATATGAACGCTCGTGAGACATTTTCCAGGGTGGTATAGACAGCTTTAACAGAGGGGTGAATTCCATAAGAGACATGTTGGTGGATGTCCGACGTTCAATCACCGTTGGTAACCAATTCTACTTTGGTCTTCCAAAGAATTAGTGACTCGGAAGACCAAAATCGTGTTTTACAAACGCTTATCCTTCTAGTACCCCTTCCAATGATGCGCCATAAGCAAGTGAATGGTGAAGAAAGAAGATATAACCGCGGATTCTATCAGTTGTACGAAAATGTGAATATAGTCACGAAAGCAAGTAATGTCGATTAAACTGGCAATGTTCCAGAATCTTTGAATATCAAAGTTCAAGTTCGAAGTGGAGAGGAAGACCGAACATGGAAGGTTGTTCTAGCTAATGCTCAAACTATGCATGAGTCGCAGCCCTGTATGTTGTATCCACGAAAAACACGAAACGTAGGTCTCAAACCCGTTGCCCGATCTCACCATGAGGCGGTCAGTTTAGGTTTTCGACTCCGAACGGCGAAATTTGAGAAGCTGTGAGCATTATATATTGTTATTTGTAGAATTACAAATTCAAAGAAAATTCTACCTCAGATGGTGGAGCCCTATCTCTTATGTGGGAGTTGACTACTTCGGATCAATGCTCATCAGATGGATTTCTTAAAACGGACATGGATATATATTTTGAGACAGAGGATAAAATTTCGAATGAGCAGAGAGTCTGCTACGAGAAGAATTAAAAGCGGTTGATTCTACCAGACTCGCACAACACTTTGCCAATCCAAAGAAATAGAATTTTTATTTTCCAATTCTCATGTGTGGAGATCATGGGCGTTGCAGAATCACTCTTACCAATCACTGCCTCTTTGAGCTTTAGAGCCAATTGAGTAATGGAGCCCTTTCTCGAAATACTAAGCGGACTTTATATAACAGCTTAATCATTCCAGTCCTCTTTACGCCGGGGAAACTTGGACGTTTCGGTTGAGAAAGCCCATCTCTGTAAGGAAAAGTTCTGCGTACGATTTTTGGTTCGTTTGCGTTGATGGCATCTTTAGGAGAACATTTAAAGACCAACAACGAATTATCTGCATCTGTAGTAGATGACATCCTCAACCTTTAACAACTTTTAAGATAGTTCAGGAATACAAGCCTGAATAGGCACTTTGATTACGCAAAAACTTGTCTGGATCCCGGTCTAAATAAATGTCAGGCATTAACTTCATACTTATCTTAATTAGTAGACCAATATAATCTAAATTCCCTGATTCTCTTTCGTGACTACCGGCTAATGTTAACCGTGTTTTGGTTTCAAACACAGAAGATTAGTCAAATTAGCATAGAAACAAAAAATGTAAGGACGAAATTACATCTCTTGCCTTTAATGCAGATGAATGAGTGCGCTTGTTAGAGTAAGCCTTGCACCCCTTAAGGTAGATCAGGATAAACCGGATCGCTAAAAGCATTTAGAAGAAAACTCAAATGTTGCTACATATTTATTTGAGAAAAAAAAAATTAATGCTTTCCCAAAGGTTATTTGAAAATGTGAAGGGCGGTCATAAAGAAAAAAACGTCAGCAGTCGTTTCTAGAATTTTACAGCAACTTAATTTTAAGGAAATTGTATTTTTACAAAAGTAATTTTCATGTGATATTCTTTGGGAAATAACAGTTTAACTTCGCTTTCTGTTAATGTATTTCGGTATCTGAATTATTATAGAAACGACTTTAGCTGTTTATACTTGTGATTAAAAAAGAATACAGATGAGCACACTGAACGCCAAGAGAAGACAAAATAAAATATACTTGAGAAATATTACTCTCCACAAATGATGAGAAATATCAGGAATTATTCCCTTTCGATTTGCAACCGCAATGTACAATATGACAGCCACCCAAGCAATCGCATATTGTAAGTAACGGCTACACTACAACCCACAAAGTACCGTTATCTCTATCTAAATAAAAACAAATGAACATGCCGAAACTAGGCCTATTCTACCGGCGGCGACCAGTTCAAGTACCAGGACCGACACCAGCGGAAGTAAAGATTGTCGTCTGCTTTTAACGGTAGATTTGCGGAACGCTTATGTTTAAAGGGGTGGCAGTAACACGGGCATCGAGTTGAGTGCAAGAAAACTGCGTAAGTATCATACGAGCGTCGAGTGCTCCCTCAGAGTGGCTGTAAGCGACCAAGAGCATGTAATTAATATAATAATAGAAAACATATTTCATACGTACGCTTTTGTTTTTGTATGATATCTTTATGGATGGAGGACACTCCATCATCATTTACAATACTTTGGTGACAGTTTTATGTACAAGAATGCATTTATTGAGGATTATTATCACATAATTATCACTTACTTCTCTCAAGCAAATATGACCAGCTGGTGTACCATAAAGCAGCTAACACTATTACTACTTTTATAGTCGCCGTACATGTTTCCCAAAAATATGTTATCGGTGATCCATAAGATCCCTTGGTAAAAAATCAAAAAATACTAGTGAGTAGGTGCGATAACTTCACGTACAAGAACAATTTTTTGGTGGTTCTGTAGCATCAATAATAAGAAAAACGGGCACGCAACTATAAATTTGCGATGCGGCTTACAAATATACCTAAGTTATGTTCGTGTTTAGTGAAAAATCACAACTTCTCGCAAAGAGAGTCAAAAATTTCCACAGGCTGTCAAGAATTGTCTTTTGCACACTAAAAAAAAATTAAGTCCACGAACAATATTTTTTGTATGAAAAGTGGAAATTGAAAGGTCTCGAACAATTCTATTAATGAGGTTCTGAACCGATATCAATGAATCGCCATTAACAAAATTTGAAAATAAATGGCAACACTTGGGTATATGAAGCCTAACACTTCCAATTATTGTACGAATATGGCAACGCTTATCAAGCCGACACATGCGTTGAGACCCGTTGCTGTCAATCATGTTTCAGTTTCATTTCAGTCTGTTTTCAGTTTTCAATGATTTTGTCAAGTCGGAGATAAGTTTTGCAATTCTTTTGAAGAAATTAAACAAAGTTTTTATTTGTGTCGTTTATTAAAGTATAATTATAACATTAACTTAATGCAAGGATATGCTTCCGGACAGTCCACAGTCAATAGAAAATAAAATGGTGAGAGAATCTCATATCCTCAATAAATGAAGTGAAAATAGAAAGTACCCACTTAAAGGTTATAAAAGTTAATTGCGCCAAAAGAGCACAAAAAGAAAACAATTGAGCCCAAATTTCATATGGTGGAGCATATTCGGTGTTCCTAAATTCATTATGTTATTCACTTTTGAAAACGATGTTATTCACTTTGTCAAGTTTTTTTTCTAGGTCAAGAACAAACATTTTGCAAGATTAGAAAAAAAATTGACATAAGTGATCACATCTGTCGTGGGCAAGGGAGTTTATTCCGCCTCGTGTATGTTTGGATTTTTGTTTCATTTTTCAGTCTGGTTTCGCTTTGGGTATCACTTTATGTTATTTTGTTTACATTTTTTTGTTTGAGCCGAAGTTTTTTCCAGCTGACCCGTGCAAAATATGCATTCCTTCTACAAAGTAATTTCTATAGATATGTATCTGATTAGTTACATGAATAAATTAATAAGTTTTAAACTAAAATGCACGAAATAAAATTTGTCTGTGAAAATATACATGACTTTAATTTGTAAATTACGATATTTGAAATTCCACCAATATTCAGAATAAAGTTATTGAGCTTCTGCAATTTATTTTACTTACAGACACTGCCATCAGAGACAGGTTGCTTGCTGACACACATTAATAACTCATTTTTACCAAAATGCCCGTTAACAACTGCCGCAGAAGCTGCAACAAATGTTTCGCAAACTTCCGGGACAACAATAAACACGTCGTCCTTCCACTTTGATTCTAACCAACCAGCGATACAAATTATGCCGGGGATATATTTAACCAAAAACTTTTCTGTTTGGTCTGACGAAAAATTGCGTTCACATGGTTTTACACATGTTATTACAATTGACAAACATATCCAGGGACTGTATTATCCTTCTTTAGACCCTGAAGTTAATATTTCTCCCGACAATCATCGTTTATACGACCAAGAATTTTCACAACACTTGCGCTTCAACGATGAATTTGAGACACTCGATTTGAATTTCGGAGAAAAAGTCTATCTCACAACGGTGTTACCAAATTGTTACAAATCTGTGAAGTTCATTGACAGGGCACTTTCTGGTGGTGGTACAATACTCGTAATAGACTGCAACGGCGGGGAGCAAAAATGTTTAACAATCATAGCTGCTTACTTGATGTATAAGAACAATTACAGCTTCAGGTGGGTAAATTTAATTTTTTAAACGATTTCTTAAGAAATTATTTTATTTACATATGTGTAGTTAACAATCCTTTGTCGATATAATGATTATAGATTCTAAACGACGTTGCTTTGACAAAATACAAAATCTCAAAACACATGAGCTCATACCAAAAATTAAATCAATTATTTATGCACGTGACTCTTCAATATTCTTCTTTCTGTAGTAAACACGAGTATGACGTTTTTGTCCGGCTGTTTTGGTTCCGTTTAGTTACTAATATTAGTTAATAATAGTCCAGGTCTTTGCTGGGTGAACTTGATAATTTTCAGAAAACGATTCATGCAAGACTTATAACTCATATCACTAACCAAGGCGACCCAGCAAAACCATAGTAACAATAACTCGAAGCAACTCGAAAGAAGTGGTGCCCAAAAAATGCATGGTTTTCAGTCCGTGAATCAAATCTGGAACTTTCGGCGTATAAGTCGACGAATTTACTCACTATGCAACGGCGACCACGTGTAATAAAATCATCTTCGTGTAGAATTTGCCGAGAGGCGACTACAGCCAGCCACCATTCACTCCTATATGTGACGTAAGCTTCCACTGTTGTGCAGTTTGTCATTAATTAAAAACATAATAATAAAAATAATAAAAATGCAACGTTTAATTGTTTGTTATCTCGAAGAACAATATGTTAAATATTTAATTTTATATAATAATAATAACACATTCGTTAATTTTTAAAAATAATATTTTTCATACTACTATTTATTTTCTTATTTTTTTAGCGATGCATTCTCCAGGCTAAAGTTTTTCTACAAAAGAGCAGACCTCGACAAATTTTACATAAGCCAACTATACGAATATGAACCAATTCTCCAGGTTCAACGTGCACAATCCAGAGGTCACAGTTGCTCGCGTGAGCTTCACTCGGCGATATTAAAACGCAAGAAACTTCATGATGATTATAATGAGTTAGCTCATCCGAATTCTTTATCAATTTATAGCAACAATGTCCACGAAGACATAACAATGGAGTAATATTTATAAAAGCAGAATGCGCTGTGAATACGAGGGGGAGCATGAATTAATTCGGTTTTTGAATTAAATCAACCAAATTATGTACTATATTTGAATGTGAGCACGGCGATGTGCGTAAGATATTAAAATGTAATGTATTTGTCATTATTGTTTTCTCAGTTTCATGTGCAAACCGCAGGGACTTCCTTCTATTTTGTTCCCTTTCTACTGTATAACTTAAAGGGAAACTGGATTTGATTTGTATTAAAAGAAAATCCATCAAAATATCTATCAAAAGTTGCAGACTATTTCTTTTAAATAAAACCAAGAGCTGTAATTTTGTTGGATTTTTTTTGGTTTTATTGCGTGAACATGAACAGAAAAAATCTAAATTAAATGTTCTCTGAATTCTATAATCTCGACTGGTTTATTTTATTGTCCTTATCTTATCATTTAAGAATTTAGAAATATAATACTTGGTTTATATTTTAGTTCTTAAAAGTATGTTTAACTTAAACAAATAAAATTGTATGTAATTTTATAATCCATTTCGATATTAAAAGTTTTATTTGTTGTTTAGACTTCGTGGAAAATTACATTTGAACGTTGTATGCAACTTACTTTTCCAACCAAAGCTTAAGAGATTTCATTTTTAACAGAAATCTCGAAAAACTGTTTGGAAGATAGAAAATCGTTCATATACTTAAAGAAATAATAATGCCATTGATGGGCAAGAGTTAAAAACGACAGAAGAGTCAAGTAAAGTTGCTGGAACAGCCTGTTTGTTGAATTTTTAAAGCAGCTAGAATTGTTTTGTTTGGGATCGTGCATCAGCTTAATGGCTTTTGTAATTTTCATGGCATGTGTTGTGTATGTACAATATAATTTCATCATGCAGCTCAGAAAATAACGTCATTTGCTTTAAACAATGACGCTATGTGCCATAACTGTCAGCTACTCGGTTACACGACAAAAGATGTTTCAAAACCACAATGCTTTTGTGCAAACTGTTCACTAACTATGTGCGGAAAATCTGCATCTTCATCTTTTTCTTGCCTAGAATATTTGCAAATTAAATATGGTTTGAAAATTAAAAACAGAAATAAATGTAGTATAGAAGCAAAACGAACATATAATCAAACAAGCCCAACTGTCTCATACGCTGTGAAAACGAAGCAGTTGAGCAAAGCAGTATTAGACATAAACCGTCCGTCCAGTCTCGCCATCTCCATCGCGCCGTTTTTTCTTCGCCATAACTAACTCAATAGCTGAACAATACAGCATCCACCTCAATCCTCTATCCCCCCAGTAACAACAGTAACTTAAGCAAGCTCTTAACCCTCCCCTTGATATATTAAAGAAGCAACACCACAACAGTGTAAAACCAGCCACTTCCATCTTCACCAATCTCTAAGTACTTTTTCAAAGCAAGGTATATTGGTCTTAATTAAAAAATTTAAAGAATTATTAAAAAATCGCTATCAATTCCAATATATTAACTCAAATTTCCATTAGTATCAGTTTACATCCTGCCCGACTAAACCTTTTCAAAAGAAGACTTGAAAAATATTGATCTGAAAATCCACTAACATTTTCACACGCCACAAGAGGAACAGCACTTTCCAAATATTTCCATTATTGTACTTGGAGCGGGTAATAGCTAACGGTGTTTTTACCCAAAATTCAAAACTGGCAAGGCTAAGTGGGCTTCTTACAATAAGCACATCTTAGACTTTTATTCATTTATCACTATTTCAACCAATATCAATAAAGAGGCCGCTACGCTTCACAAAGCCATATACATATATAGCCGCAAACATGTATGTTCGTCCCACAAAGCTCTACATTCCCCCAAAATCGAACAGTGCCATGATGGAGGACCCCACTCTATGAAATTGGATAAGATTTCAATGAATTTTTATTAATTCATACTCCATTACTAATGTGCTAGATAAATATACTTAAAACTTTTCTTTTTTCCTTAAACCATTTTTAAGAGCTCTTATGATTATCTTTTCGTATACCTTCCTTATGCACGATAGAAGACTTACATATCGCATGTATATATCGCCGGGTAATGTGCATTACTCCTAGCATTGTTAAATAGGGTTGTATATCCACTGCCTCAGAGGGCAGATGGCACAGAACAATATTTGGTCATCGATTCCTACTGCCTTTTTCTTTTTCAGTGAGTTGAAGATATCATGTAGTTTATCTTTCGAAATAAGGGTTAAGTTGTTTCCATCATCTTCGACGGCATTATTTGCCAGAAAGTCGTCACTGAACCGTGAATCAGGATTCTCGAATCGCCATTGACTTATTTGCTTCTGAAAATAGAAGTGGTTCAGCAAGGCTATGTTCTCCATGTAGTGGTTCGGGCTATGAGTCTCGTTGACCGTGTATACTCTCTGGAAAGCAGCACCAATTGCCTTCACCTTCTCCTGAGGATCTTCCTATATGAAGAAGTCGTTGTGAAGCACAGCCCCATCTGGATCGACGCCAACTGACGTAAGTAGGTTCGCGTTGTCTGTTGTTCTGTCAAGTCGAATGTACTAAATGTCATTATGATCTCTCCTCCGGAAAATTTTATTTACTTGCGGGCACATGCTCTGGTTTTTAGATTTTAAAGCCCGCATCTTATTGCATTGGGCATTGGGTCTGTAAGGTCTTCGAAAGAAAAGGCAGACAGCGTGGACATTTTTTAAAAGACAACCTAGTACGACCAATCAAATAGGCTACAAAAAAAAAACAGCTAATGTTAAGTCTCATCGAGTTGTTAAGGAGAGCAAACCGAAATGCCTAACTTCTACCATTAACCCCAATACGAATACTTTCCCGCAAATTCCGGGTCGTAAAGCAATTAGCCCTATCTACAACTACTTTCAACATACCTGCGCCGAATTAAAACAGATATAACCCCCAGGGAACTAGAATTTTGTGTGGCCAAACTCAAAGGTAAAACACCCATTAGGGACCAAGTAAAAAAAAAATCGAATCTCTCTATACAACAATACCTTGCATACTGCTATCATTTCTGAATACTGAAAATCAGCAACAAACAAAACACTAATATAAGTGTAATAGAAGGCTTCCGTCCCATCTTCCATGTGCCTTGCATTTCTAGGGTTTTAAAAACAATAATAGCCCAACGCCCAATGTGGTTTATTGAGTACCAAGTAGCTTTTAGAGCCAATACGGGCTGTTTCGTTGTACTCACTCATTTACTAGATACTCTCCGCTTGAAACCACGTAACAATTTTTTCAAAAGAATAGGAATTCACTGGGATTGTGGTATTGTCAAAGAATCTACAACTACAACCGTTTCTTTCCATCTTTCGAAAAAATTTATGTCAGAATGAACGGCAGTTACTTTTTAACAATTTCTCTTTTTAACCTGGCCTAATTCCTCTCGACAAAGTCTATACACACCAACATCTCAAAGACACACCTCCACCAACACCTGCCATTAATAGTATGATGTCAGCCACATATTGGGATCTGCACATAACAACCAGACAAACCCACTAGTCCATCTACTACTTAAAGCTCCAACCTATCAAAACGTTTCCGCAAATTTCACTTATGTAAAATAAACTAAACATAGATATTTAAATTCAACCTAAGAGCCCCAAGCCTTAGCAGCTAGTGCTTATGTTAGTTTATAGTTTAATTATAATAATAATAATAATATTTATAATATAGCATCATCTTCTGAATTTCAACCGATGGCCATTATTCTTCAAGATTTAATTAATTATGTTTGGTTTTTAATTTGAAAAGATCCAAGGCCGTCTTGGGGTAATGGGTAAGTGCTCGACTCACACACCGAAGGTCACAGGTTATTGTCTGTGAAAGGATTATGTTGAAAGTAGTTGTAGATATCGGAGTTGGAAAATTGTGTATGTCTAATACGCAGGAAATTCAGAGAGATCGAGGTACCATGGAGGAGCAATAAATTATCCAGTCAAATACGAGGAAGCTGTTTAATGACGCCAAACGTAAAGTGAACTGTTTAAATTACAAACTGGAGATCAAAAAAACTTTCCGCACAGTCACCCACTTTTTTGTCATCATCATTCAATTTTTCGTTTAAGGTCGCTTTTATTATTTTTTAGATTGTTGAGAAATTTCACGTCTTTGCTTTTAAAAGTTCGCTGTTTTTCTGGAAGGTGTACTCGATGACTTTGATTCACTTGAATAACCAACCATTACTCAATAAATACTTTGAGCCATATAAAATAGGGTTTCCATTAGCAAAGTTATTCTGTTCTCGTTTATTAAATTTAGATGTCACTGCAATAAAATAAAAATATTGAATTAATTTTTCTTACATGTTAGGCAAAAATACTTAAAACTAGCTTACAAATACAATCTACCGATCTTAATTCTAACCCACTGACTCTTCACGAGTACTCTAAGCTAATCTAGTATATTTTTCTTATTGCCTTTCGGCCTCTTATATTTTTAACTCTTAGCTTAAAAACTAATTACAAATTTTTTTAAATCCTTCAAGAAAATTTTTTATAAACTTGAAATTCAAGATTATCTTTACTTCTTAGTCTTTTGGTTTAGATTTTAAATTTTTTGTATTTCCTTTTTTGTAATTTTTGTGTTTAAATAGTTTTTTTTTATTTTTTTTTTCCTTATTCTAAAATACCTTAAGACTACCTTATCCTATATAAGTTGCCCTATAGACTCAACTACCCCGTCTATTTGTACTGGAAATTAGCGGCATCGAACGCTGGTTCTGGTGTAACCACCAGTAGAAATGCCGTTCTTTGTCAGAAATTGCTATGTCGCGGGCAGAAATCGCTCTACTGAACCGTAGGAGTTCCTCGTGGCTGCGAGCGACGCCCGGCTCGTATTGGAGTTACCTTTCTACTGTTCGGCGTGCGACATGGAAGATGATAGGGCAGCCTTCCCTATCTTGTATCAGGCCTTTAGAGTCCAAATAGACGAAAGCTTCAGGCGGAATGAAGCCGTTAAGACGTATCCGTTCATGGTACATTTCATTTGGATAGTAAGCCCCAAAGATCAGACTGTTGATTGAAGCCATGCCTCGAGCAATGTGACTTCGTATCAATTTGATAATAAAATTATCTATCCTTATAAGGTTTGCCTCATTGTACAGAACCTCGTTGGTGTAGAATTTCTTGTAATGGGATTCTGGTGTTTGATATAAACTATTCTCGTTTATATTCGGCCGTAAGTTGTCAGTATATAAAGGGTGATTTTTTAGCTATTATCTTTTTGGATCAGCTAATCAATGGAAGTGGATGCAAGACTCTTCTATATGCGGATGATTCCCTGTCGTACGCTACTTCACTATCACCTAAGATAGCGGCTGCAAGAATACAACAACGTGTCCATGACCTCTGGGCTTACTTTCTTAAATGGGGACTCAAGATGAACAGCAGCAAGACTGAGCTCATTTGCTTCAGGCCACCATCAGTCATAGGAAGAAGAAGAGACTTTGCAGCGATCTGCGATAACATCACCATATCACTCCCGGACCATACAACAGTGACTGCCAGTAAGGACGCTAAGTACTTGGGAATTAATTTTAGCAACAGGTTCAAGTTTAAGAACCAGGACATCGCTCTCAGACGAGCTGCATTTGCTCTTCATAGGGTGAATCCAATACTAAGGAGGAGAACTGGCCTCAGCCAAAGAACATAACTACTTATTTGTAAGCAGCTCATCAGACCAGTAATAACCTACGGGTTCCCAGTTTGATTCACCATAAGCCCAACAGTAATGAAGAAACTCTGCGCTTTTGAGAGAAAGATCCTCCGGATGTGTACTGGACAACATCGGCAACCATCAGGCATAAAGTACATTCGTAATGAACGAATTTACCAGGAGGCTAAGATCACTCCGCTGGATCAATATGCACTGCAGCTAACCAGGAACCTGCTTAACATCATCAATGATCATCCCAATCAGGAAATACAAGGTATTCTAGAACATCCCCAGGAGCCTAGTCATCGATACCTGCATGTGAGAGTAATCACGGACTCCAGGTTTCAAGAAGTTTTTCAGTTGCGACTGATTTTTACGTTAAGAACACTTCAGGACACTACCGTGGTTAAGTGTAATGTAGAATTTTTTTGTATCTTTTATTCTTATAACAATTAAGCCATCATGCATGTCAATATTTATGTAAACCCTCACTGTACAATAAAGATTAGCAACGCCAAGTATATTATAATAGTTATAATAGTTTTTAAGTCAAATGAAATCCGTTGGGCCCCTTTTGTTGAGCCGACACTTTGTTTTACCTTAGATATAAGTCTAGCTATAAGTCATATTGTATATAGTACGACATTACCCAATAAAGCTAATAAATTAATAAATTAATTAACTATTATCTTTTTGGTAACACTAGTTTAAACAGCTGACGCACGTTTCGTGTTTTGTTTCACTGTCAAACATCTTCAGTTTGGTCTACAATTTAATCATGAATCGTCTTACAAACGAACAACTTGCAAATTATTGAATTTTATTATCAAAATGCGTGCTCTGTTAAGAAAGTTTATCAAGCGCTTCTTCCATTTTATGGTCAGTTCATTTTTGACTCAATGGGTGCGTAAATAAGCAGAATTGTCGATTCTGGAGTGAATATTAGCCAGAAGCATTGCAAGAGCTACCAATGCATCCAGAAAAAGTCACAGTTTGGTGCGGTTTATGGGCTGGTGGCTTCATTGGACCGTACTTCTTCAAAGATGATACGAATCGTAACGTAACTGTGAATGGTGAGCGCTATCGTGAGATGATATCCAATTTTTTTGCCCAAAATGCAAGAGATTGGCTTGCATGACATGCGGTTTCAACAAGACGGTGCCACATGCCACACAGCACGCGCAACAATGGACTTATTGAGAGGCGAGTTCGGTGAACATTTTATTTCACGTTCGGGACCGGTCAATTGACCACCTAGATCGTGCGATTTAACGCCCTTAGACTATTTTTTGTGGGACTATGTTAAAGCTCATGTCTATACAGACAAGACCGCTACAATTGACGCATTGGCAGACAACATTGAAGCATTTATTCTCGAAATACCGGCAGAAATGTTGGAAAGAGTATGCCAAAATTGGATTAAGCGGATGGACCATTTGAGGCGCAGTCAACGTCAACATTCGCATGAAATAATCTTTAAACATTATATTGTATGGACCCTACTATCGAATCAAATAAAGATTTTATGCAATTTTATGAATTTTATGTGTCGTTTTTTAAACTTTCCTATAGCTTTTAAAAAAATCACCCTTGCATGCATATAATAGCATTCAGAAAATTTATAAAGTCTTGGCTTAAGTAGTCCCGACCGTTATCGCTTTGAAGTTTCTTCTGCCATTTTCTAATTCAACTATTGATTTTAACTGTTTAAATGAACAACGACTTTGGATTTTGTTTTATGAAAATCAACGAAAATAATAAAAGTAGTCATATGCAATATTAAAGTGTTAACTTGTGTTTCTTTCTCATTTAACATGTCTATATTTCTTTCTTTTATTCATGATTTTCTCTTTCTGTTCATTCGCGTTATTTTAAAATTCCTGTTTTTTTTCTTTTCTGTTACTGCGTAAAGATGCTTTAAAGCTGTCTGTTTTTAATCATCTTTAGAATATGGGTCCAGATCCTAACTATCAGTAAAAAGAAAATAAATAAGTTATTCTTTAACATTTTTGAAAGTAAAATTTCGGCACATGGAATTTGCTGTATTGAATGCTGTATTGATCAAACCTGATCAACCTGATTACTGAAGACTATAGCGTGACCAATTGTGATGACATTTATGCTTGAGTAATTTCCGATCAAAAGGCTAGAATGGGAATAAATATTTTAAACATTGCAACGCAGCTCATTACGGATGGACTTTAGATGTGCTATAGGAGCTCGTGATGATTTACCAACACCCTAAGCGCATAAATTAAGCTCCGCAAAGAATGTAATGCTAAAAAGGAAAAGCCAGAATCGCTCTTCGGGCACTTTCGATTTCAATAGAAGACGATTATTGTATCGACAGTGGGGCCACATCTCATATGTGAAACTATAGACAACAAATTACAGATTTTGCTAATTGTGGAAAGCCAAACCGTTCACAATAAAATGTGTCCCAGAGTGACGAACTCTGGGACCGCACCGTAATCTGCGACGGAATTGAACTTTCGCTCTTACATCAATGATATTACCTAATATGACACTCGGTTTCCTGAAACGTTGGAGATTTACGCAGATTTACATATGTATCTGATTCGAACTACGTGGTTTACTATGGAAGAACCAATTTACCTCCTTAATAAAGTTGTCTAACAGTACTGAATACATGTATGCACTCCCACTCCAATGTCGGGTCTTAGCGAGTAATATCGACAGCCCTGCTCACCTCCAATTAATCTGCTTAAACACTAGTCCCCGTTGTCTTCGCACTGTATCCCTTTTCCGTATTTACCATACTCAATACGGCTAGAATGAACCTTTTTTTTCTATCCTTCTTTGGTTGTTTTTCTGTCACTCAAAGTCTAGACATCGCACCCCTCCTCTACATGTCATCCTCAAATTTTAATATGTAGATTGCGTTAAGATTTGATTTTTTTATAGTTTGAATCCAGATTCATAAATGGGGGGTGCTGCCCCGCCAAATTAAATTAAATTAAATTAATATTGCAGTACCTAAAATTGCATAAATAAATAACATATAAAAGAATAGTCGCAGAAAGGTATGTAGACTACTATATATGCTTTTCAATAAACATTAGGTTCTAACATACACTCTAAAGCCTCTACGACAATCCTTCTAAGTATGTCGCGCAGGTTAAACAACAATTACTATATTTTGTAGATAAAAAATGTGTAATGTTATGAATTTGATCCACTCAGTGTATATAAATATATAACAAGAAAACCATGATATCAAATATCGCCCAATTAACAGTCTTAATCAAATTCTCAGACCTTAATATTACGAATCTCAGAAGTAACGCGATAAAGTCGTGACGTACTGACGTACATTTTTATCAAGTCATTTATTCTTGCACCGTACACTAAGCCCCTAAAATAGAGTGCGTTCATCGCAGACGTAGTGACAGCTCATTGTTATAATTTGTTTTATTTTCAAATGCAATTGAGAAAAGGAAATCAAAAATTGTACTTATGTGTGTTCTATACAACAGAATCAAGCAACAGGCGATTTTGCGTTCATGGAAACAGAGAAGAAGAACAAAGATAACGAATAATAAACGCTCAAGTAAAACATTGATTAAACAAAAATACTCCCACAACATTGTGTTGGCGTCGTTCCTTACTCACTCAAAAACAGATTCGTCACATTAAATGGAGCGTTTCTTATTCAAAATACTCACTCAGGTTTGAGATATAAACAAGAATTAAAAAGGCATTGTCAACCTAGGCAGTTTTTTTCCAACTTCAGTCTCTATAGATCAGTTGATTGCTCTTGTCGAACGAACTAAAGGCTTCTTGAAGTTAAATAAAATTAAAAATGGTGAAACAGTTTATTTTGCTTGCTCTGCTATCGGTTATCGTGTCAAGTAGCGTAAATGGATTGCAATTCAAGGATTGTGGTAAATAATAGAAAACAAGTTTTTAAATAGATACATATTTTCCCTTGTGGGCAAATTGTTAGGTTTTTACGACTGAAATGTCATAATTTGGGTAAATTAAAACTTCCGTTGTTCAATTATTTGGAATAAATTGATCTGTCGTTTTGAGTCGCGGGAACAAATTTAAATAGGATTATCTTGTAATTTTAATATGATTGCTGCCAATTGTTGTATTGATACGTATTAAATACCGATATGTGATAACAATTGATGTTGCGATTCTTTGTTCATCCATAATACTCACAAAACGCTAATTTGATTAGAGTACAGTGTAGTCTTCAAACTGACTTACATGTACATATGTACGTTATATTTGCATTTACGTATTGTCAAAGAAATATGTCAATATTATAAATTTACGATTTATTTAAGGGCTAATTTAATAGTTTCAACTTAACCATGTAACCATAGAATGATGTGAATAACCTACACCGTGTGATAAAAAAATAATGAACTGTACTTCTTCAGTTCTATTAGTGG